>JAWWNF010000957.1:1200000-1802929 GCA_034641395.1 Darevskia armeniaca
TAATACAGTATTTTAGAAAATATTTTGAAATCCCCAATTGCTATTGCGAAATGGAAGAATCAAGTATATATTTGCATGGCTCTGATTTTTGGTAGAACAGAAACCTTTTACTGGATTTTGGCAGAGCATAGCTCTTGCTTCTGTCGATGTGCACATTTATTTAGCTTATTATAATGTTAAATTTATTGGGCTGTGTCCAGCATTAGCCATGTCAAGTCCATTGAAAATAGTGGTCACGGCCAACAACTTGGTGCCACTAATTTCAAGGGGTCTACTCTTGAGCACAATTTTTTGTTTAGAACATTCCTTTTTAGTGTTATATAAAGGCACCTCTCTGCTCTGTAATTATCAAGGTGTGTGTGAATAACACAAGTATGATGAATTCCTGATCTTTTGCATTTCCCACTCCCCCCCCCCAATCTGGGCCTGAACATTACCTGTCTTCTCCACAAGGTGTCACTGATTCCCCTCCCTCTGAATGTTGTTTGGCACCAAAGCCATTTCACTGCCATACGTAATTGAAGTCTGCTCCACATGTTACAATCTTCCCCATGTGAAAACACTCTCCTGCAAGAAATAGTCAAACTGTTGTGCAGATGTAGGGTCTGTGCATGCCTGCAGGCACGCATGGCTATGCACAGGCTAAGAAACTGCGGTCAGTCATGGTTCCTTGGGGCATATGCTAAGTGTAAATGTGTGAAATCTTCACATACAGTAGGGAGCATGTTCAAATGTACTGTGTAATGCGATTTGAAGTCAGAACATCTTTGGCTGTTAAATGCGCTCAAATACAGGCAGAATTGGGGTGGGTGTTTCCTGTATTTGCATTTATAATTTATGTCTATAGGTAAAAGGTAAAGGTAAAGGGACCCCTGACCATTAGGTCCAGTTGTGACCGACTCTGGGGTTGCGGCACTCATCTCGCGTTATTGGCCGAGGAAGCCGGCGTACGGCTTCCAGGTCATGTGGGCAGCATGACTAAGCCGCTTCTGGCGAACCAGAGCAGTGCACGGAAACGCTGTTTACCTTCCCACCAGAGTGGTACCTATTTATCTACTTGCACTTTGACATGCTTTCAAACTGCTAGGTGGGCAGGAGCAGGGACCAAGCAACGGGAGCTCACCCTGTCACGGGGATTCAAACCGCTGACCTTCTAATCGGCAAGCCCTAGGCTCTGTGGTTTAACCCACAGCGCCACCCGCGTCCCTTATGTCTATAGGTAGATACATGGAATTTATATACCAGTTTAAGTGCCATGGCTTCCCTCCGCAAAACCTGGTAACTGTAGCTTGATAATGGGAGTGATCACTAGGGATGCAGGAGAAATTCAGTGTGGTTCCCATTCTGTGCCAACAAATGCCTCTACACAAACAGAAACCTGATAGCTGTTAACCCCCCCCCCCCCGTAAATTTGCTTTGGAAATGAGACATTTTGGTGTGGAGAAGTGGCAGGCGGGAACAGAGGCTTAACACTCCACTGCCACCGCCACCCCAAAAAATCCTCCACTCCAAATTGCCCCCCTCCAAAAATGGCTTTTGTTGAAGAATAGGAATGGGCTGCCAGCATTCAGTTAAATGAGTTTCCATGTAAGGTGGGGTGTGTGATTTCATGGGGACTCATTTTGTACAGGTGGCTGGAAGGGGGGTGGAAGGAGTACAGAAAGAGATAGAAAAGGGATTAGGAGAGAGGGAGAGGGAGAGAGTGGGGTGCTGAAAAGAGAAATGTTGGCTCCAGCCTTGCCCACTGCCATTATTTGGCCCCTAGTAGATTATGTCTACTGCGGGAGGCAGTGGAAGACAGGAGTGCCTGGCATGCTCTGGTCCATGGGGTCACCAAGAGTCGGACACGACTAAACAACAACAAGATTATTTCTAAGGGAATGTGGCCCTTGACAGAAATAAAAGTTGTCCACCCCAGCGGTGAGGTGTGTTTAGGGTCATGATCCTTGTTCCCAGCTGAAACAGAACCTTAGTAGTGCATTTAACTGCATTTGCTTTCATTGGTCTCTTATGCTTGCCCTCACCTCCTTCCCTGTAAGCAATTAGATTATACATTCCTCGGGCAGGAAAAATCACCCCAGGAGCACATTCCCAGGGCACCGCGGTCGATTCATAAATAATAATCAGAAGAGTTCTTGGCTAGTGGGAAAAGTTGATGTACGTTGTTTTCGTTTTGGGAATGACGCCAATTTCAGGAAACGCTGTTGGCAGGGGAGAATTGACCGCTGTGATCTGTATTTCGCCTGCTGAGGTCCACTCTCTCTTGCAGGAGGAAGGGGAAAAGATGGCGCACCCATCATCACCTTCCCCGAGTACGCAGGTTTCAGTGAGATCCCTGATGAAGATTTTCTGAACGTCGTGACGTATTTAACTAGCATCCCCAGGTAAGTCTGACGCCAGCCTCCTCAATGGCTTGTGGGCCCAAATTAGCTGACCGCTTTCTCCAGGGCAAGCCTAAATGAACACCTTCTTGCACCTCCCATTTTGGCGTATTTCCCCTATGACACCCAAAACCCACACGGCCTAGGGTGCTGGCCTAGGAACTGGGAGACCAGGGTTCAAATCCCCACGATGGTCACTGGGCAGCCTTGGGCCAGTCACTGCCTCTCAGCCTAACCCACCTCACGGGGCTGTTGTGAGGATAAAAATGTATGCCCCCTGAACATGAGCTCCTTGGAGGAAAGGTGGGGTATAAATATAATACTAAATAAATGAAATAAAAGTAATTTTCATACGTGATTCTCCTTTTGGGAGCTTGGTTTATAATGAGTAAAAAAAAACAACTATTGGGGTGAAGTCTGCCTATATCTTTTGTGAGAGGAGAATTGTGTAATTGAACAAATGCCAGATTGAATATGGCATTTGTGTATAAATACATCCCCATATACATATTCGGCAATGCAATTGAGGAAGATAACCACCCAGTGAGCTTCATTTCAGGAAGAAGTACTGTTGATGAGTTTTGACTATAGTGTTTATATAATCAAAATTCAGAAGAGACCGAGTTTGTTGCTGGTGAATGAGGGAGCCGTCTTTGCAATTTCTATGTTTATGTATTTGATAACATACTTTGGAGCTACGTTAACGGTTTCTGCAACTTTACCTGTTAATGTATTGTTTTTTAATATTTGCTGGAAGCCGCCCAGAGTGGCTGGGGAGACCCAGCCAGATGGGCGGGGTACAAATAATAAGTTATTATTATTATTATTATTATTATTATTATTATTATTATTATTATACCTACTGTGGAGCTTTGGTGTGTTGTGCAATTTAATTTGCCCTGTAAGCGTAGCTGCGTGTTAATGCATGCAAGACGCAAGGCTGTCACCGAAAAATGTATCTCCATGTTGAGTTATTCATTGCAAATCACTTCATAGAATCATAGAGTTGGAAGGGACCGTGAGGGTCATCTAGTCCAAGACCCTGCAAGAATCTTTCACCCCACATGGGGCTCAAACCCACAACCCTGAATTTAAGTCTCATGCTCTACCAACTGAGCTATCCCAGCTTTTGAGAGCTGCTATAGTGTAGTGGTTAGAGTGTGGGACTAGGTCCTGGGAGACCAGGGTTCAAATCCTGACAGCCATGAAGCTCACTGGGTGACGTTAGGTGATTTCCTGCCTCTTAGCCTAGCCTACGTCATAGGGTTGATGAGATGGGGAAGAGCCACGTACACCACTTCAAGCTCTTTGGAGGAAAAGATGGGAAATAAATGAAACAAACAAATCATTACTTTGGTCTTCCCTTCCCTCCATCATCATCATTATCAGCTTTTCATATGCCACTTTTCCAAATTATGCTCAAAGCATCTCAGAAGAACAGTAAATAAATAGGTGCAACAGAAACAACCATGAGTATTACCAAATGCATTCATAATATCATATTTAAATCCACATTTGGAAGCTAAAAAAAATGATTAAAAGTTACCCCAAATATCATTGGCTGCTGCTGGCAAGGGCAGGAAAACTATCAGTTTGAGCCCAGGTAAGTAAGGGGACTTTATGGCAGGGGCTTAATTTGGAAAAGAGTCGTTGAGATGTCACAGACAGGTCATTGGCAGCAGGGCTTTTTCTTAACTTAATGGATTTCCCCCAGAAAGGGCAAATTAGATTAAACCGGGAAATAATATGGGCTGGCATGTTGATCTAAACAGTCATGTGGGTGCTAGAAAAAACTTCCATGCATGAGAAGCACCCATTCCATAATAAGCACCCACCTGAAAGCAGCTGAGATAGGACAGAAAATTCCACATAGGATACTCTTTTCAGTGAAAGCTCTGTGTCATGAGTAAGGTGCAGTTCTGCCATAAGGTTGTGATTTTATATATATGTATGTTGACAGCTGTACGGATACATCACTAGCTCTGGGACTTGATTTTTTAAAATCCTGATATAACAGGAGTGTGTGGTTTGACTTTGTGTGAAATTCTGCTAAGAGTCTATAGTGAACAATGCCTGAGAGGTTTTAATGTGTTGACCGTGTTTTTAGTAGCTTGCACTGCTTCCATTTCCATTGTGGTTGGCAGATTGCCTACAGACCGGCCCTACCGTTAGACAGAGGGAGATGCCTGCCTCAGGCTGCAGCTGCTGGATTGGTTTTGGAGGACAGAGCTGTGTGTAGGGGTCTGCCCTGTGCCTCCTAAAAAAAAGCCTGATTCCTCTAGATACGGTGGAGGATAATGTAAGATTCAACTACTGGTCTGGTTGGCTTTTGTAGGGCGGCTGGGGATCTTGTCCTTTGCCTCATACAGCAAAATGTCTTGACACAGCTCCGCTGGTTACAATTGTACATTTCCTCTGTGCCACATAGCTCCACTGGCGGAGGAAGAGAGGGACGGGGGGAGCGCACCGCCCCCGGCACCATGATCCCGGCGGGGTGCCATCGCAGCTTCCCCCCCCGCGCGCTGGGCGCCATGCCCCCAGGACGTGCGCCACGCCCCTGCAGGTGGCGTGACACGCCCTGGGACACGCACCACGCCCCCAGGACGTGTGCCAGCCATGCCCCCACCTGCTCTCCGCCCCCGGTGCCGGAGCATGAAGCTCCACCACTGCATAGCTCAGTACCAAAAAAAGGGTGGTTGGATGTCATCATGACATCACCACAGAAAGGAATTCCTGGGCCACCATATTTAATAGAATCTACTATTTATTCTGGAAAGTAGTTTGTCTCTTCACTATTCATTTGGACACTTCTTTAAGATTTTATAACCAAATTTTGCATGATGGTTCCTGAGATCATCAACGAGCAGGATTTTATCTATGTTTGGATCTAATTGGACACCCGGTTTGGGCAGAGGCAGGCAAAGGGTAGTCCTCTCTGCAGGCATCGTGGGGATTTGCCTGACAGGTGGTGCAGCATGACCCTGCTTGGCTCCAGTGGGGTTCGGTATCACTCCGGTGGCAGTGGCGGCAAGGACTGGGCTGGCAAGGCAGGCTCTATTCACCCTCTGTGACCTGCCCAGCATGCCCTGGGCACCAGCAAACAATGCCATGCCACTGCCTAAGAGTCAAGAAGCAGGCGAGTGAGGGGTGGAGGAATTATTTCCCTGCCCATAGCTTTTCTTGCTCCAAATAATCCCATCAAAAGATATTTTTTTTCTGCTGCAGGGTTAAATGCTCACACATTTTATTTTGTTTTGAGCACTATGGTGGGGAAAAGCTGCTGGGGTCTGAAGAAGAGAAACATGAGAGCAGGGAATTTTGTTAGGCATCCCTTTCCCTCCCCTTCTTCACTCTAAAGGACTTCTCAGGACACAAGCTATTGGCAGTGCATATGGAGGTCCTGGGTTGCCCAGACAACAGGACCCCCATCTCGGCCTCACTGATGTGGTCCAAAGGAAAGCAGAGTGATATGTTTGGCACTAGTTTGGCTGCAGGAGTTGCCGGAAGGGGACGTACAAGGCACCATCTAACCGTCTTAGGGTGGTTTACAGTATAAATATCAAAAAGAACCCAATAGGCCCATAGGATATTGTGACATTCACTGTACTGTGGCTTTGAAGCATGCACAACAGTGACATTGATCAGATGGCTATATATACTTTAAAGAAGAGGCATACCCCCAAATGGGAGGGGGTTGTTGTTCTAATGTGCACGGCAAGGGAAGGAGATGTAGGGCTAGGACCAAAACCAGAGAGATGGGTAGAATTCTGCTTCCACCCCAGCTGGTGCCTTTATCATCCAGGTGCACCAATCTTCTCCAGTGTTTCTGTTGGGGCTCGTCTTTAGTTCAGGGGAAATGCCTCCAGTTGCTAAATTAACTCCAAGTAGGTGGGTTTCCCCCCCCCCCCCCAATTAAAGATTGCCCTCCCCTGGGGCCACCGAGCAACGTCCCAGCTTTCTGCCCTGCTCACTGGGGTGCCCCTTGCTCTGACGGATTTCAGCGTGCGAGCACAATGTTTGATCGGGGCACAAAATCCAGTGTATGTAGGCCTGTGAGCAGCGCAATCTGTCTTCCAGAGAAAGAACCCCGGGAAAGGACCTGCAGTTCGGTCCTACATGTGGCAGATTTCACATGTGTAGTGTACATCTTTTTCAAATGTTATGCCGCCCCTTCATAGGCAGCTGGCAGCTTTGCAGGCATGGCAGGTGCATCGGGTGGGCAGTGAGGAATGGGGGGGCATGGCTTCACACCTCTCCCCCCAGAGAGGGGAGAAGATGGGGATGAGGATTATCTGAAACGTTTCCAGGGTTTTTCCTCCCCCCCAACCTGAAGCATGTAGGTGATGGCAAACTGTTCACAGCACTGCTGGTTGGGGAATCTGCAGCAAAGCAGCCCTAGCAATCGGATGAAATATTCATGTATTGTGCAAGCGGCTAACCTGATGCTGGGGCGGAAGAGGGGAAAGGGGGGAAAGGAAAGGAGGAAGGAGGGAAGGAGGAGGGGAAGTCGCTTGCCTCTTCCTGCAAACAGAGCTCCGGGTCTGGTTTGCTCACTCTGCCGCTGCCTACCTAGCCTGCTTGTTAATCATGAGCTCAGAGCGTGCCACGGAGGCTGGGCTTTTGCTGCAATACCATTGCTTGGAACGGGGCTGGCCCTGTGTAACCCCATATACCTGCTCTGGATATTTTGCAGTCTGGAGGCTGCCAGCATCGGGTTCATCATCGTCATAGACAGACGGCGGGACAAATGGAGTGCAGTAAAGGCGTCCCTCACACGAATAGCAGTAAGTGCCCGGAATCCTTTATTTCATTGCTGTTTTGCCTCCCGCAGATTGCAACTGCTACCCAGTTGTCTGCTGTTTACCTAGGCTGCGCTCCCTCGGTTGCTCGTGCGGCTGCATCCCCTTCGCTGCCCTACAGATTTCTGCCAACCTTGCATGCTGAGAAGCAGCGGAGGGTGCCAAGGCAGGACAGGCGCATCTTGCCCTGTTTTCCTGCTGAATGAGAACGAGATCGTTCCAGCCCTGGGAAGAGAAAAGGGCATGGCTATTTCTATAGCGTTCTTCTGCATGCAAGCTGCTTTACAGCCCTAATCTCATTAAGAGGCAGAGTAGGTGTAGTGGTCCAGGGGGTCAGGTGAGGGAGCCTCCTAGGTCAAGACCTAGCTTAGGTGATTTGAGATGGCGGTGGAGCAGGGCTTATGCAAGCCTCTCTCTCTCTCTCTCTCTCTCCCCCCCCCCTTCCCTCACACTTGCACCAGTACCTAGAGAACGGGGATGAAAACACTGGTTTATGAGCTTATTTGCAGGGCTTCGAACCTTGCTTTTCAGCTGAAAAAAGGCTGCCAGAGCAGACTGCAAAGAACAGCAATAATCAGGTTTTGCACAACACAGGAGGGTCACAGGAGGTCTAGCTGCATATATACATTCACAATTCTATTTGTGTGCCGCCTTTCAACAGTTCAAACCATGCTCAAGGTGGCTCACAACGTGGAAGAAATACACAACTGCAGCATAACAAAAGTAGTAATAAATGAGGTGTGACAGAGGAGGCATACGGAGTTCTTGCCCCTCCTCACGTCATTTTCCTAATCAAGAATCGCAGATGGGAGAAGCAGATTGGGAAGGGCAATTTCAATAGGGAAAACGCCATAGAATCATAGAAAAGGGACCCTGAGGAATATGCAGACGTCACTTAGGTTGGAGGCGGTTGGAGGATGGATGGCGGCTAACAGATTGAGGTTGAATCCTGACAAGACAGAAGTGCTGTTTTTGAGGGACAGGAGGCGGGCAGGTGTGGAGGACTCCCTGGTCCTGAATGGGGTAACTGTGCCCCTGAAGGACCAGGTGCGCAGCCTGGGAGTCATTTTGGACTCACAGCTGTCCTTGGAGGCACAGATTAATTCTGTATCCAGAGCAGCTGTCTACCAGCTCCATCTGGTACGCAGGCTGAGACCCTACCTGCCCGCGGACTGTCTCGCCAGAGTGGTGCATGCTCTGGTTATCTCCCGCTTGGACTACTGCAATGCACTCTACGTGGGGCTACCTTTGAAGGTGACCCGGAAACTACAACTAATCTAGAATGCGGCAGCTAGACTGGTGACTGGGAGCGGCCGCCGAGACCACATAACACCGGTCCTGAAAGACCTACACTGGCTCCCAGTACGTTTCCGAGCACAATTCAAAGTGTTGGTGCTGACCTTTAAAGCCCTAAATGGCTTCGGTCCAGTATACCCGAAGGAGCGTCTCCACCCCCATCGTTCAGCCCGGACACTGAGGTCCAGTGCCGAGGGCCTTCTGGCGGTTCCCTCACTACGAGAAGCCAAGTTACAGGGAACCAGACAGAGGGCCTTCTCGGTAGTGGCACCCGCCCTGTGGAACGCCCTCCCTTCAGAAGTCAAAGAGAACAACAACTATCAGACCTTTAGAAGACATCTGAAGGCAGCCCTGTTTAGGGAGGCTTTTAATGTTTTATAGATTATTGTATTTTAATGTTCTGTTGAAAGCCGCCCAGAGTGGCTGGGGAAATCCAGCCAGATGGGTGGGGTATAAATAATAAATTATTATTAATTATTATTATTATTATTATTATTATTATTATTAGGGGGATTGAACCTGCAGCCTTGGCATTATCAGCACCAAGCAATAACCAAGCTCTAACCAATTGAACTATCCTGTATGTGTCCTGTGGGGATAGGGGCACACCCTGTCTTAGGTTCTGGTCCAATAAAAATTTGGAGCTTGCTACAGCTTTATTAAAGTAAAAGCAAAGATTGCCATGGGTAGGCATAATGTTGGCCTCCCATGTTGCATTGTCCGTGGGACTCTAGCTGCCTCATTTTCCATTGCATTCTGCTACATGTGCAAACCAGGCTTCAAGCATTAATGGTACGAGAGCAGAGGCAGCAATACAGTTGGCAACCATACCTGCGACGGTTTAGACAGAATATGATGAAGCTGCAGAAGTACTTTTTAGATGGTCTTCTAAAGCAGGGTGAGCCAATATGGTGGCCTCCATATATTGGGCTATTATTATTTATATTTGCCGCTATTCAAATTTCTTAATTGTTTTACTCATAAATGTCACTCAAATTGACTTACGTAACACAGTAGAAATACTAAAGCCTATTACAATAAATAAAAATGTAAAAAACAAGCAAGCACATCTATGCAAATAAAAGAGGGCTCTAGCAGATCCCGCGCCACCAAAAGAGCCCACAAATGCTTTTAAAAAAACCTTCAAACTAAGGACCAAAAGAACAGATAACAGCTTTTTCCTGGTGTGTAAAACTAGTGGGTGCCAGGCAAGCCTCTCTGGGAAGAGCATTCCACAAATGAGGGGCCACCACCAAAAAGGTCCATTCGTCTGTTTCCATCCTCCAGGCCTCCCATGGAGGGGGCGCACAAAGAAGGGCCTCCGATGACGGTCACAAGCTCTGGGTCAGTTCATATGAGGAGACGCAGCCCTTGAGAGCTATGACAGAATCTGGAAAGTGGCTGGAACCATTTAACCAGCCAGAATAGCAACCTGGTGGCCATCTATACCTGGGGAAATGGTGCGGCTATTCCATTCCATTGAGTTTCATCTGAGCTACAGAAAAGCAAACAAAGTGGAAGCTGAACAGAGGAAACATGAGAGGGGGGTGTCCTATTAAAAACGAGGGAGCCAAATGTGTCTACTCGTAAGGAAATGCCCAGAGACTGTGGAAGCAACCTAAATCACTGACAGAAGGATGGGATAAGGGGTAGGGAGCCATGGTGGTCCCTCAGCACCTTATATCTTTGGTCTCACCATTGACAAATCTGCTTTGATAGTTTTTCTGGATGGTTTTCTGGATTTTATATTCTGATACAAGCTGTCCTCTTCTGGACATCTGATTTGGTACAAATGCAGTGGGTGGGCAGGCAAGAGCCCTCTTAAAATTCAGCTAAAAATGTGCATCCAGAATGCCATATGGAAAGATGGTTCTATGCATAATGCTTATGGTTCTGTGTACTATTGACATAAACCGCTCTGATTTTTTTTCAAATGAATAGCAGCATATAAATATATTTGTATACATAATTAAATACAGGGCAAAAAAGTGAGATATGAATATTTAAATTAATTAGTACATGAAACAATGCTGTAATGAAGACATATATAAACCAATAATTAAGTCAGGAGTGGGGAAGTTTAATTTTTCCTATGGGGGCCAGCGGTGGGTGGAGCCAGAACAAAAATAGGAAGTACCATTGGTACTTCTAGTTTAGTATTGTCTACACACTAACTGGCAGTGGCTCTCCTAGGTTTCAGGCAGAGAGTCTTTCCTACAGGGGCATAGTGTGCGGGGGAGGCTACCGGCACGATGGCCCCTGGTGCATTTTTTTTGGGGGGGGGCTGCTCACGCCACCCTGCCAGCCCTGTGCTGCTTCACAAGGCTGGGATCAGCGTTGCAAAGCGGCTCAGGGATGGTGTCACTCCAGCACCATCAGTGGCAAGGGCTGGGCTAGCACGGCAGGCTCTGTTCAACTTCCGCGCTCTGCCTTCCCAGCCCCGGGCGCCAGCAAACCATGCTACACCACTGCTTTCCTACTTGGAGAGTCACTGAGGATTGAACCTGGGACCTTCTTCATGCAAAGCAGATGCTCTGCCACTGAGCTTACAGCATTGCAAGACTGCATGGCTCTTTTCCTCCCTGTGCTACTCCACCTTTTTGCCTCTTGCATACACACAGCAGTATAGGAAGCAATTCCTCGAGGGGTGGGCTGGAGAGTGAGAGTTGGCCTGGGGGTTGATCATGCTGAGATCTGCATGCTAGGGCTCCTCCTCCCAGAATTCAATTAATAAAATAATTTCATATGGGGTTGTGATTTTGCCTGGGTTTCCAAAAGAGATTCCCCAGAGGGGCTTACAGACCTTCCATAGCACAATGGCTTCAGAAGGATCTTGTCCCCAATTCATGTCCTCCTCCTCGGCAGTTTCTATCCTCTTCACCGCCTCACATTTCCATGCCTCTTCCAGGGCGCATTTCCCGGGAACCTGCAGTTGGTCTTCGTCCTGCGGCCGTCCCGTTTCATCCAAAGGGCAATCGCTGACATTGGCATCAAACTGTATCGCGATGACTTTAAAATGAAGGTACCGGTAAGCACTTCTCTTCCTTGCTGTGTTCTGCATCTTCTCTTTCTTAACTGTCAGCAGGCTTCCTTTCTCTCCTCCTCTTCCCCCTGGAAATTGCAGCTTCGTGAGCGACATCACCCAGGGAACAGAGACAGGCTCCTGTGACGGTTTTGCTTTGATCACGAAGCAAAGGGTTTGGTTGTTTGTTCCTCAGCTGCACTGAGGAGAGGGCTGCAAAGAACCCAGGTGCAGAATGAGGTGACAGAATGAGGCAGTATAATTCTGGATTGTAGGAGGTACTGTTGTCTCCTCTTTCATGTCTAGTTTTTCCTCCTGTTTTTCAACCTAACCTACCTCACAGGTTTGTTATGATGGCAAAGTGAAGTATCCTTCATGGAGGGCCTCTCTGAGTAACTTAGAACAGGGGTGAGATACAAATGTGATAAATACAAAGTTTCCCCTCCCCCCAGCTAAATTATGCAAACAATGCGATACAATTCATTCATTTCCGATACTTGCTCAGTTTTGATTCTGGACCCAATATTTTAATGTTTGACAGATTTGGCCATTGTTGCAAGGTATGGTTAGATAGCAAAAGAAGAAGTAGGAGTAAAGGTGGAGGAGGAAAAATGAAGAGAATGAGCCAGTGTGATGTAGTGGTTAAGAGTGGTAGACTTGTAATCTGGTGAACCGGGTTCGCGTCTCCACTCCTCCACATGCAGCTGCTGGGTGACCTTGGGCTAGTCACACTTCTCTGAAGTCTCTCAGCCCCACTCACCTCACAGAGTGTTTGTTGTGGGGGAGAAAAGGAAAGAAGAATGTTAGCCGCTTTGAGACTCCTTTGGGTAGTGATAAAGCAGGATATCAAATCCAAACTCTTCTTCTTCTTCTTCAATATGACATGCAGGGTGTGAGGCGTGTGGTCAATAGAAAACCACCCAGGCAGCTGCTAACCCAAATCCAGACTCACTATGTATATTCAGATGCATACACTGAGCTCCATCAGTTGAATTGAGGAGTTTCACATGTGTATCAGAGCTTCAAAGATCTGCCCTCGAAGTTTTATAACATAATGCTAAATTGACAGAAAATAAAGGGATGCCACAAAATTTGGGTTAATGCACAGTGCTGCTAATGGTCTTTGTTTCGTTGGTGCAGATCATCATGTTAAATTCGGTTTCCGACCTACATGGTTACATCGACAAAAGTCAGCTTACCCGGGAGCTAGGGGGAACCTTGGAATATGGACACAGTCAGTGGATACATCATCGGACTGTAAGTTACACCTGCTTGGTTCCTCCATCTCTGATGTCTAGAAATGTAAATATGTAGATAGTTTTGTAAATGGTAAGGACTGGTTCTGGGTCCCCACACTCCTCATTTTTATTGAAGAAAGTGGTAGGTAAGTGAGTTGTAGCAGGTTATGAAACAAATAGTAACAAACTTGGGTCATCTTTATTGGGCTGACAAAAGTCAGACAAATTGTCTAAAATAAAATAAAATAAAATCCAGTTTTTGCTTTCCTTCTCTAAGAAACATATGTCTCTTTAATTGGGGCCATAGCCAACATTTTCAAAAAGTCATCTGCAGATGATGATTATGTTATTGTTAAAAATACTATGCTTATGCCAAAAATACAATTTCCATACACACTTTAAATTTGTTTGGAAGATATTTAAAACTGTTTGATAACTCTTAAATGTCACATTTCATCAAAAATATCCTACAATTGCAAATGATGTTAGCTCTTTAAATGCAACTTTATTAAATTTATGCAAGATATACATACCGTACATACACCATAATTTTATTTGTATGCCATCTTACCATAGTTAAAACTATGCTCAAGGGGACTTACAACATGAAAAAAATACATAATTACAAACATAACAAAAATTATCATAAACAATCAATAAAACACGTCAGAAAGAGCACAACCAAGTCAACGATTTCCACATTAAATCATAATAAGAACTAAAAATAAAGATACAAAAAACAGCAACAAGCCCTCTAAACAATACTCCAGTCCAAGGGTCTGTTCAGCAGCCTCAGTTTTTGTATGTATTCACTTAAATTTAGCAAGGTGATTCCTTTATTTATTTGTCACCTGACACCAGTAGGGTATCAAGGCAATATGCTTTAATCTAGGGCAACCTTCCCATTGCATCAAGAGAAAAGGAGATGTCAAGATGCATATATCCTTGATAGAATATTTTGTTCTGTCCTTTGTCATGGCAGCTGAATTTGATCAAAGACTCATGACCTCTAAAAATAACACCTGAGCACCTCATTTAAGTAATCGTGTTTGTTTCCATATTCTTCTGAAAGTACCCTTTTTATTCTGTCTTTATCCTGATCAATCTTGCAGTGTCACAAAATAAATTTCAGGGCTAAATTAGGTGTGATAGGAGCAGTTCCCTTGGTTTGCTGCCTGCTGCATTCACCTTTAAAGCAGGGGATACTGGGGTCTAATTTTAACATGAAAAGGGTGCATGGATGAGGGGAACCGAACCTCTCCCACCTTCCTTTCCTGCGCTCTGCCGCTTCAGGCAGTTTTCTCCAACACTGTCTCACTTCTGGCACAGGAGTCAGTTCATTTAAGGAATCTCTAAGATGGTCAGATAGGATCTTGTACGCCTCCTTCTGGCAACTCCTGCAGCCATGCTGGTGCCAAACGTATTGCCTTCCTTTCCTTTGGACCACATCAGAGAGGCAGGGTGGGGTAACCAAAGACACACTGCCCAGGCTCGCGCCCCAGGGAAGTCACTTTGATGCTGCTAATGCAGCAAAAGCAATGTGGGAGGCAGCAGTTACGAGTTACTGGTCTCTGCAGCCACAGCTGGCGCTGTGATTCTCTAGCAGTTTGACTTCAACTCCAGAGGCATACTCTGGAGAAAGATTCATTCAAGGAAGCTGAAGTGATAGAGCGCAGGGAGGCAAGGGAAGATTGAGCTCCCCACACCTAAACATCCCTTTTGATGTTAAAATCAGACCCTCCTGCCCCTCACTTTGTACGCAAACAGGACAAGCGTATAAGCAACAATCCCAGCCATCTATTATTGTGCCTGCTTTGGTCTTTAGTTTGAGGTTTAAAGAGATCGGGAAGGAGTAAATAAGCAGCATTCTACATCAATGGTGACGGAACTTTTCAGCCTGAGGGTTACATCCCTTCTGGGGGCCACAGGCCAGTGGTCGATTTGGCCAGAGGTTAGAGTAGGGGATGTGATTATTCCCTTTGTGCAGTAGTCTGTATTCCAGGCTTGGGCATGGTACTTAGGCCTGTGCATTTTCAAAAGTCTTTCCACCTGCAAAATCCTTCCAGGCCATTGAGAATTTCGCCATGACTGTGAAAACAATAGCGCAGATGTTGCAGACTTTTGGAACGGACTTGGCGGAGACGGAACTTCCCAACGATGTGCAATGTACAGAGGAGCTCCTGTCGTCGCACACAGAGCAGCACAACAAGCTGAAGGTGAGCATGTGCAGAGCTCTAATGCTGGAAGAAAGGCCTGCCATTTCTGGACACCCCTTTAGTTCACCCTTAGATTTCTGGGATGGAGGTCAGGTCCAAAGGCTGGAAATAGAGATGGGTGAATCAGCTGCATCACTTTTGTGTGTGCTCGTTCCTAAGTCCGTTCTGTCTCATCACCACATTAATCTGCAAATTAAACACACACACACACGAAAATTCATATTTAAATAAAGCATTTTCTCACAAAATAAACATTCCTCTCAAAACAGCACATTTCCAAACTATTCAAATATTTATTTATTGAATTTCTAACCCACCCTTCCTCCCCAAGAAGCCAAGGGGGCCAAACGGATGCACAATTTAAAAACAAAAACAAGCAACAACAAAAAAACCTCTCAAAGAACTAAAACATTCTAAAAGCAATTACAGTCATACCTTGGATTGGCTCCTGAATGATCAAAGTGAGTGTTGTGGTTTTTGAACGATTTTCGGAAGCCGAATGTCCGGTACGGCTTCTGCGGCTTCTGATTGGCTGCAGGAGCTTCCAATCGACTTCCAAGGTACGACTGTACGATTAAAAACACTCCTCCCAGATTGAACTTGGGACATTTTGTATGTAGTATGTAATTCAGCATGCGATTCTCCAGTAATCTCTTGCTTTCTGGGATGGCCTTGCAGAAGCTTCTTAAAGTGTTTCCGGATAATTATTGTATTGCACCCACTCACTGTTGCTCTTTTTAGCATTGTTAAAAATAATGCAATTAGTCAGTGCTGACACTTCAATCTAAAAACAACTTTTCCCCTTGTACTGTCCTGTAATGCACGGAAGGGAGAATGGATGTATGTGAGTGGGGCAAGAGTTGGATTGTGGCCTAAAATGCATATTATTCATTGACTTAAATGCTCTTGCAGGTTTACTCAAAACACTTACACCCGTGTGTGATGGTAGATTTACCATCAGGCGCCTCAGATGGGCCCCTTGCTCATATAGTCAACTTATGGCTATTAATATAGTGTTACAGTCAATGATGTTTTCTTTTAAGTTGGGAATAATTAGACTGTCAGACTCAGAACAAAGTATTAATGCCAGTGCCACCATCAGTGACTGGACTGTGGCGCAGCCCAGGGGACCCAACTGATGCCAGAGAGATGGTGACAGCGGTGGGAACAAGCTGTGATGCGCCAGGAAGCGAACCCCCTTTGGCTGCAGCCACCTACCGCCATTCTAATTCAAATCCCTTTCCCCAAAGCGAGGAGGGTTGCAGTGAGCCGAGCCAGTCAAATGCTACCTTTGGGGAGATGGTGCCAATGAGGGCACTTTCCAGGTCAGGGAGAGCCAATAGCTGGTTTGGGTGGGTGGGTGGATCTTAATAATGCCACCTAAGGAACATTTTGACCTGTGTCCTCAGTGGCTTATTAGAAAGGGCAGCAGTGTAGAGATCGGGTAGTCCTTTGGTCTAGCCCTAGCAGCTCCTGGCGATATTATGGGATATTCTGATGAAATGAGGACACTTCTTCTCTCCCCCGCCTCTCTCAACAGGATGAGCTGAAACTTGCGGTGAAACAAGGGGCCACACTGCTGACTTGTATCAGAGAGCCTGTCACTCGAAGTGCCACCAGCAAACTGAGCCCAGACGAGCTTGAAAACGTGGCAACTGTGGAAAGGTCGGAGAAGAGATCAGCTTCTAACCCGCTTTCTGATTAACCAATCGATCGATCGTTTTATTTGCATGCCGCCTTTTCAAAGTTGAAACCGTGCTCAAGGCGGCTTGCAACCATACAGAAAATTACAAACGTAGCAGAAGTAGTCATAAAAAATAAAAGCATCAAAACGTACAGAACCAAACCGAACCCTTTCCACATAAATCATAAGATGATAAAATAAAGGTACAAAAAATTAATATCAATAACAGCAACAACCCACTCCTAAACAACCCCCCATCCCAAGAGTCCGTTCAGCAGCCTCAGCTTTTGTAGCTGGAGTCAGTCCGGGCTCTGGCCTCTCAGGCCAGCTGAAGAAGGCCTGCAAGGCAGGGAGCAAGCCTTCAAGGACTCACAGCCAAGATGGTCTCTGGCATCTTCAGTAACCTCAGCTTTTGTAGCTGGAGTCAGTCAGGGCCTCACCCTCCCAGGCCAGGTGGGAAAAGGCCTGAAAGGCAGGGAGCAGGTCTTCCAGAATTTTGCAGCCAAGATGGTCTCCTTGAGAAAGAGTGAATTTGTCTTCAGTTTCAATTTGCACTGTCGACAAGTCTGCATGTGTTGTTTCTTAGAGAACGTAAGAAGAGCCTGCCAGTATCCTACCTAGTCTAGCATCCTGTCCTCATAGTGGCCAAGCAGATGCCTATGGGAAACCAGCAAGAGAAAGGCATGCGGTTTGTAGCTGGCCCTCTAGTTCTGTAATGTCCACACTGCCTGACAGTGTCTCTCCACGGTTTCAGACTAGGGTCTCTCCCATCTAAACTTGGATATTGCTGAAGATTGAACCTGGAAACTTCTGCATGCAAAGCAGATGCCCAACCTCTGAGCTACTGCTGCTCCCTAGTCTGGTTCTACTTGATCTCACTGCTCTGAATTCAAGGGAAGCATTTGCCTACCCAAATCCAATGTCGTTCTCTAATTGCCTCAACAGGTTGCTAGCTCAGCTGGATGAAACGGAGAGAGCCTTTGATCAGTTCTGGTCCAAACACCACCTAAAACTTGAACAGTGCTTGCAGCTCCGACACTTTGAGCAGGATTTCAGAGAGGTACTTTTGATTTATCCTGCACAATTTTTAGAATGGCTCCCCCCCCCCACACTTTCCCCCCTCCTAGTGAAATATCTGTTGAGGGTGATAAGCAGTATTACCACAAGAAGGTGTAAAAATGCATCCTCCTTACAAGTGCCATACATAATGTTCATAACTGAGTTTGGACAGCTGTTTGGAAAGGAAGGTGTATTTAGAGTCCCTTGAGCTGAAAGGAAATTTTCCTAAACATTTGCTGTTGGCCAAGCAGTGGGTTCACCAGTCAGGTTTAGCATATTGTTGTGTGGTGAGTCCTGGTTCAAGTTAATATGTGCCTGCATGAAATTCACAGACAAAGACACATGGAATCATGGGATTATAGAGTTGGAAGGGACCACAAGTGTCATCTAGTCCAACCCCCTGCAATGCAGGAATCTTTTGCCCAACGTGGGGCTCGAACCCATGACCCCATGGGACATATGTAAAACAATTCACATTACATTGTGGAGGCATACCGTAATGCATAGGCAGTGACCCAGATGGTTTATCTCTGCTGCAGTCAGCTGTGAAGCAGGATCAGAACAGTTGAAGTGCTTACTCAGCAGCAAGCCTAGATTGGGAGAATCTGCATTGGGAGAAATTTGTAAACCGCTTTGAGGTTTTCTACAATCAAGCGGTATATAAATTTTGTGAAATAAATAAAAATAAATAAATGTAGAGCTCTGTTTTTCTCAAATACTTGCCTAGCTGTTATTATTTTGATGTCATGTTTAATGGTGCTGTTTTAGGATACCTAGATGTTATTTTAATAATTTGGAATTCTGTTTTTCACAATTGTGTTCTGTAATTTATATTTGCTAATTGAGCCCATAACATGGTTCTCTGTGAGACTATATGGTTATTGTACAGGAAAGCCACCTTCCAAGGGTATATATTTTATTTTATTTTATTTTATTTTATTTTATTTATATACCACCTTTCATCCGAGGATCACAGCATGATTTACAGTATAAAAACACAAAAATACATAACATAATAACAAACAAAACAGTAATACCCCCCTGCAGTTTAAAAAGTCTTAGATTGTTTAATCAGCCAAAGGCCTGGTTATAGAGGAATGTTTTTGCCTGTCACCTAATGATATGTAATGAAGGCACCAGGTGAGTCTCCCTGGGGAAAACATTCCACAAATGGGGAGCCACCACAGAAAAGGCGTTCCCCCTGTGTTGCCACCCCCAGACCTCATGAAGAAGGGTCTCAGATGATGTTTGCACATACCATATGATGATCCTATATACCGGTACATCCATCCTAAAATGCAGGGTAGAAACATTTTGTATTGCTTTTGCTTAAAAAAGTTTATTTTATACATCACATAGATAGGCTTGTGAGATTTGCAGTATGGAAATTGAAGGAACAGGCAAATACATATTAAACGATCAACAGAAGAAGTGTCCTATCCCTATGGCCATTTCTAAATGGCCTTGATTATGGCCTGGTAACAGCCAGGAAGCTTGTTAATTTGTTCCATCTGTGTTGTTGTTTTTTGCAAATATTTTTCTATAGGTCAAACTGGCCCTGGACAACCTGATGGAAGTGCAGGCAGGGTTCACGGATATTGGAGACAGTGTCTCCCGCGTGGAGAACATTCTAAAGGAGCGGAAGCAATTAGAAGAGAGAGGACAGGTTTGCCTGCTTTAATTTTGTTTTATAGACCTTATAAAAGCAAAGCAAACTACAGACCTTATAAGAGCATATCGCGGATATCAGAAACTGTTTGTTTCTGTAAAAGTACGTGGCACATTGCAGAGTTTCACAAGCGAAAAAGAAAAAATGGGTAGGCCCCTGGCACAAAACACTTACAGTCAGAAATGACAGAGGGGAAGTGTGAGAGAAGGAGACAAGGCAGCAAAGGCTGGTGGCAAGGAAATGCAGCTATACTTACAGTTGCAGAACCAGCATCAAGAGCTGGAAAAGTTGGGCACCTGTCAAGAGCCCATACGCCAGCAGGGGGAGCACGGACAAAGATGCCAAAGAGGCCTTTGAGAGCCAGTGTGGTGTAGTAGTTAAGAGCGGTAGACTTGTAATCTGGGGAACCGGGTTCGATTCCCCACTCCTCCACATGCAGCTGCTGGGTGACCTTGGGCTAGTCACACTTCTCTGAAGTCTCTCAGCCCCACTCACCTCACAGAGTGTTTGTTGTGGGGGAGGAAGGGAAAGGAGAATGTGAGCCGCTTGGAGACTCCTTCGGGTAGTGATAAAGCGGGATATCAAATCCAAACTCTTCTTCTGCAGCTGCTGCTGCTGCTGCTGTGCCCCACTTCTTCATCATTCATGGAGGAGAGGACTGTTGATGGCAGGTAGCCAGGATGGCTTGGCTCTGCCTCCACAGCTGAGGCAGCAATGCTGCTGAATACCAGCTGCTGGAAGCCACAGGAAGAGACGAGAGTGCTCTTGTGCATGGGTCCCGCTTGAGGGTTGGCCACTGTAAGAACAGGATGCAGGACTAAATGTGCCACTGGCCTGACCCAGCAGGCCTTTCTTCTGTTCTTATCATTGAGAGTTGCTCGTCTGGAGGCGGTTGGAGGATGGATGGCGGCTAACAGATTGAGGTTGAATCCTGACAAGACAGAAGTACTCTTTTGGGGGGACAGGGGGCAGGTGGGTGTGGAGGACTCCCTGGTCCTGAATGGAGTAACTGTGTCCCTGAAGGACCAGGTGCGCAGCCTGGGAGTCATTTTGGACTCACAGCTGCCCATGGAGGCGCAGGTCAATTCTGTGTCCAGGGCAGCTGTCTACCAGCTCCATCTGGTACGCAGGCTGAGACCCTCCCTACCTGTAGACTGTCTCGCCAGAGTGGTGCATGCGCTGGTTATCTCCCACTTGAACTACTGCCTTTGTGTCCGCTTCACCTGAACCTTATTTCATAACATCTTAAACCTTTAAAAATGCTTTTCATGTTACGTTTTTCTTTTCACAGGAGCCATTGGAAAAAGCCCAGTCCTTAGCTCTCCATGGAGACCAGCTGATCCAAAACAACCATTATGCAATCGACTCCATTAGACCAAAGTGTGTTGAACTCAGGCGCATCTGCGATGATTTTGCCAACGAGACCAAGAAAAAATACGATATTTTAGGGAAGTCGCTGGAATTGCACAAACAATTAGATAAGGTAAGAAGTGTGGAACTAGCAGACACAAGGGCAGGGAATGTTGATTTTTGATAGTATTTAATTGAAGATCAACAGATTAACAAGGGTGGCTTAAAGAAAACCTCTTCCTCTGTTAGCTACCAGGTGCCTCAAGCCCCTGAATCTTGCTGCCACAGTTATTTCCAAGAAACTTGCCCTATCCAGAACTCTGCTACTTTCTATGTCAGAACTCTGTCTGGAGGTTTACAGATTTTCCTCTGTGTGGACTAAAAACTTTCCCACTCTTTCCAGTGAAGTCCAGTTGCAAATTGCACAGCGCTCAGTTGTGTCAGCGCACAGCAGAGCTCATTAGCTAATAATAATAATAATAATAATAATAATAATAATAATAATAATAATAAATAGTACCACGCCCATCTGACTGGGTTGCCCCAGCCACTCTGGGCGGCTTCCAACACATATAAAAACATAGTAAAACATTAAACATTAAAAAGTTTCCCTTTCCAGGACTGCCTTCTGATGTCTTCTAAAGGTTATTTAGTTACTGTACTCATCTCCTTGACATCTGATGGGAGGGCGTTCCACAGGGTGGGTGCCACCACCGAGAAGACCCTCTGCCTGGTTCCCTGGCACTGACTGCAAGAGAATTTTTATCTTGCATACCTACATGGGAACTGAGGCTTGGGAGCTGCTGGTGAATGTGTGCTTAAAATACCACTGGCATACCGGTATATAATAAACCTGACGGCAGCATGAAACAGGCAAGTGATGCACACCCAAGAGGCAGCCACACAAACAGGAAACACAAACCCACTATGGGAAACCAGCATGTTTCGCAACTTACCTGGGAGAGAACCATTTCTTTGTGAAATCAGTCGCTTCCTGTCGAAGGCTTCTCTGTACTTTAGCATTCTGGCTGGGAGTTTTTGAAATATGAAGTGCAGACGTCATATTATGCAGGTGTACTTTGTCTCCAGTCCTAGCACACCCATTGCACTTCTCAATGAAGCCTCAGGCCCACCAAGCATTTTGTTTCCATGCCTACCCACCCCCCTCTGCCATTATTATGGGATACTTATTCTCAGTGCTCTTTTTCCAGAAAAAGAGGTGCCGGAACTCACCTTGTTCTCTTATAATGGGAATGGCACCCATCTGAGTGGTGCCAGAAATGAGTTCTGTTGAGTTCCAGCTGGAAAAAAAGCCCTGCATATACTCCTGATTTTAAGAGTCACTGGTTGTGTACACACCGTACATTTAAAGCACTCCCTTCCCCCCCAAAAAGAATCCAGGGAATTGTAATTTGTTAAGGGTGCTGAGAATTGTAGCTCTGTGATGAGTAAACTACAGTTCCCATGAGTCTTTGGGGAGCAGTGCTTTAAATGTATGGTGTGTATGCAGCCATTGTGTAGAACCAGTGAGTTGGCCCAACACGTAGGTCCTTCTGTAGAATCTGCAACACAGCAGTGGTCTTGGATTGCCTCCCTGCCCTTCCAAAAAAGTGCCGCTGCTCATGTGGGGTAGCCAGGGGGGAAAGAGGACAAAGCTCCTGCACATTTAATAGTTGCATTGAAGGTATGCACTTATTAAAGGTACAAGAGCCCTCTCCACTTTTTTCACTAGGCTGCTCTTTGCCCAGACTCGAAAGACTGAAGGCTCCTTAACATTAGACGTTTTTAACAGCACACTTTTTCCTCCTTTCAAGGCAAGCCAATGGTGTGAAGCTGGGATCTACCTCTTAGCTTCCCAAGCTGTAGACAAGTGTCAGTCACAAGAGGGAGCTGAAACGGCACTTTGTGACATCGAGAGATTCCTGGAAACCGCCAATGACCATCAGCTGTTGACTGCAAAGGAGTTCTACAATCAGTTTGATACGATTCTGACGCCAGAGATAAAGGTAAGGGCACTGGAAGAGCCTGGCTGCTGGATCAGACCAAAGGCCTTCCTGTTTAGGCCAGTATTCTGTTTCCCAAAGTGGCCTGCTAGATGCCTCTGGGAAGCCCGCAAGCAGGACGTGAGGGCAACAGCACTTTCCCCCCTTGTGATTATAAGTAACTGGCATTCAGAGTCATAGGCTGCCTCCGGCCTGCCAGTATTTTGCAAGAGGGATGCAAACACATTCCAGAAATTTAGATTTCCCCCATTAAAGTGGGTTAAAGCTCTCTGGTGCTAGAAAGTCGGAACAGCGAGAGACTGCAGAGGTTTTAGTGCTTATCCAGGTTTGGTTTCCTTGGAGTGAAGGTGAATGGAGACTGTGGAGTCTTTAGGATTATTTACAAACATGTGCAACCTGAGCATAGGATAGAGGGGTTCACAGTCTTAACACCTCAACAGATCCTTCTTCCTGCTTGCTTTCCAGGGGAGCTGCAAGTCTAGCAAAGAGCAGACCAATAGCTATCTCTCCATCTCTCACACACAAATCCCACATGCCCAATTCCCCTTGGCATATTGTTCTCCATCCTAGAAGAGGTGAGAAAAGGCTCATCCATTTGTGTCTATAGCAACAGAGTGGACCTCTGTGCATATGGTAAATAGTAGTACTTAACTGGCCAGCCAAAGCCATCAGTTTAACAAAGGAACTGGTTTGGTTGGTTTCCTCTTACAGTTTAAAAGCAAAACAAAATAAAAAAAATCCTTCCAGTAGCACCTTAGAGACCAACTAAGTTTGTTCTTGGTATGAGCTCATACCAAGAACAAACTTAGTTGGTCTCTAAGGTGCTACTGGAAGGAATTTTTTTATTTTGTTTTGACTATGACAGACCAACACGGCTATCTACCTGTAACTAGTTTAAAAGCAGACCTAGAAGGGGTTCAGGGTGTCATCCAGATTGACACACACACCCTCCGCCAAACCCATAACAATACTCTGCACCTGCCTTCTTCCACCAGAGCAATGCCCAAAGAGTTCTACAAAAGCTGGAAGATGTGCAAGAAATGTTTGACAAGAGGCAAGTGAGCCTGAAGAAGCTGGCAGCCAAGCAGACCCGCCCAGTGCAGCCCGTTGCCCCACATCCTGAGTCGTCGCCAAAGCGAGCGTCGCCCAAAAGCATCCGGCCAGCCACATTAGGTAAGGCACTGGAAAGATTTAGCCGGGGCTGCCCTCTTAGCATGGCACGACAAAGGGTGGGAAAGAGCCCTTTTGGAAAAAGTTACCTGTGAATTAAGAGTTGCAAGAGAACCAAACAAAAGAAACCAATTCTTTGTAAGATGGTATGGTTTTATTGAGTATGTAATGGATGACTCGCACCATTTGAACCTGCACCCATTCTGTGGTTGGTTTCATGAAGTACATATGATGATCCTCCTTCTCCCTATATGCTGTCCCTCTATACCAATGTGTAAACTCAAAACATGACTTTCCATTTTCTGTTTATTGTTAAGTAATGTTTAAATGTGCACCGAACAGTCCCTTTCCCCCACTCTGGTCCTGACTACTCCTTTGTTTGTTGCTTGTTTTTGTACTGCACATTTTTTAAACAAAATGCCTGATTAAGATTTGTAAGCTACACTATACGATTATCCCAAATCTTTGCATTTTCTTAAAACCAATAAAAATTGCTTTTAATAATGTTAATAATAACAATAGACATTAGGTATAGCACATAATGGGATGTTAAGTGGGCCTTCTGTCCCTTACTTTTGAATCCAAGGCTTGAAAGACATGCCTGCACTTCTGGGGGGCTAGCATTTATAAGTGACTAGCTGACCCGGGCCACGCCTTGCTGTGGCTGATTTTATGCTTATTACCATCAGTAGCAGCCGCAGCAAAAATAAACCCCCACCTACCCCCGCCGGCGTCGTGTGCACTCTGCACGCGCTCAGGTGCCCTCGCGGCCTGTGGCAGAAAAAGCCGAGGAAGGAGGCCTCTGACGCCGTCTGAGGGAAAAGCACTATGGAAACGCACAGATAAAAAACACACATCGGGAGATCACTGAGGGACGATCACGGTGGCCATTTCCCAGTGTGCCTTGCCTGTGGCCTTTTCAAGGGGAAAAGTGCTAGTAACCCTCTACAGAGAGGATTTGATTCCATTTCCCAGAGTGCCTTGAGCAAGCGGTTGGTTGGGATAATAAGCCCACCATTTCCCAGCATGCATTGCGGTTTGGGCGAAAGAGCTTAGTTCACCCACAGGGCGCCTTGACTCCATTTCCCAGCGTGCCTTGCTGGTCCGGCCTAGTTAACTGCAAGAGGCAGCGGCCTCCATTTCCCAGCGTGCCTTTGACAAAAGAGATATTTACATTTCCCTGTTTCCCAGTCAAGTTAATCACACCCTTTTGACTGGCACTCAGGTATCAGAATCACTGAGACAATCACCTCCTCCTTCCTTGCAGAGAAACAGTTTGTCAGTGAAAATGGAGACAGGCCTGCGGCCTGTTTTTAGACATGTGGCCTTGTTTTGCTTGGCACACTTATTCTTACAACACCTTGCAGGTCCGGCCTAGTTAACTGTGAGAGGCGGCGGCCTCCATTTCCCAGCGTGCCTTGCGGCTATTAAAAGCCTATTAAAAGTCGAGTCGACTATCAGGGAAAGAGGCAGGCCATCGCTTCTTTGAACTCTATTTCCCAGACATCCTTGCGGCCCTGGCCTGAAGAGTCCATTGAGATATGATGCTGCCCTGTGATGAGCCTTTCTATTGGAAGCTGATGATGACATATAATATGTGCGCCAATTTTTTTTAGCATTTATTCTATATTTTAGGTATGTCAGGTGTGATTTTTTTGAATTTTTATTATGCCAGATCCTTCCTTGATGGTCATGGTACGCTGTGTCCTAATTTGATGAGATTTGGTCCAGCGGTTACGGAGCACGGTGGTGTCCGCCGCGCACGCAATGGGAACATTTTTATATATATAGATTGATTCCACCTTTCTCCCATGTGTAGGACTCAAGGCGGCTCTCAGGATAAATTAAAATGGACAGAGCTAAAGTACACATTAGGGACGCAGGTGGCGCTGTGGTCTAAACCACTGAGCCTTGGGCTTGCCAATCGGAAGGTCGGTAGTTCGAATCCCAGCGACAGAGTGAGCTCCCGTTGTTCGGTCCCAGCTCCTGCCCACCTAGCAGTTTGAAAGCATGTCAAGTGCAAGTAGATAAGTAGGTACCACTCCGGCGGGAAGGTAAACGGCATTTCCGTGTGTTCTGGTTCGCCAGAAGCAGCTTAGTCATGCTGGCCACATGACCCGGAAGCTGTCTGACTCCCTCAGCCTATAGAGCGAGATGAGCGCGCAACCCCAAAGTCGTCCGCGACTGGACCTAATGGTCAGGGGTACCTTTACCTTTTCAAGTACAATTACAAATTTATATCCATTGTGTGTACTTTAGCTCTGTCCATTTTAATTTATGCTGCGAGCCGCCTTGGGTCCTACACCCGGGAGAAAGACTGAATCAATCAAGCCATTTAAAACCATAAGGGGAGGAAAAGTATAGCATCCACCCTCAGGAGACCCTGCCAGAACAGCCAGTTAGTGGCCAAAGACCTGTTGGAACAAAGAAGTATTTGCCTGCTGGGGAAAGGAATGTAAAGGAGGGGCTGGCATAACCTGCAGCAACCTTGTTGATGGAGTGAGAGTCTAGATAGAATGGATCCATGCACCAATATGCTGAGGCCATCTTCTGCGCACCCAGTTTGCCCTTCAGCTACATTTATGATGCATGTGGAAGCAGCGTCACTACTCCTTTAGCCCGCCACAAACACCGCGCATGTGTGCTCAAGTCCATATCCACAGATTTGTGCAGTTCAGCCGCACCAATCAGCTCCCGGAAGCTGACTTAGCAGCTTCGTTTTGAAGGGAAACGCAGCTGGAGTCCGTCCAGTCCTTCTAAGCATAATAAAACCCGAAGCGAGTCATATCCCATGTCCAAATATCCGGCTGCCTGTTGGATCCATCATGGCATCCCACATTGTTGGTGGTGTGTGAAAAGGAAAGAAAACCGCTTAATGAAAAGCGTCTGGAGCAAAGATGAAAGTAGAAAGAGCCAGGGGGAGATTAGCTGACTCAGGAAATGCTGCAGATGTGAATTCCATCGCTGTCTCTTGGGGAAGCCACTAGCTTCTTACAACTTTGAATGTTTATTTTAAAAATAGAGAAGTGAGGGAAAGACCTTTTCTTTCTTTTTTGGCTCCCTCTGTATAGGGAAGTTGTAACATATGTCAAAGTTTAGGACGGGAGATTGAAACCCTGATCACCAAGGTTTCCTCTTACTCTGGGATGCTTTTATAGTATAAGTGGCCTCACTGGAGATTCCTCTCGAAATCAGTAAAAAAAACAAAGCCCCTATCATTCCTGCCTTCAGGAATAGCTGAATTAGCTATTACAGTATAGTTTATTTATATACCACTTTTTAGCCCAGAGGTTCCCAAAGGGTTGAACAGCATTAATACGTATTTGCCAAAATAAATATACAATGGAAGTACAATATATAAAATACGTCAATCAAAATAATCAAAATAATGTAAGACAGTGGCTGCATTTTCTATGGGCAACACCATGAATGGTATTATTATGCTAAGTGCCTTACAGAATACAGTCTATACAGCTGCAGTGTTGTGAGTTTTGGTGGGGTTGTCAGGCACTGGCAAAATAATGTGAATGTTCCTTATTGGCTGTGAATGATCTTTAATACCCTGGAAATCGAACTCCCCTTTCCTGTCTAAGCAGTAAAATCAGAGATTCACTGAGCCCTCAGAACATGGTTAGTGGGCTGGGATTGGCCCGGTTCAAAGCACTACTGCTCATACCTTATTTCCATAAACCTTACAACAAATGTTTACAAGAGATTGGTACGATCATTGCTTCATTGCAGGCTAATCCTGAGAAGAAAGAGCAGCTTTCCTACGGCCATGCAATGAGCTCAGTGAGATTTGAACCCATAGAGATTTGGGGGTCTGGTTCTTGGCCACACGACACCATTTAAGCTGTGCAGATCTGCCAGTTTCATTAAGAGTCCTCATCCTATTATTTCTGGCAGCAACTTCTCATATGCATCTTAGTTGGCCCCCATGAGAACCGAGAACTGCACTTAGATGGCCTTTGGCCTGACCCATCAGGCTTCTCTTACGATCTCAACTTCTGCAAACTTGGAGATTCGCTATGCCGGCCTTCTTCAACCTGGTGCCCTTCGGATGCTTTGGATTATGAGTCCCATCACCCCCAGCCAGCATTGGAAGGTACCAGGTTGGTGAAGGCTGCTATTGCAATCATGCTTATCCACCTGGTAATCAGCTAGCAAATGTTACAGCTACCCAATCTCCCACCTAAGAAGTGCAGCACCACGTCCACAGGATAGTCAGTGGCTACCTTTCCAAGGAGATTTAGTCTGGGTTTTTGTTGTTGTTGTACCTAATGCATCAACCTGGGAAGGTAGTCCATCTAGGAGAAGGAAAACTCTGACCTTAAGTTTCCACTGCTTTGTGGGCAGTGTTCGAAACTCCCATTGTTCTAGGCGCATTTTGTAAAAAGGGAATTTCATTAGCGCAAACAGTTTCTGAGCTTGGGGTGCAATACTGCGCCTAAGATTTCAGATTAAAACTGCAGAGTGGAAGGAAAGGAGGACCTTTTTCTACCTCCCCACTTCTGGCTACTCTCTGAAGACTGGAGAAGAGACCCTTTTAAGAATATTAGGGGGTGGGCAGGAAAAGGACTAGACTACCGGTATGTGAAAAATGAACATACTATTTTAGCTGCAGTTCATTCATTTTCAGCTTTGTATTCTTGTTATAAAAAAAGCATGCCTAGGCATTCCGTTGTTGCACCCATAACCTAGGTTTAAGGTGCCATTTACCGGTAGCTCCTACCTTTCATACCGGTATCTCAGTTTCTAACACTGCTTGTGGGATAACTTCAGGAGAAGAAAAGGCTAAGGAATAAACCAGGCATAGGCAAACTCCGGCCCTCCAGATGGTCAGGAATGATGGGAATTGTAGTCCCAAACATCTGGATGGCTGGAGTTTGCCTATGCCTGGAATAAACCCTACACAAATCCAGAGTGGAGTCCTTAAGATGGTTGGATGAAGCTTTGTACGCCTCATTCTGGCAACTCCTGCAGCCAAGCTGGTGCCAAATTTATTGCTCTGCTTTCTTTTGGACCTCAGCAGTAAGGCCAAGAGGGAAGTCTTGTCTGGGCAGCCCAGGACCTCCATACACACTGCCCAGGGCTTGCGGTTTGATATCACACCCAGAGGCGCACTCCATTGTCTCTCGAGACAGAGGTGTGCCAACAACAACCTATGCATCACAATGGTCATAGTTCTCATCAGGGAGCTTTCTGTTGTCTGCCATTTCCTTTGGACTAGTCCAGGAGGAACCAACATGGAACCCCCCAGAGATGTTGTTGAACTACAGCTCCCATCATCATCTTTTACCCATTGATCATGCTGGTTGGGGATGATGGGCATTGTAGCCGTACAACATATGAAGGATACCCTGATGGCTCCTCCTGCAATAATCGGATGTTTCAGATAAAAGAATACACATTCCATGCTGTCATGTTGGCACAGGTACAGGGAGGGGAAAACTGGAATGGAAGGGTGGGTGATTCACATGCGTGCTCTCGGTAGCTGGGTGCAAGGACGCACCTGAGTAAGGGAAAGGCACCACATAAAAACCAAAATGTTCATATTCTTTTGATGGGCAAACTTGAGGAAGGCAAACTGGTTTCTTTCTCACCAGCATTACTGGCTGTGAAGGAGGTTTTAATTAAGGGCAACTGGGACCTGTTCTCTCTTTCATTCCTCCATGAACATATTTTATGCTGCCATAAAAGGTTTGCACATTTGAGCTCAAAATGCAAGACCTTAACATTCTAAATTGCTCTTCCATTCATCAAACCCTTCACTTCTAAGGCAGGGCAGTTTCTTCCAACTCTATCTGCAGACCGCATCACTGTATTCCACCATAATCCATCCCCCAAGGGCTTCCCTGTTTTCGAGGAACAAGTGCAAGGAAGAGTGAACATGAACTCAGTTTTGTGCGCAAATAGGCTCAGATCTAAGTCATACACTACATACCGATAGCTGTGTCCTCTCACCCCTTATCTCTTCAAGAATAACAAGACCTGGTTCATTTTTCTACTTTCATAGTAACTATGTTGTTTCATCCACATGCAGAACAGTTATTTTCCATGTTGTTTCTCTGTGGGTAATTTCAACCCTCCTTGCATCTCATTAATGAGAATGAGCCTCTCATACTTAGTTGGATTGAATGATCTTACCTGTACATGGATGAACCAATATTTATTTAATGTGTTTCAAATTTATGCACCAAAATTACAGCAGCTTCTAAAATGCTCCTTTCTCACCAGCTGGGACGAATGACTGTTCAAATGGCAATATAAAATACAATGTAATAAATAAAAGCAGCAATTAAATGCAATTAAAAATCAATAGTAATATTTAATCCTGCCCTGCCATGGACCACCCAAATGAAGTTCACAGACTGCAGATTACAAACCCCCGCTCTGAAGTGACCCAACACTATGGTCTTGGTTTCATGGGGGGCCTTTTTTGGTAGTGCTACATTTTCTGATACTATGTGGGGCTTTTTGTCTTATTTCAGCTGCCAACAGGAAATCAGTCGAAATTTCTAGTCCTCCCAAATCCATCTCTGAAGCAGACTTGTCGAAAAAGAAAAGTGTAAAGAAGATGAAAGGTGGAATTAAGGTAGGAAGGTAGTTTCTTACTTTGGGTACAGTCTCCAATCGAGAAAAACCAAGTTACCACCACTATTTTTTGCTTAGTGCCTAGCTTTTTGATAAAAAGATTCATGGCAAGTCTTAAACTCTGAAAATGTCCTAAGCCACTTCAGTCTCTCCTTGCCCCCATTCTGAGCATTAAAAGATTTTAATTTAAGGGGGTGATTTTTCAATATCACTGTCTCACAGTAAACAAAGAGGCAATCACACTTAGACCCATAAATTATGAGAGTCTCCTGTTGCTTTATCAGCTTCATTGGTCTAATCCATATGCTTCCTATCTATGGCTTCTTCCAGACTGTTGCTATTTTGCGAGTGGAGTTCAGCTGACAAGGTCAATTCTAAAAGGTCGTTAAAAATGTATCCCAAGTGCCCTAAAATGGCGCACGGCACTCCTGCTGCTGCCGCTCTGCCCCGCACGACAGCTGATGAGCGGGAATTGCTCACTGCTTCCCTGCTCTGCTTCCCTTGTTTGCAAGCTGCTTGAGGCAAGGGAACAACAGCAAAAGACACAGTGTCTCTGGCTCAAAATAGGGAGCGGGAACAGGTGAAGAAACAAAGCCTTGGAAAGCAGGAAGTCCACAGAAATAAATTAAATCCAGGTGGAAAATGAAGAAAAGCTCTAAAATAAGTAACGGTAGAAATTAAAATTCCAAATCCAAGGAAGAAAGTTTCTAAGATCTGTTAAAAAACAACACTGAATTTATTCAGCACTTAGAATTAGGTCATTTGGGAGGACGGTGACGGGTTTAACCACGTCTTTGTAGGCTATAATAAAAACTGCAACAGGGAAGGGGCCATAGCTCAGCCATAGGAAAAAAAACCACTTTGGATGCAGAAGAGACCAAGATCAATCTAGTGCAGAAAGGATCAAGAAACAGGTGGTGACTCTGCTCGAGATCCCAAAGAGCCACTGAGAGTTGTCGGAACAGGGACCAACAGTCTGACTTCGTATAAAACAACTTCCTTTGAGCTTACAGATATTAGAAATCTTTTCCACTAGAATTCTTCAGCATGAAAATCATTGTACATACAGCAACTAAAGTGTATGATCAGCATACACGACTTCTTATTGATCTACCGTACATCATGAATAGGACATGCTACTAAGCAGGAATTTTGTAGCACGATACTGGCTGTTTTAGAGACAGACCACACTAACAAGCCACTACTGACAGCTTTCTGGCTGTTATTATATAGAGCACTGTATTGTAGATGAAAAGAAGCCTTTAGTCAGACATCTCTCCTTTGTGTTCATTTTCCAGATTGAAGTAATGCATGAAGCAAGTCAGGGAGGTTCCAGCAGAGTCTTAGTGATGAGTGAAAGTGAAGAAAATCTTTCCACCAGGAGGAGGTAAGGATGAAACCAATTTCTACCAGAAGAAATAATTGGCTTTAAAGAAAAAATACATTTTTTGCATCGCAACCCATGTTTTGCTGATTTACTGCATTTATATGCCACTTTTCTGCAAAGGCCCCCAAACAGGTGATTTACAGTACAACAGACTGTGAGTTATAAATAACTTTGACCTGCTCTGCCGGCAGACATTTACGACCCTTTAATGTGTATTCACAAACTTTCTTAATGCCTTGAATAACAAGGTTCTGCACTCAAAATAGGGTCTCTAGAGTTAAGGCAGAAAGTTGAAATCACCTGTAAAAGGAGCAAATGAAATGGACTGTATGCATTGGCTACATTTGCTTGTAATGGTAAACCATGGCTCAGTGCTACGTAGATGAGCCTGAACAAATTCCTGCAAAGTGGTTTTTTGCTCATGTCTTCCCTCATCCTCTCTTGGGAGAGTTAAGTTTCACTTTTACTTAGCATGTAAGAAAATAGTAAAATAATAAAATCTGTCATAAACAAATATGAAATGGTTTTTCAAACAACGTTTCTCTGGTATTTGTGACATTTAGTATTGCACAAAGCACACTGCAAAAACTGATCATCCTCTTGCATGCAAGTAAGGGTGGGAGAGGTTTAATTTTGAAGTTTAACACATCTAGATTTGGTAAACTCTACATGTTATTAGTAAAAAACATCTCTTTGCCTTTGCACAGCCGACTGGTAGCTTACACAGTAAAGGTGGCTAATGGTTAAACCAGATCTTTCTCCCACCACTATTCTGGAGTGCCATTTCCTAAACCAGGAAGTAAGATAATCTCTCACTAAAGGTCACATTTCTGCAACCGGACCAAGTGAAAGGGCCCAGACATTGTTTTGATATACACTTTCCAGTCTGCTGGAAAGTGTATATCCTGATATGTGAAGACTTTAGGGGTGTGCACAATTCAGTGGAAGATTGGAACCTGCCGGGGGGGAAGCAAGCTTTTAAATAGATTGAGTTACTCTATGCTTTTAAACCAGCTTAACTTAAACTGTGTTCCCAACTTGTGTGACTATGCTGAATGGCCTTAGGATCCCATAATTGCCATGCCCCTTTTCAGGGCTTATGCTGGTTTAAAACAGGGGTCAGCAACCTAAGGCCCATGGACCAGAAGCGGCCCACGGAGGTCATTTGACCGGCCCACGAGCCACCCCCGAACAGAGTTGCCCACTCACGCGCTGCGCTAAACCAGTGCGGCACGGGGACTCGCTTCTGCGGCACCAGAAGTCGCATCTGCGCAGACACAAACGCTGAAAATCACATCTGCGCAGACACAGATGCTGAAAATTGCGGGCGCGCACGCAATCCAGCCCACAGAGGGAACTCCGCAGGACCAATCCGGCCCAGACAAGATAAACCTTGCTGACCCCTGGTTTAAAACGTTAGCTAATGTGGGACATATCCCAGCCTATCTTCTGCTAAACCAGGTTGTGGGAGTTAAGCTGGCAACCTTCCAGGTGGGCCAGAGATCCGCTGGTTCCCAGTTCTGCTCATCCCAGCAGATGGAGCCTTAAGACTGTATCCTAAATGACTTCAGATATCAAAGTAGAACACATTTACAAAATAACACAAAATTGTTTATTGAAAACAAGTATTTTACAAAACGTGATACAGAGCAAAAGTGTCATGAATAAATAGTCATTTCTGTAATAAAAAAATCATATCAAATAGCTGCAAACCAAACAAGTAACTGCTTTAAAGAAATAAAAGATTTTTGTGCAACAGTGTCAAAACTAGTACCCGAAGTTACCATTCAGGCTGAAGCAATTTTACCTGTGAAGTGGAAAAATAAAAGTCTAACAACCTTGCATCTGGAGCACTGGCAAACTCAAGAATTTCCAGTTTCAAAAATATAAAGACAATCAATGTTCAGAACCCAGAAGGATAAGAAAATGTCGAGCTCTCTTTTCCTGGAAAGAGTGCCTTCATAACTTCTTTAAATTGTTAAACATTCTTCTGCAAGCTAAAGTAGTACGCAACCATCTCCATGCCCCTTTAAAGCTAGCTAATAAATACTTTTCAAAGCAGAACATACTTGCTGTAAAACACAAAACACATACAGCACTTCCAACAGTCAACACAGGTTTTAGGTGGTAGCTATACATTAGGCCTTAAATCTTGTGGTCACTTGAGCATTTCATAGGACTAGCACTGCAGACAAAGCAAATGCCTGCTAGCAAGATCCAAACTCTTAAGCATATTTCGACTGTTATTGGATGGCATTAAGCTAGCTGTCAGTGGGATGTCAGTTTGAAACTGGTTATAGCAATATGGAAACCCAACACCAATAAAAATCCAACACCAATAAAAATCCATGTTCCATTAACCCTACGTTGTATGTAATTTGGATTTTAAAGCAAAGCCACTAGCCTGGGGAAATGGGGCAATGAGGAGAGGTGGCCAAGATTATCCCCTCCCCAAACTATGCAAACCCTTTTGCCTAGAACCTTATGCGGCATGGAAGATGCAAGCAAATAAATTCAGTTCCAACTGATGCTGTAAAACAGCAATGGGGAACCTGTGCCCCTCCAGATGTTGTTGAACTACAACTTTCATCAGCTGTAGTCCAACTGGCATGACCAATGGTTAGGGATGATGGGAGTTGTAGTCCCTTATCTGGAGAGTCAGAGGTTCACCATTCCTGCTGTAAAACAGGACAGCATACAATTAAGAAACAGCTTCTTCTCCCTCTTCTTTCCCCATGTCCCCCAAATGTGCTCCAGAAGTTTGAGGGAACTCCTACAGCATATTTAGGGGGCAGAGAGGAGAGGGAGGGGAACCATTTCTGCAGGCAAAAGTTCTTGCACTAGCAGAACTTACGCATTTTCTCTTTCGGATTCATAGATTGCAAAGACCCTTAAAACATGAATGGGTGGGGAGTTTATTCATGTAAGTATCTGACATGGATTGGTACGTTTTACACCCTTCTGAACTTTAGAAGCCACTCTTGTGCTGTGTAATCCTACACTTTCAGATAAAACAGTGTCTCCTGCTCATCAAGTTTAACAGAAGTGAACAGAATGAAAATATATTTGCAGTGAAGACCAACTGGGAGGCGAGGAATAATTGTGATTTTATTGTTCAGAGATCAGTGCTTCGGTTGCAAGATTTTACATTTTTTTTTAGTTGTTTTACAAAATTTTGAAAGAGGTGAAGTTTTTCAGGATTCATTTGAACCAGTGCTTGAAGCCAGCATGAGCACCACTTGTATAGGATCAAGGTTTCTAAAGTTAGGACTGAATTATCACTGTGATGGACTTTGATGTTGTGGTAACAGGCATAGTGCCATTGGATTGATAAGACATACAATCAACATGTGATTGTGCATGGGAGTTGGGGAGAAAACATTTAACTGGTGCATCAATACTTTCATCATTGAATTTATTTGAGCTGCCTATTTTACCTGCTCTTTCCAAATCTTATTATATACAGAAGATGTACACGGTTTTTAAATAATCTGTTTTCCAAATTCGATTCCATATGGTAATTACAGCTAGTTTAGAATTGGAAGTGTAAACATATGTTTTTCAGTAATATCTAGCCAGTTCTTAAGTCTCTTGGACAAATACACTCTAACATATGGGAGCAAAATGGTTCAATAGAGCCAAGAAAACTTTGATGAAGCCATTAGATTAGTATGGTATACAGGCAAACTTTCACATTTAAAGTTTTCACATATTTTATGTTCATTTTTCATGTGTCAAGGGAGAAAAGAGCTGGAGATTTCAGATTTTTGGCTCAAAAAGTCTATTCAAGTATTAGGAAAATGCAGCAACACAGGGATATGTGTCCTGATAGTGTAATCTGCAAAGTAGCATAACATTAACTATTCTACAATATATTTTACCCCAAACTCCAGAGGAAATGTTTTTCACTTTTGGATCCGTAGCCTGCTTCCAAAGGTAGCGAAGGTCTTCTACATGTCCATGAGAAGTCATCATTTTGTTGTAAATGCATGGGTGATATGGAGCCTTCCCTTCCCCAGAAAAAAAGGGATGGATCTGTGGTTCAATTCCCACTTTGTTGGCACAGAGTCCCATGAAAACATCATCTATGTAAAGGCTTGAATTAAGAGTCTGTGAGGCTGCATATACTTTAGCTGCTACGTCACTCGATATTACATATGCAGCTCCTGCCGTGTAATCCGGATACGCAGGCCAGGGATACATTTCATAGGGAACGTAGTATTTGCTTTTCTTGTCTCTTACGGGAGGTGCTCCACGATGGACACGCCCAATCCAAAAATTCTGAACACCAACTTGTGCTAGATTTTGGAGGTATGCAACAAGATTTGGCATGTGGATGAAAATGTCATCATCTGCTGACATAACAAACTTGGCGTGAGGACAGAACTTATTTACCCAGCTAAACTGCAAGAGCAATTTGTGGGTAAGGTTGTAAAAAGTATCTAAGAAGTCTCCTTGAATCAGGTCGCCGTAAAACTTGTCTTCTGTTTGAAGCCTCATTTGCATATAGTCTCTGTCTGTAAGGTTTCTTGGCTGCCCCAACACAAACAGGGTCTTTATGTTGGCCTGAAGATAGTAACGGACATACCTTTCATTACCCCACGTTTTCCGAATAGAGTCTCTCCGGTGACGGTTCTCAGGTGAAGACTTCACAAGTAGCAGCAGCAGAACATCTTGCTTTTGACATTTCTCCTTGTGGTTGATCAAGTATTGACAGCCTGCTACCCTATCCAAGTCTTTACTGATAGATAAGCTTTCATTCACAAAATTATAGCTATTTATGAGGTATCTATAAGAGTAAGACTTCATGTGGCTCACAATACTATTGTCAAGTGGTCCCCAAAAAATCATGAGAGACAGCACAAAACAAGTGGCAAATAGCTGTACAAATTGGCATTTTCTTACTCTTCTGTGATTAATGTACATTCTGATGCACTCTTCTTATGTCTAACTACAGTTAAGGGTCTTTATTTTTAAACAGAGTTCTTGTTTTCGTAAAAGAGTTCACAGTCTCTCCTTCAGGGGAAGTGTTCATCGTAGATGAATAATTATTTTGGACAGCAGCCTTAATAAAATCCTCATACGCCAACTTTTATAAGTCATCTTGCTTCAAAAGTTGTTTTGCTGGAATGGAAAGTGTGAAGTAGAGTCTGGACAACAGCACCTGTTGAATATAGTCTTTGCTCTGTTGCATCTTTAGCTGATCGAAGAATTACCTTGCATTTGTTCTCTTACAGCTTAAGATATCTGCAAAATATAGGAAAGAAAATACTTTAGCCAAATGTTATTACATTTTAAATCACATTTATAATCCCATAGAAGACCCCTAAAAATACAAAAACACAACAGGTGAAGGATCATTACTCAATTATTATTTTTTTAAATCAAACACTCTTCTACTTCCCCATGCCTGGCTGGATTCCATGCCATTCCAGAAACCAGGGGTGGGGAACTTATGGCCCTCCAAATGTTGCTAGACTACAACTTACATCCTACCTGACTGCTGGCCATGCTGGCTGGGGTTGATGGAAATTGGGGAGTCAAACATCACCTGAAGGGCCACAGATTTCGCACCTTTGCTACTTTTGATGTGCACCACACCATTGGGCAAATGAAAGGGTTCTTTCCACCAGCATCCAGAGATTGGTCATTATCACCTTCAAACTGCTGCACTTGTAAGTTCTTGACTATCCGATATGCAGTAATCAAGTTCACAGAATTTCATCGCACTATGTAATTTATATTGAACTTCAATGGTTCACTTCAGACAAATTCTCATTAATTCTTAATAGTTCTCCAAGGCAAGTCAATATTATCCCAACATTGCAGATAGGGGGAACAGAAATAGCAGCTTGCCCAGATCAGGGCAGACCAACCTGGATCTCAGAAGGCAATATCTTCAAACACCCATAATTGCTTTTGCTCTGCAACCCCTCCTCCAAATGATATATAAGTACACACATATTAAAGTGTTCTGCAGCCTTTCTGCAGATCACCTGAATGGAGCTCAGAGCAGTGTTTTGAGAACCTCTGGTCTAGAAAGAATAGGCGCTCATTCTTTGCTAATTTTCAAGACCAGTTTACACCACTTTAACAAAAAAGACATGTAGTACCCTTTTAAAATGATAGTCTGACATTGTCGAGATAATGAAAAACAAGGTATTCCTAGTATGTACATTTCTTTGTCAGTATTCAGTCTTACATGGTGTTTTGAGTGTAGAGCTGGGCGATATCAGCTTTTCAACATCACCAGCCAAACATTGCAATCTGGCAATATACCAAATTTCTCCCTCTGCACAGTATGAGGGCAGAGTGGGATGGCGGTTTCACCAGCGATATACCGCTGAGTGAAGCTAACATCGCTGTCTGCTCTTCATACCGGTCCTGCGTGATAAAATGTTGATGTATTGCCCAGGCCTGTTTGAGTGTATGTGTAATTTTAAGGGAAACCTGACAGCATGACGGAAAAATGAAAGTAGTATTTCTCTACCCATGAACATATTAACAGGCACTCCAGAAATTAAAATATCCATGTGTCAGGTACTCTGCTATCCTATTCAGCGTGCACCCATAAAAGCTTCTTCAGTACAGGACTTAAATCTGAGGAGGGGGCGAGAAGATGGCCTCAAGCAGATGCTTACAAGGAAAAGAAAGAAATAGCATCTTTCATAAGGCTGCATAAAAAATCTTCAAGTGTCCCAATGTAATTCTACAGCGGTTGAGTCATTAAAACGAGATTTAGTAGATCCAGAACTTGCAGATACCAGCAGAAGTACTTAGGTTTCTGGTCACGAGGCATTAAAAATTGCCTCGTACTGAGAAAGAACGTGGTTTTTGTTTGTGCCATAGTTTGCTGTTTAATTACAAACACCGTCTGCATGTTTGGATGCAATGGAGTTCATAAATGGAGCTAAATACTTGTGCTGTCTTCAGCCGGCCCTCTGCTCCCCAAGATCAGGCGCCCTGTTCTTCAACAGGGGGCAACTGTCTCCCCAACTGGGGTCTCTTGAATACCAGCCTAGGAAAATTCATCCCTTCCCAGGACAGCCGAGCAAGGATTTGAAACCTACTCTCACAAAGAACAGCTGTCTCAAAAACTTTAAGATGTCTCTCTCCTATTAGGATTAAAATCTGTCATGTGGAGTCCCAAATGGGTTGTCTAAGATGAATTTCTCTGAAGGCAGCAGGGCTGTTAACCTATGTGGGCAGGGATGCTTTTATTAATTTTTCCTCTTGGTTTTAATGTACTTACCGGTATGTGTGTTGGGGGATGGGGTGGGGGGTTGTTTTGGGTTGCCTTGGGGGCAAGATTAACTAACTAAATAACAGAATACCTAAGAGCAGGAAGCTCAGTGTGGTAAGCAAGGAACTCTTTCTTTGCCCAGGGTCCTGTCCCACAATGCAGCTGTAAGATACCATTTGAAGCCAATGGCTAGCAGGAGATTTGATTGTTTAGAAGGCACATATAAAAGCCAGCCTGCTGTGTGAGGACTGGGGACAGTGGCCTCAGGGGCGAAGAGGTGACAGCAATGCCCCCTCTCTCCTAAATTTCCCTCAGGCTGAGAGACGCTGTCGCACTTCAGTGAGGAGGGCTGAGGCGGCCATAACACTTTCTGAGGAGAAACGAAACAGTCGTGCCTGTCTCCATAAACAGTCCAAGTGGGGGAGGGGAAAGAAAAGTGAAATTTGAATCTCAGACCCTTCTTCCCTCTCAATTGCATGCTCTAGCTCTTCAAAAAAAGAAGCATTTGTTCAGGCACAGGAAGCATGTTCATAGCCACCACCGCCCACAAAAACAAGAGCCTTTTATTACCACACCTGAAGGTAATCACAAGGCAGGCAGACAAGCGTTTTCTTCACTCATTCTCCACATTGCAAGATCTGATCTCTATCACTACTCAGTTTTTCCCAAATGAAGCATAAACCACTGTGCTGTGACAATTTGAAAAATAAAAACTATAAAGCATCATGCTAACTCTATTGCTAATCACCCTATCAGACTGATCGCTACGTCACAAGGCCAGAAATTTAATAAAGCAGTCGCCTCTGAAATAGCAATTTCACTATAATCTGCCCTTGTTTGCTAGGGTCCAGTTAAAGCTACTTTTGGTCTCTATTTGGGTCCATGAGAGGCCCTAGACAGGGGACAATTCCTCTGCCCTCTCTGTGTTTTAAACCACTTTGACTTTGAATATATCTCATGACCAGGACTTCAACCCCCCCTGCCTAAAAAACCACTGAAGGCCCTTAACAAATATGAAAGCAGAAGTCATGCAAAACAACATTGTACGAGTGTAACCACTGTCCCATCAGTGAAGCTCAGGACTACAAACTGAAACAACCTGCAAGTCGCTGACCGCACTGTGGCTTGGTAATGTGGTGAAGCAGGAATCCACACCAGTGTTACTCTTCCCCAAAACCTGAGGCAATGTGAAAGAGCCCTTTGTGACAGAAGAAACAAAACTAGGAAGAAATACAGGCGAAAAGCCTGTCTTCCTATAAGCCAAAGCTGCTGAACTCTAAGCCTCATGGTGGCTAGAAACACAATTTTGAATTTAAAAGCAATGCACAGCAACTACTGTATTTTGCATTAGAGTGCATATTCCATGTACAAGCAGGGCAGGCTTACAGCCAGGCATCTCTGGTTTCTAACTTTTTTTTTTGCCATGCCCCACCTAAGCATCTCTAAAATCTCCGTGACATATAATACTTATTATTCAAAAAGCAAACTCCTGTTCACGTGGAGGAAGCCTAAAAGGCCATTAACTTGGTCTAACTCATTCTCGAATTGCCCCCCTGTGGGGCGTCTGCCCCACATTGGGAACCATGGCTCTAGACCAGGGGTAGGCAACCTAAGGCCCGTGGGTCGGATGTGGCCCAATCGCCTTCTCAATCCGGCCGTGTTTTTACATGAGTAGAATGTGTCCTTTTATTTAAAATGCATCTCTGGGTTATTTGTGGGGCATACGAATTTGTTCATCCCCCCCCCAAAAAAAATATAGTCCGGCCCACCACATGGTTTGAGGGACGGTGGACCGGCCCAAGGCTGAAAAAGGTTGCTGACCCCTGCTCTAGACCAAATTAAAGAGTTCAGCTTGGTCTCTTCTCACAAGTAACTTACAAATTCCTGTAGTTGTTTGGAAGGTTATCTGTGAAGTAGTTTAATTAAACCGTGGGTGGCCAACCCATAATAGACAAGCATTATATTGTAAATAATATTCATCACAGCTGTTATTTACCATTCCTCGGTAGATGTCTAGCAAGAAAAGGGAATTGCATGCAGAACTTGCAACAGCCTAAATGCTTTATAATTTCAGATTTATAGTAAGAGGAGTACAGTCTCAGTTCAAAGAAATTCGGGCATCATGTGAGATGCAGCTGGCCTGAAGTAGTCTTGAGGTGCTCCAGCTGATACAAAGAACACAACCAGCACATGGTATTTACCCTCCTAGCAGAAAGGGAACCGTCTAGTTTTATTTCTGGTAGATGGCCTGTGCTATGATTAACAACTTGGACAGATGTAGCCAAGGTTTGCAGCTTGTGGTGTGCAACAGGAGGGAGAAAAGCTGCAGAAGCAGTTTTTTAACACAGTTGAAATCAGCACTTTCCGCAGCACGAGTCAAGCTCTATTATTTTGGTTACATAAAATTACACAAACAAATGAAACACTCAGCAACTGCCTAGACAAGGTTCGTTTCAGCCTGTATGCTAAAAAAAATATATACATGCTAGAAAGCTGCCCTAAGTTATTGGGAAGCTGGGGCGGAAAGGAGAGGCGACGTTATTTTGCCCAAACTATCTGGATTGCCAGGGTAACTCTCTTATCCCAGTTGCTAATTAAACAAGTTCATCTTCCAGGGATGCTCACCCCCGCCCAATGTTTTCTGCTAACAAACCCCTACAATTCTCAGAAGATTTAGGGGAATGGTGTAGGCTAGGGAGCATGTTCAGTTCTTGTTGGGCACTGGCCAAGCCTGCAGGGCCTCAGGTCTAGCACATCTCAGAACACTGTTTGAAAACCACTGTCAGATTCCCTTATTAACACAGCGCAGGCAAGTACCAGTTATTTCAGCTGGATGCTGCTGTTGTGGTATACTTCTACAAAAACACTCGCTGTTTTTTACATCCTCCCCCCAAAATGGCGCATCTCCCACACTACAAGTCATGCTGATGACTAGTGCCAGCAAAGTAGGACATTAATAAGCACAAAATCCATTGTGATTTTACTCCTCATGCCCAACAACAACGCATCTTGGGAGGCCCAAACAATCCCAACACTGTTAAGAACTGGGATCCCAGCCGCTCTCCAAATACAGTGGGACCTCGACTTACAAAGATAATGCGTTCCAACGCGATCTTCAGTAGTCGAAAACACTCGTAAGTCGAATCCCCATAGGGATGCATTGAGCGAAAAAAATTCGTAAGTCGAAAAAATCCTATTCAAAAATTCGTAAGTCAAAAAAATCCTATTCAAAGCGGCCGCGACTTCCTTTCGGAAGTCGAAAAATTCGGTTGCGGCGGCCTTTTTTTCCCTTCCAGAAGTCATTCGGAAGTCGAAAAACACATAAGTCGAGTCACTCGTAAGTCGAGGTCCCACTGTAACTCGAGATGGTATACCTAGGATTCTCCCATATTTATACTTGCAACGCAGCCGAGGAGATTGGGCTGGAAGATTAAGCTCTCTGACCATGAAACTTGTTGAGGGTAACTGAACGTGCATGGAGGGTAAGAGGGAGCCAGGAGGCAGAGAAGGAGATGGAGAGGTGTAATGACAAAGGTTTGCTCATATTTTCTTCTGGCAACAAGTAAATAGTGTTTTTAAAAAAATGTAAGAACTGCCCTACTAGATCAGACTAAAGATCTTACCTAATCAAGGATTCTGCCTCTAGGCACTCAAGGCAGCTTGCCTTGCCTCTACCATTTATCCCCAGGAGAGATATAAAAGATTATCAGTTTGGACTACATGCATCAATTCAAAACAAATTTAGAAATGCTGGTACTTTTTAATCTCTACCCAAGGATGACTCAAGTAGCAAACAGAGAGTTCTTATATTTAAAGTGTTCAGAATGCCATCCTAGTGGCATTTATTGGAGAACACTCTTTTTCTTGCACAGGATTTGTATAAGCTGTTCTTTAAAATAGAGAGGAATAATAGTGAAAATGTCTTAAATCAGAAATACAAAAGTTCTACAGGAATGCACATTCACTATTTCTTGTTAAAATATTTTCAGTGCTTACTCTTAAGCACATACTTTATTGCCAAAAACAAAGATTTAAATTTTTTTAGGTGTTCAGATTCCAGTTATAATTAAAGGGCTTTTTAATTAAATATGCACACACGCCCAGTTTCTAGTCCATTACAAACATCCCTTTTGTACAAGTTGTACTTCAATCACAGAAATAATACACCCTCTGATCCAAAGCACAATATTTAATTAAATATCAGGCTGGGCTTTGTAGCATTTGCAAATGCACTGTGTCATGCAGTAGTTACGTAAGTGTCAGGGCATGGAAAGCTTCTGTATGCAACCATTTCTGAAGCCTCACTCAGAGAGCGTGCCTTGCATCTAGGTGGATTAATGGAATAGTAATGTAATGACACATGAGGGAACCCATGAGAAAACTGTCAAGGAAGCAGTGGTTTTTAAAGTCTTTTAAAGTGTAAGTGTAGAAAGCTCACAAGGCAAACAATGTGCAATTCCAGGAAGCAACTCCGATTTGGAAAGGCTTCACTCCCTCCCTTGTACTCCCTATAACCTTTAAAACTATCAGTTTTCATCCTCAAACCCTTGACTGGTGCATTTTTGTGCCCTCGATATGCAACCTTTTATACATTTTGGGGAACGGAATATTCCCCCCCACCCCATATGACCTTTCTGGATGCTTCTCCCAATTTGCTTAAGCAGTCACCTACTGACTGTGTAGCTGAGTACCTGAGTGGGGTTACCATGCAAGCTGGTTTGCATATTACTCTTCTATTAAAATGTGCAATGCAAGACCGGAAGCTAGACTTTGCCCCAGAGCGTAATCTGAAGGCAAATGAGGCAACCACCTTGCTAACGCTAAGCAGGTCCGAGTCTGGTCAGTGCCTGGACGGGTGACTGCCTGGATTATCATATGTGGTGCCTTGGGTTCCACAACAGAAGAAAGCCTGGATACAAATTTAAGAAATTAACAAATTCATGCTGAATGGTTAACAGAGAAAACTAGATTCCAGTGTTTTATTTGACACCTTCACTTCAAAAGTGTCTTCAGACGAAAAAGGTTGCAATATAGTTTATAGTTTTCAGGTTATTAATGTCAGCAACCACATCCCAGGGTCGTCTCTGTGTCTCTCTCACACATTAGCCACGCAAAAGACACCTCCCCATTCTGCTAGGGTAAGCAGCAGAAAATACCGTATTTTTCGCTCCATAAGACACACTTTTTTCCTCCTAAAAAGTAAGGGGAAATGTCTGTGCGTCTTATGGAGCAAATGTGTGGTCCCTGGAGCTGAACTGCCCAGGGGCAAAAGCAGATCGTGCTTTTTTAAAAAAAAGAGAGAGAAGGGGGTGTTGAAGGGAAGCCCGCTGAGCAGCTCAGCAAACGATCGGGAGAGAGATTCCAGCCCCGCCCCCTTGCAGAGGGAGGCTGTTTCCCCAGCGACATGTGACTGGCTGATTAGATTATCTGTCTGGAAACTGTAGAAATGGCTTCCTGAAGCTGCAGAACTGTGAGTTAAACCCCATAAAACAGGGTTTTTTCCCTTTGCAAAGTAAGCTCAACAACTTTGAGCTGATCCTCAAAAAATGGGGCTTTTCTCCTTTGCAAAAGAAGCTACAGGAATTTGAGCTGATCCTCAAAAAAATGGGGGTTTTCCCCTCTAAAAACTAGGTGCGTCCTATGGTCAGGTGCGCCCTATAGAGCGAAAAATACGGTATATATATATACCCTCTATATACACTACATGGATAGGATAGCATAGAAATGCATCTGGCTCCCCATAAAACCACTCAGCACATTGTGGTTTTCAGGCGGCTTCCAACCTGTCACTGGTTTGTTTGTTTTTAAAAAAGAATCATTTTATTTTATTCATTTATAAAAAATTATTCCCTGGCCTTCACCGTAAGGTTCGAAGGTGGGCTTCAAGGGAAACTGTTCCAAATGGAACAGATCAGTACAGATTCAGCTAAAGAGGTGCGTCCCACAAAACAAAACACCTTAACTGTCAAAAGGCCAGGGTGAAGAGGTGCATCTTCAGCATACGGTGAAAGCTGTACAATGCAAAGATTCCTGCACTGAAGGGGGTTGGACTAGATGACCCTCGGGTTCCCTTCCAACTCTACAACTCTATGAAAATGCTAGATGCCCTCCACAACTGAGGGGGTGAGGGGCACTAGGAAAGCCCCCTATGCAGACCTTAACCTCTGAGAAAATGGACAGCGAAAGTATTTCAGATATTTTGGACCTAAGTCGTTTATTCAATTACCCTAGGTTTTTTTATATATACACACAGAATAAAAACGGAAAGAGCTATCTTACATTGAATCAAGACCATCTGTCCTACTAGCGCAGTATTGTCTACAGGCCTTCAGGCCACAGCAGATAATTCAGTTAAGATGTTGACCCTGTGTGTGTCAGTGTGAAAAAGGGGGAAATCCATGCTAGGGATCATTAGGATTTCTATGCTGGGACCACACTCGGAATACTGTGTGCCGTTCCACTACAAAAACGATACTGCAGACCTGGAAAAGGTTTAGAAAAGGGCAATCAAAATGATTGTGGTCTGCAGCAACTCTCTTACGAGGAAAGATTACAATATTTGTGCCTTTTTCAGTTTAGAGAAAAAACAAGTGTTTAGCGGTGTATAAAATTATGCATGGTGTGCAAAAAAGCAGACAGAGAAAATATAATAATAGTAATAATAATAATAATAATAATAATAATAATTTATTATTTATACCCGCCCATCCGGCTGGGTTTCCCCAGCCACTCTGGGCGGTTTCCAACAAAAGATTAAAAATACATTAAAACATCAGTCATTAAAAGCTTCCCTAGACAGGGCTGACTTCAGATGTCTTCTAAACGTCAGGTAGTTGTTTATTTCCTTGACATCTGATGGGAGGGCGTTCCACAGGGCGGGTGCCACCACCGAGAAGCCCCTCTGCCTGGTTCCCTGTGACCTCATGAGGGAACCACCAGAAGCCATCGGAGCTGGACCTCAGTGTCTGGGTTGAATGATGGGGGTGGAGACGCTCCTTCAGGGATACTGGACCGAGGCCGTTTAGGGCTTTAAAGGTCAGCACCAACACTTTGAATTGTGCTTGGAAACGTACTGGGAGCCAATGTAGATCTTTCAGAACCGGTGTTATATGGTCTCGGCGGCCACTCCCAGTCACCAGTCTAGCTGCCGCATTCTGGATTAGTTGTAGTTTCCGGGTCACCTTCAAAGGTAGCCCCACGTAGAGCACATTGCAGTAGTCAAAGCGGGAGATAACTAGAGCATGCACCACTCTGGCGAGACAGTCCGCGGGCAGGTAGGATCTCAGCCTGCGTACCAGATGGAGCTGGTAGACAGCCGCCCTGGACACAGAAAAGTTTTCCTCCCTCCCTCCTAACACTAGAATTCAGGGACATCTAGCGAAGCTGAATGTTGGAAGACTTGGGACTTCTTCACAAGTGGGGAGAGAGCTGTTGCACTCAGGTCCTGCTTGCAAGCTTCCCATGGGCACCTAGCTTGGCCACTGTGAGAACAGGATGCTACTCTAGATGGGACGCTGGCTTAATCCAGCAGGCTCTGCCAATGTCCTTAACCTAGGGTGTCAAATTTTGTGGTGCCTTTTACCCAAGTGAAATAGCTTTCTCAAATCAATAAACCCCCCAAAATAGTATGGATTACAGTGGTACCTCGACTTACGAGTAACTCGACTTACGTTGTTTTCGAGTTACGAGTGACTTCCGGTAAAAAAAAATGGCCGCCGCATCTGAATTTTTTCGACTTCCGAAAAGACGTCGTGGCCGTTTAGATAGGATTTTTTCGACTTACGAATTTTTGATGCGGATTTTTCGACTTACGAATTTCCCCCCCCCAATGCATTCCTTTCCCCCCCTCAAATAATATTTATTGATTTTATCACATAAACACAAATACGACATAACTCACACAAACATAAAACAAACAACAAAAAAGAAAAACTACATTACTACACTTATCAAATTTCTAAACTTCCTTTCCTAATTTCCTTAACATTTTGGTTTGACTTCCTCCTGTCAATCCCTCTGTGTTTCATTTACATTTCTCTTATTTCAATTGGCAATTTTATTCTTCCTTTTAACATTATATTTTAATATTTTAATTTTCTTTTCTTATATTTATTCATTCTTATTCTACTTTGCTTATCAAATTGTCTATATCTATACATTACTTATGCTATTCTTAACTTTCATTCTATGAATTTCTCTCTTACTCTACTTCTCATACATTAAATTCAGCTGTTCAAATTCAATTGCTATCTATTATTCTTTCAAACTTCATCTTAATATTTTACTTTTCTACATTTAATCTGTAAACTACTCTAGCTTCGACATTGCTTCACTTTCAAATTTTGCAATATTTTTTAAGATAATCTTTAAATTTCTTCCAATCTTCTTCCACTGCTTCCTCCCTCTGGTCGCGGAGTCTCCCGGTCAGTTCAGCGAGCTCCATATAGTTCCCCCCAATGCATTCCTATGGGGATTCGACTTACGAATTTTTTCGACTTACGAAAATCGCGTCGGAACGCATTATCATCGTAAGTCGAGGTACCACTGTATTCCATTTACCAAGATCAGTTGTCATTGAGCCATGGGCTCACTCTGTCCCACCATGTTTAAGCCCAAAGCTTTAAGACTACGGGCATACAACCCACATAAAGCAAAGGACCTTACAGGGTCAGAAATGGTTTCCTCATGGCACAGAGAGCCTATTTAGCCATCTATAGGAAGCATTACTCAACCTGTCCTAGCTTCACGCCTCAGTACTTATTTTTACATGAGTGCATGAGAATGTGATGGTCACAATAAAAAGTTAGTCAGTGTTAACACCCGTTATATACCACCCTGCTCGCATACACCCATTGCTGTGTGCGGAGCTCAGCTTCTACCCTGTTTCCCCTATTTTAAGACGTAGTCATAAAATAAGCCATAGCAGGATTTTTCCGCATTAGCGAAATATAAGCCGCACCCCGAAAATAAGCCATAGTGATAGGCGCAGTTCTGGAGGGCGCCAAGGAAAACGTGGAGCTGAGCTTACGTAATAAAAATAAGGCATCCCCTCAAAATAAGCCATAGTGCGTTTTCTTGAGGGAAAAAAAATATAAGACGGTGTCTTAAAATAGGGGAAACACGGTACAGCATATTGAAACTTGCTTTGAGTGCAAGCCCTCAACATCTTGGTTCCTTCAGATCAGGGTGGATTTGATTTAAATCAAATTGATTTAGATCACGATTTAAATCACTAGTCAGTAAGGCTTGATTTAAATCACTAGTCAGTAAGACTTGATTTAAATATTTTTTACAGAAAGACTCATTCTTGCTGGTATAATCTTAATATTTACAACCATATGAAGGTTTCATTTTTGGAATAATAAATTTTCAGAGTAGTTTTTACAGTTATATCAAAAATTACTGATTTGGTTATACTACTAGAAATACATAGACAGATAATTATGAAATTATGGTGAGGTTTAATAAGTTAACTGTTTATATTTGGACAACTTTTCTGCTGTACTTTATTGGAAGGAGAAAAATAATCATTTCCTTAATAACCATTTAAACAATTTATTTAACTAAAACAATAACATGATAGCATATGTATCCATGTTTGTTAACTGATGTGGTTAAACATTAAAAAAAAAACTTAGACTGAGTTTTAGCACACTTGATAAACTTCAAACAAATCCTTATTTCCTGATGAATAGCCTTTGGACTACAATGTAACTTAAATAGAAGACTATATTTAGAAAGATTTTTCCTCCAAAAGCATTTTATTTTAAAAATCCAATTTAAATAAAAAAAATCCGATTTTTTTTTTAATTGTTGATTTTTATCCACCCTGCTTCAGATTATATTGATCTGGCCTTCACCTAGCCTGTGTCTTCTGGCCTACAGAGTACTTTACTGGTGCCTTAGCTCAGAACAAACTCTGCCTCTGGAAAACAGCAAATTCACTCACCCTGGACATCAAATGAACCTCAATGATACCAGCAAGTTGCAAGCCTTGGGATCCCCCATAGGGGCACTAAATGAAGGCTGCTGGCCAGACTTTTTCTTAGAACTACAGCTTTGGAACAAAAAGCATATGTAGCCAGTAACTGACAAACAAAGCATCCTATGCGCCTCCCATAGCTCAGTTTTAGAGCTTTGCAAGCAGGGATGAAACACAGCACCTCCAGTTAGAAGGATCAGTTAGGTGTCAAGAAAGAGCCAATATTGAACCACTAATGTCTCACATCAAACGAAACTGATCCGTAGAAAACACAACCTGAAAAAAGAGACAATGCACGTGCAAAAGTAAACTAAGAAATCTTTAATAATAAAAAAATTAGAAAAAGAAATAGAGCCAATATTGGATCAAGCCAATAGCACATCTTGTCCAGCATGCTGTTCTCATGGCACCCTAACATATGCCCGTGGAAACCTGCAAGCAGGACCCAAACACAATAACACTCTCCCCCTCCAATGGTCTCCAAAAGCATTATTACTTCAAGCTGTGGAGGCAGAGCTTGGTAGACATGGTAGCCAACAGTCTTTGAGTGCCCTCTGCTCCATGAGTTTGTCTAATCCTCTTTTAAAGCCACTCAGGTTGGTGACTGTCTCCTGGGCGAGGGAGTTCCATAGTTTAACCATGTTCTGAATGGAGAAGTGCTTTCATGGACCTGCCCTGAATCATCCCAACATTCAGCTGCAAGACTTCTACCCAAGAGCTATTGCCAGTAGATACTACTGGACTGGTTGGACCAACAGACTGACTCGATACAAAGCCTTAAAAACGGAACTATGGTACATTACAATCAAACTTACACTAAGTAGCATTACTTGGCAAATAGCTTTTAGGTGTTTTGAAAACTCACAGTGTATAGGCACACAACTTGATATCTGGAACTACCCGTACAACAATAGGCTTACTTTCACTTCTATCATTTGCTGCACTTTCAGAATGCATTAGTTTTGTTTTGCAAAGGCCATTCACTTATCCAGTTTGTAACTGAAACAGTTATCTAGGCCAGGAGAGAAGAATGGGGAATCTCTTTGTGCCTCAAGTTTCTCCCTGTTCCATAGCTCAGACAGACACAAGACTTGAGTTCTTGTAAATTGAAAATTTGGAGGATGGATTTGCATGCATTGCTCACCAAAGCAGAAGCAGACCTGCGAGTCTTTGCGGAGGCTGAAATAAGAGACTGGCAACATTTGCGTATCACAGTAAGCCATGGTTAGAGGGCTGCCATGAACACACAGATTGCTTCACTCCTCCCTGCTAGAAAGAATGATCACCCAGCAACAAGCCCTGGTTTACCTGTTATGTCCAAGCCAGGAATTGTGACCGGTTTCATTCAAACACACTATCATTCAGATGAACAATTGGTAAGCCAAGAACAAACCTTGGCTTTATTTTAGGTCATGGTTTATTTGGAGTGAAGCAATCCCCCCCCAATTTGGACACAGGATCCAGGGATTGGGGTTTGTTGCATCTGCTGACAAGCAGGGAGGAGTCATGTGTGAGCAATCTGTGCATTCATAGTAAGCCATAAAACATGGCTTACCATGACATGCAAAAAGCAGCCACCATGTAGGATGCAATGTCAGTTAGCCATGCTAATATGAAGAATCCTCTAAAGAGTACTTACACATGAGTTTCTTCATATGCAGCAGTGTGTTCATGAGTAGGGAAGAGCAGGCTGGAATCATGTAGAAATGGTTGTGTGAACCAGCCTACAGGTAATATGCATACTGAAAATGATTGAACTGTAGATGCAGCATACCAAGCTGGCTTTAAGACAAGCCACCCAACAATTCCTAAAGAGGCCTTTTTAGTTTGCAAACCTGTCCCCAAAAGGGAATTCAGCCCAATTCCATTTGATAACAGAAAGTTGTCCAGCATCCAAGGTCAATTTTCATTGACTCATTTTCTAAGATTGGGGGGGGGGGGCTGATTATCAGTAGTTTAGGAAAGCAAGGAACAGTTAATTATACCAAAAGGTTTCTATACACAAAACAAGTGGCAGCTACTAATTACATAACTAGATAGTTCCTGATGCACCCAGCTCCATGCTGTTCGTAACCCAATGTCAAACATACAGTGCATACTTGCTTTATTTTCCTTTCCAAGACATCAGAGCACTGAACAGGCAGAAGAGAAAATATAGTTTACACACCACTCCAATCTCCACGAGCAGTGCGAGATTCCAGGGGTTGTAGGCATGCTTCCCAGGGTTTGTGTTCCCTCTGGGGACAATGTGGCACTACAGAGACTATGGTTTCATATGCTTTTATTTACACATATATGCAACCTGCACTTGGGTGGAGGGATTGCAGAGCATTCACATCCTAAGAGGGCCCGGCTTCCCCCTTAATGGCCGCATTAGATCCAAAGGACAGCAAAAAGGCATCCTCTGTGTCTCTTAGTTCCAGCCTGTCATCCCACTAGTACCCAGCAAAGAAGGGCCCAGGGGCCCCAGTCACCCTTACCTGGCAGTCTTGCCCTATGATGATGATGATGATGATGATTTATTTAAACTGCGCCCATCTGGCTGGGTTTCCCCAGCCACTCTGGGCAGCTCCCAACAGAATTAAAAGCATAATAAAACATCAAACATAAAAAACTTCCCTAAACAGGGCTGACTTCAGATGTCTTGTAAAAGTCAGGTACCGGTAGTTGTTTATTTTCCTTGACATCTGCTGGGAGGGCGTTCCACAGGGCAGGCGCCACTACTGAAAAGGCCCTCTGCCTGGTTCCCTGTAGCTTCACTTCTCGCAGGGAGGGAACCATCAGAAGGCCCTCAGAGCTGGACCTCAGTGTCTGGGCTGATGGTTTCCTTGAGGGACCACCACCGACCACTAATGGCCCATCCACCTGACTCTGCTGAGGTGGCTTGGCTCCTCAGCATAACTAAATCCAGGGGCTTTCCCAAAGTTTAATCAAACCTTGATTAATTTGAACTTTTACTAAATCCAGGAATTATGGGGTGACCCTGACCCAACCAATTCATAACAGTATCTTTCATCTCTATGATGGGAATTTCCTGCAAGGAAAGTCTGCAATCTCTTTTCCATTCCATGCTCCTTACAGAGATGCAAAGTCCATCCCTTGCCACCCCATTAGGAGTGCACACTTTGCTTCCTCTTAACAGCTGCATGCAAGGAGGCCACTGCTATACTCATGAAATCTGTAATGATCTACAGCCTAGGAACAAATACTTAAAATCAATGTGGCACATCCGTGGCCATGCAAGGACTGGATTCCAGATCGACTAAGCCAGGGATGAGGAACATGTGGTCCTCCAGATACTATTGGATTCCAGTTCATATCAGCCCCGAGCAGCATGGCCAATTATCAAGGAAGGATGAGAGCTGCAGTCTAGCAGCAGCTAGAGAGCCACAGGTTCCCACTCTGTGTTAAATGCAGTTGTTTAGCCACTGGAATCTTTTGTACTGGGAATGCAGAAGTATCTAAGCATCTCCCAGGTTCCCTTTATCTTACTCAATAAGCAAGAGAGCTTATTCAATAAGCAAGAGAGCTTATTCAATAAGCAAAAGAGCTTATTACCACACCACACCAAATCTCTTAGCGAAGCTACAACGTAGGAGGATATTGCAGAGAGAAAATGGTATATGGGAAACATATTTTGAAGGAGTAACTACCGGGTACATGGGACTCTTATCAATGCAAGATGTTCCCACTGCCATTATGCTTAAGCCAAAACAAATCTACACATAGACCTAAACTGATGCCACAATTATTCCCTTCCCCAGAAAACTCCTGGGAACTGTAGTTACGCAAGGGGAGAGGACTAATCTCTGCCACCTCACCATACCATAATTCAAAGATTTTTTTGTGGGAATACCATGATAATTAAGTTGATATGAAAATAGATGTGCTTTTAGTCAAGATAGCACAGTACTAAGCAGAGCACACACACAAAGACCCGCCCAAATAATCAGAATAATCTGTAATGCTATCAGCACCAATGAAATAAAGGGAGGATTGGGGATGGTGGGGGCAAGTGTCTGAAAAAAAACACCAAGGCAGCCTGTAACTATGGGGTTATCTCCAACAAAAAATGTTCCAAGACTGCACCTTTACATTTGACAAGTACCCAACATTGCAGCTGACACACAAAATAATAGGAACAGTGTAGATCACATACTTACAGCATTTTAGACAAAAGATCAGCGACCTTCACATTTTTTCCATGTTCTGCTCTCTCCTCAACCTTTTGAGCTCTTTAACCATTCAATCTCACATCACTCAGTCGGCTAATTTAGTGAAAGATACATAAAGGAAGTTTAACAACAGGAAACATAGGTGGAGGGTAGGTGTCTGTGTCTGACGTAAACAGATGGCTACTATAGGAAATGAAATTATTTTGCAAGCAACAGTTATTAACCACAAGCCCTAAGCTCTATATTCAACACCATACAACGGAAGTATTTAGCCGCGTTCTTAATAAAAGCAGCTGCTTAAATGCACACATTAGTTTGTTTCTTCTTGCCAATAGCTGAGGCTAATTTTGTTGGCATGAGAAATATACAATGCTGAGAAACAGAGAACTTTACTATGTTTTTATATGTGCTGTAAGCAGCCCAGAATGGTTGGGGAAACTCAGACAGATAGGCAGGGTATAAATAATTAACGTCACATGCAGAACATCTTTAGAACCCATCATATCCCATCAAATGCAGGGCAGCACAACACTATTTGTCTTAAGTTATCCCTCGAGTGATTCTTACTATACAGCTGTAACAACTGGGAATGGAAGCAACAGTGACTTAATAAGAGACCTAACGAGGACTGGATTTGGATTCATATTTTGCCTTCTAAATACAGTGTCTACCAGGGTGGATTTGATTTAAATCAAATTGATTTAAATCACGATTTAAATCACGATTTAAATCACTAGTCAGTAAGGCTTGATTTAAATCACTAGTCAGTAAGACATGATTTAAATATATTTTTTACAGAAAGACTCATTCTTGCTGGTACCGTTTTTCCCCTATTTTAAGACACCGTCTTATATATTTTTTCCCTCAAGAAAACGCACTATGGCTTATTTTGAGGGGATGTCTTATTTTTATTACATAAGCCCAGTCCAGCCTCTTCCTTGGCGCCCTCCAGAACTGCGCCTATCACTATGGCTTATTTTCGGGGTACGGCTTATATTTTGCAAATGCGAAAAAATCCTGCTATGGCTTATTTTATGACTACGTCTTAAAATAGGGGAAACAGGGTATAATCTTAATATTTACAACCATATGAAGGTTTCATTTTTGGAATAATAAATTTTCAGAGTAGTTTTTACAGTTATATCAAAAATTACTGATTTGGTTATACTACTAGAAATACATAGACAGATAATTATGAAATTATGGTGAGGTTTAATAAGTTAACTGTTTATATTTGGACAACTTTTCTGCGGTACTTTATTGGAAGGAGAAAAATAATCATTTCCTTAATAACCATTTAAACAATTAACTAAAACAATAACATGATAGCATATGTATCCATGTTTGTTAACTGATGTGGTTAAACATTTTTTTAAAAAAACTTAGACTGAGTTTTAGCACACTTGATAAACTTAAAACAAATCCTTATTTCCTGATGAATAGCCTTTGGACTACAATGTAACTTAAATAGAAGACTATATTTAGAAAAAAATTTCCTCCAAAAGCATTTTATTTTAAAAATCCAATTTAAATAAAAAAAATCCGATTTTTTTGATTTTTTTTAAAAAAATCATTGATTTTTATCCATCCTGGTGTCTACCCATTCATGGTACAGGATGGAAACAAAGGCTGGAGGTAGCTTTGTTTCAACCTGTTCCAAGTATAATGCAAGTTATTTTGCACTTCTGCTATCATATCAGCGTACGTATATATCCCTGCTTATCACCACCTCAGGGAATTATTTGCACATATTCCATTTTGTATATACAATAAATACCCTTGCCTTTAGCAATGTTAAGAATAGAGGTGGTTTTCTTAAACCACCATCCAGCCCAGTACTGTCTCTGATGGCTGGCAACAACTCTCCAAAGCAAGGGGTCTTTCCCAGCCCTACCAGGCAATCCTTGGCATTGAACCGGGAACTTTTTTATTTGCATGTACTCTACCAGCGAGCTACAACTCTTCTCTCTCATGCAGCCTTCTAAAACATGGTGCCCGCCCACCCCCAGATCATAGAACTGTAGAGTTGGAAAGCACCCAAGCGTCCATCCCCCTGCAATGCACGAATCTCAACACATCCAGTTTTTTTAAAAAAAATATGTATTATTTATTAAATTTGTATGCCACCCTATACCCGCAGGCCTCAGGGCAGTTACAACATATAAACCGCAAAATAAAAACACAAAATACATAATAAAAATAAAAACAACCCAATAACACCCCTCTCCCCAACACATTTAAAAAGGGCGTTGGATGTCAGTCAGCCAAAGGCCTGGTTAAAAAGGAACGTTTTTGCCTGGCACCTAAAGGTGAATAATGAAGGCACGGTTTGAAACCATACCAGACCCTGCTTAGCTTTGCAAATGTTGAGAATGCAACTCCCATCAGTCCCAACCACAATAGCCAATGGTCAGGAGTGATGGGAGTTGTAGGCCAACATATGGAGAGGACCAGTTTGAGGAAGGCTGCTGCAATGTTATAATCGCTGCCAGTGGTTCTCAAAGAGCAATGTCACCATCTCCTTGGAGATCCTCAGGTAATATTCTTGGGCTTGCTCTACTGATGCCTTCACAGGCATGGAATGCAGAGCAACCACCAGCTTCCACTATCACTCCAGGAAGCTCTTCATGTTGTTCCACAAGCTGACTGTCAATAAATCAGCAAAGTACCTTTTTTTTAGCATAAACTTCCCTATAGGCCCTCAACCATATTAACACACATTATGGAAATTTTTGTTCTAGAGTCATCAGCCTCCATTAGCAACAGGGGTGAGGGGAGGGGAGTTGTGTTTTTTACAACTTGCGAAATACCTGTGAAAATAAAACAAAAAAAGGAAAGAAAAAGGCCACCAGATTGACAAAGTTAGCAGAGGCTTACCAGCGCTCAAAATGTTTTCCCCACCCCTCTCTTCACAGGTCCCGTAATTCACTCGCAAACAAATTGTAGACTTTCATGTACACTCCAGCCAATTAACTTTTCAATTACAGGTGTGGAAAACAGCAAAAAATAATAATGATGATGAAAGTAACAAACACCCAGCTGTATACTCCAGCCAATTAACTTTTCAATTACAGGTATGGGAGATAGCAAAGAGAAATGAAAAAAAAAGCCCTTAATTGAAACTTCTCTTGTGTAAACAGCCTAAAGCAGAGCTAGGCAGGGCCTGGTCCCTTCTCATCAGCTGCTACAACTAAAGGACAGGTGTTACCTACACTCCCCTAATTACAAAGCTAAGTTAGAAGGATGGTTACCCATTTTCAGTCTGCAAGCCAAGGAGTAGCACGCGGACTGCAACCTGGCACCCTCCAGATGTATTGGGCTGCGGCTCCTATCAGCCCCAAGCCAGTGGGAGCAATTGGTTAGCATCCATCTGTCTCAGGAAACTAGGGAGAGTGCACCTTTGGGGATGAAGTTGAACTGTTGGAAGGACTCGGAGAGCCCCCAAGGTGGGAGTGGATGTGCTACAGTAACCTCTTCATATGTTGCTGCAGCAGAGTTAAACACATACAGGCTACCTAGATCAGGGGTAGGCAACAATTGCCTTCTCAATCCGGCCCGCGGACGGTCCGGGAATCATGTTTTTACATGAATAGAATACCGGTATGTCCTTTTATTTAAAATGCATCTCTGGGTTATTTGTGGGGCATAGGAATTAGTTCAATTACCCCCCCCCCCAAAAAAATATAGTCCGGCCCACCACATGGTCTGAGGGACGCCACCGCTGAAAAAGGTTGCTGACCCCTGGCCTAGATCCTCAAGAGTCATAGAATTGTAGAGTTGAAAGAGACCATGCAGATCACCTAGTCCAGGGGTGGCCAACTCCCAAGAGACTGTGATCTACTCACAGGGTTAAAAACTGTCAGTGATCTACCCCCTTTTTGCGGGTTCGGGTCAAAGTTGAGTTTTTTCAGGGAGGAGGTAAAATGTTGAGCTTTTTTTAGGGGAGCCACAGTTGTTCAGCTTCTTTGGGGGGAGCCAATGATCTACCAGTGATCTAACGATGCCTTATGAGGAACGGCTTAGGGAGCTGGGTATGTTTAGCCTGGAGAAGAGAAGGTTAAGGTGTGATATGATAGCCATGTTCAAATATATAAAAGGATGTCATATAGAGGAGGGAGAAAAGTTGTTTTCTGCTGCTCCAGAGAAGCGGACACGGAGCAATGGATTCAAACTACAAGAAAGAAGATTCCACCTAAACATTAGGAAGAACTTCCTGACAGTAAGAGCTGTTTGACAGTGGAATTTGCTGCCAAGGAGTGTGGTGGAGTCTCCTTCTTTGGAGGTCTTTAAGCAGAGGCTTGACAGCCACCTGTCAGGAATGCTTTGATGGTGTTTCCTGCTTGGCAGGGGGTTGGACTGGATGGCCCTTGTGGTCTCTTCCAACTCTATGATTCTATGATTCTACCGCAGGCATCCAGTGATCTACCAGTAGATCACGATCTACCTGTTGGACATGCCTGACCTAGTCCAACCCCCTGTAATGCAGGAATTTTTTTGCCCAAGGCGGGGCTCGAACCTACGACTCAGATTAAAAAGTCTCTGTGCATTTTAAAAGATTACAAGAGGGGGGAGGGTCATGCGATCCATTTGGGATCCTACCTGTAGGGGACAGCAGAGGCTGCCAAAGGAACCAGCAAATTCCAGCCAACGTGCAAAGCAAGGAAGCAACTCCTCCTCCTCCCAAACCAAACAAGACACTACAGTACTATGGAAACTCCACAGATCGCCTTAAAAGACTAGCATTTTTTTTAATGGGGTTCTATGGGACTCTGGCTTACAAAAGCAGATGCCACAATGGACTCTGTTGCTCTCTCCCCGGTGCCCCAGGACTCTTGTCGATTTTGCTGCAAAGGATTAAAACTGTTACTGTGGCAACTCTTTTGTTTCTTTGCTCCCACTCCCATCCCCCCCCCCAAATAAAATGCTAAACGAAGAAGGGGCGAAATCCCCGCCCTGCCCTCTTAGTTGGGGGCGTGGGAGAAACTAGCCCCCTCCGGGTAGCTTACAAAGTATAATAGCCCCAACGACGCAGAAATGTGAATGCGTCGGATCGCCTAAGCAATGCAGCTTGAAAGCGCCGAGCCGGGGGGACGCACTCGCTTTCCCATTACAGTGTTGGGTGGGGAGAAAGCAAGCTTTGCACAACAGGCAGTTCAAATGAAAAGCAGAGGGCATGGGGAGGGCCTTCTGCGGAGATCCGGCTGTGCAAGTGTTTTTTTCTGCCCACCATGCGGGGGGATAGTTCTCGTTCCGAAGGCTGGAGGAGGAAGAAACGGCTCCTCTCGGTGCCTTTGGGGTCGATGTTGCAATTTTCGCCAGGAGCCACACGCAGCTAGATCGGCTCGTTTTTTGCCGGGAGGGAACATCCGCAAAGCACACAAAGCCGGGAGGGACTGGCGCGAGAATGTGCAAAACGAGGTGAAAGATCTATCTAGGGTAGCGGTAAACGTCCCTGCAGTTGCATCGAAGAGTTATTTTGCGGGAGGTCTCTTCCTTTTTAAAATAGGGAAGAGGAAAGGAAAGCAAACCCAGAAAGACACTCGATTAGCTGCAAATAATTCTCTCTTCCCAGAAAGAGCGAGTCAATTACCACACCCACTTTCGGGAACTTAAAAGTTAATGGTCGCGCGCATCCAAAGGAGAAGGGAGCCCAAACGAGGCCATAAAAGGGACCCTCTTTTTTTCAAAGGCGTGAAAGGGAAAAATCCTAGACAATAGGCTGGCCTCGTGAACTATTTGCAGCGTTTCAGGCTCGGTTGATAGTCTCTCTTTCCGTAAAACTCGGGGGGGGGGGAGGCGGGGGCGGAAAGGAGGAACTTGCTCGGAAGTTTCGAAATAAAACTTTATATGAAGTTCCTATCGTGTTTTCCTGCTGCAATGTGAAAAATCTAGAAAAAACTTCCAATCAAGTTGCTGCCTTTTACGAAGAATCTCGGCAAAAGCTCCCCAGCCCATCTCCCGAAACGAAGAGCATTCTGCCCAACACAGTATATTAAAAAAAATCAGATAAGTAATTAATTGAATGGCTTACCCACGAAAAGGCTCGAGAAACCACCCGGCTGCCAAGGGGACGCTCCTTCGGCCTCTCTTTGGGAGCCCCAAACCAAAGGCGCGCGCGCCTGCGAAGGACCAGGAAACCCGGGGGAAACCCCGCATTCACGCTCCTTCTTAACCGGGCGCGCCACTGAGCTCCATTCACTCCTGGGCTGGATTAGGCGAGCTCAGGGGAAGAAGCTGATTGGCCAGAATCACTTTGTAAAAGCGGAGGCAGTTCCCCCGCTCTATACAATTCGCAACGGGCAGCCCTGTGCTGTGGGCGCTTGACTCAGGAGTCAGCCTTCCCGACTGCCACTGCACCTACTTGCGTCCCAGAAAATGCGCCCCAGGACTTGACCGTCTCCAGCTGGATCTGTTTGCCCCGGACGCTACTTGTTTCATCGTTTTCTCACGCTGAGAAAATCGCCTGCCTTTGGGGAATGGCTTAGCTCGTTTTTGTTTTAAAGATGCGCGTGGTTCTCGAGAAGTTAAATCTCAGAAGAGAATTAATTTGCAGTGACTGTGCACGCCCAGGAACAGACACGAGTGCATGGTTTGCAATTGCTCCATCCGCAGTTGCTGAGGCACATTCTGAGCTGTTGGTCAACCTGTGTTATGTTTTTCTCTAGTACTGTATCTTTAACCGAGCAAGCACAACATCTCCAGATCTTTAATAAGTGGCAGTAAATTGAATGCAGGCAGCTGATTGTTCCAGAGACGTTTATTTCTGGGGAATATTCTGGGGACATTTATTCCTGGCATGTAGCTCACCTCAGGTGCTCCACATGCAAAAAGTCCCCAAATTCAATCCCTGGAATCTCCAGGTAGGGCTGGTTGAGACTACTCTCTAAATCCCTCTTGAGACCTGCTGCCAGCCAGTGTAGGCAGTACTGCTCTAGATAGCCCAGTGCTCTGTGCTCTCTTCGACAGCACATATGCTAAAATTGGATAGCCCAGTGCTGTGACTTAGGTTGTGTACATGATGCCATCTTAAAACAAAGCCTGATCGTTCTTTTCCCCAGTGTGGATCAAAGCTGGTTTGCGGGGAAATGCATCAGAACACGGTATTTCATAAGAAATGACAATATATGGATTGTCATCCCAGTGGTGGGATTGCACTGGATGCAGCTTATGAACAGGTGGTTTCCTGTGTTTGAGTAGACCTTTTTGAGTGGCCTTCCACATGTTGTTGGACTACAACTCCCATCCACCCAACCAGCATGGCCAATGGTTGGGGAAGATGGAGGATTTCAACAGCATCCAGAGGATACAGGCAGGTGTGTACTGTTGGGAAAAGGTCAGTGATCTTTGCTTTGAGGTTGAGGTGTAACAAGCGCACCCCTAAATTCCTGAAAATGTTGGTGTTCCACTAGCCACAAAAGCATCATATAGGGGTTCAGGCAGTTAAAAAATGGTGGCCGATTTGATGTGGAGTTTGGCTTCCCAGCTGGCAATTCTACCCCCCCCCTTTAATTTGGGTTTATGTTGGCATACAAGAGTACAACAAGCAGGCATATAACAATCAGTGTGCACAAACCTTATAAGTACCAAAACAAGAACCCCTAACTTCCTCTCTGTAGGGTCATTTGAAAATGTCAGGTGTCTATTATTTTGCTAATGAGGAAGTCGTTCAACGCCCAATTAACAGTTTCATTTGTCATCCTCTTGCAAGTAGGTTTGTACCTCTGACTCACTCCAGGTATGTAGCACACAAACAAGTTCCACATTTGCATAGGTTCTTCCTTAATAGACTGGCATTCACTGACACCATTTTCTATTGATGGCTAACTTGCATTCTGCCATTGTTTCTCCTTTTCCAGTCCTTTAGTCTGTCTGTCTCTTCTGCTTCTTTCGGTCCTGTCCTGGCTTTTCCTTCCCTTGCATTCAGCAGGCCACTTTTCTAGTCAGTTTTTCCCTCTTTATGTCCTCTCTTCCTCTCCAATTTAGCATGCCACAGCCTCTCTCTCTAAGCAACTCCTGTCTTCCATCTCTGTGTACTACCTATGTAGTACACCTGGTAGAGCAAGAGGGGTTGTGGTACCAAGGCCCATCTGAATGTGGGTTGAGATCCAGTAGTGGGCCCTGGCCCTCAGGTTGAGAAACGCTGGCCTGGGACATGATGGAATTGCATCCTTCCCCTACCACACAACCCAGCACAAATAATCTGTTTTCCACAGGTGAGTGTGGGAAATTTTGCAGGCAGTTGTATTTGGTATGCTAATGCAAACAAGGATCTATAATCTCAAAAATAGCCGTAGAAGATGAATGAAACGGGATTGTTCTCACCAGCTCCTGAAGTCAAGCATAAGGAAATGTTCCCAAAAGTTCCAGAAGCGGGCAGAATATTTATCAGGATCTACTGACAGAATTGTTTGCTAACAGCCACAACTGAAAAGCTGTACTCCCCTTTCTAAATTAGGCTGCTGAGATGAAGAAAGCTTGGGAGGAGGAGATCTGGAGTGGATTTTGGTGTGACATTATTGTAAGCTCAGTTCTGATACCGATTCCTTGGCTAAGAATGTGCTGAGAGGGACCCTGTCCTTTAATTTGGTGTGCTCTTCCTTGCACACACACCCAACCCATATTTCGCACCTGGCTCCAGTTAGTGAATCTTGAGGTTCTAGCCTGAGAGCTACAGGTCAGGGCATTTTGTTCTGGAATTAGCAAATACCATATTTATCAAGTACCCCTAATATAAAAGATGCAATCTTTGCCATTTCTGGGCTACAGATATTCAAGATACACAGAGTAGCCATTCAGAACAGCAGTAACTGATGATGACACAGTTAATTGGCCTCGCTGATCACAATACTCTTTACCGTAGTGGACTTTCCTGATTTTGTATTTAGGATGCCGCAGCGCTTTTTGTCCAGTCTCCCTTACCTCTGTCGATATATCTGCTCAGTTTTATCTGCTCAGACTTCCTCTTCTGTGCAGCTATTAAAAGTCCAGGAACCCATCGCTTTTATTGCATACGGCCTCATTGGCTGTGGGCACATCACTCTAAGCGACACTCCCAACTGACTGCATGGGACGAGAGTGGATTGCCTATCACATTCCTGCCAACTCTTATGAGTCTATAAAGTACTGTAAATCTTCAGGTGGCACCATTTTGTGGGTGGATGGTGGATGGGGAAGAGATTTAGGGAAGGGCTGCATGCAAAAGGTCCCCGGTTCGATCCCTGGTGTCTCCAGGTAAAGCTGGAAATCATTCCTGCCTGAAACCTTGGTGGGTTGCGGCAAGTCAGTGTTGACAATACTGAGCTAGTTACAGGTAGGTAGCCGTGTTGGTCTGCCATAGTCAAAACAAAATAAAAAATAAAAAAAATCCTTCCAGTAGCACCTTAGAGACCAACTAAGTTTGTTCTTGGTATGAGCTTTCGTGTGCATGCACACTTCTTCAGATACACACTGAAAGTCACCAGACCCTTATCAGCCTATCACCCATTCCCACCACCCCTCTGAGTAATACCCCTCCCACCCTCTCACTCTGGTTTGCCAGAAGTGGCTTAGTCATGCTGGCCACATGACCTGGAAGTTGTCTGTGGACAAACGCCGGCTCCCTCGGCCTATAGAGCGAGATGAGCACCGCAACCCCAGAGTCGCCTGCAACTGGACCTAACGGTCAGGGGTACCTTTACCTTTAAAGCTAGGGACTGGTGTTTGAATGGTGCAGAAAGGCTTTTGAAAGTGCTCCCATTTAGAGGAGGGAGGAATTTGGGCTGTGCTTCTTGCAAGAACTTGCATACAGTGGTACCTCCGGTTACAAACTTAATCTGTTCCGGAGGTCTGTTCTTAAGCCGAAACCGTTCTTAACATGAGGCGTGCTTTCGCTAATGGGGCCTCCCGCTGCTGCCGCATGACTTCCGCTCACATCCCGGGGCAAAGTTCGCAAAAAGGAGCATCTACTTCCGGGTTAGCGGAGCTTGTTACGGAGGAGGACGGTACATAACACGAGGTTCCACTGTAGTCCGCTCTTTTTAAAGAGTAGGTGAAGCTCTTGGTAACAGGAGATGAGCGCTATCCCTCTCCAAAAGTCTGCAGGTGAAGCAGCTTTTAGTGCTGGCTGGGCCTCTTTGGGCTCAGTTGGACTTACAGCCGAGTAGACCTGCAGATGTTTGAGTTGCCCATAGGACAAACCTCAGGATTAATTAATCAATTACATTTCTATCACGCCATTTACTCCAAGGAGTTCAGAACTGGTGCTCATGCTTCTCCCCTTCCCCATTTTATCCTCCTTGTCAGGTTGTAAGGTTAAGGTCACCCAGGGTCATGCAGTGAGCTTCATGACTGAGTGAGGATTTGAACCCTGGTCACCCGAGTCCTGCTCCGACACTCTAACCACTACACCATGCTGGCTTTCCCCTGGAGATCAGTACATGTACATCCCTCGTTGTGATACGTGTAGAAGGACATCATTAAACTCTACTAACTTCAGTATTTGCAAACGCTGCCAACTAAATTTGACCAAGCCCTCTCAAATATTTGCAAAGTAATATATTTGCATTTGGGTGTTGCTCAGTTTTGAAACCCAAATCTGTCTGCAAACTGAGCCAGACTGATTTCCCTGCTTAGGGGATTTAAGGGTCAATACGTAACTCAGTTTGGGCTTTAAATGCTGAGTTTCTCCTCCACAAAACTATTTTTGTTATTTTTGCGGTCAAGTGGAATGACTATCCAGACACTCTGAATCTTAAAGATGCAAATATCAGGCTGGTAGCCTTGTTATTGAAACCTACCATCAGCGTCATTTTGATGTTCCTGAAAATCTGAATAAGAGCCAATGGCCTTTATGCAACCCTGAGATTGCAGGTGCTCAATTTAGTTGCAAAAGGACAGCAAAGGGATGGGGAGTACCCACCCCCACAATTCCCATAGCCTCATCTTAAGAGTTTACACTTTTTCTGTGATTCTGAATGCTTGATCCTTATAAAGCACCCTGCAATATATGTCAGTTTTATTAGTCCCATGTTACAGATTAACTAAGGCCATTGAGTCAGCAGTGCACCTCTACAGCTGAAGTGAGATTTCAACCAACAACCTCCAGATAGGTTAGCCGGATGGAAAAGGGAGAGGAATCCTGCACTTTTAAAAGGGGATTTTAGCAGATGCACAAACTACGCCAGCTGGAATTACCTTTGCTACACAATTCTTAAAAGTGCAGCAGCCTTGTCCTCTCTTGCATCACTCCACACTGCCTGCTTTGTTAAGCATTCATCCTGATTTGTTTGCACAAAGTTTGTGGGGACAGCTACCGTAGTGGACTCTCCTTCACTGGAGTTTTTAAAACAGAGGTTGGATGGCCATCTGCCATGGATGCTTTAGTTGCAGTTCCTGCATTGCAGGGGGTTGGACTGGATGACCCTTGGGAATCCCTTCCAACTCTGATTCCATGATCTATTAACTGAGAATTTGTTCTGATTTGCTTGCAGGGAGGTTTGTTTAGCCTGGAGAAGAGAAGGCTAAGGGGTGATATGATAGCCATGTTCAAATATATAAAAGGATGTCATATAGAGGAGGGAGAAAAGTTGTTTTCTGCTGCTCCAGAGAAGCGGACACGGAGCAATGGATTCAAACTACAAGAAAGAAGATTCCACCTAAACGTTAGAAAGAACTTCCTGACAGTAAGAGCTGTTTGACAGTGGAATTTGCTGCCAAGGAGTGTGGTGGAGTCTCCTTTGGAGGTCTTTAAGCAGAGTCTTGACAGCCACATGTCAGGAATGCTTTGATGGTGTTTCCTGCTTGGCAGGGGGTTGGACTGGATGGCCCTTGTGGTCTCTTCCAACTCTATGATTCTAGGTTAGACAGAACTTCTTCAAGTATTATCCCACATTTTTGCATTTCCTCTTCATTTTCTTAATCGCTAGAAGTATGCTCGGGGGTGGGTGTTACTGAAAGCAGCACCCATTCAGCTTTAACTCTGCAACCTGGATTTTCTGGTGTATGATTGAATCGTACTCAAAAGTACTTACAGACTAGAAATGCCTTGTGCATCCTTGCCCCCTGCTTAGCCCCTATGTTACAGCAGCCAGCCTCGGAGTCTTTGTCAATTTCCACAGAAATTTCTGCCTGTGTAATTGCCAACATTCAAACCATTTACACTAGAAAAGCCTCAGAGGCTTCACTGACTGTACTCTGCCACACTTGATTTTGGGAAAGCGTGGTTTGCAACCACAGCCTGTTCCAACCATACGCTTCTGAGCTGTAAATGATGTCACATGATCTCTTGGTTTCAGGAACTGGTCCCACACTAAATTTAGCAATTCCCACTCTTGACGTCTGGGTTGACAGTAGTAACCTTATGATCAATGACTCAGAAAAGGAACACGGCACAGCAACATGCTCCATATCTTGTTTCTCTTTGTATCACTTGCAAGGGGCACCTACATAATTTCCTTTTCCCAATCTGTCAGCTGTTAACTTGAAGAATCCCTCTGCGCTTTATTTTCAATTCACTTTTGATTTGTATGCTGCCTTAGAATATTGCTATGCACACGGCAATTTACACGCTACTCAGAAAGAACAAAATATGCAACAGAGATCACGCATCCTGTCACAATCCAATCAAATGTGAATGTCATAATAAAAAATGAGACTTTAAAATAAGCAACTTACATCAAATTAAGTAATTCAACAACCCGGTTAGAATATAATATTATGCAATATTATTAACGGTCAAAATGCCAGAAAATAATAATTAAACAGAAATTCACTCTCAACAATGACAACAAATCATTACTACGCCATGATCCGTAAAAATAACAGCAACGTCACAATTCGTAAAATACCACAATACACAAAAGGTCATGCAGAAATTTCCAGCTCTTCACTCTTCCTGTCTTTTTTTTTCAAATAATTTTTATTGGTTTTACAATATTTGTCTGGCCCCGTTTCAGGCCAGCTCACTTTTGTTACAATCATTGTCATGCTTCCTCTCGTCCACTCCATTGTTTTCCAACTAATTACATATATTCATTTTTTTTTAACAGGCTCCTAAATTCATAATCCAATAATTATTTTCCTAATATCAATCTTCAATCTTCAAACTTATCATTTCTTAAATCCATTAAATCACTTATGTTTCTTCATCTACATCCCTCTTGCCTCCCCCGGTCCCCGGGTGCGCAACTATTATTTGCAATATTAATTACATTATCATGCTTATCATAATTTTTTAGAATCCCTGGCGTGTCCATAGATCTAAAACCATAAGTCCACAAATCAGGCCGTAACTTTAACAGTTCTTATCCTATGCCTGCTGGTTGTGAAACCCAGAACCAGAGGGAGTCCTGCATTGTATCCTCCAGCAAGGCTTTTTCCAAAAACCGTAACCAGCCTTCCCAATTCATAATCAGTTCGTCTCGGCTTCCCTTCCTCTGCTTGTCGGTCAGTATCTGTGTGCTGTTTTTCCTTGTGATTCTTATGATTCTTCTCTTACTTCTTGAAGTGGCAGCACATTTTCTCTTTCGGTTGTAAAGTCTCTTCCTGCAGCTGATGTTTGCCAAAATAGTCTTTCGTTGTCCAGCCTTGACGAGTCCTGTTAATTCCTTGATTTTTTGTACATCTGTTCCAGCCGGCACGGTGTTTGGGTTTTGCCTTATCTCATCCACAGACTTTCCCATGGCATTCCTCTCTCTCAGTTCCGCAATGTATTCCTGCATCTTCTCCAGCACAGTTTGCCAAGTAATATCCGGTTTCTTCGCCATTTTCTTTGATCACAGTTCTTATATTTTTAAAAACTTCTAAAAAACTTTTCCCAACTTTTCCTCTTATGAAATTCACAACTTTTCAACTTAGAATAATCCACAGTTCTATCACAGTTCCTTCTGCTTCCCCCAGGGCCAGGGGAGGCTCAAGGGTTAATTTAAAGCCGCATAACAAAAGAGTCAATTCAATCCTTTTCAGTGCAACTGTAGCTATTCCCTGTTTCACTGTATCAATGGAAAGGAACGGACCTCCGTGTTTTCGTTCCAATCCAGTCCAAATTTAGTCCAAATTCCCTTTTTGGTGCATTTTACTCACGATTCCAATTGCAGGTCTTGGAGAAATCAGCGTGCTCCGAGGAGTCGGTCTCGCAGCTTCGCCCGACGGGGAGTTAGCGGACCCTGTGGCTCCGCCGCCCGCTCTCACTCGGGAGCCCTTGCTGCGGTCTCCCGAGGAGCAGGTCTGGCGTCCGAGCCTATGCAGGTCCTATGGACCCCGGGACGCCCTTCCCGGGGGTTTTAGGGATCGCGGCGCTGGCGCGATGTCCCTTTTTCCCAGTCGGACGGGGGAATGTCAGGAGCGACATGTCCCCCCGACCTTCTCCTCCGGCATCGCCAACCGGAAGCCCTCACTCTTCCTGTCTTTCCTGGACGGGGGCGGAGGAAAACACCATTTTGTGGTTCACTTCAGGTGCCAAAATGTCTTGGGCACAAACGTACACACACTGTTTTTGTTTTACACTAGGCTGCCATCTGCAGAAGATGACTGGCCCAGCCCACCGGCTCTGCCCTGATCTCCGTCCCTCAACACTCCCTTGTTGAACTTTCACCTGCCTTCTCCAGGTGAAAAGAAAAGAAAAAAGACTTGCATGCCTTGCCAGATACTGCTTCCTTCTACCTCTTATTTTAAAAACCCCATCTGTAGGCACACAGTTCCCACAGGAAAGGCTTCATTGCCCGTGAACCTTGACTTGTAACCGAAACATTATCTCCCTTGGAAGGTGATGGACTCTCCTTCCTTGGAGGATTTTAAGCAGAGGTCGGATGGTCATCTGTCCTGGATGCTTTGGTTGCAGTTCCTGCATTGCAGGGGGTTGGACTGGATGACCCTTGGGGATCCCTTCCAACTCTATGATTCAATGATCTATTAATTGAGTATTCATTCTGCCTGTGTAATTGCCAACATTTGAACCATTTACGCTAGAAAAGCCTCCCAACTCTACAATTCTACGATAATCATAATCATAATCATAATAATCATAATCATAAATTTATTATTTATACCTCGCCCATCTGTCTGGGTTTCCCCAGCCACCCTAGGCGGCTTCCAACAAAAGATTAAAAATACATTAAAATGTCAGTCATTAAAAACTTCCCTAAACAGGGCTGCCTTCAGATGTCTTCTAAACATCAGATAGTTGTTTATTTCTTTGACATCTGATAGGAGGGCGTTCCACAGGGTGGGCGCTGTTAGGATCATCCTACTTGCGTGTAGGACCCTGGTAGAGACACATGCCCGACTGGCATGTTTAAGAGAAAACCTTTTGTGAAGCATCTTAAGGTTTTTGGTTCTCATATTTGGGTGGAGTCGCTTGAAGGTACTCCTACTCAAGGCATTTTCGTGGGCTATGAGAAAGGTCAATACAGAGTTCTGTTGCCTTCCTCAGACACAGTAATTCTTACTCATGAGGTAGAGCATGCTGTAAAGCAGGAGACACAAGTTCTCCAAAGCTTTCCCATTGATGCCAATACACATACTGACACCAACAATAGCAGTGCAAGCTCAACAACGGCTAGTTCTGACACAGATGACACTGTCATTGAGAAAGGAGCTCATGCTGTTCAAAGGCCATCAGATACAGATGATGATGATGTGCTAGGATCTTTAAAGTCGCTGTTCGCTATTGGTAAGAGTTCTCCCAAAAGTCCTGACAGGGAGACACCCACCAAAGAAGATCTGCATCTCATGCGCAGATCTGAGAGAGTTAGTTTAGCCTTACTGAATGGCTTGTGTGTGTTCTTCTTCAATCTGGGAACAATCACATATGACTGCGCCACCGGACGCTCTGTAGCCGGGGATGTGCGCACACAGGTTTGCTCTGGCTTTGGGGCAGTCTCACAAATCATAACAGTTCTCTCCCTCCTGGTCGGTCGGTCGTTCAGGAGCTTCAAAAGCTTTCTCCAGCCCGAACATCACAGCGACTGATACCCAGAGGCATCAGCACACTTACAGATCCTGCAGAGTATTAGCGGTTTGTGTAACAGAACTCAGTAGCATAGCATTTTGGCTAATCTACTTAATTTACATATAATTCACTCGGAGCATTCTGACTTAGCTCCTTCCTCTTTCTCATCAGACAGCAAAGAGAAAGGACAAAGGACAATAGTCCCGCTTCGCGGAACACAGTAACATAAACATCCTGTCTCCGTCACTTCCCACACTATGGAATGAAAACATACACTGTCATGTGATAGACAACAATCCCATGACTGCAAACATGGAGCAAGAATCCTAACAGGCGCCACTACCAATAGAAAGGTGAATCCGTTCCTGTACCACCCTGCTGCAATTACAGGCTAGTATGCACTGGGAATGGACTTTCGGGTGGATGCATGTGCCCATATGAGATATTTATTTACAAACATATGCTGGTTTCAATTTTAGGTGTATACCTAAAACATTATCACGAAGTGTCCCACATACATGAAGCCTCAAATTGTTTCTTCTTTAACCAAGGGAGCTTTGCTATGGAAAAATCTGAGAATCTGATATACTCAGTAGTACTCAAGATAAGTAGATGCATGTTTGTTTTCTCGAGCATTTTCTTGAACCCTGCTTTGATGCAGCAGGGTGGATCCTTCACTCTATCTGTGGAATGCAGCTTTGCAAAGATATGTTTTTTTGGGTGAGGCTATCAGACAAATCTGTTTGTTTGTGGGGGCTGCAGCAAGAGGCCTTTGCCCCTTTGCCAGATGCCCTTGGAATGTTTGTCTGCAAAGAAAACAGAAGGATCCAGAGTCATTGATACTCTGATTTAGCCAATTGTGGATGGTATCAATAGCATGCTAACTGAACTTGAGAGCAAATCCTTCTACACATGGGGCACAGTTAGCTGAGAGTTAAGCTACACTGAATATAGTGGGGCTTTCTTTGGGGTAAAGATCCATAGGACTGGACTGGATGTCTGATTGTTTCAAATAATCTGGATCCCAGGCACATGATCACATAACTCAGGTGGAATCGAATACTACCGATAGTAAACATATAAATACTCCAACGCCAGTGATATATTGATCAACAGGTATGTTTGTTTTTTCAAACAACAGGAATTAAGTATATTAACCTCTCAGTCTCACCTTTCCTCAATCTTTAGACTGAGCATTCGTCCTGATTTGTCTGAGGGGAGGTTATATGAGGTCGGCTGTTGGTTGAGCATTCATTCTTATAAGGTCAAGTCAACCAGATGTTATCCTATAAAAATTTATAATAATAATAATTTATCATTTATACCAACCCCCTCCCCCCAATCTGGCTGGGCCTCCCCAGGCACTCTGGGCGGCTTCCAACAAAATATTAAAATACAATAATTCATCAAATATTAAAAGCTTCCCTCAACAGGGCTGCCTTCAGATCCTACATTTTCCAGTGCATTTTCTCAACAATTTCTGTACCGGGGAAAAAAAAAAGAGTATGATTTTTTAAATGTGTTTGTTGCACTTTAATTGTGCAACCTGAATTTGCCAATGTGGAATTTAATCCCACCCAAAAAACAGTGAAAGTCGGTGGGGGGAGTACTGAAATAAGTGAAGATTGTAAGACTTCCAAAGGAGCAAAAACAAACTGGCCACTCACCGTCATAACCTTAACCTTTGCAAAGTTGCTTTTGGATATTCGGATATACTGTTACACAAACTCCAAAAATATAATATGGTGAAGGCCAGGGTGGATTTGATTTAAATCAAATTGATTTAAATCATGATTTAAATCACGATTTAAATCACTAGTCAGTAAGGCTTGATTTAAATCACTAGTCAGTAAGACTTGATTTAAATATATTTTTTTACAGAAAGACTCGTTCTTGCTGGTATAATCTTAATATTTACAACCATATGAAGGTTTCATTTTTGGAATAATAAATTTTCAGAGTGGTTTTTACAGTTATATCAAAAATTACTGATTTGGTTATACTACTAGAAATACATAGACAGATAATTATGAAATTATGGTGAGGTTTAATAAGTTAACTGTTTATATTTGGACAACTTTTCTGCTGTACTTTATTGGAAGGAGAAAAATAATCATTTCCTTAATAACCATTTAAACAATTTATTTAACTAAAACAATAACATGATAGCATATGTATCCATGTTTGTTAACTGATGTGGTTAAACATTTAAAAAAAAAACCTTAGACTGAGTTTTAGCACACTTGATAAACTTAAAACAAATCCTTATTTCCTGATGAATAGCCTTTGGACTACAATGTAACTTAAATAGAAGACTATATTTAGAAAGATTTTCCTTCCAAAAGCATTTTATTTTAAAAATCCAATTTAAATCAAAATAATCCGATTTAAATAAAAAAAATCCGATTTTTTTGATTTTTTTTTAAAAATCATTGAATTTTATACACCCTGGTGAAGGCAGCTATACCTCAAGGAAAGCTTTGGAGCTGTTTATTTTTTAAAAAAGAAGAAGTAGTGGAAGTTGGTTTTAGTGCTTGTGCCAGGGTTAAAGAGCCAACTTTTTAAAAGAGTTACAAAACTCTTTGGAGATGGAGCCAAGACAGGTCCTCAGGGAGGAGACAGAAGCAGAGCTTAATGAAGATGCTGAGCCAAGGGCAGGTTGTTCAAATTTCCCCCGAGGGTTTCGAGCCAGCACAGAAACAGGTAGTTTGAAGGTGGAGCCTACGGAACTTGATGAAATTCAGGTAGAGAATGTTAGTTGTGGGGTGTGTTGTTCGTAAAAGTAGCAGAGTAATCAAACAACAAAGGGCAAGTCCTGGCTGCTAATCCTCATTGCTGCTTTCAGTGAGGATTATGAATAATGGAATATATATAGCACCGTCTATGGCTGTCTTATCCAAAGACATGGGTGCAAAATCCCTGCCCCAAAGCGTTTACAATCTAAAATCCAATACAGTACAAGGTAGCCGAGGGAGATGAAGGCAGAGGAAAGGCGAGGGTTGTATGCAAAGCAGCACCAGCAGAGTTATGCGGAAACTTCTGTTTTCTTCTCCCCTTTTTCCTCCCCAACTTATCCAGAGGATCCCCCCACTTCCAGAGCTGATTTTGAGGGTAGGTGGGGGCCTGCAGGGTTGAGGAGGGGGGAAAGTTCCATTCCACAAATCCACATACCTTGTGCTGGCAGGATGGGAGTGCCGGACACATTTTTTTTCAACTATGTGTACTTAGGTTTAGTTATGGTAGGTGACTGAAACCAAAGGATTGTACGAAAGGGTGTGTGTGTATGTACCGGTATATATAGAGAGGGGGGGGGGTTAGAAATAAAACTTGAAAGCAGATATTCTGGAAGGGTGTTCTGGGGAAAGCAGCAGCAAGGGACCAAGGGCAGATTTGTTTAAGGGCTCATCGTTAAATACCGCAGAGCTCTGTTTTCCAAATATTGCTTTCTCAAAGTCAAACACTTGTGTCTCTTAATTGAAACTTTGCTATGATTGTAACTCAAATACTGCGTAACTTTCCCCTGCTGGAAAACAAGGCTCTGTAACGAAAGATTCGTGTACAGTTCTCTTCGTTTAAGCCGTCTGCTGGCAGGTGCCCTGTTGTTGTTCAGTCGTTCAGTCGTGTCCGACTCTTCGTGACCCCATGGACCAGAGCACGCCAGGCATGCCTATCCTTCACTGCCTCTCGCAGTTTGGCCAAACTCATGTTAGTAGCTTCGAGAACACTGTCCAACCATCTCATCCTCTGTCGTCCCCTTCTCCTTGTGCCCTCAACCTTTCTCAAAATCAGGGTCTTTTCTAGGGAGTCTTCTCTTCTCATGAGGTGGCCAAAGTACTGGAGCCTCAACTTCAGGATCTGTCCTTCTAGTGAGCACGCAGGGCTGATTTCTTTAAGAATGGATAGGTTTGATCTTCTTGCAGTCCATGGGACTCTCAAGAGTCTCCTCCAGCACCATAATTCAAAAGCATCAATTCTTTGGCGATCAGCCTTCTTTATGGTCCAGCTCTCACTTCTGTACATTACTACTGGGAAAACCATAGCTTTAACTATACGGACCTTTGTCGGCAAGGTGATGTCTTTGCTTTTTAAGATGCTGTCTAGGTTTGTCATTGCTTTTCTCCCAGGTGCCCTATCCCATCCTTATTTTATTTATTTCCATTTATTATTACATTAATATCTCATTTCTTTCTCCAAGGAGCTTAAGGCGGCGTACAAATTTCTCCCCCTCTCCTTCTTATCCCCCCAAGAACCCTGTGAGGTGGGTTAAGCAGAGAGATAGTGACAGGTCTCCCAGTGGGCTTGATGGCCGAGTGGGGATTTGATCCCTGGCCCAGCACTCTAACCACTACGCCACACTGCCTCTCTTGGCCAACCTCCCCTACTGACCGCATCCATTGGTTCTCTCAATTGCCCATGACATCATTTACCCCACCGCACAGCAATTTGCTAAAAGAAGCACCAGAGTTTGCCTACATTTTCATCAGGCTCAAAATAGAAAATCAACTTTCATGCAAAGCAGGCACGCATCGTTGAGTGTAGAAACACATTACGCAAAGCACAAACAATTTTCTTTAGTCTGTCGCAAAGAGCTGTGACCCTGTTCGTCCCACAGCGAGTGGCTGGAACTTTGATTGTCCTCCTGCCAGTACTGCCCCTTGGACTTCAGGGTTGCTATTTACGTTGCCTCGGCCTGCGAAAACAGCAACTAAAGATGCTGCTGACTAACCACGAGGCAGTTTTTCATGTGTTTGGGGCATTCGCCTCTTGCTTCCCTGGGGACTCCATATCAACCAGGTCTCCCCGCCCTCCAGAGTCACAATAAAGTGTCAGCTCAACAGGCTCCTAGTCTGATTTACAGAGGTCACACAACAGCAGTTTACAGTTCTTAAGTGATGCAACGAGAGCTGCATGCTTAGGAAGTAGCCAAGATGGTCCCAGAATAAATCTGCAATACAATTTAATATTGCAGGGCACTTGTGTACGCACTGCATGTACAATCAGTCCTGGCGCCTTTTTTGAGGTGCTGCAGACACAACGTCATCCCCCCTGTTGTCCCTGCTTATATAGAGAATTGGTTTATAAACATAGGCGGGTTGGGTGGAAATATTAACATATTAACATTAACATTCGGACTCATATTTTGTTATTACGATTTATTTCCTTTCTTATTTTAGTAATATCTTATTATATTTTATTTATGTTATTAAATTTATGTTGTTAAATTTTATTAATAAATCCTAAATCAATAAATTATTAATAAGTTAAATTTATTAAATTTTCAAAAGTTTCACATATACACTCATACATAATAAGTTTTTCTTTTGCTTTGTCAACTTCCCACCCCGTTTTCCAAGGTGGGTTCCCCCCCCCTTTGCTGTACCCTATTTTCTATCTCTTATACCATAACAATACAATAACCTCTAATTCCTTCTGTTGCTCATTGTTCAATTCCTGCTCACGAGTTCATCATCCTATAGTATTAGGTAGTCAAAAAAGGCTTCCATTCTTCCACAAAACAATTATCATTAGGTTCTCTTATTTTAACTGTTCACTTTGCCAATTTTGCATAGTCCATCTCTTTACTTCTGGTTTATTTCCTTTCTGAATGGCTTCCCACGAGACATCACAAAGTGGTTTACAATAGGATAACATATAAAACAGTTACATGTATAAAAGGAGGGTCTCCACCCCCATCGTTCTGCCCGGACACTGAAGTCCAACTCCGAGGGCCTTCTGGCGGTTCCCTCCTTGCGAGAAGCGAAGTTACAAGGAGCCAGGCAAGGGCCTTCTCGGTAGTGGCGCCCACCCTGTGGAACGCCCTCCCATCAGATGTCAAGGAAATAAACAACTATCTGATTTTTAGAAGACATCTGAAGGCAGCCCTGTTTAGGGACGGTTTTAATGTTTGATGTCTTATCATGTTTTTAATATTCTATAGTGCGCACACACACAGAATCATAGAGTTGGAAGAGATCTTGAGGGTCACCTAGTCCAAACCCCCTGCAATTCAGGAACCTCAACATGTCATCTCCGATCCAATTTGAAACCATACCGGGTCCTGCTTAGCTTTAGCAAATGTGCTGGAAGTTATATTGCTGCAACAGTTTAAAAACAACATAATGACTTCAGCGGGCTTGTGGTAAGAAAGCGCCTGAAAATACAGTAGAGAAGGTGTCTGTCCGATATGTACTGTACAGTGGACCTTCGACTTACGAAGATAATCCGTTCCGACGGAATCCTCGTAAGTCGAAATCACCGTAACTCGAGTCCCCATAGGAATGCGTTGGTAGAATGCATTCGTAGGTCGAAAAAACCTTCGGAACTCGAGGAAACCGCATCTAAAGCGGCCGCGACTTCCAATCGGAAGTCGAAAAAATTCGGAATCGGCGGCCGCTTTGATCCCTCGCAACTCGAAAAACTCGTAAGTCGGGTCATTCGGAAGTCGAGGGATCACTGTATATGTATATTCAAAGCACCATACATGGATTTGAAATCTGAAGTGGTCCTCTTTCAGAGACATTTTAATTCATTCAGCCTTAATCACTCCAGGATGTATTTACTTTTATAAGGAATAAAGCACAACCAATAGGGTTGCCATGGTAAGGATAGTGAGACTTTTTTGGGGGGGGGGCGGGTGTCGTTCTGTTTTCTACATATTTATATTTTCAAGCAACAAGAAAATAAAACAAAGTCCATTATAGCCCCCACCCAAGTTCAGGATCAAATCACAAAGATGCAATTAATCAGTTCAGAGCGTGAGCGAGATAGGGCCGCCTGTCATTGAACACACACCCCTGGGGTGTGCGCTTGGCCTCCTCCCAACGATGCGACTTTGCAACACTCTCCAACATTTATCCGATGAAAATAGAGCCATCCCATTCCATAATGCTAATTTTACTATTATACCCCACACATCTTACTGGGTTGCCCCAACCACTCTGGGCACAGGGGCGTAGGAAGGGGGTGTGGGGGTGGGGTCCGCCCTGGGTGTCATCCCTGAGGGGGTGACAAAATGGCACACCGCGGGGGGCAGCACTTACCGCGGGGCCTGGCCTGCAGTGCGCCCGAGCCACACATCTCTCCTGGGAGTAACGTGGTGGCTTGGGGTCCCGCTCTGCCCGAAACGGCAGTGTGGGGCTTGCGTCCGCCAGGCGGACTCCGTGGGCAGCCCCCCTGGGCGGATCGTTGCAGTGCCCCCCTGCGCAGATCTCCGCCCTGCCCCCGCCGCTCCGGGTGCCAGAGCAGCTAGCTACGCCCCTGTCTGGTCAGCTTCCATCATATACAAAAACATAATAAAACATGAAACATTAAAAAAACTTCCCTATACAGGATTGCCTTAAGACGGCTTGGGGGTCGCATAACTCCATACCCTCCAACATTTCTCCAATGAAAATAGGGACATCCTAAGGCAGTGATGGCTAACCTTGACACTCCAGATGTTTTGGGACTACAACTCCCATCATCCCTGACCACTGGTCCTGTTAACTAGGGATGATGGGAGTTGTAGTTCCAAAACATCTGGAGTATCAAGGTTAGCCATCACTGTCCTAAGGAAAAGTGGGACATTCCGGGATAAAATCAGAAAGTGGGATGGCTTCTCCAAATCAGGGACATCCTTGGAAAATAGGGACACCTGGAGGGTCTGCATTGCATGTGTGTTGTGTGCATGACATCACTCGTGCAATGCGCCCAGGATGTCACGTGTGTGCGCTGCACACAGGGCCCCCTCAAACTTGGGTGCAGTTTGGCACCTCTGGATGAGATCTTCCTTCCTTGCCCCCTCCCTCCCAGAAAACATCTCCATCACCCAGCCTCCTTTACCCAGCATGCAGTGAGTTGCTGGCACTGATCCAGCCAACAGGCTGTGGCACAGCTAGGGGGCAGGAAGCACTGGGCAGCCTATGGCACTGAAGCTTACCTGAAAGTGTCCGAAGGTCCATTAGTGGATCTTGCCCCTTTGTTTGAGAAGCACTGGTTTATACTGGCTCTCCAGGGTTTCTATCAGGGGTCTTTCCCAGCCCTAGCTAGAGATGCCAGAGATTGACCCTGTGACCTTTTGCATGTCTGTACCACAGATAGGGCCCGGTGCTTACATCTCAGCTTGCACACTTGGGTTTGTTGCAGAGGGAGTCTTATTTCTATGCTTCCAGAGTCTTATCATTGCTGTTCGGGGAAGATCTGCTACATTCTTTTCTCCCTCATTCCTGCCTCTGAACCATCACCGAGCAAACTTGTGTTAAGGCTTGAGAAATGTTTGCATGGGGAATTGGTCCGATGTCTTCCCATTGCTTAAACATGAGCCAGCAGTGCTCGCTGCTACTGTTCATACAGACAGGACTTGGAGTTTTGGGCTAGGCAAATTTGGCAGAAAGGGATATTTCCTCATATTTTCTTTGTGTGTGTCTCTCTCTCTGTGTGTGTATGAATGAATGATATTTACTTATCCATTTTTATATACTTCCTCCTCCCACACCACTTCTCCCTTTTCATTCCCTCATACAAACCCGCCCAGGTTTTGAGGTCTTCAGGGGAGGCCCTTCTCTCAGTCCTGGCACCCTCACATGGGTGGTGTTATGTATCCAGTGGTCTGTGTTTGCCTGAGCTTGAATCTGGACTAAGGATTCTGCGCTCCTATGTTCTAATTTGATACATGATGTCCAATCACAGAACATTTCAGAATTTTGGCCTCTGCCATTGGCCCTTGAACTCTGAGTCGTGATTTGCAGCTTGGGAGTTTAGACAGCCAATCACGTTGGGAGTGGGAGTGGCCCAGGCCTTCAGAAATGTATATAAGCCATTGCTTTGCCCCTGTTTCCCAGTTATGTAGTTCAATAAAGGTTCTTGCTGTTATCGTTGTGTCTTGCCTCGTGGGAACCCACCTACACTTCAGGTGGGGACACGGAAGAGGGCCTTCTGGGTGGCTTCTCCCAGACTCTAGAACTCCCTCCCTGGAGAAGCTAGACTGGCTTCTTCCTTGTAGTTCTTTCACCAGCAGGTGAAGACCTTCTTGTTCCAACAGGCTTTGGGGGATCGACTGCTTTTAACGAAAGAACAGGCGCCATGCTGTTTTTATTGCAATTATTTGTATGTTTTAAACAGATTTTATATACAGTTGTACCTTGGATCCCGAATGCCTTGGCTCCCAGATGATCAAAACCCAGAAGTGAGTGTTCTGGTTTTTAAATGATTTTCAGAAGCCGAACGTCCGGCGTGGCATCCGACAGCCAATCGGAAGCCGCGCTTTGGTTTCCGAACATTTTGGAAGTCGAACGGACTTCCAGAACAGATTCCGTTTGACTTCCAAGGTACGACTGTATGTTGTAATACTATTAATGTTTAATTGTTTTTTTAACAATAGCCTTTTCTATGTTTTTAGTGGTTCTTGTTTTTTGTTTGGTCTGTAAGTCACCTTGAGTTCCATCAGGGGCAAAGGCAGGGTATAAATAAATATCATACTCATCATCATCTTCATCATGCAACTCATGTTGGGGCTTCATAAAGAAACAGGAACTCCACTTTACTTGCTAACTGTCCATACCACTCTGAGACCCCCTTGGTATAGAGCGGTACACAAATTAAATAAATAATACCTTTATCATCACCACCATTCAGTCCATCACTGAGACTAAATGGAGATAAGTGGAAAATATTAAGTGTTAATCTGTCACTGATGCTTTAGCTGAGATTCCTGCATTGCTGGGGGTTGGATTAGATGACCCTGAGGGTCCCTTCCAACTCTTAAGATTCTATGATTCTATGAAATGTAATTTATAAGAAAAAACCCCTCCTGGATGTTCCTCCTCTCCTCCTTGCCTCCAGTTCATGAATGGAGCGGTGAGCTTGCTGAGCTTGACCAACCCCCTCTTTCCTCTGAGCTGGGGCCTGTTCTGCTCATGCGGTGTGATTCTGGCATTCTGAGCCCATGCCGTTCCCTAGCGTGGAACAGAACAGGGCAGTTGTCCTGCACAAAGAGCTCCGCGTTTGCGCAGGAGGTCCAGGGAGCTTTGGGCTATGAGTGGTGTTGCTCCTGCATAATGAAACAGATGCAATTCTGTGCTCATGTTACGCTTGCATGAATGAGCGGCCATTTCCACAATTTGTGTCACTTGCAGAATTTATTTCTATGCCTGGGGTGCCAAAGATCTGCATGTGCTTGTGTTTCTTGGACAGCAGAGCCCCCTCTCCAAAACAAAAAACAACAACAACCAAAAGGCAAATTTGCTTTGGCAAATTGCTTGGATCATAGTTCCCCCAATACAGGCAGTGAGGTCATCTGCAGCAAGGAGCAGATCTCTCTCCCCCCACCCCCACCCCGGAGTGGCCCCAGTGCAGTAAAATAACCCCCTTTGAAAAGCGTGATTGTGTACCTCTCAGACCCTCCAAGTGTCCCAATTTTTCCAGGGACAGTCCCGGATTTACGGAAGCCGGCCCAATTTAATCCCAGAATGTTCCGCTTTCCCTTAGGACAGTGGTGGCTAACCTTGGCACTCCAGATGTTTTGGGACTACAACTCCCATCATCCCTGACCACTGGTCCTGTTAGCTAGGGATGATGGGAGTTGTAGTTCCAAAACATCTGGAGTGCCAAGGTTAGCCACCACTGCCTTAGGACGTCCCTATTTTCATCTGATAAATGTTGGAGGGTATGGAGTTATGCGACTCCTGAACCAAGGAGATAACTACTATGCAACCTTTAGAAGATAGGGAAGTTTTTAAATGTTTAATGTTTTATCATGTTTTTATATGTGCTGGAAGCTGCCCAGAGTGGCTGGGGCAACACAGTCAGATGGGTGGGGTACAAATACCAAAATTAATAATAATATTATTATAGAACAGCACCTCCCTATTTTCATCGGAGACATGTTGGAGGGTTTGTTCTCTCCTCACCTTGAAGCTATTGTATAAAGGCCACTTAAGACCATGCTGCTTATTATGGGCAGATGTATAGATGCCACAAACCCACATCTTCCCAATAATGTGTACTGGGGGGGGGTAAAGATGTCACCCAACATCACCATATATCAGCTCTTTCCCACCCTGCTTCACGCAGTTGGCTGCTGCTTCTGCTGAAAATATAAACTCTATAAAATGAATGAATGAATGAATGAGTCTGTGGGTGTTCTTCCCATTGCTTGTTTGCTTTTTCGATTGCATGTTACGATGATGACATGTGGGGCAGGGCACGGCATGGGAGCCATCAGACCCCTGTGTAATGCATGACTGTAAGCAACCTAATTCAAGGAAATAATCTGGGCATTTTGGTGGGGATTTGGGGAAGGGGGCTGGCCTACTTTGGGTTACAATTGTTGGAGTAACAGGGTAAGATAACAAGAGCTGCTTTGCAACAGGCTCAAGGAGACTGCTTTCATTGCTAATTTGTGAGCCACCTGGAGGTTTTCGCAGAGGTGGGAGCCAGAGGGGGAAACGCTCCAAGTAATAAACAACTTTTGCAGTCACCTTTTGTCCCCGCAAGCAGTGTTGACGGTGGTTATCAGCGGGTGAACAGGATCTCCTTTACAAGGAGCGTTGGGTTACACACATTTGCTCATCGCATTCAGGACAGAGGAAAAGTTCCACACACACCCCCAGCTGCGTGCCTAGCAAATGGGATGACGTGATGGCAGATGCGTTCTGCTTGGCTTGATGCATCTCAGGTGTCCCTCAGTCCTGGACGTCCGTTCTGCATTAATACACAGTCAGGCGCATAGCTGTCAAATTTCGGATTTGAAAATAAGGGATTTTTCCAAACTTTCGGATTTGAAAATAAGGGATGCCGCGAGGGCGGTGCAATGGCACCAAGTAGCCTCGCCACCCTGCGCTCCAGAGGCTGCGCGCGAACGGGTGAGCGAAAGAGCAAGCGCGTAGACAGCAGGCAGGCTGTCTGTCTGGTTGGGCGTGAGGGTCAGGCTGCACAAGGCATGCAAGCTCCGCCCCCAGTCAGTCTCAGACTCCTTATTGGCAGCCGAGCAACGCAGCTGAGGAGCCTCCCTGGCTGGCAGGGAGGGAGAGGAGCTGCTTCCTTTGAAATCCGGGAAATTTAAGGGATATCAACAATCCGGGATAGCAGCGGGAAACGGCATTGGAATAAGGGAGTTTCCCGCAAAAAAAGGGAGGGTCGACAGCTATGGTCAGGTGTGCTTATACGAAGGGACCCCTTCTCCCCAATAGGCAGCTGGAGGGAAGCACCCTTTGAAATACTTCCCTGTGATTCTGCATGCTTTCATTTTGCTGTGGGGACTTCCTGTGAGTCAGAAGCAGAGCGTGGAATGGGAGCTGTTTATAATACAGCATTTCTATTTGCACCGCACCATAAAAAATTTCGGCAAAAGGTTGCACTTTTGCTTTGGAAGATCAGGTTCAGCAAGATTGGTAACCAGAGTGGCTGGCTGATGACGTTTGTCTTCCACCTTGATTTGTGCTGCAGTACAAATAAAGTCAGGGTCTAACCTACCTGTTACGTTAATGGAGTGATTTAGCAATCCGATTTTTTTTTTTTTTTAATACCAACCATGCTGGCTGGATTGGGGAGAAATTGTTCTTGCCACTTCAGAGCAGAGATGTGAGGTTTAAGGTTTCCTTTTCCAGCATGACAATTAGCATTAAAAAAAAAAATCCCATTGGCCCCAATAGCAACTTTTTTTTCCAAATGTTAATTGTCACATGGCAGGGCAGTTTTCAAGAAGATGGAAAGCTTAAAAGCTTCAAGATGTGTTGTAGGGCCAATGATAATACACTCTTCAGAGACCCTTTAACTGTGGTTCCTGCTCTGCTTGACAGGGGTTGGACTAGATGACTCTAGGGGTCCCTCCAAACTCTACAATTCTATTATTTTACTCCAATGTTTTCTGTTAGCAGGAACAAAAGTGCAACCTTATAGCAAAAAAACAATGGATTTCTCACTACCTTAAAAAAAATGATTCTGAGATCTTCCTGGTTTTCAGAAAGAAAAGCAGCCCCAACCAACACACTAGCCCAAAACAACTGGAGGACATCAGGTTGGGGAAGCCTGTAGTGTAGCAAAAGTTTTGGTTGTGTGCACACCATTCATTTAAAACACTTTTAAAGCAATCCCCCCAAATAATCATGGGAATTATAGTTTATCCTCCTCAGAACTACAGTTCCCAACACCCTTAAGAAACTACAGTTCCCAGGATTCTTTTGCATGTGTTTTAGATGTGTAATGCGCAGACAGTTAACTTCCCATAAAACAAGCTCTGTCAAACATTAGGTTTCACCACATGCGAAGCAAGTTCCAGTTATACTGGCTTTGGCAGGCCTAATTAGGGACTTGTGCAACATTCTGAAGCTGAAAAACCATTTCATTATTATTTGTGGTATACCTGCCGGCTCGCGCATATCTCGTGTGCCTATAAACAGTCAGATCAGCTCTGATTAAGAAACGCCGCAGTTCCTTTGAGTTTGCCAGGCAAGCGCATGTTGCCAAAACAGCAGTGCTGGGGTGGTTGGAGAGTCAGGGCTGTTGGATGAATGAGGAGGTTTCATAAAGAGGTTGGAGAAGAAAGAGAGCCAAAACAGACTTCTGACAATTATGGGCTTTGTTGGTGTGTGTTGTTTGGGTCAAATGCATCGCTCAGAGAAAAACAACCACCCACCATTGCTGTAAGTGAGGGGTGGCAGAGCAAGATGATGGAGTCGCGGTGGTCACATGGCTTCCTTTACAAGTCTTCTTTGAAGATGTAATAAGGGAGAGCAACAGGGCCTTTGAAATGGCCCGTCAACAGCATCTGAATAAGCAGGCTGAGCAGGAAGAAAAAGCTCACCTGGCCATAACCTTCCTCCTCATAAGTCATTCATCAAAGGAGGATCCAGGTCCCATGCTTTCCCCATAATAAGGACTAGTGGCGTGAGCTGTTCATTGAGGGTCGGAGACCCCCTGCACTGTTGCCGCACAGGCAAAGCCTCATCTCAAGAGCAGGCAGATGCAACATTTGGGGAAAGAGAAATGGAGAACGCAGCAGTTGCACACTAGTTTCAAAACATGCCCACCTGTGTGCACAAACAGCATGGACCATAGCTTTCACTTTAGATCATGTTATTGCAAACCAATATGTACAGGAGCATGCTGTGAAACACACACACACACACACACACACACACACACACACACCCACCCACCCCGCCGGCTCCTGTGCATTTCAAGGGCAACGTGTTTGTACACACACAGGTAATGCCAGATAGCTACGGTATATTTGGGCAAATTTGGGTACAAAGTTGCTCTATCCCTGCAGCAAGGCTCTATCCCTGCAGCAAGACAATTAAATGTTGCAATCGTTCAGTTGTGTTCTCTGACTTACCGGTATCTCTCTTTTAAACAACAACCACCCAGCCTTTTGTTTTGCTAAGCAAGGGTTACTAAGAAACCAGGTGGCAACTGATGGGTTTTGTGCGCCCTGGTGGTTATCAGCATTCGGCTATAAGGATGAGACACCATGGCATGTTAATCACATGCAGTTCCTCCCTGCTCAAACAACAGCTGCTCTGCATGTTCCTACAGGATACTTCACCACCATTTCCCAATCTATTCCTGCTCTCCTACTTTGCAGCCACTGGAAGCCCGGCACCCTGGTGCTTTCTGGCTGAGAGTCAGCCTGGTATTGCTGCTCACATTTACTGTGCCACTGAATGTTACTCCTAGAATCATATATAGAGTTGGAAGGGACCACGAGGATTGTCTACTCCAGCCCCCTGCAATGAAGGAATCTTTTGCCCAACGTGGGGCTCGAACCCACGACCCAGGGGCGTAGCAACGGGGGGGCGGGGGTCCGCCCCGGGTTCCACCCCAGAGGGGGGTGACACTTAAAAAAAATTTTTTTTTTTAATTTTAACTTCATTGAAAAAAAAGAGATAATACACACACACACACACACACACACACACACACACAACCCCCCCACCTCACAAAGTGGCACCATCAGAGGGGGGTGACACTTTTTTAATTTTTAATTTTTTTTTTAATTTTTATTATTTTTATTATTTTTTATTTATTTTAACTTTATTGGAAAAAAGAGATAACACACACACACACACACACACACAACCCCCACACCTCACAAAGTGGCACCATCAGAGGGGGGTGACACTTTTTATTTTCATTTATTTTCATTTTTTTAAATTTTCATTTTTTATTTTTATTTTATTTTAATTTTATTGAAAAAAAGAGATAATAGACACACACACACAAAACCCCCACACCTTGCAAAGTGGCACCATCAGAGGGGGGTGACACTTTTTAATTTTTTTTATAAAAAAAATAAATTAAAGTGGTGGTGGGGGGTGACAAAAAAAATTCCGCCCCGGGTACTACCGGGGCTTGCTACGCCTCTGCCACGACCCCGAGATTAAGAGCCTCATGCTCTGCCAACTGAGCTATCCTTGATAGTTTACGAAATTTACCAGCTGCCCTTCACCCGAAACCAATTCTAGGGCATGCATATACCAGATAAAAATATACAAGCAAACAACAAAGCATCAACACGCATTAATGAGTCCTCCTCCCTGCCATATCAGGCTGCAGGTGAGAATTTCCAGGGAGAAAAGTGAGCACCCATATTTTCCTCCCCTCAAGATTAAAAGCGTCATGATTTGGACCAGGATACTGGTGGTTCACTAGAAGCGGCTTAGTCATGCTGGCCACATGACCCAGAAGCTGTACGCCGGCTCCCTCGGCCAATAAAGCGAGATGAGTGCCGCAACCCCAGAGACGTCCGCGACTGGACCTAATGGTCAGGGGTCCCTTTACCTTTACCTTTACTGGAGGAGAGGGATGGGTTGAGATACCACCAGAATCTCATTGAAGATTGCAGACTAGGTGGTTTCTTTAAGACAGCGTTTCCCAACCGGTGTGCCGCGGCACACTAGTGTGCTGTGAGACACCGGCTGATGTGCCGTGGAAAAAGGGACCTGCAGCCCAGGGCTGCACAGGACCGTGGCGGCGGCGCTGCTGGAGCCCGGTGGCGAAGCGGAAGCCAGGGCGGCGCTGCTCCCTTGGCTGCTGCAGCAGCAGCAACAGCAGCCTCGCGCGCGCCACGCTACAGCTGATCCAAGAGGTAACTCTGGGTCAGGAGACCCGGCGCAGCCGGGTGGGGGAGGAGCGGTGTGCCGCGAGATTTTTTCATTGATTCAAGTGTGCCGTTGCCTAGATTAGGTTGGGAAACACTGCTTTAAGAAAGACCTCCGTCTGCAATCTGTCTGTGTGCTACCTGAAGGAATTTGTCAGTGAAAGGGGTGGGGATGGAGGCAATTCTCAGCAATTCCCCCTCTGCCCTCTTAAATCTGCTCCAGAAGCTCCCCCAACCCTCTCATAATATTTAGGAGGGGGAATTGCTGTAAAGTGACTCTTTCCCCTGTTCTGCTCTCTCTCCCCTTCCATCAGTAAACGAACAACAATGAATATCATCCAAAGAATGGACAAACAGCAATGATCAAAGACATGTATGCTTTGACTCTGAAGTACTGGCTGGCGGGGTGGTGGAATACAGCCAATTAACAGATAAATTAGCCTTGTGATGTCCTTGTGGCATGGATACTGAAGGGTTTGTTTTCTATGGCAATGGCCATTAAAGACTTTCTTTTTAATATATTGTTATGTGGTGGGTGGGAAAACTGTATGCCTGGGCCCGCTTCTGATTCCCAGGTCCAGCGCACATTTGGTTCCTGGAATAGCCAGGCTAGCTTCCTGGTGAGGTAATGGCCCTTTAAGTATGGGTCATTAAGGCAACAAAGGAAGTGGCTCTGTGTCAGAGAACAACTTGCTGGTAGTTAGAAAGGCAAAGGCCAGAGTGGAAATTTGAGTTACATGAGTTAGAAGTTAGAAGCCGGCAGGCTGGGCAGCTGGGAGACAGAGCCATGGCTGATTTCTGCTAGTATCCAAGGCTGTGGCTATGGAAAATGCAAGACCCTCTTGAGGTGTTAATGCTGTGAAGCCCTCCATCAGAGGCTCAGGTTGTATATATGGGTAAATAAACCATATATCATAAAGACACCACCCAGTCTCCACTGTACCTCATTCTCAAAAACCCTGGGAAACTGCCTGGAACCTCACACCACTTGGAGATTAGGGTGGCATGCAACACTGCGCTTTGATTCATGATAGGATAAAGGACTGCAATGCAAATTCACCCTGCTTCCAGGTTGTTGCTACTTTTATAAGGTTGGATTCAATCATATACCAGCAAATTCACAGTTACAGGTAGATAGCCGTGTTGGTCTGTCATAGTCAAAACAAAATAAAAAAATTCCTTCCAGTAGCATCTTAGAGACCAACTAAGTTTGTTCTTGGTATGAGCTTTCGTGTGCATGCACACTTCTTCAGATACCTGAAGAATTCACATTGCAGAATTCAAGTTGATTCGCAGCTTCTTGTGCAACAAACCCACTTCGCTCACAAAACAAACTTTTTGCAATAAGATTCAGGTAGGTAGCCGTGTTGGTCTGACGCAGTCAAAATTAAATTAAAAAATTAAAAAATTGTCCAGTAGCACCTTAGAGACCAACTAAGTTTGTTCTGGGTTTAAGCTTTCATGTGCATGCATACTGTGTATCTGAAGAAGTGTGCATGCACACGAAAGCTTATACCCAGAACAAACTTAGTTGGTCTCTAAGGTGCTACTGGACATTTTATTATTATTATTATTATTTTGCAATAAGGAGAGGGAGGAGAAATGCACCAAAAAGTGTGGGGTAACGCTTGATGCTGCAAACAAATCAGAATGAATGCTCAACAAATAGCCAGTGTTTTCTAACCTACCCACAAACTCTGCAAATGAATCTGGATGAATGCTCAATAAAGAGGTTTTCTGGAAGCAATGTCAGACTTGCACTCACTCCAGCAGCTGCACCTGAAACCAACCTTGCTATAACCCTCACAGAAGCTATTTTCCTTTGGTTTGATCTGTAGACTCTCACATATCCCTATTTATTTCTTTACAACTGGAAAACCCAGGAAGATGGGAAGATCGTTCTTCCTCTTGGTTGTGCCTCCCTGGGATCTCCCTTTTATTATCCTTTATTTCATAAAATTTATATGCAGCTTGACTGTAAAAACGAACAAAGCACTTTACAAAAAAGAATAAAGCAATAAAATTATCAATAAAAGCAGTTCCAAACAGCAATTTAAAACATTTTAGCAAAGAATTAAAGTCAATGATGAGCTCAAAACAGATTAAGACACATGGAGATGTTAATACATTTCTTCATAATCTTGTCTAAATGAAAAAGTTTTAAGCAGGTGCTAAACAGAATAGACCCCATCATGGATCACTCCCTTGTCGTGGTGAAGGGGCTTGAAGAAGCTATGAGCTATGCTCTGATCCATGGGGTCACGAATCGACTAAACAGCAACAAACAGAATAGAGCGACAGAGCTTGCCTGATATCAATAGGCAGGGAGTTTCAAAGTGTAGGTGCTGCGACACACACAAAAAATATTTCTTACAAATGAGCAACAAGTATTACGTGGCACCTGTAAGTGCCGGTTCTGCTAATCAAAGCAGTTGAGTGGGGTAAGGTGATCTCAAAGGTAAGCTGGTCCCCAGTTGTTATGGGCTTTATATACTAATAATAACACCTTAAACTGGTAGCAAACTGGAAGCAAATTAGCAACCAGTGCAGGTCTCTGAGCACAGGTGTTATATGTTGGCAGGATCTCACTGCTGTCAGTAATTGTGCTACAGCATTCTGCACTAATCCAACCCAATGCTCCTCCGTAAAAGGAAGGTGGGTCCGCAGGACCCCAAACTCTCCTGCCCTTTTAACTTTGTCAATTCTCCCTCCCTGCCTATTCCCAGAACATATCCTCCTACACTGCACAGACACTTGTGTGCTTGGGACACATTCCAGGGGGTAGCTGTATTAGCCTTGATACAGCAAACAGAAGGCTTGTGACGCCTTAAAGACAAACATATACATTCTCTCTTCTTATTCTTCTTTTGGTAGCAGCTTCCTTGGAATCAGAGCTTAATTATAGAAAAATAGAATTGTGGAGAGGGATCTCAGGGGTAATCTCAACTAGAGCATCCATGACAGTTGGCCATCCAACCTCTGCTAAGAAACCTCCAAGGAAGTAGAGCCCATCACCTCTCGTGGAGGTCTGTTCCACTGCCAGACAGCTCAGAAAGTTCTTCCTGATGTTTTAGTCTGAATCTCCTTTCTTGCAACTTGAATCCAAGTTGGATCTTACCCTCCAGAGCAGGAGAAAAAGAGATTGCTCCTTGCGACAGCCCTTAAGATATTTGAAGATGGCTGTCATATCGCCTCTCAGTCTCCTCTTTCCCAGGCTAAACATACCCAGCTCCTTCAACTGTTCCTCATCAGGCTTGGTTTCCAGACCCTTTTAACATCTTGGCCACCATCCTTTGCAAACATTCCAGCTTGTTGTCAATATCCTTCTTAAACTGTGCTGCCTGGAATGGGACACAGTATTCCAGGTGTGGTCTGACCAAAGTATAATAGAGTGTACTATTACTTCCCTTTATTTGTACACTTTACTTCTGTTAATGCAGCCTAGAATAGCATTAGCTTTTTTTTTTTTTTTTTTTGGTGCTGCACCACACTTGACTCATGTTCTGGTCTACTAAGACCCTGAGATCCTTTTCTCTGTGCATTGGTATAGAGACAGCTGAAACCACAAGTCATTCCCTCCATCTGCTTCCTTCTTGTAGCTTCCAGCCCTTTAGCAGGTTTCCGTAGTACCGCCTCCAGTTTCCTGTGCATCAATGAAGTGATTACCCCCAATACTAAGTAATATTGTCTCTCTCCCCACCAGGACTTAGTTTGAAGCTCTCCTGATCAGGTTCATGAGATTCTGAGGAAGCACATTCTTTCCAACTGTTGTGAGGTGCAACCCATCTATCACCAAAGCCCTTCCTCAAAGAAGAAGCCAAACTTTTCATGACAATGCCACCTGTGTAGCCAGTGGTTTACTTCCAGTACTTTTCTCTCTGTCCTGTATCATGACCTTCAACAGGAAGGAGTGGTGAAATAGGCCCTTCAGCTTCCTACCAAGAGTCTCTTAGTCCCTAAGACTAGATCAGATGCAAGATGAAGTACCGGGTATTTCTGAGCAAGTGAGCTCCTGGCAACAAAACCCCGAGACTATCATTGCCTTGCATCCTTGCAGCCTCTCCACCCCCTTACCAAAGATCACTGCCTGCATCCCATTTCCTGCCCTTGCCGCAAGCGCCTCTCCATTCATTTGCTCTGCAGACGTCTCCCTGCATAGGCTTTTGAGGCAGGGCGTGCGAATAAACAATTTACCCAAACAGTTTGCTTATTTAAAAGAGCACACGGACTTTGGTGTTCAAATAGAACGTCTAATCCCACAAGCCCTGTTCCCACATTCCCTTCGTACACCACCATCTCCTGCCCCCAGTTCCACCCCTCTGACCCCGGCACATTCAGAGAAGGTCTGAAGCAGGAACTGGGTATACATGTATTGGATCCACCTCCATGTGAATCTGGAGCTCGAAGGCCAAATCCCACTTCTGGTCTTTGCTGGGATGTCAGAGGGGCAAGAGCCAGCTGGCTGTGGAAACATCTGGGCACTAGGAAATGCAGCCCCTGCAACTCCCTCCATGCATTAGCTTTTTTTTTTTTTTTGCATGGAGAGAATGCCTGCAAATGGGTACAGCAGCTCAGGCTGTTCTTACAATCAGAATTGTAGAGTTGGAAGGGATCCCGAGAGTAATCTAGTTCTACCCCATGAAATGCAGCTCAAGCACTTTTGAGCAAAACTCTCTATTGAGAGAGTTAATATTGTGGGGGATGGAAGGGAAGCAGTGCACTGACATGAGGACGAGAATCATGTCCCCACCCCGGAGATTTAACAGGGCAGTTTTACAGTTCAGCCTAAAAGTGTCAGACCAACCAGCCTCCATCTCTTCCACAGCTCTTCCTTTAAACACACCTCTCCCTACCTCTAACCCATACTCCCCTTCTTTCATCCCCCAAACCCCCTCTTGATCCTCCACAGCACCACAAATCCCACCTTTAACCCCAGCCACTTCCACCTGGAGGCTTAAAACTGCCATGCTTAAAACCTCCCTCTCTCCCATATTGTCACTCATTCCCCCTTGACTCCCAGCCAGTTCCACCTGTCCCTCCCCAGTTCCTTTCCCTCCCACCCCCCACCAGAAGACTAAAATTGTTATATTTTCCTGCCCTTGCTCACTTTTCTCCTCACCTCCCAGCATCATACTGTTTTTACAACCTTACCCTGCCCCTGCCTTTTGAACCTTGGGAAATAGCCAATGAAAACAGACTGATGTCACATTACAAATTTATTATACAGTAAGATAAATCATTTATGTGACAAAGCCGAGAGCCTGTCCAAGAAATAGAAAGCAGAATTGTTTAAATTAAATCGTTAGCGGTGTGTACCTGTGGCCAAATCATATCATATTGAAAATGATCGCACGCACACCCGCAATTAAGTTAAACGTTGCTTATTTGTGTCACTTGTTAATGTTCCTTTGTTGTGAAGAGCGGTGTTGGGAGTCCTGGAAGTAATAATTAGTGCTGACAATGAATGGGGGTCCAGCTACTCATATAAAAAAATGTTTTAAGAAGGCAAACCCAAAATCCAGGCAAAACAGGGACAAAACTGAACAATGATTTGCCAAGGTCAGCTACAATCAGGACTGCAGAGGGAGATGACTGATGACATTTACCACCCCAAACCTTTTGTCCTTGATTCTCTATAATCCACAGGAGGTCTGGAGGGTGAGAACATGAGAACAGGCCATTTCAGTAATGGTTCCCCACTTGTGGAATGCTCTCCAGCGTGGTGTAGTGGTTAAGAGCGGTAGACTCGTAATCTGGTGAACCGGGTTCGCGTCTCCGCTCCTCCACATGCAGCTGCTGGGTGACCTTGTGCTAGTCACACTTCTCTGAAGTCTCTCAGCCCCACTCACCTCACAGAGTGTTTGTTGTGGGGGAGGAAGGGAAAGGAGAATGTGAGCCGCTTTGAGACTCCTTCGGGTAGTGATAAAGCGGGATATCAAATCCAAACTCTTCTTCTTCTTCTTCTTCTTCTTCTTCTTCTTCTTCTCCTCCTCCTCCTCCTCCTCCTCCTCCTCCTCCTCCTCCTCCTCCTCCTCAGGGAGACTCGCCTGGCACCATCATTACATAAATTCAGATGCCAGGCAAAAATGTTTATTTTCCACCAGGCCTTTGGCTTTTAATTATCTGCGACCTCCTTCAGTGAGTGGGATGTTTTAATCCTGCTTTAAAGGGGGTGGGGGTGGGGAGAGAACCTGTTTTAGATTTTTCTATGTTTTGCTTTATGCTGGTTTTAATGTATGCTCTTTATTTATTGTTGTAAGATGCTTTGTGTTACATTGATTTTTTTTGTTTTTTGTTTAAAAGGACCAATAAGTTTAATATAGATCAATTCATTGGATGTGGCATGGCAGAACAAGATCTAGAATTTATATCCCAATGGCTACCCTACTTCCAAATCTGGAGTACTTTGCATCAACAATGTGGTGTAGTGATTAGTGTGTTGCACTGAGACTCTGGAATTCCTGGTTCTAGTCGCGACTCAGCTACCCACAGGGTGACTTTGGGCCAGTCACTGACTCACAACCTAACCTCCCAGGGTTGTTGTGAAGATAAAATGGAGAAGAGGCTTGGGTTCCTTGAAGCGGGAGGGGAAAGTCAGGATATCTGAGCCTTTGGACTTGCCGATCAGAAGGTTGGCGGTTCGAATCCCCACAATGGGGTGAGCTCCCGTTGCTCTGTCCCAGCTCCTGACAACCTAGCAGTTCGAAAGCACGCCAGTGCAAGTAGATAAATAGGTACCGCTGCGGCGGGAAGGTAAAAGGTGTTTCCGTGCGCTCTGGCTTCCGTCACGGTATTCAGAAGCGTGGAAAGCTGGAAAGCTGTCTGTCAACAAACGCCAGCTCCCTCGGCCTGAAAGTGAGATGAGCACCGCAACGCCATAGTCGCCTTTGACTGGACTTAACAGCCCAGGGGTCCTTTACCTATAATGTTTTAAAAATACTGTGCAATGCTCAGCCTTGAATTTAAATTTATTATTTCTCCTTCTGCAAAGCAACATGTATTTTAAAACCACGGTTTAGCAGCAGAAACTACTATAAGTCTCCCTCTCCCTCTCTCTTTCTCTTTTCTTTAGCCATATAATAAATGAACTGATAGAAACAGAACGGGTTTATGCAGAGGAACTTCATAGCATAATAGAGGTAAGTTGAGTATTTGCAGAACTGAGGGTGAAGACAGGAGGGAGCTTTCACATACCCTCCAACATTTCTCCGATGAAAATAGGGATGTACTCTATTCAATAATAGTAATAACAATATACTATTATTACAGATTGTGGGTGTGATGCTTTGCTCAGATTCATGGTTGAGCTTTATATGCAAACCATTGCTTTTCTTAATTGACAAAACAGCAGCAGCAGCAGCAGCAACAACACCCTAACCTATATTTCTACCCTTTTGTTCTCACCATGTGACTCTTATCTCCCTCTTCTCTTAAACAGGGCTATGTATCTGAAATGGACAATCCTGATTTAATTCACTTGATCCCAACGGCAGTGTCAAACAAGAAAGAAGTTCTTTTTGGAAACCTCTCAGAGATTTATGAATTCCACAACAGGTTTGCACACTTCCTGACATGCTGTTCCGTTGGGACCACACAGGGGTGCTTTTAAGCAGAAGATGTGGAGCAGCCCACATGGACGCAGTGCCTTTTGCCTGCAGCCTTTGATATGTGATAATTTTGCCTTGCAAACAGCCACCTTCCAGCACCCATCCCCAGGCGACCTTCTGACCATCCTTGGCTGAAGCTACAGACCAACCTGGTGCTCTCTGGATGTTTTGAACTACAGTTCCCATCAGTTGTAGCCAGCAGGAGGGGGAGTAGCAGGATGGTCCCAAAACATGATGTAGAAGCCTTTACAATATGCAATTGGCTTCTGGTAGATATTTCCCACCAGGCCTGGATCCAAATGGGGGTTTGACACACAAATGCAGAATGACATCAACTTCTTCTCATACCTCTTTTGCTTTGATCTCCATTCCAGAATCTTCCTCAAAGAGCTGGAAAACTGCATTGAAAACCCAGAGCTTCTTGGTCGGTGTTTTTTAAAAAGAGTAAGTGATTGTCAGTTGCTTGGTTAATCTCGTTTGTGAGGCAGGTGTGTGAACGAGGCTTAGCAGCATTTGGCCACTCAGCCGTCAGTGGCCACTAGCCAGATTGTCATGGCTAGCACAAGGGTGGGCCCAGATGTTCTGAGGCGCCACTGGCAGTCCTCCCATCCAGGACATCAACTGGATGCATGGGTGACGGGCACCGTTGTTGCCCCAGGACCAGAGGTGTAGGAAGGTCAGGTGGTACCCGGTGCGGAAAATTTCTTGTCACCCCCCCCACACACTCACATTGATTATTATTTTTTTTGCCTGCAAAAATGGTTTTATGTTATTTCATATTTTCTTACAAAGGAATAATAATAAGTAATAATAATAATAATAAACTTTTATTTATATCCTGCCCTCCCCGGCCAAAGTCGCGCTCAGGGCGGCTATCATCAGATACATAACATTGGTATAAAGTCAAACAATAATTAAATTACCTCCTAAAAACATGTCAGAATCAAATTAAAGTCTAATTAGATGGCTTTCCGCAGGGTTAGGGTTGGGAACAGTAAGTGCTCCACTGAATTGAAAGTTCAGCCTTCACGACATAGGAAAACGGCCAAGTAAACAAATATTTTTGTGGAGGAGGGTCAAGATATTAACTGATATGCATGAAATTTCATATATAGCTATATGATCCCTAGTGTAGTAAGATAAAACCTCTGGAGCAGGCATTTAAAAACATACAAAAACAAACACGTTTTTTATGAACCGCCCTAGTAGGGCAGTAATTGTTCCTTGATAATTTGTCACCCCCTTCCATGATGGAACCTGGGGCGGCCCCCCCCGCCCCCCACTTCCTACGCTCCTGCCCAGGACCTTGCTGTCCACCTGCCAGGAGCACAGAATACATCCTTCCAGGCAGGCCCCTGGAGCCCAGCATTTCAAAAGGCAGTGTGAAAGCCCCACACTCCTACAGCGTATGTTGGAGGGATTGGCTCTAATGCAGAACACTGATTGGCAGTAACACAGAAACATAGAATTGTTGAGTTGGAAGGGACTCTGAGGGTCATCCAGTCCAACCCCCTGTAATGGAGGAATAACATGGCCAGGGCTTTGGTACAGCGCATGCATTAACACAGATGACACCAGTGCATTCCTTTTTCTGTGTGGAATGCGTTATATGTTGCCGACGTCTCTTGTTGCACTGGACTGCAAGAAAGGTCTGTGGTCGGCTGTGTGACCTGCGTTTGGATTTCTGTTCTCAACTCTTGTTGTGAGGGGTCCCAGTGCTTACACAAAAGCAGCATCAGACAATTTATAACTAGGACTTGCAGACTGTCTGTCTGGACTTCATATGCAATGTGCTAAAAGACAATCCTCACTTTTGCAGGGAGAAATGTGAGCATAGATGCATTTGCCATCCTGCATCTCCATAAAGGCTGCTTTGCATCATAAATGATTTAACCTAGCTTGTGAAATAAATATAGTGAGGGACGGTTATCTGATCTCCACCACCTCAGCCTTCCACCCCCTGCACTGATCATGATCCTCTCATTTTATTGCAGCTTGATATAAACATGTAGCTTCTCCCACAATTCATCTTCCTGCCAGAAAAAGTTCCCCCAGTTACATTATTGTGTCAGGCAGCTGTTGAAAGAGCAGAGCCAGTTTAAAAAAATGCAAGTTGTCCAATATTAGGAATAAGTTTCATTTTTTATTGTTTAGTCGTTTAGTCATGTCTGACTCTTCATGACCCCATGGACCAGAGCATGCCAGGCACTCCTGTCTTCCACTGCCTCCCGCAGTTTGGTCAGACTCATGTTGGTAGCTTCGAGAACACTGTCCAACCATCTCGTCCTCTGTCGTCCCCTTCTCCTTGTGCCCTCCATCTTTCCCAACATCAGGGTCTTTTCCAGGGAGTCTTCTCTTCTCATGAGGTGGCCAAAGTATTGGAGCCTCAGCTTCAGGATCTGTCCTTCCAGTGAGCACTCAGGGCTGATTTCCTTCAGAATGGATAGGTTTGAGGGTTGGGGAGGGGAGGGAAAGGAGGGGAGAGGCCAAGAGCCCCCAGAAATCTAGAGCCTGCCAGGTATGTTTGGATAGCTCAGTTGGTCAAGCATGAGACTCTTACTCTTAGGGTGATGGGTTCAAGCCCCACGTTGGGCAAAGGATTCCTGCATTGCAGGGGCTTGGACAAGATGAGCCTTGCAGTCCCTTCCAACTATGATTCTATGACCACAAGAAGGATGGGGGTGATGAGAATAGCACCCTCTTTGTGCTAGTCCCAAGCATCAGGCAGTCTGCTGGCTTTTGCAGATCCAGAGGCTATTTGAAGAATGATTTGTTTGTTCCAGCCGTGTAATGAAATACTTACCGTATACATAACCAGTATAGTTAAGAGAGAGACATTAGTTCATTCTATGTTTATGAGTATCTCCAGGCTTGGCTATGCACATTGCACTTTAGTTTGCTCATTGTTTAGTAGGTTTATGAGTTTATATACCTATTCTAGTAAAATTGTCTTTCATATTCATAAGCCAGTTTTGGTGTTGTTTGTTTGTTGTACAGTAATTGTCATTACACCTGATACTTTTTGTGTATACTATTCCCTAGACCAACCTGCTCTTCCCCACAGCCTTCTCAGTGGTGGCACCCCATTTGTGCCGTTCCATTGTCAGAGAGAGGCCTGCCTGGCACCAACACTGTTTTCCTTTCAGTGCCAGGCAAAGGCATTTTTATTCTCCCATACTTTTCAACATATTTTAACGGTGCAACCTGATCTATCTATCTATCTATCTATCTATCTATCTATCTATCTATCTGGAAGTAAGACTCAATGAGTTCAATGGGACTTACTGTATCAGGTATGTGAGTATAAGATTGCATCCTCAATATGCTTTTATTGTTTTAATATGTCACTATTAAAGTGTGGGGTTTGTTTTGATTTTGTAAAACTCCACAGAAGTGTGGACATTATTTATTTTAAATTTTAAATGCATAAACAAATTATTAAGTCCAAGGAGAAGACCATGCTGCCCTCCCCCAATCCTGATAAGTTGGCAACTGTATGGAATGATTTTATCTCCTTACCATGTAGTCTGGATTCATTTATCTCCTTTCCCCTTTTTTTCTTATTTCCTTCTGCACATTTTGAGAAACTAATAGAAGCCTCTGTGTGTGTGTGTGTGTGTTTGTGTGTGTGTGTGTGTGTGTGTGTGTGTGTGTGTGTGTGTGTGTGAGAGAGAGAGAGAGAGAGAGAGAGAGAGAGAGAGGGAGAGGGAGGGAGAGAGAATTATGAAGGACAAACCTTCCTTCCTTTTGTGCGCAAACGGCAAAAAATAAATGCAGAGAATTGCCTGCAACTGTTGTTTCATTGAAGTGAGACAGTTCCAGTGTATTCCTGCTCATTCAGCGGAATATTGACATCCATCCTGCTGTGGATTTCCCCGTTCATCGTAGCCAGAGGCAAGTGGTTTGCTAGAGACAGAGAAAGGAACAGCATGGGAAGGCTGGACAAAGGCTTGCTCGGACTGGAAACTCCACCACTACACAAACTCCACCACTACACAATGTTGCTTAGGAAGAACAGCTTGCTTTAAAAATAGGGCTCTGCTGCCTTTAACTATATTGTGTCTATTTATGCAGATGGAGACAAACCCTTTTATGATAGCGCAGGGGTCCAGCCTAGGGAGCTAATTAGGCCTGCCAGAACTTCCCGTTTCGGCTGAGGTAGACACTGCTGGGACAAAGGGGGTTTGCAGGCGCCCACAAAACCCTTGCCCAGTGCTTCTTAAGTGCTGGCAGTTCACTAGCCATCAGGGCTTGCATGCTCCCACAAAGCAAGACACAGTGATAACAGCAAGAACTTTTATTGAACTAGCAGAACTGGACGACAGGGGCAAAGCAACTGCTTATATACATTTCCGAAGGCCTGGGCCACTCCCACTCTCAACGTGATTGGCTGTCTAAACTCCCAAGCTGCGAATCATAACTTAAGGGCCCAAATTCTGAAACGTTCTGTGATTGGATATCATGTATTGAATCAGAACACAGGGGTTCAGATCCTTGGTCCAGACTCAAGCTTAGGCAAACACAGACCACGGGATACAGAGCAGTGCCTTTGCCCCTTACGTCATTTTGACATCAGGTGCTGCGTCAGGAAGATTTTGGGCATCACATGGCAGGACAGAGTTTCAAACAAAGCCCACATTCCCAGCATGTTCACGCTCCTATCTCAGTGACATCTACGCTGGCTTGGTCATGTACACAGAACGGAAGATGGCAGGATCCCCAAGGATCCTCTATGGGGAGCAGGCTTTAGGCCTGTTGACAAAGATGTCTGCATACACTGTATCCGAAGAAGTGTGCATGCACATGAAAGCTCATACCAAGAACAAACTTAGTTGGTCTCTAAGATGCTACTGGAAGGAATTTTTTTATTTTGTTTCAACTACGGCAGACCAAGGGACCCAGGTGGCACTGTGGGTTATACCACAGAGCCTAGGGCTTGCTGATCATAACGTTGGCGGTTCGAATCCCTGCAATGGATGGGGTGAGCTCCCGTTGCTCGGTCCCAGCTCCTGCCCACCTAGCAGTTTGAAAGCACGTCAAAGTGCAAGTAGATAAATAGGAACCGCTCTGGCGGGAAGGTAAACGACGTCTCCATGTGCTACTCTGGTTCGCCAGAAGTGGCTTAGTCATGCTGGCCACATGACCCGGAAGTTGTACGCCGGCTCTCGGCCAATAAAGCGAGATGAGCGCCGCAACCCCAGAGTCGGACACGACTGGACCTAATGGTCAGGGGTCCCTTTACCTTTACGGCAGACCAACACGGCTGCCTACCTGTAACTGCATACACGACTTGAAGACTGGCAACATCAACCCTGCCATGTGGGAATCTCTTGCAGACGACTGCAGTGCCTGGAGACAGACAGTCAGGTTGTGTATCCTCAGCAGTGACCAGAAGAGGAAGGACCACTGGGAGGAGCACAGGGAGAATAAACGCCATGGTGCACCTCTAACAGTGAAACCAGACGCCTTCATCTGCCCCAGATGCAACAAAACATCTTTCTCCCTTATCATCCCCTGCAGCCACAGCAGGCACTGTAGTTCTCCAATGGTTTGACTTCACCCCTCCCCAAAGGGGCACCCCTCCACTGTCTCTGAAGACAGACGGATGCCATCAACAGATTGACATCAGTGTCAAACTTGATGCACGGGGTAGAGCAGACAAGGATCTGACTCGCTGGCTGAATCTAGCTCCCTATCCCTGTGATAGGGATGTTTTTAACCTGCTTATGGTTTTAGCAGTTCTGGTTTTTATCTGTGAGTTGCCTTGAGTCCTGTCAGACGAAAAGGTGTGGTACAAGCAAGCAAACAAACGTTATTATTAGATTTTTACGATTGCATTTTTACTTTTGTTGTGAATCGCTTTGGGACTTTTTGCAGTGGGAATCAATATATAAATAGAGCTAAGCCGAAACCTTATAATCACCTCCAAGCTGAATGCCTGCTCGGTCGTCTTACCTAGAAAAGGTTTCCTAGCCCTGGGTAGAGCTTCTTCCTGGTCCCATTACTTAATGTATCTGTGTATGTAAGTACATGTGGCGTTAACATGCGCCTCATCTCTCTTGAGTGGTGATAAGCTTCAGGGGTGCAGGGCTGGACCATGTCTGGCTTAGAAGGTCTGTTGCTCAGTGAGTAGAGCATTTGTTTGGCACGCAGAAGATCCTTGGTCCAATCCGCAGGTAGGGTGGGAGAGACTTGCTGGCTGAAATCCGTGTAGGCTAGGGCTTTCCAAACTGGGGTCCAATAGCTTCATTCAGTTGTTCCGTGGCATCTCCGTAAGAATACAATTAAAAACCATACAGCATCTAGCACAGGGCATTGCAATGGCTACAACAGGCAGAAAAATCATTTAGTGGCTCTCCAAGACTTCAGCCGTTTTCAAGTGGTCCATGGTGGTGGTGGGGGGGGATAGTTTGGGAACCACAGTGGTGAGGGCAAAACTGATCTAGATGGACTCAGTTGAAGACTGACACTTCTTCCTGAAGACCTTGTTGCAACAGGCACTGGGGAACTGTCTGCTTTTAAGGAGAGGGCTGCTTTAATGATAACTATCTGTTTGTTTTTAATAGATTTTATATATGGATATAGTTTTTAATTCTGTCAGTGTTTAATTTTTTAAATGACACCCCCATGTGTTTAGCAGTTCTTCTTTTTATCTGTAAGCCACCTTGAGTTGTGAACCACCCTGTGAATGAATGAATGAATGAATGAAGGGCAATATACAAATTAAACAAACAAACAAACAAACAATCAAACAGAGTCCCATCAGGGAAAAAGACAGGATATAAATACATAAATAAAATAAGAGGGTTCCCTATGTTCCATTAGAAGGAGGAAACTGGAGACTTACTGGCATTTTGTAATGCTTGTGTTTACTTAAAAACAGGTTGAGCAGATCATATAACTTTTCCGATGTCTGGTTATCAGATCAACCAGCACCCAAAGATGTTTACAAATCTCTGTGTCTTTTCTCAGTCTCTATCAAAGCGGCAGCCTCTTGTTCCTCTTCAAGACACCTGGGTCTCCACATCCCCGCAAGGAAGAGGTGTTAGGGTAGCCAGGTGAAAAAGAGGGCTGACCCCCTGTGCTTTTAACCAGGCAGAGGGCCTTCTTGGTAGTGACGCCTACCCTGTGGAACGGCCTCCCATCAGATGTCAAGGAAATAAACAACTATCCGACTTCTAGAAGACATCTGAAGGCAGCCCTGTTTAGGGAAGTTTTAAATGTTTGAAGTTTTATTCTGTTTTTAATGTTCTGTTGAAAGCCGCCCAGAGTGGCTGGGGAGACCCAACCATACGGGCGGGGTAGAAATAAATAAATAAATACATAAATTTGCATTTAAAAAAATGAGTTTCAGCTGGTGCAGCTGGGCACAACTAGTTCTACACTACCTGCCCTCCTTTGCATCTGTTCCCCGCCATGTGGAGGGTGGATGAGACAATCATTCCCATTTTCCAAAATGGATCCCATCTTCTAAAACAGTTTCAGTGTATTTGCTATGCATTGTGGACCATTTGCCTGTCATTTCTCCAACAAATGAGATACAGTGGTACCTCGGGTTAAGTACGCTTCAGGTTAAGTATGCTTCATGTTAAGAACTCCGCTAAGAACAGAAATCGTGCTCTGGCGGCGCAGCGGCAGCAGGAGGTCCCATTAGCTAAAATGGTGCTTCAGGTTAAGAATGGACCTCCGGAACGAATTAAGTATTTAACCCGAGGTACCACTGTACTTGCTAGCTAGTAATCTTCAGTAGCCCTAAAAAGGTAACCATTAGGTCCAGTCGTGTCCGACTCTGGGGTTGTGGTGCTCATCTCGCTTTATTGGCCGAGAGCCGGCGTACAGCTTCCGGGTCATGTGGCCAGCATGACTAAGCCGCTTCTGGAGAACCAAAGCAGCGCACGGAAACGCCGTTTACCTTCCCGCCAGAAGGGTACCTATTTATCTACTTGCACTTTGACATGCTTTGGAACTGCTAGGTTGGCAGGAGCAGGGACCGAGCAACGGGAGCTCACCCCGTCGTGGGGATTCGAACCGCCGACCTTCTGATCGGAATCGGCAAGCCCTAGGCTCTGTGGTTTAGACCACTGCGCCACCCACGTCCTATGGGCCCCATTAATCCTCTACTGTGTGTATTAATATAACAAAGGTTGTTTGTTTGTTTGTTTGTTTGTTTTTAATCAAATGAATGTAAGTTGGGGGAAAGCAGCATGTTTTTATGGTGCTGTTTTATTGGGGTTTTTACTTTCAGAGATTTTAAATATTAAGTGGGTTACAAATACATACAAATTAAATAAATACATACAACGGATGACATGGCAAATAAAACAGGCTGTGCATACATTTTCAGCAAATACTAGACATATCCCTGTTCATTAAAGACTCAGGGAATTAAAAGGTCATAACTAACCTAAAAATTGACAATGAAGAAACTAGATGTGGGGAGAGCAGACACTGTTTCCTAAAAGGCTCTTTCCTCAGTCAACTGCCTGAGATCTTCGGATGAAGCGTGGTATACAAATTTATTAAATAATACAAATAAACAATAATAGCCATGACACAAGCGTAGTGGTGGGGGTACATTTTACAGGGTCCCAAAGTTTCCAAGGGGCCCAGCTCAGGATTCAATCCTATTACTATGAGGAAAGAAACTGAGTCTACATTGTTGACTGTGCTTGACTATATTTACGGAAACTTATTTCCACGTAATCTGCTTTACAGATCTTGTTATATTTGCTTCAGTCGACCAGGAGTATTAGAGCAGAACAAGCAACGTTCCTAACATTGCTTGTCCCAGGCTGAAGACTCAGAGAATATGCCTCGGCGGTTTGAGATATACAGATTTGTGCTTTTCCTATGTGACATCATCTCTCAAAACCGCCAGCTCCAGGGTTCCTTGTGCAGAGTCAGGAGAGTCGGTAGAAGAGAGGGACAGGGCATCATAACAACCCAGGAATGCAGCTTGTATGATCTGCAGAACCCAAATATAAATGAGTAGATGTCTATTTCACAAACAAGCTAACGCTTTTGCAGAGAATTTTCCATGTGATATCTTGCACCTCAGAAAGAAAGAAAAAACCTACTTCCGGAAAAGGGCATGAGTTATCCTCACTGGTGTTATTTATACATAAATAAATCCTGCAACTAGCATACAGTGAGGTGTGCATAGCTCTATGGGGCAAGGATATTTTTTCCTGCAAGAGAAATTAACATCAGGGAGATAATTCATGATTTTGCTAGAAAGAGCACCAGAAAAGCAAAGCTTTAAAGTTATTTATCAAATGTTTGTACCTGCAATGGCCCAATAGCATTTTTAAAAAATCAAAAAAATGGCAGGGCCATGCCTTTATTAAGAGCAACTAAAAAGGTTGCAAATTAAACAGAAAGCTTTGTAGGGTCTTCTCTAAGCTGCTCCATAAGCAATAAGTGCCTTTGTGTTTAAGTCTAAAAAGCAGTTTGAAGGGAATTAGCACATTGATTTTATTCAATTTTATCCGAGGGGACGCGGCCGGGTGGCTCTGGGGGTTAAACCACAGAGCCTAGGGCTTGCTGATCGGAAGGTCGGCAGTTCGAATCCCTGCAACAGGGTGGGATTTGCAGTTCAAAAGCACATCAAGTGCAAGTAGATAAATAGGTACCGCTCTGGCGGGAAGGTAAATGGCGTTTTCGTGCACTGCTCTGGTTTCGCCAGAAGCAGCTTGGTCATGCTGGCCACATGACCCGGAAGCTGTACGCCGGCTCCCTCGGCCAGTAAAGCGAGATGAGCGCCGCAACCCCAAAGTCGTTCATGACTGGACTTAACTGTCAGGGGTCCTTTACCTTTACCTTTACCATTTATCCGAGAAATGCATGCATTGCCTTCTGCTAATTTATTTATCTAGTTATTAAATGTTGCACCCCACCCTTTCTCCAGGTAATCTCAAAGGTGCCAGTAGTACATATGAAAAGGATCTCAGGGTCTTTGTGGGCCACTACTTAATATGAGTCCACAGTGTGATGAAGCAGTAAAAAGAAAGAAAGAAAGAAAGAAAGACGCTCAAGCTATTCTAGGCTGCATCAACAGAAGTATAATGTCCAGGGAAGTAATAGTAACTCTATTCTGCCTTGGTCAGACCACACCAGGAAGGAGTACTGGGCAGCACAATTTAAGAAGCATATGGACAAGCTGAAATGTGTGCAGAGAAGGGCGACCAGGAAGATCAAGAGTCTGGAAACCAAGCCTGATGAGGAACAGTTGAAGGAGCTGGGTATGTTTAGCCTGGAAAAGAGGAGATAGAGAGAAAATTTGATATGGAAGATGGAGCAAGCTTGTTTTCTCTTGCTCCGGAGGGTAGGACTCGAACCAATGGCTTCAGTTTTTGAAAGGAGATTCCGGCAAATCATAAGGAAGAGCTTTCTGACAGTAGGAGCTGCCTGACAGTGGAATAGTCTCCTTCCTTGGAGGTTTTTAAGCAGAGGTTGGATGGCTATCTGTCATGGATGCTTTCGTTGAGATTCCTGGATTGCAGGGGGTTGGACTAGATGACCCTCGGGGGTCCCTTCCAGCTCTACAATTCTATGATTCTATCTGCAGAGGAACCGAACCCTCAGAAAAAAAAATCTAGCTGGAAACCTGCAAGCATCAGAGTCACAGACATGATCTGGTCCGCGTTGCCTTTTGTGTTTGTGGAGCTCCTTGGTTTTATTTTCCTCGTTGCTTTGGTTACTTTTGTGGTCTGTCAGGCATGGAAGAGAACACGATGAGTTATTTAGATTCCCGACACAAATTTACTGTTAATTTTGCATTAAACCAGACCATTAATTTTGATGCGCTGTGTATTTAAAACTCCCATGCGCTGTCTTCGCCCAGCGAGCAGAAACTGTGCAGCTATTTTTCTCCACAGAGGGGAAAGAAAAATTAGGGTGTTTTTGTTTTTCCCCAAAGCCGTTAATGTGGTCCCTCATAAATTGGGCAAGGCTATAAATCTTGCAGAGGCAACGAGAATTGCTCACTTGTGAAATCCTTGCAGCTCCTGTGAGGAATAGCCTTTTTTGTTTCTGGCCATCTTCTCTGAAGCATTAAAGGCCGAGGCACGGAGGCATGATCTGCGCCAACCTTCGGCCACAATTCAAGCTTTGTTTCCAGGGAATGAAGAGAGGCCCCGTGCTCATCCCAAAATGTAATTCTCTTGGATTCTCGGGCTCTCCCTGACACAGCACAAAAAAATCCAAGCTGAGGGAGACATGTCCGCTCTTGAAAAATACTTCTTTTCTTGAGGCGGTAGCTGGCAGAAAAGAGGCGGCTGGCTTCTGTTTATAGGGCTCCTTTCCCAGAGCGTTTGGTGCTGCTTCTCACCAAGGGGGCCTTCTGTCTACTTTGGCACAGATTGTTCCCCATCTGTGGCTGTGAACGACAAACTTGATTTCAGACAGAAAATGAGCACTGCTTTTTGTCCTGAAGCATTCACAGGACTTTCTAGGTGTTCTTAAAGTGTGATTCTGGCCTTTGCTGTGATGCTCCTCTTTAGCAAGGTTTAAATATCCGTCCTTTTGGTAGTACAGTATTATTGGACGAGCGCTTTTTAGCCATTTTGTCCTTTTTTTTACTTACTTTTTCTTGCAGTTTGGTTTTTAACTGCCTTGTATTTTATGATACTGTAAGGACTCAGCTACATTAGTCAAGAAACAGCTTTTTGAATGTGTTGTAAACATGCAACACCGGGTGTTGCCAGAGAGCAGAAAAAAAAATTCTAATCTATTTTCCATAGCATTTTTTCCCTTTTGTTATAACAATTTAATTTCTGAATTACTTATAGTGTTTTTTCCCTGTGTGTAGATCCACCCTAAGTCACTTTGAGAGATTCTTTGTGTAAAGGTGTTTTAATCAAATTTATTAAATTCAAACTAAACTAAAAGAGAATAATAAAAAGTATACAGTGGTACCTCGGGTTACAAACACTTCGGGTTACAGACGCTTCAGGTTACAGACTCTGCTAACCTGGAAGTAGTGCCTCGGGTTAAGAACTTTACCTCAGGATATGAACAGAAATCGCGCAGTGGCAGCGGGAGGCCCCATTAGCTAAAGTGGTACCTCAGGTTAAGAACAGTTTCAGGTTAAGAATGGACCTCCGGAACGAATTAAGTTCATAACCAGAGGTACCGGTACCACTGTATCCAACAGAAAAAAAACTATAGATAAGAAGGAAGTCAAATACATTAATAAAAATCTTCATATGATTCTCATAAAACACAAAATTATAAATATGTCTATGTAGCACTCAGGCACCATTTTATCTTAATCTTCACACAAATGATGTTGTTGTTGTTGATGATAGAATGATAGAATGACTGCCTTCATCAGAGCAGCCGTTTCCTTTTGAGACCACATCCATACCACACAGTTAAAGCACTTCTATTCCTGTTTAACCGTCATGGCTTCCCCCACAATGAATCCTGGGAACTGTAGCTTGTTAAGGGTGCTGAGAGTTGTTAGGAGACCCCTATTTCTCGCACATAGATGTGATTCTCAGAGTTCCCAAGGAATAAGGATCGACTGTTAAACCCCTCTGGGTTTTGTTCTCTGTGAGGGGAATAGGGGTCTCCTAACAACTCTATAGCGCCAATGGAAAACTACAGTTCCCATTTTGGCAGAAGAAATGACTGCTGTAGTGGTGCTTTAAATGTGTGCTGCAAATGCGGGCTGATTAAGAATTATTTTGGGTGAACGTGCCGGGAACGTCACCTCAAACCTGTTGGGTGTAGTTTGGAAAGTGGCATGTAGGCTAGCCAAGATTTCCCCTCAAACAGGCTCTGAAATTGTGATATGAATGTGGTTCAGATCTGAATGAAGGGGAACCCTAGTTAGCCTTAGCCGTGGTTAACACTGGACTTTATAAAGAGAGTTGAGGTCAGGGGAGGAGACATTAGTCTGCTGGAGGGGCCATGCAGAGGAAGCGCATGTTCCTCAGTCTGTTTCCTATTTGTTAACCATGGTTAGAAGGCAGGCAGAATTATGACAAACACCCATTCCTTGCAGATTTCATTTGAAATATGAAGTAGTAGTATAATAATAATAATAATAATAATAATAATTTATTATTTGTACCCCACCCATCTGGCTGGGTCTCCCCAGCCACTCTGGGCGGCTTCCAGCAAACATTAAAATACATTAACACATCACAGATTAAAAACTTCCCTAAACAGGGCTGCCTTCAGGTGTTTTCTAAAGGTCATGTAGTTGTTTATCTCGACCTCTGCTGGGAGGGCGTTCCACAGGGCGGGCGCCACTACTGAGAAGGCCCTCTGCCTGATTCCCTGTAACTTGGCTTCTCGCAGCGAGGGAACCGCCAGAAGGCCCTCGGCGCTGGATCTCAGTGTCCAAATCACCTAATTTAATAAATAATTTGGGAAAGAAGATGTTCAGTTGCTTATTTTTCCGTTAAGTTGTTTAGCGTTTACTTTCTTTTTGATACAGAAAGAAGATCTCCAAATATATGAGAAATATTGCCAAAACAAGCCACGGTCGGAAGCTCTCTGGAGACAATGTGGAGACAGCCTCTTCTTTCAGGTACGGGTTATTTTTATTTTTATTTATCAAATTTTCTAGATGTTGTTTCTTGTTGCAGGCAACTCAGAGAGGCTTACAAACAACCACCCACCCATCCATCCACTAAAACGGGTAGGCAACCTAAGGCCCGTGGGCCGGATGCGGCCCAATCGCCTTCTCAATCCGGCCCACAGACGGTCCGGGAATCAGCGTGTTTTTACATGAGTAGAATGTCTCCTTTTATTTAAAATGCATCTCTGGGTTATTTGTGGGGCATAGGAATTTCTTCATCCCCCCCAAAAAATATAGTCTTGCCCCCCCAACATGGTCTGAGGGACTGTGGACTGGCCCACAGCTGAAAAGGGTTGCTGACCCCTGCACTAAAACCAAGAAAAAGAAAAATACATTAAAAGCACACACACACAGGCAGTTAGGTCTCGCCAAGGCTTCTCCTATTTCTGTATTCATTAAGTTCATACTCTTGAACCAAGTGCTTATAAACCCTACAGAGGGAAAGAAGTGCTGAGTGCCTGGGCTCATCTGTCCTTCCCAAGCTCACACATTCCCTTTTCTCTTACGGTGGTTCCTGCCAAACGACATCTTTATTGATTTGTTTGCACAAAGTTTGCAAAGAGATTATATGACGCCTGCCATTTATTGAGCATTCATTCTGATTTGTTTGCGAGGTCATGTGATCTTGCAGCAATAAATTGTTATCTCACACTTTTAGGTGAACTTTCCTGATTGCAAAATGGCCTCCCCTTTTCTTTTTGGAAAGCGAGTTTCTTGCACAAGAGAGCTGAATCAATCTTAATAACACACCCTAAATGTGCTGGTTTGGGTTAAATCCCACTTGCAAAATAGCCACAGTCTGGAAGAGGCCTGCGTGAAAGATTTCATCTCATCCTTGTTTGCTTCTTTGAACCCCTGTCCTTCCTACATAGGGACATACTTTGTTCCACAAGGCTTCTCATGTTTCAGACACCTCAAAACACAATATTTGTCAGGGACCGTGCTGAAGAGGGCTGTACTGAGGAAGAATGATGGGAGCCACCCCCTCCCCCTGCTCCTGAATCTTCCCAGGAGCAGGAGGACACTATAGATTTGGAACAGTGGTTTGCAGAGGGGCATAGTTCCGAAGGCAGAAGCTGGGAAATACTGGATGGGGAGCAGCTAGCAGAAGAAACACTAGAAGAGAGAGAGTTAACAGATTCACAGCATTCACCACCACCCCTTCTCCAAAGGCACAGAGAGCTCAGAAAGTGTTAGAATAGAAAGCGCAGAGGGTACAAGCTCAGATTACAAGACGCAGAAGTGACGTGGATTAATAGGGAGGAGGGACCGCCATTTCTAGGAGATGTGTTCTCTGTTCTCTTGCTGTGATTATTAAAGACTAGTAAATTAAGCCCGTTGAAAAACGGGCGCTGCGGCGAGCGCTAGCCGGGCAGCACACGCGCGCGCGCGCCTTGCGGGGCGGGGGGCACAGCCGCGGCTGCGCTCCTGCCACCGCGGAGGGAGGAGGCTGAGCGCGGGGAAACCGGGGAGCCCCCCAACCCCGGACGCCCGCTCGGAGGCCGGCACCGCCGCGCGCGCCCAGCTCCCTTGGCGGCTCCGGCCGCGCAGGAGAAGAGCCGGGCAGGAGGGAGGGCGGGCGGGGGCGCTTCTCGGGCCCGCGACGTCCCTCCCCGCCCGGGCTCTCCTCGCCGCCGCCGCCGCCCCGCAACCTCCTCCGCCTTCTCTCCTTGGCAGGGAGGGAAGCAGCAGCAGCAGCGTCGGCGGGTGAGCGCGGGCCTCGGAGAAGGGCGGTGGGAGGCAGAAGACCCCCCTCCTCCCCCCGCGCTTTGGCTGGCGCTGCTGCGGGGAGGAGGAGGGCGATCGGCGGCGGCGGCCGGATCCGAGGCGCAGAGGCGGCCGGAGGCGGCGGGAGCGCCTGCGGCGCTTCCCCCGCGCCGCGCTTTGGGTGGCGCGGATCGGCGGGCGGCGGCAGCGGCAGCGGCAATGGCGTCGGCGCAGTTTCGCCCGGCCGGAAGTGTCTCTGCGTCGTCCCGCCCCCCTCTCCGCCCCCTCCAATCCCTGCGTCCCCGTGTGACATGCGCAGAACGCACTTCCGTGACACACGGAAAAGCAGGGACACAGGCTCTTTATTATATAGGATTCTAACTGGTAAGATGTTCCTTTCATTTGATCCATGGGGAGAAGAATCTGGTTCCCCAAAGCCTGACAATATTCCTTTCTCCCTCTCCCCCACCTGATTTGTTTTCTACGACCATATGTCCCAGAAGTCCCAGAGTTATAAAGCCAGATATAAAAGTTATAAACAAAGCCATGTTTACCTTAAATGTCCAATGGAGGTGTAAGGAAAGCCCAACTTCTAGACTCCGACCTCCCTCATCCATTACAGGATAGGCATCCTCTTTTGGAAAAGTGTTTAGTAGATGGTGACTGCCCTTTTAACCTTCGTAGATGGTGACCCAGAGGGTGGGTCCTTAGATGGCGAATACATTGTTCAAAAAGGATCGTGTTGTAAAGGCAGTCCTTTTGATATCTGGAGCTGTTATCACGTCCCTTAGATACAGAGAGGTGGTACTTTTAGCTTGGGCTATTTGTTCACTCTTAGTCAACCTTCCTTTATCACTGGAATAAGCCTTCCAGATGATAGTGGCCACCCAATTACGGTACTATCCAGTAGTGTTTGGCTACCCCTGCTTTATCCCTTAGCCAAAGTTTTTTGGAGAAGGAAACAGAAAATCCATTTCAATTCTAGTGCAAGGATGGGGTGATGACCATTAGCCATGCTGGCTGGGACTCATGGTAGTTGGAGTCCACGACAACTGGAAGGCTACAGGTTTTCCACCCCTGTTCTGGTGAATGATCTGAGAAGGACATCCATTTTTATTATGGTACCACCTATCTCTATTGGGCCAAACTCTGTTGAAGCCTAAAATGAGAATACAAACCCTTAGAAATAAGGGACATGATGTTTTCTGAATTGATCACGTTCTTTTCACAGGGTATCCACTAGCTCCTGATCTTTAAATAGGCCATGGGCCTCCTCTCCATGTTCCCACAACCCTGATAATGGGTTCTGTGATAATGGATTCTGTGTCCCTGTGGAACGCCCTCCCATCAGATGTCAAAGAAATAAACAACTATAAGACATGTAGAAGACATCTGAAGGCGGCCCTGTTTAGGGAAGTTTTTAATGACTTATGTTTTAATGTATTTTTAATCTTTGGTTGGAAGCCTCCCAGAGTGGCTGGGGAAACCCAGCCAGATGGGTGGGGTATAACTAATAAATTATTATTATTATTATTATTATTATTATTATTATTATTATTATATTCTCACAATGGGTTCTGCTGGAATCAGATGAAAAACAGTGTAATTGAATCAGAGATCTTAACTAATCTGGGATAAATGATGAGGAACTTTGGAATAAGCCACACTTGCTGTTAACCGTGATACACTCTAAGCCTCAATCTTGGGACAGACAAGCATAGTCCTTACAGCCTGCGAAACAGGCATTTGGACACTGTTGCTAAAAGGGAATGATTGTCCTAATGGGCCCTTTAAGATATATTTACAAGATTCTAGCGTCGGCTAATGTAAATCTAGTTCCTAATTATGCTTCAGAGACATGGGGACATAATTTGAATTGTATTATTGCAAGCTGCATGAAACCTCATTTTGAAAGCTACCGGAGGACATCTGTGTTTGTGAACCGGAAAGGATGCTTACCTCGTAAAAACAAGCTTCTCACTTATAAAAGCCATTAAACTGTAATTCAGTCCTGACCGTTGTGTTTAGGGCTGCCATACGTTTGGGTTTTCCCGGACCCGTCCGGGTACTGGGCAGCCATTTTGAGTCAGGGCGGATTTTCGGCAGATTGGCAAAACAACAACCTAGCATCATTTCATCCCCACCTTTCGCTTTGCCTTTTCCAGGAGTGCCAACGGAAACTGGACCAAAAACTCTCGCTTGACGCTTATCTCTTGAAGCCAGTCCAGAGGATTACCAAGTACCAGCTGCTGTTGAAGGTATGCTTGTCTTAGGCTAGCCTGTTAGATAAATTAGCATAATGGTACCTGAAAACACTGTGCAGTTCCACGTGGCATTTTATGATGGATTTAGCACTGCTCGCGCTTGCAGGTTTTGTGCATGATGTTGTCCTTGTCAAAATGCTCTTCTGTATTATTTCCCTGCTTACCGTATTTTTCGCTCTATAAGGCGCACCTGACCATAGGACGCACCTAGTTTTTAGAGGAGAAAAGCCCCAATTTTTTGAGGATCAGCTCAAATTTCTGCAGCTTCTTTTGCAAAGGAGAAAAGCCCCATTTTTTGAGGATCAGCTCAAACTTGTTTTATGGGGTTTAACTCACAGTTCTGCAGCTTCAGGAATGGGAGCCATTTCTACAGTTTCCAGACAGATAATCTAATCAGCCAGTCACATGTCGCTGGGGAAACAGCCTCCCTCTGGAAGAGGGCGGGGCTGGAATCTCTCTCCCTTATCTCTCTCCCCAATCGTTTGCTGAGCAGCTGCTCAGCGGGCTTCCTTTCAACACCCCCTTCTCTCTCTCTCTCTTTTTAAAAAGCACGATCTGCTTTTGCCCCTGGGCAGTTCAGCTCCAGGGACCACACATTCGCTCCATAAGACGCACAGACATTTCCCCTTACTTTTTAGGAGGAAAAAAGTGTGTCTTATGGAGCGAAAAATACAGTAATTTGGATTTACTGTAGATTTGGAACACCTTAAGCATTGCGACCCCACAATTGAGGATTAGCATGTAGATTGCGTAGAAAGGCCTGGGATTTGGGGTGTGTGAAAAAGGACTCGTGGCTTTAGAGCAGACATCCCCAACCTTCGGCCCTCCAGATGTTTTGGACTACAATTCCCATCATCCCTGACCACTGGTCCTGTTAGCTAGGGATCATGGGAGTTGTAGGCCAAAACATCTGGAGGGCCGCAGGTTGGGGGTGCCTGCTTTAGGGGCTGAGCCGAAAGCACTTGCTGAGTAGCTAAAACCACCACTTTTCTTTCTAGCAATGCTATGTCACGAGGTAGCGCTGCTCCTTCTAACAGACTGGTCCTTGCTGACCTTGGGTGGGTGCAAATGCTTCCAGGACAGCTATGCCATGTTTGTTGTGAGATAGGGCTGCCATACGTCTGGAATTTCCTGGACATAACCAGGATTCGTCCATCAAAAATATGTCTGGAATTTTCGGAAATCGTTGAGAATGTCCGGGAAAAGCTCAACAACTTTGCCAAAAAGTTGCCAATAAGCGGGGCCCTGGGTAGTGGATCAGGTGGTCTGCAGTACTTAGCTAATTGGGAGCCACTGCTTTAAACCCTTGTTCATGGCCTCATCCTGCCTCTGTATTCTCTCCCTCCTTTTCTCTATGGTGGTAAACTTGCTTGCTCCTGCCTACAGAATTGCAGCAACGTAAAGCCTTGGTCTCTGATGGCCGAGCTACAGACTACCTAGGGATGCTGTGAATCATCTTCATATATATATATATACCCGCAACTGGGTGAGCTCCTGTTGCTCAGTCCCTGCTCCTGCCAACCTAGCAGTTCGCAAGCACGTCAAAGTGCAAGTAGATCAATAGGTACCGCTGCAGCGGGAAGGTAAACAGCATTTCAGTGCGCTGCTCTGGTTCGCCAGAAGCGGCTTAGTCATGCTGGCCATATGACCTGGAAGCTGTATGTTGGCTCCCTTGGCCAATAATGCGAGATGAGCGCCGCAACCCCGGAGTCGTCCACAACTGGACCTAATGGTCAGGGGTCCCTTTACCTTTACCTATGTATATATATAACTTCTTTATTGGGATTTATAAACAGGGATCGTAGGAATGAGAAATGATACCAATAAATAGACCAAATCTTCTTGTGCCATTTGTCTATCACAAAAATAACAAATTTGCAGTAATCTCTACAACATATGGTTCATTATTTGTGGTCGTACAAGTTCTTGGTTTGTGGAGTGGTTTAAATAAAAACAATAACAATAACAAAGGGAAAACAGAACAGAGTTAACATTCAACATTGCATAGCTAAAAGGCTTAATCAGGAGTCCTTGCGGTTGTGCTTAGATTAAGTATGAGTAAATACTTTTATCTTTTTTAAACAAAAGATTGCTGCTGTGGGAGACTATATGTTTGAGTATAGGAATGAAAGTGCGGGTTGGGGTATGTTTAGCCATTTCTCCTGGTTCTTCAGCATATACAGAGAGAGAGAGAAAATCAAATTTTCAACAAAAGCATTTGAAACTTTCATTTCCTGTCATCTGTTTGGGAACTAATGTTTGTTCACTAGAATATACAACTGAATCTGAATTTGACTAGTATGCTCAGTAGTGATAAGGAAACCTTCTACCAATTCATCCCCCACTACTATCTTTCCCCTGTTTATCTTTCACAGGGGTCAGCAAGGTTTATCTTGCCTGGGCCAGATCAGTCCCGGGGAGATCCCTTCCTGGGCCAGATCGCGTGTGTGCGAGAGCCTGCGATTTTTGGCATCTGCGTCTGCACAGACGCAGTTTTCGGCGCCGCAGAAGCGAGTCCCATGCCGCGCTGCGCCAGTTTAGCGCAGTGCGCGAGCGGGCAGCTCAGTTCAGGGGCGGCTCGTGGGCCAGTCAAACAACCTCTGCAGGCTGCTTCCGGCTCATGGGCCTTAGGTTGCTGACCCCTGATCTATCACAACACGTTTTTATCTTTGTTTTAACTGAGATATTGTATCTTTGGTTCGGTGGCTTTTGTATATCTGCAAAGGAAATTATTTTAAAATGGAAAAGAAGAACCAGACACATAACCCAAACTGCTTTTCTACCCATAAGGAAAAAGAAGGCGAAGCTTTCCTCTTTTCTTTCTTTTTTTGGTGGGGAGTGCATTTTTCATTAGTTTGTATACATTAGTATTGTTAATTGTTTTAATTGTTTATATTATGTGTTTTGTGTTTTGTGAAACTTTGTGTTTTGAACCACCCCGAGACCTACAGGCGTAGGGCAGTACAGTCATACCTCGGATTACGGCCGCTTCAGGTTGCGCGATTTCGGGTTGGGCACCGCGCAGACCCAGAAGTAATGGAACGGGTTACTTCCGGGTTTCGGCGCTCGCGCATGTGCAGAAGTGCTAAATTGCGCTTTGCACATGCGCTGAAGCGCCGAATTGTGGCACTCTCGTGCGCAGACGCAGCGACGCAGGTTATGAATGTGCCTCCCGCACAGATCGCATTCGCAACCCGACCGTCCACAAATTTAATTAATGGGTAAAATAAAATAAATCGTTTCAACTCATACTGCCTTCTAGTTCACCTCCTGAGTGTGAAAGATGTATTTAAGCTAGTTAAAATAATAGAATCGTAGAGTTGGAAGGGACTCTGAGGGCAACCTAGTCCAAACCCCTGCAGTGCAGGAATAAAATAGTTTTGGTACTATTATGCAACACTAACCAGGTAGACAGAGTCCCTACTTATTTGCTAACAGTGTGTTTGATATAAAAAAAAATCGGTTGTTATGGTGTTCTTTGTTTCATTTCCCCAAAGGCCATTTGTGCCTCTGTAGCGAAGCATGCATTGCAAATACCTTTCCTACTTAGGGGTATTGTGGTGCTTATAATGCCCCATAGAGCAGCAAGCAGTGGTGAATGTGAGCAAACATAGACTTACGGAGCTGATGGAGGATGAGACACAAATGTCTTTGTCTTCTCACTTGGCAACCAGCAAATGTGGACTTTTCGTAAACAGGTGAGCACCTGGGTCAGAAAAGGGAGTGGCCCAAACACCAATTTAAAGTGACATAATAAATACCATATTTTTCGGTCCATAAGACGCACTTTTTCCCTCCTAAAAAGTAAGGGAAAATGTTGGTGCATCTTATGGAGCGAAGGCTCCCTGTCAAGCAAGCGGCAAGAGGCGGGTGGCGGGGGGCAGCGGAGGAGATGCTGCTCGTTCCTCCCCGCCACCTCCATTCGCAAAAGCAGACTTGTTTTTGCGAACAGAGGCGGCGGAGGATCCAGCAGCATCTGCTCCGCTGCCGCCCCCACCTCTCGCTGAACACGGCAAGAGGTGGGGGGTGGGACCTAGTGGCCCGGAAGGGGAGAGCCACCCTGACGCTGTGCGCGGCGCTATCAGTTCTCCCCCCCTTGCTTTAAAGCCAGCTGGGGAGAAGGGACGGACCATAGCGTACTCCCCTTCTCCCCAGCTGGCTTTAAAGCCAGCGGCAAAGGGACGGGGGAGGAAGGAGGAACGTTCCCCCCCTGCCCCTTTGCCGCTGGCGGCTGCGGCTGCGGAGGAGGAACATGCAGCCCAAAAGCTGCTTTCTCCTCCTCCGCAGCCGCCGCCAGGTTTGAGGCAGAATATTCCGCCCCCCCCGTTGTTTTCCCCCTTTAAAAAATATGTGCGTCTTATGGACTGAAAAATACGGTAATAGTTTGCTCTCTTGCTCTTGTTGGTGAAATGATGTCCTTTGCAGATCTGATCAGACAGATGCATTTACAGCAATTTACAGGGGATGCAGCAATTTCATAAGGTTATAAGAAGGGTGATGCTGGATCAGACTAAGTCTCCCTTCCTGGGATTGCAGATGCAGCGCTAGCTGTGCCCTTTCATCAGTCCCCTCCACTGCCAGACAAGGGTTAGGTCTGTATCCTCAGTAATCTTTCATGGAATATAATGTCAAGATGGCAGAAGACGACCCTGACCCAAGTGATCATTTATTTTAGCGTGCATATACCCTCTTGATTGTACCGGCTCGCCAAATGGCAAGGAGAATCTTAGCACTCATCTGCACCCCAGGATTTCTGATCCAGTGCAGAAACACTAGGTTTTCCTCACCGTTCAGCTGGAAAATAAAACTTAACAAGCGGCTATACTAAGGTAAATTCCACTTCAGCGAGTGGTTGCTTTGAATGCACTCAACCTTCTGCCACGATTCTATGCCTAAAGATGTTTCTGTGACGGGAAATGTTAAAGAGGTCACTTCGGGCATACCAGTAATCAATCTATCTTTTGTATCCATTTCAAAAACAGGAAATGTTGAAATGCAGCAAGAATTCAGAAGGCACAGCTGAACTGGAGGAAGCTCTTGCCACCGTGATTGATATCATCAAGTCGGCGAATGACTCCATGCATCAGATAGCAATTACAGGTTATGAGGTGTGTCTTTGAGCCAGTGCAGAATATCATATAGATCAGTGGCTTTCAAACCCTCCTGTTATTTGCAAGCTTGTTGGTTTCCTACATGACAAGATAAATCTTTAGGGCCCCAAATCAGAGCTGCCAAACCTTTGGCTCCAGACCCCAGATGTTGCTAGACTGCAGCTGGTAGCATCCCTGACTATTGATCAGGCTGCCTGGGGCTGATGGGGAGTTGGAGGGCCACAACATCTGGATGGCCAAGAAGAAGAGGAGAAGAAGAGTTTGGATTTGATATCCCGCTTCATCACTACCCGAAGGAGTCTCAAAGCAGCTAACATTCTCCTTTTCCCTTCCTCCCCCACAACAAACACTCTGTGAGGTGAGTGGGGCTGAGAGACTTCAGAGAAGTGTGACTAGCCCAAGGTCACCCAGCAGCTGCATGTGGAGGAGCGGAGACGCGAACCCGGTTCCCCAGATTACGAGTCTACCGCTCTTAACCACTACACCGCACTGGCTCTCTATCCTACCCTAAATAAGCTTGGAACAGGATATCTGAAATGCCACCTCCTCTGGTACAAACTTTCCCACTCTCTTAGGGCTTCATTAAATGCTCAGCATCCCAGCAACTTTGGGGATCAGGTGGGTGGATACACAGAACATGCCTTTTCTGTCGTCTCTCCCAGACCTTGGCATTATTGTTTCAGGATGCTTGCTTGCCTGCCTGCCTTCCGGAGGGTGCAAACATGAGAACGGGCCTTTTCTACGGGGGCTCCCCGTTTGTGGAATGCTCTCCTCAGGGCGGTTCGGCTGGCGCTTTCATTATACACCTTTAGGCACCAGCCAAACCGTTCCCCTTTAACCAGGCCTTGGGCTGCTCAACATCCTCCACCCCTTTTAAACGTGTTTGTAGGAGAGGGTTATAGGAATGGGTTATTGATTTGTTTGTTGTTCTTATTTTTTATCATGTATTTGGTGTTTTCATGTTGAATTTTAGTGTTGTGAACCGCCCTGAGATCTTCAGATGAAGGGCAGTATACAAATTTTATAAATAATAACAAAAGAATAAAATAAATTAAAAAAATTAAAAAATTGTCCAGTAGCACCTTAGAGACCAATTAAGTTTGTTCTGGGTACAAGCTTTTGTGTGCATGCACTTTTTAATAATAATAAAATATTATGGTATTTCCATTTTAAATAGCACAATTTGATTAAGCCAATCGTTTAATTTTAAGTCATTTGTATGATAGCTCTTTTACCTCTTTGGAAAGCAGGCCCCCATCATTATTAAAAAGCTGCCGCCCTTTTGCTTTTTAACCTTTCTACCCAGTACAAGGGACGTGGGTGGCGCTGTGGGTTAAACCACAGAGCCTAGGGCTTGCCGATCAGAAGATCGGCAGTTCAAATCCCTGCAACGGGGTGAGCTCCCGTTGCTCAGTCCCAGCTCCTGCCAACCTAGCAGTTCGAAAGCACATCAAAGTGCAAGTAAATAAATAGGTACCACTGCAGCAGGAAGGTAAACGGCGTTTTCATGCGCTGCTCTGGTTCGCCAGAAGCGGCTTAGTCATGCTGGCCACATGACCCGGAAGCTGTACGCCGGCTCCCTCAGCCAGTAATGCGAGATGAGCACCGCAACCCCAGAGTCGGTCACGACTGGACCTAATAGTCAGAGGTCCCTTTACCTTTACCTTTACCCAGAACAAGGCCAACCCAACTCAGTATGTTCTTCAAGCTATGCAGTATAAATTCCGTGTTTGTAGGCAGTCGTCTAAGTGCCCCAGGTACTTTGATGTCAGCAGTGTGTCAAATCAGCTCAACATTCCACTTATGCTGGCTGACAAAACAGGAAGTGATTTCCGTCAAAGGGATTATGACCCGGGGGATAATTAGAAAGTGGAACCAATAACTTTTTTTCTTGGTGGTGGGGGTGTGCAGGGGCGGAGGAAGGGGGTGCGGTGGGGGCGTACCCCCTGGGTGTCTTTGCTGAGGGGGGTGACATTTGGCAGTTGCAGGTGTGCAGTGCGCCGAATGTCCACCATCGGCGGCTCATTCTGCCCCCGGCTGCAAAGTGCGCAGTCACTCTGTGCACCCGAGCAGCTATCCCGCGCCTGGGAGGGCACCCTCTGTGCCCCTCCCCCCTCGAGAGCATGCCCGCCCTGGGCAGCGTGGGCATATGCTCCGCCGCTGGGTGTGTGGAGTCTGAATATAAACAACAAAGACTCATGGGACACCTTTGTTGTTGTTTAGTTGTTTAGCCGTGTCCAACTCTTCGTGACCCCATGGACCAGAGCACGCCAGGCACTCCCACAGTTTGGTCAGACTCATGTTGGTAGCTTCAAGAACACTGTCCAACCATCTTGCCCTCTGTCGTCCCCTTCTCCTTGTGCCCTCCATCTTTCCCAACATCAGGATCTTTTCCAGGGAGTCTTCTCTTCTCATGAGGTGGCCAAAGTATTGGAGCCTCAGCTTCAGGATCTGTCCTTCCAGTGAGCACTCTGGGCTGATTTCCTTCAGAATGGATAGGTTTGATCTTCTTGCAGTCCATGGGACTCTCAAGAGTCTCCTCCAGCACCAGAATTCAAAAGCATCAATTCTTCGGCGATCAGCTTTCTTTATGGTCCAGCTCTCACTTCCGTACATTACTACTGGGAAAACCATAGCTTTAACTATACGGACCTTTGTATGGGGCAACGTAGAAAAAAGTTAGTATAGTTAATAGCTTTAACTATACGGACCTTTGTATGGGGCAACGTAGAGGCTAACAAATGTATTAAGGCATATGTTTTCATAGACTATTATTTAGCTATTTAATCAACTGACTTATATACTAAGACTTATATACACCTTGCTTCATGCAATTCCCCCCTCTCTTCCCTCTTTCATTAGGGAGATGTGCACGAGCTTGGGAAACTGCTCCTGCAAGGCTCCTTCAACGTTTGGACGGATCACAAGAAGGGTCACAACAAAGTGAAAGATTTAGCCAGGTTCAAGCCAATGCAAAGGCACCTCTTTCTCTATGCAAAGATCCTGCTGTTCTGCAAGAAGCGCGAAGAGAATACCGATGGCCACGAGAAGTCTCCTTCGTACAGCTTCAAAAATTCTCTAAAGGTAAGTGGTTGAAAGCGTTGTGGAAATCTGCAAGCCACCAACTGTTTTAAAGTGCACATCCGGAATACCACTGGGATATCGGAAGCTGCCTTCTACCTTGGTCATTCTAATGGCATCGTTGGCACTGATCAGCAGCAGCTCTTAAGGGTTTCAGACAGGGGTTAATTCCAGGGACTGTGGGGAGACGGCAGGGACTGAACCTGCAAAGTTCTGCGTGCGAAACAGACGCACTACCACTGAGCCCACCAAAATGGCCTGGAATAAACTTTTGCCTGCCTGCTGCCTGTAGAGAGATGTAGATGGGATGAATACCCTCACTTTTTTGGATGAGAGAGTACTGGAGACTTGCAATGGTATTGCGAGATCTGTGTTTATCTACAAATTCAGTAGAAAATAATGGGAAGAGATCCCTGCAGCAGCCAGTGAAACTGCTGGTCCTACATCAGATTCCACAAAGCGAGAGCAAGCCAAGCCGAAACTGAGATAGATCAGGGGTGGGGAACCTCTGGCCCTGGTCCCAACCTGACCTGCCTGACTTCATTTGGTATGCTCACCTGCCCCACACCTGACATCATATGTGAAGCCCTTGCCCACGGAGAACTCATTTGCACACCCAAGCAGAAAGTAAAATATTGGTAAGAATCAATAGGGCAGTGCTCCCTCCACCCCTCTCTCTATAAAGGCGATTGATCAGGGCGACCAAACCAATTTATGTGCTGAAACCAGGGTGGAATCTGGATTGAAAAAGAACCCAGATACTCAGCTTCATCCAAGCACAACTACATTTGCTCAGACACCATCCTCTCAAATAAAAAGGTAAAGGTAAAGGCAGGGGCATAGGAAGTGGGAAGCGGGGGGGGCGGTCCGCCCCAGGTTCCATCATGGAGGGGGTGTCAAATTATCAAGGAACAATTACTGCCCTACTAGGGTGGTTCATAAAAAACTTTTTATTTTAACTGCCTGCTCCAAAGGTTTTATCTTACTACACTAGGGATTATATAGCTATAGATGAAATTTCATGCATATCAGTTAATATCTTGACCCTCCTCCATGAAAATAGCTGTTTACTTGACTGTTTTCCTATGTCATGAAGGCTGAAATTTCAATTCAGTGGAGCACTTACTGTTCCCAACCCTAACCCTGTGGAAAGCCATCTAATTAGACTTTAATTTGATTTTGACACGTTTTTAGGAGGTAATTTAATTATTGTTTGATTTTATATCAATATTATGTATCTGATGTTAGCCGCCCTGAGCCCGACTTCAGCCGGGGAGGGCGGGATATAAATAAAAGTTTATTTTTACTTATTATTATTCCTTTGTAAGAAAATATGAAATAACGTAAAACCACTTTTGCAGGCAAAAAAATAATAATCAATGGGGGGGGGAGACAGAACTTTTCTGCACCGGGTACCACCTGACCTTCCTGCGCCTCTGGGTAAAGGGACCCCTAACCATTAGGTCCAGTCGCGGACGACTCTGGGTTTGCGGTGCTCATCTTGCTTTACTGGCCGAGGGAGCCGGCATACAGCTTCCGGGTCCGGGTCATGTGGCCAGCATGACTAAGCCACTTCTAAGCAGCATAATTTCCGCCGGAGTGGTACCTATTTATCTACTTGCACTTTGACGTGCTTTCGAACTGCTAGGTGGGCAGGAGATGGGACTGAACCTTATCCTAAAAAGGGGCATTTGCAATCTAATACCTCTGGGTCCCGAGAGGGCTTCTTCAGGAGGGGATGTACTACAGTCTCCTTCAAAGCAGCTGGGACCATTCCCTCTCAGAATGCAGCATTCATCCCTCCAGCCAACCCCACTCTTTGAGATTATGCAAGCCAAGATGTGCAGGGGTTGGCAAGGTTCGTGGTCAGCTGAACCCTGCAAGTATCCTGTCCACATCAGCAGGCTATACGAGGACTCAAACTGATCCCGCAAGGTGTAACTAAACGGAACTCTAGGGATAGTGCCAGGATTTGCGTTAACTGCTAACCAAGTCAGCAAAACTTTCTTTGCCCCAGGGCAAAAGAAGAGTGCTCAGACATGGCACCTTAAATCATGGGCGTGAGTCTAGAAATGCTGCACAAAAAAAGTCTTTTACTTCAGCTCTGGCAATAGGGCACGTCCTCCACTGCACCCAAGCCAGCAGACGGGCTTGTGGGTGGGTGTGCAGGGCAAGTTGCCTGGCATAGACAGCTCTGTCCTTCAACACCTTGCCGTTCCTTTCTGCCTCCCAGTATCTGCCACATGAGGCAGCTTTCTCACTCTGCCAAACAGTAGGACCAGCCCAGGGAGGGTCAATTAGAGCCTTTGAGCTCCAGGGCTACTGAAGCCACACCTGTTTTCCCTGGCTTTTGATATATGTATCTTTACATCTTTAGGACCCACCCTTTTTATAAAGTGTCTAAAAGTGTTTTTAATGTTGTATTTTAACTGCTGTAACCCACCCCAAGAGCTTAGGTTGAAGGGCGGGTAATAAAATCAGTTAAAACAATAGCAACGGCGACAACTCAATCTGTCTTGCAAACTCTACATAGTCAAGGAGGATAATTCTGCATCTTTCTTGTTTTAGAACTGCTTTTAGCATTGCGTTTCCACACTTGCCTTTGGGTTGGGGTTTTTTTTTATCGGAGTGGCGAAAACTGTACAACTTCTGCCTTCACATGGAAGGAGAAGGGGGATTTATACACTGTAGACAAACTAAGCAGCAATTTCAGCTTTGTTTCAGCTGGTGCTTGTAGCATTTCAGCGTCACTTCTTGTGTAAGACTTTCAGTAACACAGCAGGCTCTGCCTGCTTTTGAAGTATTTTCTTGGCCCCAGGAGAAAAAATCCAGTTTCATAAACAGTCTGACTTGCTAAGCTAAGATTTGAGGCATGATCCACCATGCACTTGTCTGTGATCAGACCTTTTGTAGATCCCTATCGTTCCGTGCGCTGCTCTGGTTCGCCAGAAGCGGCTTTGTCATGCTGGCCACATGACCCGGAAGCTGTACGCCGGCTCTCGGCCAATAAAGCGAGATGAGCTCCGCAACCCCAGAGTCGGACACGACTGGACCTAATGGTCAGGGGTCCCTTTACCTTTACCTATCGTTCAACCAGGACACTGAGGTCCAGCGCCGAGGGCCTTCTGGCAGTTCCCTCACTGCGAGATGTGAGGTTACAGGAAACCAGGCAGAGGGCCTTCTTGGTAATGGCTCCCGCCCTGTGGAACGCCCTCCCATCAGATGTCAAAGAAACAAACAACTATCTGACGTTTAGAAGACATCTGAAGGAAGCCCTGTTTAGGGAAGTTTTTAATGATGGTTGTTTTAATGTATTTGTAATCTTTTGTTGGAAGCCGCCCAGAGTGGCTGGGGAAACCCAGCCAGATTAGCGAGGTATAAATAATAAATTATTATATTATGATGATGATTTTTTAGATTTATATACCACCTTTATCATCCAAGGAGCTCAAGATGGTGCACATGGCTCTCTTCCTCCCCATTTCATCCTCAACAGTTTATATATAAACTGAGGCAACGATACATGGTCTCTGTGTGAGTAGGCTTGGTTATCGTGGAGTCTACAGGCCTGGCACATTCATAGTACTGTAGAACTGGAAGGGCCCACAAGATCCCATCTAGTCCAGCCCCCTACAATGTAGGAATCTCTTTGCCCAACCCATGACCTTGAAATCAAGAGTCCCCTGCTCTACCAACTGAGCTATCCTATTCGCGCTCTTACCTTGTCTTTTTATCTTGTGAACTGCCCTGAGATCTTGTGATGAAGGGCAGTATATAAATCTTAATAACAACAACAACAACAACAACAACAACAACAACAACAACAAATGCATGTTGTACTGATTTCATGTGCTCTGTTATACGAACTAAAAAGGATTAGGGAAGGCAATACCATTCTATATTGCGGAGGCAAAATACTGTGTTCTACATTCAAGGTTCTCTTTTCAACAGATGAGCACAGTTGGTATTACTGAAAATGTCAAAGGCGATAACAAGAAATTTGAGATCTGGTACAATGGCAGAGAAGAAGTCTATATTATTCAGGTACTGTAAGCCATACTTTTTCATATCTCCACCTGCCTTTCCTCTAATCTACTCCCAGATATTATTAATTCCACTGGTATGATAGTTGGGCAGGTGTGGAAATGACGGAGGGATTGAAAGAGAACCTGTTGGGAGTCACACATGGCTCCCAAGACATAAGACATGTCTCCTAAGAGCGTGAGCCGAGTTGTTCCTAGCTGATATCTCCACAGCTGCAAATTCACTAGACAGTGCTAAGTAAGCCACTATTTGCTTAGGGTTAAATGACACATTCCATCCCCACCATATGCCTTTTAATTTATTTATTTACTTATTTATTATTGCATTTATATCCCACCTTTCCTCTGAGGAGCTAAAGGTGGTGAACACAGCTCTCCTTATCATCACAACAACCTGCGAGGTAGCTAGGCCAGACCGAGAGACGGTTGCTGTCCCAGGGTCTCTCAGGGAGCTTCAAGGCTGTGGACTCGTCTCCTAGGGCTCAGTCCAGCTTTCCCCTCACAAATTCTCCCCGCTCCACATACCCGTTGCCTTGCTCCTAGCTGTCTGTGATGGAACATGCTCATTTATCCCATGCTTCAGGTAGGCTTAACAAAAAAATACCAGTAATTTCCCAGGTGCCTGAATATTCACCCAGCCGGATTTTCATTCAGCACATTTTCTTTTTAAAAAAAACAACCAGCAACACACAATATTCTCCTTTCTCATTGAAACACTGCCCCAAGCCAAAAGGGTGGGGTGGGGTGGGATTAGCTTAATCACTGAACCTTTTGCCTGCAGAAATCATTTTTTGAGGACAGATGTCATCAATAGGAAGGGAAGGAATCGTATACCTGTGGAGGCAGATTTCCTGGTGGAGGAATACTCTCGTGATCTGAAAGAGGGCATAGGGCAGGGCAGATGAATCCACATGAACTATTCAAGGCTATTCAAGGTGACTGCCTGGATCACTTGTGATTTACATCTGTCTTTTTTTCCTCCGTAGGCTGCTTCCGTGGAACTGAAGAACACCTGGGTTTCTGAGATTAGAAAGGTCCTGACGGGGCAACTGGAAGCTTGCAGAGGTAGGGCTCTGCAGAGGGGGTGGTTTGATATGTGTGCATCACAGCTGTATTCCCCACCCCTCCCTTTTCCCAGGGCTTAAGATTTCCCAAACTGCGTGTCACAAGAGAGCTGTGTTCATGTAATGAACAATAAATTAATTATATTTTTATAGGTCCTTCTGAGCTCACAGATCCACCCACTGCTGTGCCTGCCCACTGTGTCTCTGTGTGAGTCACTGTTCTGGCCTTGCCTTCACCTAATCAGGCTCCTTGGGGAGGTTCGTTTTGCCTTGATCAGATCATTTAATCTCTCCTGAATTTCCATCAATCTCAACCCGTAGTTTTGCTGGGTGGGGCTGATGGGAGTTGTAGTCCGAAATGTCTGGAAGGCACCAAGGTTGGCGCAGGCTGTGTGCTGGATGCTTCCTAGGAACGACACACTTCTGACACTTGCTGCATTTATACCATTTATTGACACTTTCTGCATTTATACCATCGCGAGTGTGTACACACCATGTATTTGAATCCTATGGCCTCCCCCTAAGAATCCTGGGAACTGTAGTATACCCCTCGGAGAGCTACAATTCCCCAAAATACAGTTCCCAGGATTCTTTGGGAGAAGCAATAATGCTTGTCGCGTATGGTGTGTTTGCAGCCGCTGGTTGGTCCTCAGCTATCAAAAGAGCAGGAAACATTGACATTGTGGAAGGGGCTGTAATTCGGGCTTTCCTGCAGAGTATCCCAACTGTGCTTTGCTCCTGACAAACTATTTTAGTTGGTGGGAGGGGAAGCACATGGGAACAAAGTGCTTCCTGTCCCTCTCTTCTTGCGACAAATCACTCAACTGACATTGAGCCAGGTGACGTTGGAGGATACCTCTGCCAGATCCAACTCATATGCCCTTCAGGTACACCCGTCTCACTTTGTCACTGGATTTCCATCCAGGGTGTAACATTCAAATCCTGCTTATGCGCATAAAATGCGGTGCACAGAGATCTAGTTCACACAGTCAATTTCCTGGATGGAATCCAGCAATTGGCCACATGCCTACGCATATTGCGTTTTACATGCATAGGTAATATGAACTGTAACCTGCATTTGGCATCTGAAGATGCCACAGGCAAGACAGGCATGTTCACAGACGAAAAAAGTAAGAGCTTATTTGCACACCACATATTAAAACTAAGCAATTCACACCATTGTGGTAGTTGCCGACAAAGGATGGCTTTAAAAGTGAGTTAGACAGATCAGCAGCAGCGACTCTTCGTGATGGCTGTGCGTTTGCTGTAATTGTTGCATGTTCTCTAATTCTCTAATGCAGACGGAGATATATCTCAGTGCAACCATGTTAAGTGGTTTGAAGGTGAAAGTGAATAAAAATAATGTTACCAAAAAATACTTCAAACCTGCACAAGCAGGCAAACAGGAAGGGGGGAAGAGAGGCTGCAGCATTGAGCAGGTAGCAGGGAGCAGTGACTGTTGACTTGCCAGTCAGATGGCCAGTAAATTGACAGTTCACGGGTAATAAAAATAATATTATTATTAATAATAATAATTTATTATTTCTACCGCACCCATCTGGCTGGGTTTCCCCAGCCACTCTAGGCGGCTACCAACAAAAGATTAAAAATACATTAAAACATCCGTCATTAAAAACTTCCCTAAACAGGGCTGACTTCAGATGTCTTCTAAAAGTCAGGTAGTTGTTTATTTCCTTGACATCTGGTGGGAAGGCGGGCACCACTACCGAGAATGCCCTCTGCCTGGTTCCCTGTAACTTCGCTTCTCACAGTGAGGGAACCGTCAGAAGGCCCTCAGTGCTGGACCTCAGTGTCCGGCTGAATGATGGGGGTGGAAACGCTCCTTCAGGTATACTGGGCCAAGGCCCTTTAGGGTTTTAAAGGTCAGCACCGACACTTTGAATTTTGCTCGGAAGCGTACTGAGAGCCAATGTAGGTCTTTCAAGATCGTTGTTATGTGGTCTCGGCGGCTGCTCCCACTTACCAGTCTAGCTGTCACATTCTGGATTAGTTGTAGTTTCTGGGTCACCTTCAAAGGTAGCCCCATGTAGAACGCATTGCAGTAGTCCAAGCGGGAGATAACAGTCCAGCAAGATGCTCGTCATTTGGCAGATGGGGGACACAGTTCCCTGTCCTTCTCCACCCACCACCTGAGGCACATGGCCCAATGAGGTTCATGATTCATCCGGCCCTCTTAGCTCAAGAACCTGGGCATGATGTTCATATCTGCCTGGTTCACACATACTACTAAAACTGTGGGTTGTTATTAAGTGTGAACCCTGCCTAATAGCTTAACTATGGTTTCTTTGCTGCCTGGTGATCTGAAGCCATGGGCTGTTTCTGGCTTAGAAACCTTGGTTTGTTTTAACCATGGCTTGATGTTGTATGTGAACACAGCACCTTTCATTAACCATGGTTTGCTTGGTTACCTGGCCATGAAGTCAGACCGGCTGGAAGACAAACTTTGGAAAGCTATGCTCTGCTTGGTTTGATTGCCTGTGGCGCAACTCATAGTTAACTTGTAGTATGTGTGATCTAGGTCACTCTCTTTCTGCTTGTGCACAACAAATCACATAGGGCGGCACTTAATAATAATAATGTTTATTTTTTATACCCTGCCTATCTGGCTGGTTTTCCCCAGCCACTCTGGGCGGCTTCCAGCACATATAAAATCATAAGAAAGCACCAAACATTTAAAACTTCCCGATACAGGGCTGCCTTCAGATGTCTTCTAAAAATTGTGTATTTCCTTATCTCCTTGACATCTGATGGGAGGGCATTCCACAGGGAGGGTACCACTCAGAGTGAACTTATTAAAATTAATAGACCTAACTTAGTCATGGTCATTAATTTCAGTGGGTCTATGCTGAGTAAAACATCGTTGAATGCCGCACAATTCCAACCTTTCCTTTTTTTTCTTTTTTAACAGAGGCAAGCCAACTACACCAAAGAATCACCGAGAGTGTGTACCATGCACCCATGAATTCATTCAGCTCCTCCAGGTAATTGCTGTCTAGTATGCTATTTTATGGGACGCAGGTGATGCTGTGGGTTAAACCACAGAGCCTAGGGCTTGACGATCAGAAGGTCGGCGGTTCGAATCCCCGCAACGGGGCGAGCTCCCATTGCTCGGTCCCAGCTCCTGCCAACCTAGCAGTTCGAAAGCACGTCAAAGTGCAAGTAGATCAATAGGTACCGCTCCGGCGGGAAGGTAAATGGCGTTTTCCGTGCGCTGCTCTGGTTCGCCAGAAGTGGCTGAGTCATGCTGGCCACATGATCTGGAAAAACTGCGGACAAATGCTGGCTCCCTCTGCCTATAAAACGAGATGAGCCTCAGTCGTTTGTGACTGGACTTAACGGTCAGGGGTCCTTTACCTTTTTATGCCACCTTTCCACAGTTCAAACTGTGCTCAAGGCTGGGGGAGGAGGTTTATTGGTTTGTTGTTGTTTATATTATGTATTTTGTGGTTTTTATAGTGTATTTTAATGTTGTGGACCACCCTGAGATCTACAGATGAAGGGCCGCATACAAATTTAATAACAAATACATAAACATATAAATAAAAAAATATACAGGACTGCATAAATAAATAAACACGGGACTGCAACATGACAAAAGTCATGCCGCAGTAATAATATAAATAAATAAATAAATAAATAAATAAATAAATAAATAGTACACAAACTGAACAATTTTCACATAAACCACAAGATCTGAAATACAGATACAAAAAACCAACAGCAACAGCAGCAGCAACTCTCCCCGCAACCAGACCCAAACCCGAGCATCTTTAGCAGCAGCCTCAGGTTTTGTAGGTGGAATCAGTAGTCAGGGCTCCTTCCTTCAGAGCCAAGTGGAACAAGACTGCAAGGCAGGGAGCAGTTCTTCCAGGACTCACAGCCAAGATATAACCAGGACAACAGGAGAATAGTACCTTGGGTGGGGCTGCTTTGCATCTAGATTTGCTTCACACCTACCGGTAGAGGCTCATGGAATATACTGAAAACCAGGAAGGCATTTTCAGCCTGATTAAATTGATTAGCAACCTGGTGTGGGGTGGAAGCCTGTTGCCATCTCCTCATCCTGCTTGCTCAATCAATCAATCAAATCTTTATTACGGTCCAGAGACCCAGCAATTCATTACAAAACAATACACAATTTCGACAGCCCGCCTTCAGGTTACACAAGCATTTTGTTCAGGCTTAGGAATAGGGATCATTCGTTCTTGCAACCACCGATAGAAACTTCGCCACTGCTAATGTTCTGTCATTTGTCCGGTCTTCCAGTAGGAACCTGACATAGTAAGCCTCTGATTTTCCCGGGAAAGGTAATATCAGTTCTGCCCTGGCTTGCTCGAATTTCACACAGTGCAGCAAAATATGTTTTATAGCGTCAATGTCTTGGGCACATGAGCATAGTCTGTCCTGGTATGGAACTCCTCTCAATCTGCCATCCAGCACTGCAGAAGGAAAGACGTTAAGTCTGGCTTTTGTAAATAGCCTTCTGTAATTTGGAACTGTCAGATTTTTAATATAAGATGTTAACTTAAAGGCATGCCCATATTGTACTCCTACTGCCAGCGGACTGCAGACTGCGTGTGATCGATGTCGCAAGTCACTGTGTGCAATGTCCCAGAGTCTTTGCTCTAAAGTCTTTAGGGCACCTTCATAACCCAGGCAATAGAGTTGGGTATGTGACAGACCAATAGAGGTGGCTTTTTTTGCTCAATCCTATCTGCCCACTATTGCTAAACGGTTACTTACACAGCGCAGGCACCTTTCCTCTGGTGCCTCTGTGCTGTTCTTCCCTGGTGTTCCCTGCTTATTGCTCCATATATTCTGGAGTCGTTGCCTGATTCCTCCCTTCTTTGCTCATGTACAGTGGTACTTTAGTTTATGAACTGAATCAGTTCCGGAAGTCCGTTCTTAAACCAAAGCGTTCTTAAACCAAGGCGTGCTTTCCCATAGCAGCAGGGGACTCAATTTACAAATGGAACACACTAAACAGGAATAAATAATAATAATAATATTTATTTATTTATTTATTTATTTATTTATTTATTTATTTATTTAAGGGACCAGGTGGCGCTGTGGGTTAAACCACAGGCTTGCTGATCAGAAGGTCAGCGGTTCGAATCCCTGCGACGGGGTGAGCTCCCGTTGCTCGGTCCCAGCTCCTGCCCACCTAGCAGTTCGAAAGCACGTTAAAGTGCAAGTAGATAAATAGGGACAGCTCCAGTGGGAAGGTAAACGGCGTTTCCGTGCGCTGCTCTGGTTCGCCAGAAGCAGCTTTGTCATGCTGGCCACATGACCCGGAGGCTGTCTTCGGACAAACGCCGGCTCCCTCGGCCTATAGAGCGAGATGAGCACGCAACCCCAGAGTTGGACACGACTGGACCTGATGGTCAGGGGTCCCTTTACCTTTACCTTTACCCCGCCCATCTGTCCGGGTCCCCCCAGCCACTCTGGGAGGCTTCCAACAAACATTAAAATACATCAAAATGTCACAGATTAAAAACTTCCCTAAACAGGACTGCCTTCAGGTATTTTCTAAAAGTCATGTGGTTGTTTATCTCTTTGACCTCTGATGGGAGGGCGTTCCACAGGGCGGGCGCCACTACCGAGAAGGCCCTGTGCCTGGTTCCCTGTAGCTTTGCTTCTCGCAGTGAGGAAACCACCAGAAGGCCCTCTGCGCCGGACCTCAGTGTCTGGGCTGAACATGTTCAGCTTCCAAGGCAAAGTTCACAAACCAAAACACCTACTTCTGGGTTTGCAGCGTTCTTAATCCAAGTTGTTCATAAACCAAGCTGTTCTTAAACCAAGGTACCACTGTATCTGCTAGGGGCTTTTTCAGAACACCACCTATCTCAGCCTCCACTTGCTGCCCCTTTCCCCAGTGGCCACTTCTGTTCGATCCCAGTTAAATTCTCCAGTTCCTCCTTTACTGGCCCCACTGCTTCCTTTGCCCTTCCTCCCTGGAGTGAGGAAACTTTCTCGGCTTGAGGGCCACACATCAAGGGCAACCTTCCGGGAGCCAAATGCCAGAGGTGGGTTGCATCTGAAGCAGAAGTGGGTAGAGCAACAGGTATAACTCTTAGCTTTGCATAGTAAAAGTCAGGTGTTTCTGCCTCCCTTCCCACACAACTCTTCATTTAAGCAAGCAAGAGGCATTATCAGAGCTCCAAGATGCATTTCAGCCAGGCAAAAGCACTTGGGGAGGGTGCAGAGCAGGACTTTTGAGGGCTGTAACCCCAGCGGGTGGCGCTGGGGTCTAAACCACAGAGCCTAGGGCTTGCTGATTGGCGGTTCGCGGTTGGCGGTTCGAATCCCCGCGACGGGGTGAGCTCCCGTTGCTCGGTCCCAGCTCCTGCCAACCTAGCAGTTCAAAAGCACGTCAAAGTGCAGGTAGATAAATAGGTACCGCTCTGGCGGGAAGGTAAACGGCGTTTCCATGCGCTGCTCTGGTTCCCCAGAAGCGGCTTAGTCATGCTGGCCACATGACCTGGAAGCTGTACACTGGCTCCCTCGGCCTATAGAGCGAGATGAGCGCCGCAACCCCAGAGTTGTCCGCGACTGGACCTAACGGTCAGGGTACCTTTACCTTTAACCTAAGGACAGGTGGTGAGGACTAGGAAGAGTCCTGGGGGCCAGGCAGAGAGGCCAGGAGGGTCCCTTAGGTCCACAGGCCTGAGGTTCCTTGCCTCGGTCCACTGCTTCCTCCTTTTCCAAATTACCTGGAAGAATGTGATACCACGATGAAGGTCTACCAGGCTGCGTGTTGAGCACACTGCTTTATGGAAGTGAGTCGTGGGCAATTGACAGCCGCCAGGCCCAGCAGTGATGCCTCAACTCATTCCACATGCGCTGCATCAGGAAGATTCTGGGCGTCCCATGGCAGGAGAAAGTCAAACAAAGATTGTGCTCCCCCAAGCCCACTTTCCCAGCGTGTTTGCACTCCTATCTCAGCGACGTCGACTTGGTCCTGTCGACAAAATGGAAGATGGCAGGATCCCCAAGGAGATGCTCTACGGGGAGCTGGCTTCAGGCACCAGACCCATTGGCAGACCAACACTGTACTACAAAGAAGCCTGCAAACGTGATACGAAGGCTGGCAACGCCGCCATGTAGGAATCCCTTGAGGCAGTCAGGTGTATCCACAATTACTGCTACTTGTGAAGGGTGGCATAGTATCTGCTTTACTATTTCAGGAGTTGTGAAACTGATATGAAATGTTACTGTTGTGGGGAGGGGCATAATGACAAGAACATATTTTTAAAAATAATTGAAGTCATTAGGCCATAATTGATGCCTCAACGCCTTCCACATGTGCTGTGTCAGGAAGATTTTGGGTGTCACATGGCAGAACAGTCTGCACTTTCCCAAGCCCACATTCCCAGCATGTTCGCAAGGGGGGGCAGGCCGCCCCAGGTGCCACCCCAGAGGGGGGGTGACACTTGGTGCCCTCCCTGCAACTCAGGGCTCCACCCAGCAGCCAGAAAGAAAAAGCAAAGCACTGAGCAAGACTTTTTGCAGGAGAGATTGAACTGGAGAAACAGGCTAGAGCTGTCTTTCCTATTGGGGGCACTGCCCTCTTAGGGAGGGAGGCACCAAAATGCCATCTACAAGGGGGTGACATTGGCACCCCCACCTAGAGTCCCAAGCAAAGCTGCAGCAAAACCAATAGCTACAGGCTGGGGACTCACCACAGCCATGCGAAAGCATTAGCCATGCTTGTCTTACTCAGTCCACCTGGACCTGGGGTACCATCCGCCCACACCCCTTCAAGTGACAGTGAGCACAGACTGTGCTGCCCAAGGGCCCTATCCCCACTTCCCTTAGCTTGCCTGCAGTCGGGCATCATCCACCAGCCCAGCCTGAGGGACCCCCAATCTTTCAGTGCCCCGCATCGCCCATTTTGCTCTCCCCCACAATGCTCTGCGGCACCTCATTTGCATGCAGGAGTTGCTCTGCCTCTGGCCCCTTCAAAGGCTTCCTCCACAGAGACGCTCTAGGAATACCCCTTGCTGCTCCTGAAAGCACCTAATGTTCCTTGGACTTTGGTCCTTTGCCTGAAAAATTCTAATATTTGGAAGGAAACTGGAGTGATGGAATCTTCCCCACCCCACCCCCCAAAAATGATGTTGCCACTTTGCGAGGTGTGGGGCTTTTTTGTGTGTGTGTCTATTATCTCTCCCCTCCTCTTTCGAGGGTCCTTCAAACCAGACTGCGGGGGGGGGGTCCTCAAACTCTGGAATCTCCCCAGAGGTAGTTGGCCATGGGGGAAGCGGCGAGCCAGTTGTGGGGGGCATCTGGATAACAGGTGGAGCTCTGGCTGGGCAGAGCCTTCCCTCCACATTGGGGGGGGGGTGACTTACTATGCCACTGGGTGCAGCTCTGCCAGTGCCCTGGCAAAGTGTGGGGGGGGTGACAAAAATAATTCCGCCCCGGGTACCACCTGGGCTTGCTACGCCTCTGTTTGCACTCCTGTCTCAGCGACGTCTACACTGGCTTGGTCGTGTCCACAGAATAAAGATGGCAGTATCCCCAAGGATGTGCTCTAGGGGGAGCTGGCTTCAGGCACCAGACCAGCTCTGCACTACAAATATGTAAATGTGGCATGGAGGCGGCCAACATCAACCTCACTGTGTGGGAAACCCTTTCGGAGGACCACAGTGCCTGGAGTCAGTCAGTCAGGTTGTGCATCCACAGCAGCGACCACAGGAGGAATGACCACTGGGAAGAGAGCACAGAGAAGAAATGCCATGGTGTACCTGCATTAGCAGAACTGGACGCCTTCATCTGCCCCAGCTGCAACAAAACATGTCCTTCCCACATCGGTCTCTACAGCCACAGCAGGCGCTGCAACCTTCCATCAGTTTGACTTCTCCCCCAAAGCTGCACTCCGCTATTGTCTCCCGAGACAGATGGATGCCATCCAAGTCCCCCTAAGAGACTTCTGCCTCAAGGAATCAGAGCAACTTTCTAGAATTGCGGAAGGTTAGGCCTGTGACAAAATCCATGGTAAGGCTTAAGGCAAGGAGGAGAATGTACTGGTGCCAAAAGGAGAAGGCTAGGGATATTATTGGGAATCCAGGAGCCAAAGAGGCGCCCCAAATTAGTACCGGTATGTGAAATGAAATGCCTTTGCTGAGTGAGTCTTCAGGTCAGTATTAATTTCCTTCAAAAGTGTTATTGTTCAGTGGATTTGTAACTGGCTGGCTGACCGAACCCAAAGGGTGCTCATCAATGGCTCCTCTTCATCCTGGAGAGAAGTGACTAGTGGGGTGCCACAGGGTTCTGTCTTGGGCCCAGTCTTATTCAACATCTTTATCAATGACTTGGATGATGGGCTTGAGGGCATCCTGATCAAGTTTGCAGATGACACCAAATTGGGAGGGGTGGCTAATACCCCAGAGGACAGGATCACACTTCAAAATGACCTTAACAGATTACAGAACTGGGCCAAGGCAAACAGGATGAATTTTAACAGGGAGAAATGTAAAGTACTACACTTGGGCAAAAAAAAATGAAAGGCACAAATACAGGATGGGTGACACCTGGCTTGAGAGCAGTACAAGTGAAAAGGATCTAGGAGTCTTGGTAGACCACAAACTTGACATGAGTCAACAGTGTGATGCAGCAGCTAAAAAAGCCAATGCAATTCTGGGCTGCATCAATAGGAGTATAGCATCTAGATCAAGGGAAGTAATAGTACCCCTGTATTCCGTTCTGGTCAGACCTCACCTGGAATACTGTGTCCAGTTCTGGGCACCACAGTTCAAGAAGGATACTGACAAGCTGGAACGTGTCCAGAGGAGGGCAACCAAAATGGTCAAAGGCCTGGAAACGATGCCTTATGAGGAACGGCTGAGGGAGCTGGGTATGTTTAGCCTGGAGAAGAGAAGGTTAAGGGGTGATATGATAGCCATGTTCAAATATATAAAAGGATGTCATATAGAGCAGTGTTTCCCAACCTTGGGTCTCCAGCTGTTTTTGGAATACAACTCCCATCATCCCTAGCTAGCAAGACCAGTGGTCAGGGATGATGGGAATTGTAGTCCAAAAACAGCTAGAGACCCAAGGTTGGGAAACGCTGATATAGAGGAAGGAGAAAGGTTGTTTTCTGCTGCTCCAGAGAAGCGGACATGGAGCAATGGATTCAAACTACAAGAAAGAAGATTCCACCTAAACATTAGAAAGAACTTCCTGACAGTAAGAGCTGTTCGACAGTGGAATTTGCTGCCAAGGAGTGTGGTGGAGTCTCCTTCTTTGGAGGTCTTTAAGCAGAGGCTTGACAGCCACCTGTCAGGAATGCTTTGATGGTGTTTCCTGCTTGGCAGGGGGTTGGACTGGATGGCCCTTGTGGTCTCTTCCAAATCTATGATTCTATGATTCATCTGGACAAATAGGGCTGAAACGAAAGCAAAGAAATGGGAATGAGCTGCAGTGCTTGTCAAGTAGCAGTGACCCCCTTCCGGGGACTGCTGTTAATTTAGGTCTCCATTGCCAAAGTGGCATCTGGCACAGCCCAGAGAGCTTAAGATGTGTCAAGCATGCCATGGACCAACAGCTTTAAAAAAACCAGATGAGTAAGAAGGGTGGCAAAGCAACTGCTGTTCTTTTGGTCTTGCTCCAGGGTCTGGAAGATATTACCGACTCTGCAGCTTAGCATTCTGTCTCTCTCCTTTGATGTCTGCTTGCAAGTCAGAAACGAAAGGTATATTGGGATAATCAAAAGAAAACAAACCAAGTGATGCAGGACTTTTCTTAGGGCGGGCAGAACCGGCGTGATTGGTCAGTTAGTCCAGTATTTCTATTGTTTGACTTGATCTAGGGGGGGTGGGCAGCTACGCCCCACAAGGTGATGCGAATGTGTTTCTGGAACAGGGAAGACCAGTAATTCAAATTCATTAAGATTCAGCAAAAGGAGGAGCCAGAACCTCTGCTTCCCCACCCAGGGAAGGTGGCTAGTTTTAATTAATCAGGTTTTACAGCATCCACCAAGTTGCCCCACATGTGATCGGCTAGGGCAGTTGTTTGGTTGACAGTCAGAGGCCAAACTTGCAACATTCGAGAAACACCTCCTGGGATGGGAGACGCGTCTTGATATAAGGCCATTCTGTTTCTGTAAAGTAAAAAAAAAAAAGATGGGAGGGAATTGAAAAAGCAAAGTATGTCTTTGGGAGAAATGGGAAACATTGATTTATGCAGGTGGTGGGAGAAAAGAGTGACACTTCTGTCAATCTGCAACTGGCCTCACTTTTTTTTATAATATTGATATTTTATAGAAAGGTTTTCATTTATAGAGGAATAATGTGATAAAAGAAAAATGTAAAGGAAAAAGAAATGAGAAAAGAAAGAGAGAGAAGGGGGGAAATGTGTGAAAAATACAGTGTAATACATGGGTTGGCAAACTAAGGCCCGCAGGCTGGATCAGGCCCACCAGGTTCGTAAATCCGGCCCGTGGACCCTGCTGCCTGCTTGGTCAGTCCCTGCGCGCTGAGCTAAACTGGCGTTTCCTTGAAAAGAAGACATGGACGCCTCGCGCGGGGACTGACTTCCGTGATGCTGCGTGGCTTCGGATTGGCTGCAGGAAGTTCCTGCACCCAATCTGAAGCCTCGCCGCCCGTGTGCTGAGGTAAACCCGGCGCGGCCATGGACGGAGAGGCCGGCGGGTGGGTGGCGGGTCTGGACACGTCGCAGGGCTTCAGCCGGAGCTTGGCACGCCTGCTGGTCCCCAGAGGCGTAGCAAGCCCAGGTGGTACCCGGGGCGGAATTTTTTTGTCCCCCCCCCCAACTTTGCCAGGGCACTGGCAGAGCTGCACCCAGTGGCATAGCAAGTCACCCCCACCCCACCCCAAAAAATGATGGTGCCATGTTGCGAGGTGTGGGGTTTTTTTGTCTGTGTGTCTATTATCTCTTTTTTTTCAATAAAGTTAAAATTTAATTAAAAATAAATAATTAAAAAAATATAAAATAGAATAAAATAAAAAAGTGTCACCCCCCCTCTGATGGTGCCACTTTGCGAGGTGTGGGGGTTTTTTTGTGTGTGTCTATTATCTCTTTTTTTCCAATAAAGTTAAAATAAAAAAAATAAAAAAAAATAAAAAAATAAAAAGTGTCACCCCCCCTCTGATGGTGCCACTTTGTGAGGTGTGGAGGGTTGTGTGTGTGTCTATTATCTCTTTTTTTTCAAAAGTTAAAAAAAAAAATTATTATTATTTTTTTTAAAAAATTATAAAAAAAAGTGTCACCCCCTTCTGTGGTGGAACCTGGGGCGGCTCGCCCCCATCGCCCCCCCTTGCTACACCCCTGCTGGTCCCGCATTTGGTGTCCGGCTCAGCTCTGCTGCTGGTAGTGCGCTTGGCAGCTGTGCTGGAGCAGCTGGAGGGTGAGCTGCGCTGCCCAGCGCTCTGCGTGCGCAGCCTACCTGCCTACCTGGCCACAGACAACGGGCCACAGCACGTGGTGCACGCCGCCTGGGAGCTCCGCAGGGATGGGCCGATGGAGCGGCTGCTGCTCGTCAACAATGCCGGTGAGCGGGCGACGCCGAGACGCGCTCCTCAGCACGTGCAGAGTGCATTCCTCCTCCAGGTCCGGAGGCAGCTGTGGGACCGGCTTGCAGGGCAGCTTCCTGCAGGGGTTGTTCTGCTTCCTTAGAAAGGCCAGATCCCCTGGGAAAGGGCTAAGGCAGGGCTTTAGGAGGATATAATACTAGGGACATAAGCCACACATTAATACATCTTTCTCCCAAGATCTGACAAAAGCTGCATCCTACAGGTTTCTCTCCCTCCCCCCCTTTCCCACCCACTTCTCCCTTTAATAGCTAAAACTTTGCATCTGCTATTTATACCGGTATTTATTTTTGCCCCAGTGCATCAGCTCAAAGCTGCCAGGCAGCCGGAGGTTAATTTCACTCTGTGCGTTTGTAAATTTATTTGGAAAGATAAAGTGTAATCAGTGGATGGTGGGATTTTTGAGGGGTGTGTTTGTGTGTGTGATGGGATTTCTTTTCTTTCTTTTGGGAAAGAGATTTCTTTGAACCAGGAGAAAGCCATACGCTAGATCGTATTCTTCTCCCCCCCCCTTCCAAAATTTAAATTTTGATGGGTTCCTTTTCTTTCGCTCCCCGCCCCCCACTTTCCCTCCCCAGTTGCTCTGATATACTCATAAGACCACTCTGCGTTTTAAGGAATACGGGACATTTTCGTTTGGGATTTTTAACATATCGTGACTGTCACCTCTCAATCCATAGTTCTAGTTACAGGTAGGTAGCCGTGTTGGTCTGCCATAGTCGAAACAAAATAAAAAAAATTCCTTCCAGTAGCACCTTAGAGACCAACTAAGTTTGTTCTTGGTATGAGCTTTCGTGTGCATGCACACTTCTTCAGATACACTGAGACAGAAGTCACCAGACCCTTATACATAGTGAGAGAGTGGGGAGGGGTATTACTCAGAAGGGTGGTGGGAATGGTGATGGGCTGATAGCTGTGGTAAACCTGTTGACGACTGTTAATGACTGCAATTGGTCTTACCGGAAAACGCAAGGGATGTGATGGCTACCGGTATATAATGTATAATGGGATAAGAATCCAATGTCTCTATTCAGACCAGGTCTCTCCACGATTTTAAGTTTGGTAATAAGTTGCAATTCAGCAACTTCTCTTTCCAGTCTGTTTCTGAAATTCTTTTGTAATAAGTCAGCTACTTTGAGATCTTGTATAGATCTCATCATTTTGCATCCTTTGCCTGCAAAAGTTACTACCGTAGGTTCAATACCCGTAATCTCCACGTAAGGGTTTCAGAACCCCCTGTCTAAAACCCTGGGAGACTGAAGTGTTCTCCTACTGGTTTCTCTGTCTTGTGATTCCTGATGTCAGATTTATGTCCATTTATCCTTTGGCGTAGGGTTTGGCCTGTTTGTCCAATATAGAGAGGTGAAGTGCACTGTTGGCATTTGATGGCATACACAATGTTAAAAGATGAGCAATTAAATTAATTTTAAATTAAATTAAATTAAATTGCTCATCTTCTAAAATTGTGTATGCCATCAAATGCCAACAGTGCTTAAATTAAATTTAATTTTAGAAGATGAGCAATTAAATTTAATTGTATCCTACTTTTCTGTGGTAAACGATGCTCATGGTATCAAAAGAGTTCACATTATAAAATATGGCAACATTTCAAGATAATCCACTCACAATTACAAAACATACTAAACTTAAATAGTCATATAGATATTAATAGGCTCATCAAAATATATCGCATTAATAAGTACACACGATAATTGAACAATCCACTAATAAGTCATGCTAATATGGAAGCAGAATCCAAATAATAGGAAAAATGGTTCGTCTTATCCGAAACTACCTGCTAAACCATTCTGCTGTCCTTCCGGTCCAAGGACAAGAGTTGTGGAAGGCATGTGAAAATGCAGCTGAGTTTAAGTCCTAGCCATGGGATTGAATTTCTACATCACGATTCCCTTTGAGGACAAGCGGCAACTCAGCAGTACAGCACATCCTTTGCCTGCAAAAGTTACTAGGTTCAATAATAATAATAATAATAATTTATTATTTGTACCCCGCCCATCTTGCTGGGTCTCCCCAGCCACTCTGGGCGGCTTCCAGCAAATATTAAAATACATTAACATATTACAGATTAAAAACGTCCCTAAACAGGGCTGCCTTCAGGCATTTCCTAAATGTTATGTAGTTGTTGATCGCTTTGACATCTGATGGGAGGGCGTTCCACAGGGCGGGTGCCACTACCGAGAAGGCCCTCTGCCTGGCTCCCTGTAGCTTTGCTTCTCGCAGTTAGGGAACCGCCAGAAGGCCCTCGGCGCTGGACCTCAGTGTCCGGGCTAAATGGTGGGGGTGGAGACACTCCTTCAGGTATACAGGACCGAGGCCGTTTAGGGCTTTAAAGGTCAGCACCAACACTTTGAATTGTGCTCGGAAACGTACTGGGAGCCAATGTAGATCTCTCAGGACCAGTGTTATGTGGTCCTGGCGGCCACTCCCAGTCACCAGTCTAGCTGCCGCATTCTGGATTAATTGCAGTTTCTGGGTCACCTTCTGCGCATTGCACCTACTGCGCATTGCAGTAGTCCAAGCGGGAGATAACTAGAGCATGCACCACTCTGGCAAGACAGTCTGTGGGCAGGTAGGGTCTCAGCCTGCATACCAGATGGAGCTGGTAGACAGCCGCCCTGGACACAGAATTAACCTGCGCCTCCATGGACAGCTGTGAGTCCAAAATGACTCCCAGGCTGCACACCTGATCCTGGTCCTTCAGGGGCACAATTACCCCATTCAGGACCAGGGAGTCCCCCACACCCGGTCGCACCCTGTCCCCCAAAAATAGTACTTCTGTCTTGTCAGGATTCAACCTCAATCTGTTAGCCGCCATCCATCCTCCAACCGCCTCCAGGCACTCACACAGGACCTTCACCGCCTTCACTAGTTCTGATTTGAAAGAGAGGTAGAGCTGGGTATCATCCACATACCCGTAATTTCCACGTAAGGGTTTCAGAACCCCCTGTCTAAAACCCTGGATAGCTCCCACCAGTCACTGCAGACAATACTGAGCTACATGGACCATGTCATGAGAAAAATCGGGTCCTCCCTTAAAGAGGGCACGTATTGCGGTGAGACCTGGCAACCAAACCCTGTGTTGTGGGTGGGTACGATTGGATAGCCACAGCACCCAATCGGTAGGTCCCTCGATACAGGGTTCAATCAGGCCAATGGGACGCAGGCTAAACGGATAGAGGGACCTACAAATACCCATGCACTTCCCAGAGCTTCCTCTTTTGGCGTGTGCATCAGAACACCCGCCCACCTCTCCCTGCTTTTAGGGCTTGTGCGCTTGACCTTGCTATGCTGTCGTGTGTCGTCTGTCGTTGGGACAGGGGCACGGCAGGAATTTTCCCCACTTGGCTGATTGGCTGTGGCCATTTGGGTTTCGCCTGCTGCGTAGCAAACCATCACAACTTGTAAGGTTGTGGACAGGCTCTGGTTCAGGTGATAGGGGTGGCTGAACGCTCTCGCCATCCCTATGTGAAGGGTATTCCGTTAAAGGAATCCAGGGACTCGATGGTTTGGTCATCCCCTGAGAGGGGGTTGTGCCCGTGCCTGAGTCCAGGGGGACATTTGGGTGGCGGATAGAGCATGCTCCCGGCTTTCCGCTTATCCAGGTGTTCACCCTTGGCTGAGCTATGCTGGAACCCTGGGTCAGCGCTACCTGCGGAGCAGGGAGCTAGTCGAACCAGAGTCTATGCAACCAATCACTTGGTGTAATCAATAAGTTGTGGCCTAAATTCTGCCATAAATTTGAGTCTTGTCTGAATTTATTTGGGGTGAGGTTAAAAGGTCTGAACATGCAAATAGTTCAAAAGAATATTTTCCCCTGTAAGTTTTAACTTTTTCTGTACATTCATATTTATACAATCCAGCATTTTCCCCAAAAGTTTGGAAGTATAGTACACTGTAAAATCATGTGCTTCAAAGAGGCACTGTCTTTATCTCATCTGCAGCACAATCCCCCCCCCCCCCAGTTTGCACCTATTTTTGAATTTTCTGTGCTCTTACAGCCAGGACCGGTGCCACGGATTTTGGCGCCCTAGGCGAGAGGGCGTATATTGCACATGACGTACGGTGCCCTGCCCCCTGCCCTGCCGGGCGCCCTGCGCCGCCGCGGTTTTTGTCGCTGGTTGGGGCTGCACCGGGCGGCGGCGGGGGGCGAGGGGCAGGCTGGCCAGCGCCCCCTCCATTTTGGCGCCCCCGCCGCCGTGGTTTTCACCCCAAGCTGCTTGCTCCGCCGCTGGTTGGGACGGCAACCGGGGGGGCGGGGGGCAGGCTGGCCAGCGCCCCCTCCATTTTGGCGCTCTAGGCAACTGCCTAGTTCGCCTAAATGGATGCGCCGGCCCTGCTTACAGCATTCACACAGCTAAGAATTGAGGTCTGCTTAGATGCCCACGTTTATATTTAAGATTGAGCGACGCAGTTTCCAGGTTCCTTCAGGTTTGTTTGCTTTTTAACATCCACCTGCCAAAGAGATACCATTTCAGTCCCGCTCCATTCACAATGTGAACCCAGGTATCCATGCATAAATTGATAAATGACAGCTGTTTTAAGGGAGCGTGATTGAGACTAATGGGAGTTGTAGTTGACTGGGACAGATAGGAGTTGTAGTCTGAAACAGCTGGAGGGCCCTAGGTTGGCAAAAGCTGGTTAAACACGATAGAGCCTATTTTCCATTCCAATGGGGGACTTGGGGAGTCTGGTGCTTGAAAGCTCAGTTTTCTCTATTGTGTATAGTTTTTACTCTGTTTTTATTTAGCTTTTAAAAAGTTTTAGCTGAAAGTTGTTGAATTTTTATATGAATCTATATTGATTTTTTAAAACCTGATTATATTTTAGGTAAATCACATAGAGATTAATTTTGTATATAATTGTTTACAGATCTCTTTTTTTACATCGAGACGTGTATTAATTATATAGATAAATATAAATTATATAGCTAAATTCCAACTAGGACTAGGTGCAGTAATAATAAGCTCATAAACAATCCTGACACACCATCTCAGAAATGTACGGGTCTGAAGAGGTGTTTAAATGTACGCCATTCCTCTGAAATCATGCTCTTTGGGACCATATGATGTCTGGCACCAGCCGTTTTATTGCTGCCATAAATTCTAACTGGGTAATATTTCTTCAGGGAAAGTGACCTCAGGTTAACAACTTGGAAGAGCAATAAAGTGAACTGAGAAGTTATCCCAGTTTGCTTGGACTTTGAATATATATTTATTTTGGCGGTGGTGTTTGTGAAGAAACTGAGGCAGAGAAATAGCATGTAAGGAAACAGTAGGTCGGGGTGGCTCAGAGGCAATGGGTGGGACCAAAGACCAAAATGGCCAAGGCAAGCCCCGCAGGGGGCTAGACTAGATGACCCCTGGGATCCCTTCCAACCCTACAATCCCATGATTCAAAGTTGGGGTTAACTCCTGTAATAAGAGATCAAGGCTTTATATATATATATATTAAATGTTCATAAGTGTGCCAAGCAAACAAGGCCACATGTGTGTATTTCTTTGCCTCAGGAACAAAGGGGGGGTTGCCCCTCCAGCTACTCAGCAGCCCTACCTCTGCCTGAGTTATAATTCCTGGCATCCTGATACCTGAGTGCCAGACAGGTAGCCATTCCAGGCACATTTTTGTTCTAGGCTGCTCCTCCATCCAGCATGTGGTGAGTGAGAACCCTGTTGCAACAGTATTTGTTAATAAGGATCAGGCTTACTTCCTTGCTTCCCATTAGAACTCTGGTCTGGTCTCTGTCTTTTCTGCGCAGGCAGGGGTTTCAAAATAACGTTCTGCCGAGGTTCAGGATTCCACCCGGAATCGAACCCTTTAGCAGATCTTAAGATGGAATTTTCTTCCTTAAACTAAAGAGCCTAAGGGGTGCTTGTAACGCACACAAATTGCATGGTAAGCCTAGGAAGCGTCTACCTTTAATAACATTTTTCCTAGAAATACTTCCAAGGATTCCTCAGAACAACAACAACAACAACATCATCATTGTTCTCTCAAAGGGAGACCTACCTAAGGCTTAATTTAATACAGGCACTGCATTTTAGCTTGCGAGAGCAGTTGTGCTCGGCTTGCCTGGTTGCAGCAGAAACATTATGCTAACTTCACAACACATTCCAAATTAGACTAGAACAGGATCTGCACAGGAGCACCGGGCCTGATGAGCACAGCAACTCATCTCTGGCAGGTCTCATCTCCAGGAAGCAGTTGCGAAGGCTGAACGTCCCTTCCTGCCCATAGCTGCCTAAGTCGCCTCCTCTTCAGGGTTCCCCCCAAGGAATCTGAGACTGTGTCTGTGCGTCGCCAATATTGCTGCTTCACCAGCCTGATCATCTTCGATGCTGGCCGCCGCTGAGGAAGTGAAGCTTGCAATGAGTTCTCTGGGCCTAATTGAAATCAAGGGCTTAGCTCAGTCGGTTAGAGTGTGGTGTCGACGATGCCAAGGTTGCAGGTTCGATCCCCGTAAGGGACAGCTGCATATTCCTGCATTGCAGGGGACTGGACCAGATGTTCCTCAGGGTCCCTTCCAACTCAATGATTCTATGAGATAGCAGCATACGTTGAAGGTGCGGGAGCATCTTATTCAGTGTCGAGCTGAATAACTGAGAAAGGGATTATGCGCTTGCACACAAAAAGGTCCCAAAAAGGTCGACTGCATCAGACCAACAGGGCTACCTACCTGAATCTAGATAAGGCTGGGAAAGACTTGAGAGCCAGCGTGGTGTAGTGGTTAAGAGCGGTAGACTCGTAATCTGGGGAACCGGGTTCGCATCTCCGCTCCTCTACATGCAGCTGCTGGGTGACCTTGGGCTAGTCACACTTCTCTGAAGTCTCTCAGCCCCACTCACCTCACAGAGTGTTTGTTGTGGGGGAGGAAGGGAAAGGTGAATGTGAGCCGCTTTGAGACTCCTTCGGGTAGTGATAAAGCGGGATATCAAATCCAAACTCTTCTTCTTCTTCCTCTTCTTCTTCTTCTTCTTCTTCTTCTTCTTCTTCTTCTTCTTCTTCTTCATAGAATCATAGAATCATAGAGTTGGAAGAGACCACAAGGGCCATCCAGTCCAACCCCCTGCCAAGCAGGAAACACCATCAAAGCATTCCTGACAGGTGGCTGTCAAGCTTCTGCTTAAAGACCTCCAAAGAAGGAGACTCCACCACACTCCTTGGCAGCAAATTCCACTGTCGAACAGCTCTTACTGTCAGGAAGTTCTTTCTAATGTTTAGGTGGAATCTTCTTTCTTGTAGTTTGAATCCATTGCTCCGTGTCCGCTTCTCTGGAGCAGCAGAAAACAACCTTTCTCCCTCCTCTATATGACATCCTTTTATATATTTGAACATGGCTATCATATCACCCCTTAACCTTCTCTTCTCCAGGCTAAACATACCCAGCTCCCTAAGCCGTTCCTCATAAGGCATCGTTTCCAGGCCTCTGGCCATTTTCTTCTTCTTCTTCTTCTTCTTCTTCTTCTTCTTCTTCTTCTTCTTCTGTCTGAAACCCTAGACAGCCACTGTTGGTCAGTGTGCACACACTAAATGGACCACACCCATACGCGTTTGCATCCCACATTCCCATGCAGTTTGTGTAAGCCACTTTGTACATGGATCAGGCAGACCTGTGAGCCACAGGTGTCGTTCTTCCTGCCACGTCTGCTTTGCCCCTTAGTTACGTCTGGTGAGTAACTGCAGAAAAGAGAAGGAAATTTTGCAGCAAGACACTTTCCCTTCCTACCTACCATTTCGGAGAGCAGCTATTGTGCTGGGAAGTGCAAGGTTTATGCAGCCTCTATGCAAACGAACTGGGCGTGGGTGAGCCAAACTGCCTGTGTGGGCAGTTGATATTTTCCTTTGACTCCAAAGCAGTAACTGCTGTTGATTTGCGTGTCCTGCACTCTGCTGAGAGCACCGCTGGCATTTGAGCCCTGCAGTTTGTAAAGCAGTATAATGGATGCATGTTCCAGAAGGCTGGCTGCGTTTCTGGTATCTCTGCACTACATGTTTAAACTATTTTAAACATTCATTCCCTTTCACCAGAGAGTCCTGCGGCCTGTAGTTCCCAGAGGAAGGTAAAAGAGATGGGCAAATATCCCAATTTCAGTTTCTCCAGATTTAAGTTCAGTTTGGCACATCAGTTAACAATAGTTGCTATATTTCAAACATAGCTGTCAACTTTTCCCTTCCCCCCGGGAAATTCCCTTATTCCGAATAGGATTCCTCGCAAGAAAAGGGAAAGGTTGACAGCTATGATTTCAAAAAATAAAATTCCTGACACCCGCAAAGTTGTTGAGCTTTTTAAAGGAAACCTACCGGTAACCCTAACATCTTTTTGAGCTGTTTCCGCTGCTTTTCCCATCCGGTTTTTCCCTGCCGTATATTGGCATTTCCCCTGACATTTTGCTGATTCGACGTATGGCAAACCTACTTAACAACTTTTTTAAAAAAATCCTCATGAAAAATTGTCAGCATTTTCATGCATGTATCTCCTTGTGTTCACATTTTCCCAAGCAATCTCCCTAATTTAATGCATTTTGGTATGTCATTTTCACTTATATGAGCATTTTTAAATTGACACTTTCCTCTGATATATGCTTTTTGGGGGTACACATTATTGGTTGGATAAGTTTTGCGTTGCGAGATTTGGAGAGGTGCAAATTTCAAAGGATAGCTTCATTCCAGTTCGTATACTGTATCAAAAAAATGGGATTTAGGGAAGTTTGCATTAAAATCTGAACCAAACCCAAACTTCTTCCCCATCCGCTAGTGCAATCTGCTAATTTTGTGAATGGTTTCTCATCTAGTTGTTTGGTCCACAGATGGCTGAGCCTGGCTTGCTGCGTTTATTTATATTACCCTGCTCATTATATGCCCAGCAAATTCTCTTCCATCTCTCATTGTACATTTTTACAGTCAAAAGCTCACTCTGACAGAAAGGTTTTTAACTTGGGTGACATATTCATGGTGAGATGGGGAAACTCTGCAGCAAGAGGAGCATTTCTGATGGTGCCACAAGGGCTGGGCTTTAGGGCAGTGGCCGCCATGACCACATATCACCGGTCCTGAGAGATCTACATTGGCTCCTAGTACGTTTCCGAGCACAATTCAAAGTGTTGGTGCTGACCTTTAAAGCCCTAAACGGCCTCGGTCCTGTATACCTGAAGGAGCGTCTCCACCCCCACCGTTCAGCCCAGACACTGAGATCCAGCGCCGAGGGCCTTCTGGTGGTTCCCTCATTGCGAGAAGCAAAGCTACAGGGAACCAGGCAGAGGGCCTTCTCGGTAGTGGCGCCCACCCTGTGGAACACCCTCCCATCCCATGTCAAAGAGATAAATAACTACCTGACATTTAGAAAACACCTGAAGGCAGCCCTGTTTAGGGAAGTTTTTAATGTGTGATATTTTAATGTATTTTAGTGTTTGTTGGAAGCCGCCCAGAGTGGCTGGGGGGACCCGGCCAGATGGGCGGGGGACAAATAATAAATTATTATTATTATTATTATTATTATTATTATTATTATTATTAGGGCATGTTGAGGCAAGTGGAATAACAGGCACACGGCACCCTGGAAAGGACCCTCCCTCTAAGTCCAAAGTCTAGAAATCGCCTCAATGCACCATTGCACATCGATGCCCATTTAGTGCCTATTTTAACAATGCTTGTTGCATTTCTTTTGTCTCTATAGGTACGGCAGGAAGTCCATGAGTTTGTGCGAGAACAAATCTGAGCTCTCAAGCCTGGAAATGTCCAACAACCGGGACAGGAACATCAGCCCCAACGCCAGACAAAAAAGAGGTAGGCAGTGCAGAGACGGGAGAACTCTAAGGCAGAAACCTAGAGGAGATGCTGCGCAGGCCGTTTCTCTGCAAATTTCAGCAGCAAATTTCTCCTTTCCCACACCAGCAGTTTGACAAGAGGGCAGAAATTTGGGTTTCAAAGTGACCTGCATGAACTGCAGGGTGCCTTCTGGTGCTGATCCGCACTTTGCAGGCATAACACACACAGGGATTTCTGGAAACACCTTGGAATGACAACGCAGGGCTCGCCCTCCCTTCTGCTTGACCCATGCCTAGAAAGCACGGGTTCAAGTGATTTTCCACTTGACCCGCTCCTTTCCCAGGGAAAACCCACTCTTTGGTGCTAAATCAGAGCAAGCATCAATCCAAAGAAAACTTGAATTGTCGATTGTTCTTGAGAGGGGGAAGCAGCAGGACAAGAAGTGTGAATGAGCCCTTCCTGAACTTGCCTTGGGTGTTATGCAAAGTGCCGGGGACTTCACACTAGAATGGACAGGACATCCTTTCATCCCTTATGACTTGATTGCATGGTGCTTGGGAGTTTTTATCACAAGTTGGAACATCAAGTGATGAGAGCAAAATCAAGCGATGGCTTGGGCACATAGTGCTGGACTTTCATGCCGCATTGTATGCAGGCAGGCTTTCCTACTCAAGGAACTTTTTAACTGGAGTTGCTGAGGATCGAACCTGTGGCCTTCTGTGCTCTGCTACTGAGCTAAAGCTGCTCCCTGATTGGTTACGGTTTTGACTTAGGTCAGTTGGCCCTCGCACAGAGGGGCCATACAAAGCTTTGACAGCAAGTCAGTTGACTGACGCTCTGTGTTATCTCAGCCAGTATTGTCTCCCCTGACTAGCAGGGGCTCCTCCGGACCTCAGGCAGAGGTCTTCTGAAGCTAGCTGAGCATCCTTTTACCTGGAGGTGCCAAGGGAGCAGAAACTGAATTCAACCGGCAGCTCATTTGCATGGTGGAAAGTTTATATCAGGCAAACATTTCTCTAGTTAACAGCAACTTGTTTTGCAAATGCTGTTCTGGGGGGAGAGGGCACAAGGCAAACCACTGACCGTGTGGTCGTGTGAATTCTTCATTCATTCTCCAGTGAAAAACATGTACTGCAATTCCATTCATCTGAAGCATTCTGTAGATTTGGAGAGCAAGAGTGCCGTTACCTTAGGATTTTTCAAAATATGAGGCTACACATTATGCATTTAGTAAGCTAGCAGTTTCAGCCGTTTGAGGTTTGGTCAGTCTTGCCAAGTAGTGAATAGCAGGAGAGCTGCTCCACAGTGTTAGGTTATTTTTCAAACCACCCGTCCAAGAGTTGGTGTGCACCCTCTTATGCACCATCTGCTGGCTGATTTGGGATTTAATTTCATGTTCATGTCGGGGGTCCTCAGTCATTTTGTGGCTGGAATTCTGTGAAAAGTCCTGAAAAGTTTGAACCTAGTTCACAGGTGTGTCATAAGGAAAAGCAATATGTTTCCTTTAAAAAAAAATATGGGTGGGGGTAAATCAGTGTGCAAAGGATGGCACTCTGGCGTGAGCTAACCTAGATGACTCATCTCTTGAAGAAAAACAAGGATGGGCTATGGCGTTTTGGTTATAGTTGCTTCATGGCTCCCCAAGATAGTATTGCCAGGCAGTGCTGACTCTAGGATATGGGGGGGGCGTTGGGCAAGACACCTTCAATGGAGCCCACTTATTCCCCTGGGATGCAGAACCTGTAGCCCTTCCAGCTCTCATCAGCCCCAGCCAGGATGAAAGCCAGAGTTCAACAGGTGGGGAACAGGAGGAAGAGCACAGGTTCCTCATTCCTGTTCTATCCCTTCATTGCCATTGTTGTCTGTTGATGCTGCTCCTGTGCCTCCTCATTGACCCTGCTGTTGGCAACGCCATTTCAGATTTCAAGGTAGAAAGCATTTCTGGGGGAGGGGTGAGGTTAATTTCATGGGGATCCCCACTACGACCCAGAAAACCCTGTGTCTTAAAGGTATGAGCAAGGCAGGTTAGCCAGGGCAGATCCTTGGTCTTCTTTTGCCAGCAGTCAAAGGCAACCAGTCTCCCAAACGGAGCCAGCTAATGGAACACTCCTGCAGGCTCCACGGCCTCCTCCGGCACTGGAACAGCTACGCAGCATTCCTGGGAAGGGGTCCTCCTGTCCTGGGACTCACAGCTGCTCTCTTGTGAGCACCTGGTATAGCAGAGTAAAAGCAGCACAGACAGAGATGAGGAGGTATCTGGGCATACCTACTTTATTTCTACTAATTACAGATTAAAGAACATAACAAGCACGTATGAGAGGAGCAGCCCTCATACAGAAATCCTGCCTCATCGCAAGACAGAGCAGAAAGAAAAAGTACAATATTACCAGAGATGGAAGTTACACAGACTTGCTTCCTTTCTCACGGAACAGAAAATAAACAAGAATCAGATGATCCTTGCAATGGGAGGAGTGAAATGCAATGGGAGGAGTGAAATGTAGTGGTTAAGAGCGGTGGACTCGTAATCTGGTGAACCGGGTTCACTTCCCTGCTCCTCCACATGTAGCTGCTGGGCGACCTTGGGCTAGTCACACTTCTCTGAAGTCTCTCAGCCCCACTCACCTCATAGATTGTTTGTTGTGGGGGAGGAGGGGAAAGGAGATTGTGAGCCGCTTTGAGACTCCTTAAGAGGAGTGAAAGACGGGATATCAAGTCCAAACTCTTCTTCTTCTTCTTCAACCTTTTTCTATGCAGAAGCGTACAATATGGACACTGGTTATACAGATTTGTAGATATTTATCTTGATTTCAGTTGACAGATTCTTTTTTTTGTATTGAGTTTTCCCCGTACTTTTTTCTTTCAGCAGGATATTATTATTTGTAAGTAGCATTGTGAAAAGTCACTCGAACATTTGTAAAAATAAATAATATTTTGGGAGGATTTTCTGCGCCAGGGGCACCTGCAAAGCGATAGCTTTGCTTGGGCATGGCTGCCGATGAGCGCATCATGGAGGAGGGCTTTCACCTTAATACTTTACATGCAGCTCATATTGTTACACTGGAAGCCCTATTTCAGAACAACCCCTGCATTGGGAATGGGGAACCCTAAAGATTCTCTCCCTAGGCTACGACCCTCACCAACCCTACTCCTCAAGTGCCCTCCTCAAGTAACTGTGACGATGCCTGTTGCTTGCCTGGTTGGAGGATGGAGAGGTGTGAGCATTTGCAGAAAACTCTGGCTTTAGCGTGGTAAGAGCCATACCCATTGCTCCACCCACTTTTGATTCTGGTTGCTCACAAGGGAATGTCCTTGATGCTTTAAAGCAGCGTTCTTCAACCTTGGGTCCCCAGATGTTGGTGGACTACAACTCCCATCATCCCCGACCATTGGCTAAGAGGACTGGGGATTATGGGTATTGGAGTCCAACAACATCTGGGGACCCAAGGTTGAAGAGCACTGCTTTAAAGGGTTCCACTCAATGGTCCATAATTCCGTGAGCAGCCTTGGGTGTTTTGTGGACACTAGGGATTTTTTTGTCTTTTTTTTTACTATTCACTTTTCATTTACTTTCCTGCTGACTTGCCTTCCTTTTGGAACTGTGTGTTCCCTCCCTCCCCACAAAGCACCTTCCTGCCTTCTCCATTTTGCTCCCACGTGAAACCTAGCTAGTCAAATCTATCCCTTGCATAATAAGAAGGATGCTTGACTCAGCTAGTTTGCTTCCTTGTTTCCACAGCCACCTTCCCAGCTAGTCACTTGCTGCGCAAGCTCACGGCTGGCCAAGCATTCCAAATTTTTAATCACCTCCCCCTTTTGCTCCTCCCCCCTTCCACAAGCTCTTAACTTTGCTCTCTCCACAAGCTGCGAAGTTGACCCCTCTGCCCTGCCTCACCTCTCTCTTCCCTCTGCCTCTTTCTCCTAGCTGATTATTCCACCAGCCTTAATCTTGAGCGCTCAGCTCTTGCTAGAAAGCGGTTCACATTGCAAGGTCTTTCCAACCGCAGAGCTCCACCCAAAGGTAAAACCACCGCCACTCGCAGCGCTTGATCGCCAGCCACACGTCTCCCGAGCACGGTGTCCATCCCATAACGTCATCCATCGCACCCTGCAAGGGTGACCGCATCCCATCATAATGTCCTCGTCCGTCGTACCCATCCCCTAGCTTCACCCGGGCTGTGTTCATATGACCTGCTTAGAACACAGTGAGGCCATTTTCCCCACGCTGCGTTTCAAACTGCATTTGCATGCTGTTGCACAAATCAGTATGGCAGGATGCTTTTTTTTCCAAGTTGCCTACTTTTCTGTCTGTACCACCAATGGGTGGAGAAGGGGTGTGGATGTCTTCATAGGGCTTCCGTCTCCAAATCAGATTGTGGGAAAATGCATCAAAATGCAATATTTCTCAAGGAACTACAGGGTAGATGTGGATTGCGGCTTCAAAGCAGTGGGAACACTCTGGATCCAGAGAGAACAGGGGTGTGTACACAGCCTCAGTGTTTTCTTCTTCTTTTTGATAGCTTCTAGGCGGTGTTTTGCAAAAGGTCACTTTTAATGGGAGTACCAGCTCTGGATTTTGGATGGTGCAGGTGGTTTCTTCCCCCCACCCCACAGGGCCCTGAGCTGAGGGGATGCAAAACTGAGAAGATCCAAAATCAAGAAGATCCATTTTGGGGTGCCAATTTTTGGCTTCGCTCAGGGCGCCATATTACAAAGGATTACCAAATCTGGGGGCACTCCCTGGTTTTTACTCACCTGCCTCAGACATACACAATAACTTCGCTGTCTCAATTTCTGTTGTCAGGCTGCTGTTAAAGACCTGTTAAGAGGAGCGGCAACCCAAGCTTTTAAACGAATTCCCTCCTTTTTTTAAGAGCTGGAAAGAGCAAGCGAAACGATGGAGGGGCTGGAGCATCTCCCCTATGAGGAAAGGTTACAACTTTTGGGGACATTTTTAGTTAAGAGAAAAAACAAGTAAGAGGAGACACGGTAGAGGTCTAGGAAATCGTGCGTTGGCGGCGGGGGGGGGAGGAAATGAATAGAAAAAAAGTTTCCCTTTGTCTCTCATAACACTATAGCCTAGAGCTGTCCAACGGAAGTGCTTCTTTTACAAAGTGCAAAGTTAATCTATGGTCACCGACTTGGATGGTTTGAAAAGATGGTTAGATGAATTTAGGAGGTGTGTAAGGCCAACCGTGACTGTGAGCCACAATAGTCATGTTCCACCTTCACTGTCAGAGGCAATAAGCCTTCGAATACCTGGAATTCGCGGGCGGAGTGTTATTGTGTTCAGGTCAGGTCCTACCTGTGAGCTTCCCACAGGCATCTGGTGGGCCACTGTGAGAACAGGATGCTGGATCCAGCAGGGCTGTTCTTATGTCCTGGAGATGTTCTAGAAACGGTGCAGAAAAAGCTGGAGCAACTGCTATATGAGTAAAGACTAGAGCTTTTGTATTTGATCCACTTGCAAGCCGTACCGTATGTTATATTAGCTGTGTCCCCTAAAGCCCCAATCCAGATTGGGACTCTGACATGGGGGTAGTGGAGCTCTATGGAAAGGACCTAGCTCAGTGGCAGAGCATCGGATTTACATGCAGAAGTTCCCTAGGTTCAGTTCCTGGCATCTCCAGGGAAAACCCCCGTCTGAAAGTATGGAACATCATTGCCAATCAGGATGAACAATCCTGAGCCCAGGTGGACCACAGAATCTTAGAATTGTAGAGTTGGAAGGGACCCTGAGGAGCATCTAGTCCAACCCCCTGCAGTGCAGGAATCTCCATCCAACTTCTACGAATGGTCTTAGTATGAAGATAGCTTCCTGGGTCCTAGTCTGTATTGGATCCCCTGTACCTCTAGTTTGCATAAGGAGGGAAAGCTCACATTGATGCAAATGAGAGAGTCCCCCCCAATGCAAATCACAAATATGCAGGGGGGGGACCTGATCCAGATTGAGACCCTCCCTCCGTCTCCCAGCTACTTAGCTAATCTAACACCTCATTTTGCCCCAAAATGGCTCAGCCTCCATGGTGGCAATGCAAGGTACAATTGTGTGGTATTGTATGAGGTACACAACTTAGGGTCCATTTCATGGGAGATGCAGGATCAGATCTACCAACATCTTTTTTAAAAAAGCCTTAAGAGCACCATTTAAGACTTAAGACCGCCATTAGAGGGCCTTCTCGGTAGTGGCGCCCACCCTGTGGAACGCCCTCCCATCAGATGTCAAGGAAATAAACAACTATCTGATGCTTAGAAGACATCTGAAGGCAGCCCTGTTTAGGGGAGGTTTTAATGACTGGTGTTTTAATGTATTTTTAATCTTTTGTTGGAAGCCGCCCAGAGTGGCTGGGGAAACCCAGCCAGATGGGCTGGGTATAAATAATAAATTATTATTATTATTATTATAATTTTTCCAATGGGAGGGGACAGGGACAGGCAGGCACAACACGGACAATTGCCTTCCTCTTATATGTGGCTATTATCAGCTTTTTGGGTGGGAGAGCGGTTGGTTTCAGTCACACACAAAAAGTCATGGGGGGTGAGGAGAGAATTAACCTCTTCTCTCAGAACTCTGATCGAAATGGATTTATTTACAGGTGTGCTGGCTGAAGCCAATGCGAGTTGTAGTCCAGCAACACCCGAAGGGCACCAGGCTGGTGAAAGCAGATTTAGGACACTTTTAGCTGGCTTTTCGTGAAAATAAATTCCAGAGTGGGGAAACAAACTTGTGGCTAAAAAGGCATCGAGAGATCTAAACAAGGGAGCTCTTGTGCTAGGCGTAGTTTGCAGCTCAGATGCTTCAGTGCTTCACTGGTGGTAGTGCAGGATGCTACCCAAGAAAAGAACTGAACCCCTGGGCCACACTCTGTGGAACTTTGTTCAGCGTAGTTACCTTGGGAGGCAAAACATGGTGGGTTGGTGCTGGGAGCGGACTGGACAGTAGATAAATGCAGGGCTCAGTGAAGGAGGATGGAGGGGAGACATAAATAACTTGGCCTACATATTTTATTTTCAGAACTCTCTCTTGCCAAAAGGCCTGTAATAAACCACGAGCCAGTTTCTATTTGGCCTTTCCAACATTCCAAACAGATACTAAATCCAGACCACTAGGTATAAACATGCATGTGGAGTGTATTCAAGATCTTGCACAGATACTGGGCTGGCACAATAACTCTTTTTAAGTTGCCAGTAAATATGAATCCTCGCGGTCGTACTGCGAAGATGTTCGTTTGCACAAATCCTGCAGTTGATCAGCTTTTTCATGGACCTGATGGACAAGGCTGCGATCAGGTGAACTGTCATTTAGACAGCAATAAAATACATTTCACCCTGGAGAAGGTGAACTGAGTGCCTGATCCATCTGCTGTCCGGGTTCTAACTATTGATGAGCAATTTCAAGGCACCATTGCTCCCCCTCCTTAGGGGTCTTTACCTTTAAACTGGACTTGGATTGGCCAGCCCTTCAAACCGAGAACTGTAAAGTAGGACAAATGGCCATAGAGACTGACATTTCAGTGACACAATAGGTCCTTCACCAGCAGAGATCAGCTGGGCTGAGTGGAGCGATGCCTTTGTATCATCCAAACCACGTCCAGGATTGCTCTGCCCAAACTTCTGGGAAACCACAACAATTAAGCTGGCATGAAACTGATACAGACCTGCAGTGTAGGTAGGCCTGCTTTTGCTGATCACATTGATTTTGGAAAAAAATGCTGATCACCCTCTAAAGATCCTGCTCAGAACTGATTTTGCAGGCTTACTGCTTTCAGACGTTCATTTTCTCTCTCACACATGCTTGCACAAATAAATCATTAGAGTTTTCAGTACAGGCTTCTGCGCCTGCTAGGTTTCCAAACTCACAGCTCAGTGTGTTACAGCATAAAATTTGATAGTATCTTAATGCTCATGAGAAAATGGCTTGTTTAGAAACTTTAGATGTTTGAAGGCGCACTGGTGGTAACAGGATCACCTGCAATCGCATTGCGTCTGATTCTCTTGTTAGTTTGTGCTTCATCAGCTTTGAAAGGCCAGATAGCAAACATTCCCGCTGGCAAATTTGGAAACCTGCATGCAGCTGTGTAACAACATGTATCATCTTGGCCGTCGTGCTCATCTTGTATTTTATAGGGCTTCACTCATGTTTAACACAAAGTACAGCCTGCTGTGATCTCCTTTCAAACTGTCCCTGCCTATGCAGCTGGGACCTGTGCTCCACTGTTTTCAGAAGTAATCTTTTACCGTGATCGCTACTCCTAGCACTTGTTTACATGGTCAGTTATTCTGAGAGATGAACCCAGCTCACTTCGATTGCAAAGCAAGGGCCATATCAGAGATGGCTGTATGCGTAAAACATAGCTCCGGATCATTGTGAGCACTCCTGATTCTGGTTGTGAAAAATGAGAGGAATTCGGTATTCAGTGACCTGTTAATGACTTGGCATTGGATGGAACCTGGAACCATTTACCCAAATGGTCCAGATGTTGTTGGGCTACAACTCCCATCATCCACTGACCATGCGGATTGGAATGGGGAGTCCAACAAAACATCTGGAGAACCTCAGGTTCCCCTTCCCTGCCCTACATGAACTGAAATGCAACTACAGGTAGGTAGCCGTGTTGGTCTGTCATAGTCAAAACAAAATAAAAAATAAAAAAAATCATTCCAGTAGCACCTTAGAGACCAACTAAGTTTGTTCTTGGTATGTTTGTTCTTCAGAAGTGTGCATGCACACGAAAGCTCATACCAAGAACAAACTTAGTTGGTCTCTAAGGTGCTACTGGAAGGATTTTTTTTTTATTATTATTATTTTTGATATGCAACTGTCCTACAAAACATGGGCACCTCCAACTTTTGTGAAGCAGTTCTCCAACCCCCAAAGTAGGTATGAAAAGTCATATATAAGGGGGAAAGATGTACGTTAGTGAAAGTTAGAGGTTGTATTCAAAGTAGCGCTAAGGAGATTGTTTTGTCGGCCCAAGTGTCTCTGCTTGCCCGGTGGAATAATCTCCCCTCCCCTCATAAGAATAGCTGCATCAGGCCAGTGGGCCGTCTAGTCCAGCATCCTGTTCTCACAGTAGCCAACCGGATGCCTGCCGGAAACCAGCAAAGCAGAACATAAGCACAATGGCCCTCTCCCTTTCCATAGTTTCCCTCCTCCATGAATTTGTCTCATCCTTTTTAAAAACCATCCAAGTTGATGGTCATCACTGCCTCTTGTAAGAGCGAATTTCATAGCATGACTATGTGCTGGGCGAAGAAGTTCGTTTAAAAATCTGTCCTAAATCTTTCAGCGTGGATGTCTATGAGTTCTAGTGTTTTGAGAGAGGGAACAAACCTTTTTCTGTATCTACTTTCTCCACGCCAGGTGTAATTTCCTACAATCATGTCACCTCTTACTCGTCTTTTCTCTAAACTGAAAAGTCGCGATCGCTGCAGCCTTTCTTCCTAGGGGAGTTATCCCATCCCTCTGGTGCCCCCCCCCCCCGCCATGCAGGGTTCTCCCAGCCCTCTGGAACAGGTTTGGGGAGGGTGTGCAGGGCACATGCAGGGTTAGGAGAGGGACAAGTCCCTTTGCGAAAACAGGAGTCATTCCACTTTCTCCCACCTGCTGAAATATTTAGTTGAATATGACCCAATGTGTGTATAAAAGCCTTGTATTCAGGAACAATGCTTGCAAAACTGCGTTGCAAACAAAACAGTGAATTGCAAACAAAAATGTATATATTAGGAGAAATGCACACAAAACTGCAAAGTTTTGTTTGGGCTTTTTCTTTTTTTAATGGAAAATTATGCAGAAGTGGGTCAAACTGAAGACTGGAAAAATTAGAAAAGGAAAGAAACCAAAACGGACAGATTCATTCACCTCTGTACACACAGTGTGTGCCAGTAATTGCGCGAGAAAATGGCCAATTCTATTATCCTGCCTAGTGGATAGGAATTTACACACCCACCCACTTTAGCACCTCATTAGAAATCTCAGGAAACGAAAGAGTTGCAACATTTGGCAGGACAGCACAGCTGATCAGTTTACCAAATGACCACAAGCAAACGGTGGTAAGTTACCGCTTGGTAAATAGCTGCAGGGGATCATTCTTTTATCTGGTCATTAATAGGCCCTTGTTGACCTTCTGCATCCTTCCATGGCAAACCAGGGTGTGGGGTTAGAACCCCCAGGGACTCGTTGGCCATGTAGGCAATGCATGTTTTAATACAACAAGCCCTGAACAGAACTGTGATAGTTTGCCGCAGTTTTCCAAGGAAACAAGCTACCTTTCTCCAGCCTTCTCCCAGTTGTTGTTGTTCTCCTCCTTCTTCCTCGTTTGCTTGCTTGCTTGCTCACTTCTAACCCTTCCTTGATCTGACTCTATCTGTCCTCCCAGATCCAGAATCTAAAGAGAGAGATGTAACCCGCCGCTTTTCCCTAGCTTCCTCCATCAGCACCACAACTAACACATCTGCTCTAACCAAAGGTACAGTCCCATTAACACTTTGCCGCCTTCCTTCCTCTGCTGACGTTAGTACAAATGTGGTGGCGCTTGGAAACCCTTGCAAGCCTGAACCTGTGGTGTGCTCTGCAAGGCGAAGAGTAGAAAGGGTCAGGTGCACAACTCCCTCCAAACACTGTGCGCTATGGAGTTGCACCACCAGGATGCGAAGCGAGTCAGAACGGTTCAGTCTCCAGGTGCAACCAGACAGGCGTAATTTCAAAGCCTGTCTGGTGCAGAAACGCACTCAATTGTGCTTTTGAGAGAAGGGCTATCGTCTCACCTGGACTGAGCTCTTGGGGGGGGGGGAGCTCTTCTGGTTTGGAGCAGAAAGTGAATGTGAACACTGCTGATTGATCAGCTCTTGTGGCAATAATGAAGTGACCCTCCTTTCAGAATAGGGCGTTGCTCAGCACTGATTGGCTGTCTCCTGAGTCCATATGCCCAGGGCTGGCACGTCCATTTAGGCGAACTAGGCAATTTCCTAGGGCGCCAAAATGGAGGGGGCGCTGGCCAGCCTGCCCCCCGCCGCCCGGTGCCGCCCCAACCAACGGCGGAGCAAGCAGGTTGGGGCGAAAACCGCGGAGGCGAGGGCGCCAAAATGGAGGGGGCGCTGGCCAGCCTGCTCCCCGCCGCCGCCCCAACCAGCGGCGGAGGAAGCAAACCGTGGCGGCAGGGGGGCGCCCGGCTGGGCAGGGGGCGGGGCACCGCTCCACAACGTGCGTCATACGCAATGACGTCACGTGGCCCGCCCCCTTGCCTAGGGCGCCAAAATTGCCAGCACCGGTCCTGCATACGCCCACTTATAACCGTGTTTCAAAGGGGGGGAGGGAGATAATAATAATGATAATCATAACGATAATAGAGAAGGGGGGACAAAGGTTATGTTCTATTGCAGCATATCAGATCTTATTTTGGGATGGATTCGAAGACAGAAAATGGTAGTTCCATGTATGTGAAATCAACGCTGAACAAACCTGAGTGGGTAAAAATAATATTACGGTGGGGAAATGTAACATGTGCCAACTTGAGTTCTTCTCCAAATTATAGCAGAGACGCAGTGTACGCCATCCCTTGCTGGGTTGTTGCCTATGGTCAGAGAGAATGATTTGTAATCATGCTCAGATAGGTGTATAGTTTTCACGTTAACACAAACTCATCTCTGTGAGCATCATATATGCATTAGGAGTGGTAATACAAGTCTATGGGGAGGGGGCTCTCTGCTTTCCTTCAGAATTGCAGTTATTTTAAAAAAAGCAAGGTATTTGGTGCTTTTGTTGCAAATCACAAGTACGTCCCGTCCCCCCCATCTCGACAAGCTGACTTTAAAAAATATTATGATTGCGTTGTATGCTAAGATAAGCTAACCATTGCCCTCGGCTGCAAATCCTGTTCTTTTCCGTGCCGAGAGAGCAAGGCGAACCTCTAACTATATTTCGATTCTTGTTATCTGCAAACTTCACACAGGTCCCCTTGTTCCTGCAGTTAAAGTCAAGAGGCATGAAATCAAAAGCGACCCAACTCCTCTGGGTTTCGAAGGTACTTGATGCATGGACCATTTTGGTGACAGTCCCTTGATTATCCTTCATGGAATGCCTATACTTTCATCATCACCAGCATATGACATATGAGAGAGTTTGTAAGGACTCTCGAGTCAGCATATCAGCCCATTTTCTGGTTTCGGAAGACCATTAACCATCCTTTCCTGTACGCATATGCCTGACCTGCCTGCCAAGTTCCAGTTAGGGCATATTGGAGGCTGAAACGAAGAGAATGAGAAAGCCAACTCCACGTGCTCTCTTCCCTCTCAGACACGCAATGCTTCCGATGGCTACTGGGATGCTTAATAATAATAATAATAATAATAATAATATATTATTTATACCCTGCCAATCTGGCTGGGTTTCCTCAGCCACTCTGGGCAGCTTCCAGCAGAATATTAAAATGATTCATCCAGTATTAAAAGCTTCCCTAAACAGGGCTGCCTTCAGATGTTTCCCATGAACCACAGGATTGCAGAGTTAAACCACTGTTTTCCATTTCCCTTCTCATTGAGAGTGAGTGCGGAAGCTCAAGAGACCCAGATTGTCAGGGACCTGACCTCACGCAAGGCACTTGAGACGGAGAAGGAGGGATGGAGGGAAGCGCAGCCTCTATTGAGAAGCAGCTCGGAGGCCAGCGGAGATAGCAAGGACAGCCCCAGTGGTGAGGAGCAGGAACTGTCAGGCAGTGCGATAGAGCTGAGGGTCAGAGATGCTGACAGAGCCCTGGATCGACCTGAGGGGGTTGCGGAGCAAAGCGGTCAGCCACTTCTGTCGCTCCAGCTGCGTAGAGGGAAAAAGCGTAAGGAAAGGAGGAGACATTTTGGAATTCCCAAGCTTCTATGCTGGGGGAGGAGTAGGCAAAAAACACTCCCGGATTCTGGAACCGACTCAAGCGGACATGAATCTTAGACACTCTGATGTACATAGTCTGTAAATAAAGCATTAGCTTTAGAAGAACGGATGTTTCTGCCTCTTTACTCTCGAGGAGACAACACTGAGCCCTTACACAGATGTACAGTTGATTTTAAAACTGGCCCCTTTCTGTACTATATATTCACAACAGTCACAATCCTTCTAAAAGGTACTCATAGCATCATTGGTGAAAACCACAGCTGTGGGCTTGGCACAAACCATTGGCTTGGCGCAGTCTATGGCCATTTCTTCATTGCTGCATCAGTTTCTTCTGTTCCATTCTTTCTCTCTTGAAAGCATGTCCCACAGTTGTCTCGTGAGTTTGCTGTTGGCCATGTTTAAGTGGTTCCTGTGTCCTTTGCTGCATGCTGGTGTAAGCTAGAGCTCTTTTTCACCTCAGCCTTCTTTCCTTTATTCAATGGCTCTAAAATGAGCATCGCTCTGGTATCAATGGTAGTCTGCATGCCCCCTCCATCACGTAACATTGATGAATGGTCTCCTCGTATACTGGGCCTACCCATTTTATGCCAGGGGAGATGATGAGAGGCAAAAGCAGTGGGCACCCTTCTTTCAGCGCATGCCATGTAGGTAATTAATTTAGACCTGAGATGAGGAATCTGGACTACCATTCCCATCAGCCCCAGGCCAGAGATGATGGGAGTTGTAGTTAACCTCTGGAGGACCAAAGGTTCCACACCCCTATCTAGGCCAAACAGGGTCAAAGTTTTCTGTTCCCTTGGGAAAGAGGGGTGGGGTTCTCTCATTCCATTGGGCTAACATCATGGGCAGCCAGGCACCCACTGTGATGTTTTAGGCAAATCTGGGGCTCCCTCTTTTCTTTCTGGATCACACCCTCTGTTAGCATGGTGAGCTGGCCATAAAAGAAGGCCTAGTTACTTTGGGATTCCCAAAGTTGCAGAAATCCGTCAGATTGCACCACCATAGGCAGATACCTAGGGCAAAGGCAGGCACATAATATTATGAATGGTGGAGGTAACTTGTAAGTGCTGTTACTGCCATCTAAACCCAGGCATTTTTGTTTCTGTCCTGTGGCAAGCTCTGAAGAGACCTGTCTGAACCAGGGAAAGGCTGGGTGTGGTGAGCTCTGACTGGTTAGCGCCAATGATATCATCAACACCCACTGCAGCAGTCTTGCAAGCGATGTTTAAATGCTTGCAATTTTGTTTTAATTAGGCAAAGAATGAATGTATCTATGAACACATGTCCTACCTTTAAAAATGCAAATTAAAAGGTGTGCAGGCTTATCTGATGCACGGCTGGCTCTCCTTGCCGTGAGAACCAATTTGCCAATCCGGTTTGTTGCTGAGGTATTCCTGCAAAGCCCCAGACAGAGGGTGGGTCATATGGGCCACTTGGCCCGGGCCTCCGATTCCAAAGGGGGCCTCAGTCAGCATATTCACAATCGCTCACCTGAGGTGAATGTAAAAAAACCAGGGGGGGGGGAGAACCCAGAAAACGTGAAAGGCGGGAGGGTGGTGCATTTCAACCTGATAATAGCGCCCTCTGGTTGTGTTGGAGAGGTGAGGGATTGTGAATACGCCCTCGGTAAGCAAGTAAGGTCTTAGTCAAGTCAAGTGTTTCTGATGGTGGGCCATGTTTTTAATGCTGTTAAAAGTTGGTGAGTTTTTCTTTGAAATTTTGTTGACTAGGCCAGGAATATTACTTACACCCGAGGAGTACATATAGCCCAATGAGGATAAAATTTGGTGGAAACCATGTTTTTTAAAGAAATAGTGGCTTTCTCACAAGCATACATCTTTTTAAAGAGTAGAATAAGAAGATAATAAATAATAGTCAAAGTTGTCTACTTAAAAATAGATTTTTAAATACATTTTTGAACTATTAAAAATTGTATAATACATTTTAAAATGAATAATGTATTTATTGTAAAATGTATTTAAAATGATAATACATTATTTAAAAAATTACATTATCGGAGATCCCCAGGGTAAAAAAGGGGGGGGGGCACATTATCTACCTGGCCCGGGCCTCTGCCTGGCTCTGCAAGGGCCTGTTCCTGCAGCGCAAGTTGCAAAATCAGGTTCACACCATAACTGAAGAACCTGGTAGGAAGTTGCCTTACAATGAGTCAGACCATTAGTCCATCTAGCTCAGTAATGTCTACACAGACTGGCAGTGGCTCTTCAAGCTTTCAGGCAGGGGTCTCTCTGAATCCTACCTGGAGATGCCGAGGATTAAACTTGGGACCTTCTGCCTCTCAGCTATGGCCCATCCTTGTTGTGCTCATCCTTCGAACGCTGCATCTGCCTTCATCCTCAGCAGCAAAATCCTGGGTATGTCTAGTCAGAGTAAATGTGTATGAGTGCAGGCCTTTGCAGGAGATCTGGTGCTAATTTCAGGTTAATCCAACGGGACAGTCTTACGTACGTACGTAGGGTCGACCGCATTACTAGCAAGGAGAACCTTCTGGGTGGGGTTGCATGTTCGGCCTGACATTTTTGAGATCACAACTAGCACCAAACAAACAAACAAACACCCTACTTTCTGTCACAGATGCCTTTGAATGCAACCTCTTGGCTCAAGCTAAATGCACTGCTGTTCGCGCTACGAGGCCAGTCCCTAGATCTGCTTCGCAGACAGGTAAATAGGAATCGAAATGTGTTTTGAGATGCAATGCCTGTGCTGCTCAGAGCATATCTGAAGACAAAGGGCTCTACTAGTGTGTACGGTGGGTTTTTCCTGTGCAGAACTCTGCCAAAATGAATGGGAGCCTGTTGCTAAATGAATGGGAGCTTACACAGTCTAGCGTGATGCCCAAGCATTTCACTGAGGCTTCCTGATGTGTTGTGCCTAAAATGTTTTTAAAAATTAATAAAAAATATTTGCTTCCAGCTGAGAGTGGAATTCTTTGTTCCATCCTCATTAGTTTTATTTTGCATCTGCTTATCCTTTGTTCACCCTTGTACCTCCCTCTTTCTGTTCCCTTTCCCCCCTTGTTGTTGGCATCTGTCTGTCTTGAGAGAAAATGGGGGTGAAGTCTAGACATATCTGAATGTAGGTTTTAAATCGCCTCACCCCCTCCATACCCAACCAGTCACTGCAGCCCACAGGAGAGGGCACTCTGCAGGTACCATCCTATCACGAAGTGCGCTTCTTACATTGTCAGAATTGAGCCATTAGTGTGGCTTCACCTACCCTGTGAAACTACCCGCCACTGCATATCAGACAGGCACCTTCTCTGATGTCTTTCTAGCATCTGCTGAAGATGCTCCTCGTAAAATCTCTGCCTCGTCTTTCTTTCTTGGATAAAGGTTGATTTTATGCATGCACTGGTATCGTTAAACATTGTTTTTCTATATGCAGTTGTTCTGTTATATATATATATATATATATGTAACTGTTTTATATACAGCAGGCACAAAACTTGTACGCTGTTTACTTACATGATTCTAGTTACAGGTAGGTAGTCGTGTTGGTCTGCCGTAGTCGAAACAAAATTAAAAAATGCCTTCCAGTAGCACCTTAGAGACCAACTAAGTTTGTTATTGGTATGAGCTTTCGTGTGCATGCACACTTCTTCAGATACTTCTTCTGTTTCAGTGTATCTCTAAGGTGCTACTGGAAGGAATTTTTTTTATTTTAGTTACATGATATCAGCCTTGTGCACTTCATAGAAAAATAAAGAAATAAACAGAAAGAGGACGGGAAACTGGGGGGAAACCTATCAGAAGGGGCTATGCCCGATAAGCGAGGTGGAGGATTTTAAAACTCTGCAGCAGGAAAACCCAGTGTGGAAAGAGCTTTTTAAGCCTTCTGCCTTGCTTACCGGCCTCTAGGATGGTTGTGTGAGTGATTCCAGGTGGGTGTATGTCTTCCTGACTTTGTGCAATTTTGCCTTTGTGAGCGGACCCCCAGAACATAACCCCTGGGTGAGTTTTGGGCCTGCTGTATGTCATTGCAAATTGCTTTCAGGTGCCTTATAGGAAACAATTTCTAGATGACGTTTAATGATGCTGATGTCTTCTTCAGAGGAGGGAGCTATACAGTGAAGGCTGGTTCCTCTCTCTTTTTTTTTTTAACAACTAGCCCAGAGTGTGACCCTAGCTGTCAGTTTCATCCTCTGTAGCGTCAGTGTTGCCAGGAGTGGACTTTGGTAATCTTTCGCAATATGGCACCCTGTGCGAGGCCAAAACTTGGTGCCCCCAAATGGATCTTCTCCCACTATGGATCTTCAAAATTTTGCACCCCCTCAGCTTGGCACACTGCGCACACCCTAAATCTGATGCTGGTGTTGCTACTGCAGAACTCTTCAGGGAGGAGGGTGGAAGCAAAATTAGAATTACGAGGCTCTGCTTATTATGGGCTAAGGCGCCACCTACTGGTAGGCGCCCTGCTTTCGACCCCATCAGCCACCATAGGTTACTTAAGTTCCTCTTACAGGTAGGTAGCCGTGTTGGTCTGCCGTAGTCAAAACAAAAAATAAAAAAATTCCTTCCAGTAGCACCTTAGAGACCAACTAAGTTTGTTCTTGGTATGAGCTTTCATGTGCATGCACACTTCTTCAGATAGGTATCTATCTGATACCTCATGACACCTCACGAAAACTCATACCAAGAACAAACTTAGTTGGTCTCTAAGGTGCTACTGGAAGGAATTTTTTTTATTTTTTATTAAGTTCCTCTGTAAGACACTGTGCTCCTCATGATGCTAGCTAAATCATCATGAAAACGAACTTTGATGATTTGCCCTGCTGGAAAAAAGTAAATCCACAGGGTTGGGTCTTACCAAGCTTGGAAACCAGCATATAATTTGATCCTGAGACGTTGTGAGACAGATTTTAGAGATGTACTGTATGTTGAAATGCAGATTTTGAAGGCAAGTTCCCACCCGCTTTTTAGGTGGGGTGTTGTTGTTTTGAACTGAATTGTTTTAAGCATCTGCACCACTCCAGTCAGTTCCACAACTTAGCTTTGCTTCTCCGAGGGCCAAATTTCACACGCTGCTCCTGTCAGGATGGGGAGCGGGGAGAGAGAAATCCGATTCAGTGCCTATTTAAGGGCAAAATTACCTAAGACATACGTTCCCCACAAAAATGCATGAACTGAAACTCAATACATGAGCCTCTGAATTCGCACTTCTCCAAACTTCACAGCACAGCTCTTCAGCTAAATAAAGTACCGGTATATACTAGGGTAAAATGTGTGTAAAATGCATACAATAGTGAAAAGAACATACAAATACATTAGTGAGTTTTTAAAAAGTGTGTATATTAGGAGGGATTGGCACTAAAATGCTGAACGATATCCATGATGGCTTTAAATAAAATGTCACAAATTGATATGGAAATGTGCAGCCCTAGTCTGGGGGTTGGCGGTTCCCTCTGCTTGCCATAGTCCTTATTTGTCACGATCAGATGAGATTTTAACAGGGAGCTTCTTGAGATGAGCTACTTGAGGTCAGGGAGTGGAAGCAATAATGCTGAATTCCCAGGCCTCACCATCGTGCTTCACTTCCAATAACCCTTTGCATCCACTTGACGTGGCTTGGCCTCCCTCGCAGGTTAGTTTTGAAGCTCTGCTGATGCTCCAAGCGAGCTTCTTGGAGGAAGGGATGTGATGCAGGTGCAATAAATTAACCTCTTTGAGTGGGTCTCCTCCGGTAGAGAGCTGCTCATTTGTTTTTTAAAAGGCTGGATTATCACGCTGTGGCGTGCCATCAATATTCGATCTAAAGTATGATGGCTGCTGATGCCAAGCGCGCTCCTTCTTTGCACAGGTTGGCCCAGCAGGCAGATGCCGTCGCTTGATACGTTTGAGGATTTTGAAGCCATCCCATCCAGCGCTGAGGAACTCTCCAACTCTTCAGATATGGAGGAAGAAAGCCAGCCTAACAACGTAGGTAACACCTTCCAGAGCTTCGTAATGCTGTCTTAAGCTCAGCTAAAGCTGGGCGTAAATGCAGCAGGGAATGCAGTTTTGCATTTTCCCAGACTATGGGAATGTTTCAGAACAAGACAAGGGACAGTATCCTAGTAGCCCTTTGTAAACATCCAATCAGTGCAAGGATTCCTGATTGCTCTCTCCTCCCTGTTGTTTCTCAGGCTGGGCAGTAGGTGAGGAGATAATGTGGGTTCTGTCGATCTAATTACTTTGATTTATAACTTGCTCCACATCGAGGGATCAGCGTGGGGACCAGCTTTGCATGTTCTGCAGCTGCACCACACAAGTGGAGAAATACTAAAGTTGGCATTCAGCACCCTCAGGTTCTCTGATTCTTGTTAGTTAAAAAACCACAATGTTTCTAATCTACAAGGCCTAGGTCAGCTTTTTCTGACCTGATGCCTTCCAGATGTTTTAGACTACAATTCCTATCCGCCCCAGCCAGAAAGAAAGAATGAACGAAAGAAAGAAAGAAAGAAAAAGAAAGAAAGAAAGAAAAAGAAAGAAAGAAAGAAAGAAAGAAAGAAAGAATCATGATGGTTTGGTATTTTGATTTGAGCACTTTGTGTTTCTGGGAAAGCAGTTCAGGATTTTAAAAAAATAAATTGGTAAGGTTTCAAAGATGAACTTTACAGTGCAGTCCTATATTTAGAGGTAAACCCCACCCAATGCAGTGGGGCTTCTCTCCAAGCAATTGTAAATAGGGTTGCATGTGGGCTTTTAATGTGAAAAAGACTACAGACATGCTTTTTAAAAACAGTGAAAGCAAATGCTTTTGTGTTGCCCAGTCCCTTGCGTGATTACTTTTGCAGAGCTCTGCACACCCCATACCTTTAAAGCACATTTAGAGCACATACATTTCCCCCAAGAACCAGAGGAACTGCAGTTTACCCCTCATGTAACTAGAGTTCATAGCACCCCTAACTAACTGCAGTTCTCAGGAGTCTTCGGAGAGATGGGCTTTAAATGTATGGTGTGCGCACAGAACATTAGGAAAATTAGTGTTTGAAAACCACAGCAAGTTCTCCTTTTCTGGATACATTTGTCACTCTGAATGTCTGAAATGCATCCCCTGGACCTTGTGGTAGACTATATTCCTGTCTTATCTCTGCCCATCATCTTTCCTTCTGCAATAACAGCACGTACCACCTTCTTTCATTTGTTTTAGGGATCCAGCCTTTACCGGGTAGAAGGCAGTTTTGACACTTGTTTCCCAGATTCCCTCACTCTAGAGGATGGAGATTTAGTGCAGTTTATACAGGAAGGCGAGGATGGACAATGGTAAGTATAGCTGCTAGAGAGAAAGGCTACAGTGGTACAATTTTCCAGTTGTTAGTTGAGTATCGAAACAAACCCTGGTAAACAACAGCCAGAAGAGAATAGGGTGTGTCGAATTTTCTGCAGACTCCATTAGTCCACAAGCTAGGTTTGCTTTTATTATTATTTTCTGCAGAGATAAATTTATGTTGGGCGAGTTCAGAAACATACCCATAAAGCTTAGAGGAAGACTCTCCCTCCCTTCCTCCGAACATGGGGGTTGGGAAACCAAACTTGCAAAAATGTCACAATTGGGGGCATGTCTCCGAAAACAGCTGATCAGATTTGCCCTGTTTTTGTCCTCCCAACGCCTCTCTGTAACAAGCTTCTTTGCTCAAATCCGGGGATATTGTAGGAATTTCCTTGGAGGCTACAGCAGTAGCGGCCTTACTGAGGAAAAAAGATGGTGATTCTATATATTTCCTTTGAACGTTCAGGTTAGTGAAGAAGTTGGTTTCTGAGAAAACGGACTGGGTCCCTTCCAGTCTGCTGCAGCCGGCAGATGGAGACACCAGCAACATCCGCAATATCAGCAACGCAGGTAACCAACATTTCGCAGTGTTTTGAAAGCTCTGTGCTGTTGCCTTTCTTAACAATCAGTGCTATTAACTCTGAATATTCTTGTGCAGCAGGAAATTGCAGGAGACCTTTAAGAGCTCTGTTTCTTAGCTAGGAGAGAGAACTGTAGTCTTATGGTTTTGTTTGTTCAGGCATGGCCAAACTTGGCCCTCCAGCTGTTTTGGGACTACAGTTCCCATCACCCCTGACCACTAGTCCTGTTAGCTAGGGATGATGGGAGTTGTAGTCCCAAAACAGCTGGAGGGCCAAGCTTGGCCATGCCTGTGTTTGTTTATTGGATTTTTTACCCACTCTTTACCATAAAGTCCCAAGATGGGTTACAGCAATATAAAAGTAAATCAGCTAAATCAGAAAAATTGAGTTGATGTTAAAAATAAATCCCAGGTTGTTGTTTTATGCATAGAAAGCTAACTAAATTAATATTATAAAAGAAAAAGAAAAAAAAGCAACCAACAACAACAATCAGGTGTCAAAGGGCAGGATAAAAAGCTGTGTCTTCAGCATATGCAGCGAAAGGGATGAAGGTGCTAGTCTAGACACACCTCTTTGGGAAGGAAATTCCACAGCTTAGAGGCTGCCTCAGAGAATGCTCTTTCCCCAGCCACCACCTCCTGAACTTCTGAGGGCAGTGGCAGTACCAAGAGGGAAATGGAGAGATGTTAATCAGAAAATGCAGAATCTAGAACTTAGATTCAGCTGCAGATGAGGTCTGAGATGGTTGCAGTGGCATTATCTTTCATGAAACTTGGGATCCAGTGGCGTCGCGAGGGGGGGCGGTCTGCTCCGGGTTCCAGGGGAGGGGGGGTGACACTTGGGCCAGCTCCGCCCTGCCCCGCCGGCGGGCCCCGAGCAAGCCGCGGAGCGAGGCAGCCTCGCCCTGCAGCCTGCTTGCAAACCTGCTCGGCGGACTGCGAGCAAGCCGCGGAGCGAGGCTGCTCCGCCCCGTGGCCCGTCCGTGGCTCGCCCGCTGGTGCTGCCATGGGGCTGCCGCGCATGAGCACCGGCTCCTGGGGCTGCCCCATCCGTGCTGCTTTAAAGCAGCACAGACGGGGCAGCCCCAGGAGCCAGCGCTTGCTCGGTGGGTCACCGCGGGAGCAGCAGCGCCGGGCGGGATGCACTGCGCATGCGTAGTCCATCCTGGCCGGCGCTGCTGCTCCTGCGGCGACCGAGTGACCCGCCGAGCGAGCGCCGGCTCATGGGGCTGCCCCGTCCATGCTGCTTTAAAGCGCATGCCCAGAAATTCCGGGATTTCCGGGCATGCGCATTCCATCCTGATGCATGCATCAGGATGCCCCGCCCCTAGGGGGTGCCTCCGTGCGGCAACGCCGTCCCGGGCGCCCAAGAGGCTTCCTACGCCTCTTTTGGGATCCATTTGGTGGGTGGAAAATCGTTATGCGAATATGCCCACACCATACCCAGCATCTCTGCAAGAGAGTTCCTCATTACCAATAGAGATGCGTTCCTCTTTCAGATGTCTACAGTGGTACCTGCCGCACAGCACCCACAAATTCAGAAATGAAGGAGAGTGAGCTGACAAGAAGCTTAACGGCTGAACAGAAAGCTGGGAGTTGAACACACCGTGACGCATTTCCTCAGGACTCCATTCTCTACTTACTGGTGGACGCTGGACCAAATCGCCTTTCCCACAAGTTCGGAACTTAAGAATTCTGTGAAATTTCATCAGCATGGAATACATTTTTTAAAAATTAAAAAAAAAAAAACCAACAACTTGCTAATCTAGGAAATATGGAGGATAATGGAAACTTCACAGGTATCTTAGAACTTGACAAATGAATCGACAGTATGCTTTTTTTATACTGCATTTTTGGAACCATTGAAAAGGGTGTTGCCTAAATTAGGCTGACAGCATTGAAGGGTCACCATGCCTTCAGCTTTGCAGCTATGTTGGTTAAATACTGGACTATTTAAAGAAAGGTCTGCAGATTCCACAGGTGATATTCTGTTGCAGAGGCCATCTCAAACTCCTCCATCCATTCAGATCAGCTGCTCAGCCTCTCCTCAACTACAGGCTTGATTTCCTCAAGACAATCATGGTCGGCAAGAACAACGGAAATAGGTTGGGTGAAGAAAATACCGTTCCTGAACCTGAGCCAACTAGGATGCCTTTGCACAACAGCAAAGGACGCAACCTGCTTTGGGATACGATCTTCTGTCCACAGAGTGTTTTGAGTGGTGGCTGGGAAAAGATGGGCATCTTGGGACGAGTTAGGCAAGAGCAAGGAACGGTGACTGTGAAGGCAGTTATGGGGTTTGTCTGTCGTTTCAAGAGGGTGCCTTTGTTTCCCCCAGTTTGCGACTGAGGGAACATATCCTCTGCATTTGGTGCTGACAATTCTGTCTGATGCTGCCGTTCAGGGCTCCACACTTCATTTTGGAACATTGTCATATGCTGGGCTCTTGAACAGGATACATCCCTCCCCCCTCCCAAAAAAAATTAATGCGTCCCCCATGTGATGTCCTGTACTTGTTTAGGTGCTTGCAAATGGACCTACGGCTGAGGACGTGTGGTCATCTTAAAAGGTCTGTTGCCATGCCTTCTTATTTCGAGGAAGACTGTACCATCCCTCTGCTGCAATGGACAATGTCACAATCCCCCCCCCCCGTTTCAAATCCCTGAGACAGAAGGCACTTCCAGAAATATATAAAGGTGTTTTTGCATGAAGGCATATCGATGGCGATTGGGAAGCGTAGGTCCCACAAAGCTGCTATAGTAGTGTGATGCTTGAAATGAATTTTGATCTAGGAATAGGGCTACTTGATGGGTGCTGTATGTAAGGCTGGTAAACTGAGAAAAATCCATATAAAGTCACCTTGGCATCTGGTCAGTCCCGCCCCCCCCCCCATGTAGCTGCACCACGTGATCAGCGATCTCTGGCAATGGTGCAAAGCAGGGTTGGTGGGGGGGCATGAGATTCTTGTGTTGCTGGACTCCAGCTCCCATCACCCTCAACCAGTGTGTGCAGCGATTGATGGGACTTGTAATCCAACAATATCTTGCCAGGGCCGGCGCGTCCATTTAGGCGAACTAGGCAATTGCCTAGGGCGCCAAAATGGAAGGGGCGCTGGCCAGCCTGCCCCCCGGTGCCGCCCCAACCAGTGGCGGAGCAAGCAGGTTGGGGCGAAAACCACGGCGGCGAGGGCGCTAAAATGGAAGGGGCGCTGGCCAGCCTGCCCCCCGCCGCCCCAACCAGCGGCGGAGCAAGCAAACCGCGGGGGCAGGGGGCGCCTGACCAGCCAGGGGGCAGGGCACCGCTCCACAACGTGCGTCATACGCAATGACGTCACGTGGCCCGTCCCCTCACCTAGGGCGCCAAAATTGCCAGCACCGGTCCTGCCCATTGCTGGTGCAAAGGTGTGCTGGGATGCAACTCTCAGACTGCATGCTGCTTGGTTGAACTACCCATCAACTGCTTGTGCAGCTGGACTGGCGCTGGCTGCGCTGTGGGGGAGCAGCCCAGAATTTATGTAGTGTTACACCGGCAGGAGGTCTTTGCAGAAAGGCTTCTTTGCATTGCAGTACTGTGACTGAAATTTTGGGCCACTTCCACAGAAAATTCCTCGGCAAAATAATTCCAATTTAAAGTGTCTGTTCTGCTCCCACTTCTGAGCAATTTTTAGTATGCAGATTCAATATCTGATATGCAGCCCTCAACCAGTGGAAGTGGTACACTCCAGCACACATTTTTTTAAAAAAATCTGGAGCAAGGATGGTGGAGCAAATAAGCCTCCTGCTGGTGAGAGCTGGCATGGCTTTGGATAATGCAATTGGCCACCTTTGGATTTCCTTGCATGTAAACACAAGCCTAGGGGACACGGGTGGCGCTGTGGGTTAAACCACAGAGCCTAGGGCTTGCTGATCAGAAGGTTGGTGGTTTGAATCCCCGCGACAGGTGAGTTCCCGTTGCTCGGTCCCAGCTCCTGCCCACCTAGCAGTTCGAAAACACGTCAAAGTGCAAGTAGATAAATAGGTACCACTCCGGCGGGAAGGTAAACGGCGTCTCCGTGCATTGCTCTGGTTCACCAGAAGCGGCTTAGTCATGCTGGCCAATAAAGCAAGATGAGCGCCGCAACCCCAGAGTCGGACACGACTGGACCTAATGGTCAGGGGTCCCTTTACCTTTAAACACAAGCCTAAAAGTGACACCGTTAAGAGCTGGTTTCCACATGTATCAGCAGCAACAGCAGTGAATGCCCTAATAACTTGCCCATTCTCATGGTGAGAGCAGCCTGCAAACAACTGGAGTTACACAGATACCCAGCTGCGTGTCATTGCTGCGATTGCAATAGCCTGTTTTTCGAAGGCTGCAACAGCAGGACTTGCATGCAAACAGGTATATGTGTTGCTTCCGGTTCACACGGCACTTCACCCATGCAGTTGTGAGCCCACGAATGATTTGTGTAGCAAAGTCAGTCAAGCGGCCATATTTAATAAAGTAGCGCTCCTGCAAAATTGCAGTCGCTGATTGGGAGATGTTTATGATCATCAACATACCGCAGCCCCAGACTTCTAGAAATTCCATTGAGGTGTCTTCTGATTTCTGACCCTTTAGTTGAACACATTATTGGCCCCCACCATGTTTTCCCTCTCAGCTGAAGGAGTCTCAAAATATGAAGCTTGATTGTTGAAGTGGAGACAGGTTTTCCAAAATGCAAAAAAGCTACCAACTTCTGCGTATTTTCTACAATGCTCCATAAAGCCATATTACATGATTAATTGCACATCATAGCAGCGGTTCATACTCCTGGTCTCCCTTGCTGTCAGGGGGACATATGCATACAAATTTGGTGCCCCAATTGCTTTAAAACAAAACTTCCCATAAATTGCTCCCTCTTCCCTACATAAAGGAAAGTGTGTGTGTTTGTACTGGGGGTGATATGGAGACACCTGGTGCCCAGATTTGATGTTAAGGGTGGGTTTAGACTAAATCAGAGTTGCGTTTCATTGGGATTCTTATACATGCATACAGACACAGGTGCCAATAGAATTTCAACAGGGTCTTCAAACAGTTCTATGCTGTTGCTTCTTATCCCTGCCCCTCCACTATGAAATGCAGCCATTTCATTTGCAGCTGGGATTCTCCATGCACAGCCAAACGAACTATAGACAATCTTTCATTCTGAACACCGTAAGCTACTATATATTACGCCAATTGTGTGTGTGAATACTTTATTTTGCAAATTAATTATAAGTCCTTTTCTGTTTTTATAATGTACGAGAATAATACTGGGATGCATTGAAAAGGGGGAAATATCTACCCACAGAGAGAGATCTGTGTGCAAGAGCAGGCTTTTGTACACACAGCCAACGCCGCCCACCTCATTATCATTACCTGAGTCTCAGTGAATGGGTCAGGTAGAACTTTTCGTGTGTCATTGTTGCACACAGCTAGTTGCACATGACTAGAGCTGGATTGCGACCTGGAACTTTATGGTTTGGGCTCCTTATTATTATTATTATTTAAAGAAAATGATCAGAATTTTTTTATATTAAAAAAATCATGTTCTGGGTGGCCCATCCTAAGATTTGCCATATGTGCTGCTGATAAATGCTTGGGGAGGGTACAGTTCCTATACCACTTGCAACATCAACCTTGGTGGTTTGCCAGCAATACAAGGAATTTGTATCACTACAAATACTAAATGTCAGGTTAGCATAATCAAAACACTTAATTAACACTTAGCACAAGATACCCTTTCCAGTTTTATTGAGGGTGTGTATGGAATAGGCACAGAAGCCTTTTCCAAAGCAAGGAAAATATGTGACATCACTCTTGCTATGGCACTTCCAGTCTAAAGATATTACCGTATGTGTATTACCCCAAGGAGTCTACATAAAAATGAAAAATAATATTAAATACAGTTTAATATTATGCTTATACATGGAGTTTAATATACATGCTTATACATGGAGAAAAATTATGTAAAATGTAGATTGATTAAAACCAACATACTTACATGCATTGGTTTTAATGAGTCTACTCTGAGTATGATTTAGTTGGATATTGCCTGATCTACTTGCCCTATTTTGGAAAAGACAAATTTGTGGAATGTGGGTTTAACAGACTCCTAAAGCAGTGGTTCTCGGACTTTCTAGTAGCTTCAGGAAGCCTTTAATTTACCAGCTGGAATGCCATGGGGAGGCATGTTTGGAAGCAGGGGTAGGGGACATGTGGCCCTCTGAATGTTGCTAGACTACAACTCCCATCATTCCCTGACCACTTCTGCCGGGGCGGATGGGAATTAGAGTTCAACATCAACTGGACGGCAACAGGTTTCCCACCCTTATTCCAAAATATTTTCCTGGGAGATGTTCTAGGCCACACACTCGTGGAATCATAGAATTGTAGAGTTGGAAGGGACCACGAGAGTCATGTAATTCAGTCCCCGCCAATGCAGGAATCCTTTGCCCATTGTGGGGCTCGAACCCGCGATCCTGAGATTAGGAGTCTCATGCTCCACCAACTGAGCTATCCTGTTGCGTCTCACTATCATCCTGCACAAACTGGGACTGGAGCCTTGGCCACGCCACTTTCCAGTAAATGCATATTGCTCTGAACAGGGTCTCCTGGCAAACATTTGCCATAATTGATGTTCTGACCAAGAAAGAAGAATCCCACAGTTCCTCAGAACACAATCCGATAACCTTGGAATTTGCTGCCAAGGAGTGTGGTGGAGTCTCCTTCTTTGGAGGTCTTTAAGCAGAGGCTTGACAGCCACCTGTCAGGAATGCTTTGATGGTGTTTCCTGCTTGGCAGGGGGTTGGACTGGATGACCCTTGTGGTCTCTTCCAACTCTATGATTCTATGATTCTATGAACCACTGCTCCAAGGCATGACACCATGGTATGGATCCTCAGAAACGACATTCCCGTATGTTTCTCTAGGAAAGGCAAGCAGAAGTAGGAAGGAATGTCTGTACTGGATTTCTCAAGAGTCCAAAAAACGAGACCCCAAATCTCTTAATCTCTTTACACCAGTTGTATGGTGCAGAACCACTCAACAAGAGGGTCAAACACACTGGGAGATGTGGGGTTGAGGGGGCTGCCCCCATCATCACACCTCTCACTAAGCATAAGATTTGTGTGTTTCATTTCAAACTGATTCAGGGCATTAAACACACACACATACACACAGCATTTCCTTAGGTATACCTATGAACTGTGAAAGATATCTGGAGGCTTGAACAATCTCATGAGTTGGTTTAAGATTGTGGTGTTTCAAATAATCCTGTGCTGTATTTCGTATAGCAGCCAGAGATATTGTACTGGAACCGCTGCTAAAAAAAACAAAAAACTTTCTTCTGCAACTGCTACTTGGTATGAGACGTGTAAGTTACCCCTTTTCCACATTGAGGGTAATGATGTTATTTGTAGTTTGTGGTTGCTGGGAGAGAGGCCGGTGGCGAATCACAGAAACTGCTTTTCTCTCTTTCCTACTTTCTTGTATCAGGACCGAATGTATGAATGTACTACAGAATATGTATGTTTGTGTGTGAAGCTGGACTTTCTGTAAATAGACCATTATGAACTGTGTAAAACCAACCCTTTGTTTGAACTTTATAAGAATTATAAATACTGTATTACAAAATTGCCTGCAAAATGGGTTTTTCAGCCTTATTCTGATTACTTATTTTTAAGCATAACACTAAGGAGTGCAAGTTTGCATATGAGACTAGATGGGACATTAACAGTGTAGCTGCAATTCTTGGTTACCGTATTTAAATTGCAGGTGGGAAGCCCTTAGCAACCTTGGGAGTATGGGAGTCAGATGGGAACGGGAAGTTTAACACATCCATGGTCATGATTCTGATGAAATCTCCTCTCTGAAGCTGCTATTTGCCTTTTAATGGAAGCCCTCTTGGCATCAATGGAGGCCATAGCTGTCAACCCTCCCTTTTTTTGCGGGAAACTCCCTTATTCCAATGCCGTTTCCCGCTGCTATCCCGGATTGTTGCTATCCCTTAAATTTCCCGGATTTCAAAGGAAGCAGCTCCTCTCCCTCCCTGCCGGCCAGGGAGGCTCCTCAGCTGCGTTGCTCGGCTGCCAATAAGGAGTCTGAGACCGACTGGGGGCGGAGCTTGCATGCCTTGTGCAGCCAGACCCTCACGCCCAACCAGACAGCCAGCCTGCCTGCCGTCTACGCGCTCGCTCTTTCGCTCACCCGTTCGCGCGCAGCCTCTGGAGCGCAGGGTGGCGAGGCTACTTGGTGCCATTGCACCGCCCTGGCGGCATCCCTTATTTTCAAATCCGAAAGTTAGAAAAAATCCTTTATTTTCAAATCCGAAAGTTGACAGCTATGTGGAGGCCTCCCTTGAAATGCAAACAACAGCTTTGGAGAGAGGTATTTTTGTATTGAACTGTGACAAGGAGAGAAAGAATTAAACTCTCCATTGCCGCGGCTTGCAGCCTCTGACAGATTATTTTAAGGGAATGAGGCCCTTGACTAAGGTTACCAGACATCCCCATTTCCCGGGGACAGTCCCTGGATTTACAAATCAGTCCCCATACAAAATCTATTGAAGCTGAAAAGTGTCCCCGGATTCATTGAAAAAAATATGGTAACCTTACCCTTGACAGGAAAATGGTTTCGCCCAGTGCTTTTTTTCGACAGTGGAACTTTGGTTGTTGAATGCTTCGGAAGCCGAACAATTCGGAACCTGAATGCCGGCAATCCAGAAGTGAATGCTTCTGTTTTCGAATGCACCTCAGAAGTCGAACGGTGAGCAAAGGTGGCGAAGTGGGTTTTGAAACTAGATTGTGGGCTACATCAAACTAGGCTGAGGATTGCTGTATACATTTTGAAATGGCTTTCCCCACATTGTTCCTGTCAGCAAATACCCCGCCTGGGGCAGTTTGTGAGACTGCCCCAAAGCCAGAGCAAAGCCGTGAGCGCACATCCCCGGCTACAGAGAGTCCGGTGGTGCAGTCATATGTGATTGTTCCCAGCATGAAGAACAACACACACAAGCCATGATTTAGGCTAACCTATTTATTGTAGAGAGAATCTCTGCTGCCATCTCAGTAAGACAGAGCTGGTATAAAGCACGCTGTCCGGCATCTAGGTCTAGCCAGAAGAGAGAGCACAAAGGCTAGGATTACAATAGTACAGTGAAACATAAACAATCCATGTAGGAAAAGATAAGGCAGCTTTCTCACGGCTCAGTGAGACAAGCAAATGTCAAACCACCCTCGCTGCAGCTGTATGCCGCTCGGCTTGGACAAAAATCATAACAGTTCCTTGTACAGAAATGGGGAGGGGGGTGACTGATATGGAACGCCTTCATTACTTTCCTCCTTCTAAAACTGGGTCTGGTTGCCCACCCACACATGATATGACACCTCAACCTCAGTGTTTGTGCTCCTTGAATGTAGTGGAGACTGGTCCATGAGGGCAAATGAGGCACGGCCCCACGGCCCTGACGTGTTATGTCCTGAGCTGTCTTGGTTTGGTTCCTCTAGGGGTACCTGCCTTTTTTACTTACAACTAGTCCATGGGATGGCTCTGGCTGTTGGTTTCCCCTCCTTACTCTCAATATTACCCCTTGTAGAACTCATTGGCTCTGGCGCCACCTACTGTTCGCCTCCCTGCCTTCTGCCCTACCAAGTCTCAGTGGACACCAGACACCATCGCTTGATTGGCCACATGCCTCTTAGCAGCTGCTGGAATAGTCTCTACCCTGTTGCTTGGCCTTTCCATGTTCTCCACGCTTCCTTCACATGGCTTCTTCTTCTCCTACAGAGCCAATCTAGATTGCTGCCTAGAGCAGCGACTATTAAAATCACCAGGACACTAGAAGATCGCAGAGCAACATGGATATCTTAGGAATTGGGATAACAAAAGAGATGGTACAAATATAAAGCACCCATACAATAAAAAAAGAAACACCAGCACAGAACTTGATAATGTGGAGACAACTTACAAGTTCTGGTCACCTCATCTGAAAAGGGATATTGGAGAGCTGCAAAAGGTTTAGAAAGGGGGATCCAAAATGGCCCAAAGGTTTAGCAACTCCCGTGTAATAAAAGGTTACAACATTTGGGTCTTTTTAGTTTCAGGCTGGGGAGGAAGGCAACTAAGAGGGAACATGACAAGAGGTATAAAATTATGCTTGGTGTCGAGAAAATGGACAGGGAGAGATCCCACCTTGCCAAAAATACTAGAAATCTGGGCCATCCGTAGAAGCTGGAAGCTGGAAGATTCAGGACAGACAAAATTAATAAATAACTATTTGCATGTATTCATATACACATGCAAGAGGTTATTTATTGTTGTTGTTGATGATGATTTATTAAATTTGTATACCACCGTTCATCCATAGATCTCAGGACAGTTCACAACACAAAATACAATATAAAAACACAAAATACATGATAAAAACAAGAACAAAAAACACAAACCAATAAACCTCTCTCCTCCCCACCCCCGAACCAATTTAAAAGGGGTCTGTGATGTTAATCAGCCAAGGCCTAGTTGAAGAGGAACATTTCCCCCTGGTGCCAGGTGTATAAGGAACGTGCTACCGGTAGCCGAAAACCTCCTTGGGGAGAGCATTCCACAAACGGGGAGCCACTGCATAAAATAGATAAACTATGGGATTTGCTTCTGCAAGATGTAGTGTGGCCACTAACTTGGATGGCTTTAACAGAGGATTAGACAAATCCATGGGGAATAATGTCTGCAATCCACTTTGGCTATGCTCTGCCTCTAGGTCTCTGAATACTAGTTACTGGAAATCACAAATAGCAGGAGTTGTTGTTGTTGCACCCAGACATGGGCATAGCCAGGATTTTTGTTAGGGAGGGGAGACCTTTGGGGGGGGGACAGAACCTCAGTTAGCTATGTATTTTTATTGATTTTTTTATTGATTTGGGGGAGGGCAGCTGCCTCTCTCTGCCCCACCCCCTTGGTGTTGCTACCGGTACTTACTATATGTGCCAGATTTACTGTAAGGAACATGCTGCAAAAGCAGGAGAATTAAGGTTGTTTCCAGATGACCAGTTTATCGAGCATTTATCCCTTTTTGTTTGCACAAAATTTGCAGGGAGGTTATACAATACCTGCTGTTTATTGAGCACTTATTCTGATTTGTTGGGGGGGCAGGGGATGTTAAACGAAGTTGTGTTAAGTAGTTGTTATCCCACACTTTAAAAATGCATTTTCCCATCACTTTCCTTTCTGCCATGTTTGGGGTTGAAGCAGGTTTGTTGTGCAAGAGCGCCAAATCCAGTATGGTGAACCCCAGCTGCAAAATAGTGACAGCCTGGATGTGTGAATTTCTATGAATGTCTGTGATACAAAAGATCCAGTTACAGGGGCCGTGTTGGTCTGCCATAGTCAAAACAAAATAAAAAATAAAAAAATTCCTTCCAGTAGCACATTAGAGAACTAAGTTTGGTTTTTTGGTATGAGGTTTCGTGTGCATGCACACTTCTTCAGATATCTGAAGAAGTGTGCATGCACACGAAAGCTCATACCAAGAACTATTTTTTCTTTTGTTGTGATACAAAACTTTGTCCACTAGGGGGCTACAGAGTTATTGGGATATATCTTTGTCAACAGGAGGGCTTAAATAAGAAAATCTGTTTCTACCTCTCAAAATGCCCTTTGCCTCCTGTGCTAAATTCTGGCAAAGAGAGATTTCCGGACTACAAGCAAGGTAGCTGGTTGTGGCAGTTGTACTGCAACTTGTCTCTCTTTTTTAAACAACCAACAACAATGATATTTCATTTCTTTTCCAATTTCTGAACATCCCTGCCTTCCAGGACTTGTTGTTATATAAGAAAAACAGGTTAGTGTGATTCCAGTCTGAAAACTCATAATCTCTTTAAAGGGGCATTAAAATAGAGAAAGAGATTGATAATAACTTGAAGCGAGATACTTACGAACTGCATCACATATTCTCCAATTGCCGCTATATCTGGGCAAAGTGAGCACATTAATGCATATATTGGTGAAAACATCATACAAAAATGCATTGTATTTAGGAAAATTGCTGACAAAAATGTGTACATTTGTCAAAATGGTCTTTTATTCGGAGAAATTCACACTAAAACGTTGAAGAGCTTTCCTATAATTTTTTTTAATTGCAAATTGCTGCAGAAGTGTAGAGAAGTGAAATTAAAACTGCAAAAATAAGAAACTAAGAGAACTTTATAAATTGACAGTTTTGTTCACCCCTACCAGAGGTAGCACCATTTGTCCCTATTTTTTTCTTTTGGGGAGATCTTGCTAAAATCTTGTCGGCGCGAATGTGTGTACACCAGCGTTGTTTAGTTTTTAAGTCCCCTTCTTTGGGTCTCTAGAAATTACATCTCCAGGGAGGGGGAAGATGAACTGTGACTCTAGTGCACATGCATGGGAACCAGGGATTGGGATCCTCTGGCTCACGTGCTCCTCTGCATACCAGCTTGGCTTGGAAACAGATTGCATTTTTATAGCAGAAGTACACATATAAAGATGCCTGCATGATCAGGCCAAAGATGCATCAACTCTCGCATCCGGTTCCCCTCATTTGCTAGCCAGATGCCTCCAGGGAGCTCAAAAACAGAGCAAGGTGGCAAAGTGTATTGGGCATGCTGGCATTCAGTGGCGTCCTCTAAACCTTGAGGTTGCTGTTGCTGACATCTGTCCGTCTCGGGAGACAATGGAGGAGTGTGCCTTCAGGGGCAAAGTCAAACTGCTTGAGAGTTACCTTGCCTGCTGTGGCTGTAGAGACCGATACAGGAGAGACACGTTTTGTTGCAGCTGAGGCAGATGAAGGTGTCCAGTTGTGCTGCTGCAGATGCTCCATGGCGTTTCTTCTCTCTGCGCTCCTCCCAGCGGTCATTCCTCCTCTGATCACTGCTATGGGATGCATGACCTGTCTGTCTCCATTTGCAGACAGAGGTGCCATGTAGTCATCATGACTTAGGGTGCTTTCAGGTGACCTGTTTATTGAGAATTTTTCCTGCTTTGTTTACTGGGAGATTAGACAATATTGGCTATTTAATGAGCATTCATTCTCACTGTTTGCAGGGAAGTTAGATGATGTCACTTCAAAACAAATGTTCCCCCCCATTTTCCCAGTGCATTTTCCCAACTCCTTATCACAAAAGGCCCAGTGTTTTGGGGAAAGTTTGTTGTTCGAAACCTCCCAGTCAATTATAATTGTACAACCTGAATTTGCCAGTATGTGATCGAGTCCCGCCCCAAAATAGCTACGGGTCTGATGCTTCCCTTCCTCCACTCCGTCCCTGATGACCTCCTCCCGATTGCAAAAGTTGCTGAATATATATATATATAAAGTGTGCAATACCACTTTAAACAATCATGGTTTCCCCCAAAGAATTCTGGGAGCTGTAGTTCATTAAGTGTGCGAGTTGTGAGGAGACCCCGCTATTCCCCTCACAGAGCTACAACTGATTGCCGTTTAACAGTCAATCCCTCTTCCCATGGGACTCTGGGAACTGTAGCTCTGTGAGTGGAAAAGGGGTCTTCTAACAAACAACTCTCAGCACTAGTGAACTACAGCTCCCATGATTCTTGTAGATAGGTCAGGACTGTTTAAAGTGCTATCACAGTGTTTTAAATGCATGGTGTAAATGCAGCCCAAGGCACTTGAGGGAGAATTAAAATACACTGGGCGGAGAACAATGCTAATCTTGCTTCCACTTTCAGCTCCACCAATGATCTTCAAGCACTTTCTCAATGGTTCAAGGATGCTTCTCCACAATCCATTCTTGCTTTGCATGTAACATTCCAGTTCTTGTGCTGGACTTCCCCTTTGCTCGGAGCTCTTTGCAAGAGAACAGCAAACTTCTTGTCTCCCAGAGGAGTAGGCATGCTAGGCTGGTTGTAGGGAAGAAGAAGAAGAAAGAAGCAACACTTACAAAGGTTCCTTGGGGCATCTGATTCGTGAATATTACTCTTTAATTCCTTCACCATGAGCTGGGAGAAGAACCTGTTTGTGGAACTCCTCCTGGTTGCAGCTGGCGGTGAGTAGATCTGTATACCCAGTTACGGTATCACTGTATTGTGTGTTGCTTTGCAAGGATAAAGGTAAAGGGACCCCTGACCATTTGGTCCAGTCGTGTCCGACTCTGGGGTTGCGGCGCTCATCTCGCTTTATTGGCCGAGAGCCGGTGTACAGCTTCCGGGTCATGTGGCCAGCATGACAAAGCCGCTTCTGGCGAACCAGAGCAGCGCACGGAAACGCCATTTACCTTCCCGCTGGAGCGGTTCCTATTTATCTACTTGCACTTTGACATGCTTTCGAACTGCTAGGTGGGCAGGAGCAGGGACCGAGCAACGGGAGCTCACCCTGTAGCAGGGATTTGAACCGCCGACCTTCTGATCAGCAAGCCCTAGGCTCTGTGGTTTAACCCACAGCGCCACCTGGGTCCCTATTTTTGCAAGGATACAGGGATGCAACAGACTCTCTAGCTCTTCTTTGCCTTTAATAGCTGTGTAAAAGAGGCAGCGTTTTCTACAGGTACAGCTTGTTATGCAGGAGTAGGGAAAGCCTGTACAGGATCATCTGGTGACAAGATCCACTCCCCCCCAACCACCTTTGAGCTTTTTCCTGAAGAGCATTGCTGCCGTTAACCTTCCTTGCGGCCCTGAATCAGGTGTGGCAAAGTTTTGACTCTCCAGATGTTGTTGGACTGTAACTTCCATAATCTTTGGCTATGCTGGCTAGGGTTGGTGGGAGTTGTGGTTCAGAAACAACAGGAAGGACCAACGTTCCCCAGCCCTGCCCTCAACAAGGCACGTGCCAAGAGGCTTTAGAGAGTACCTGCATGGGGTTGTTTACTGCGGTGTTTTTGATAGAAAATCTAATTTTCTGGATGGTTTGGTCTACTAAAGAAGCCTAATATGAGCACACCTCAGTTGTATTTTCTGCTTTGTACCAAATACACATGTTAAAGATAAATACGGAGAGAGTATCAAGCTACTGCAAGGTTACAAAATACTGTGGAAATATCCCAAGAAATCAAATGTAGAAGAATGGATGCATGGGATTTGCAAGGCAATCTTGCCCATTTTGTCAGACTCCCTGACAAAAGGTTCCATGGGAAAAGAATAGTTCTTTTTAGGTCTAACTGGCAATTTTATTCTACTTAAACATTGGAAATGCAGAGGTGTTTATGGTCCTGAGTTCAATCAGCAGAAGGTTGTTGATAAAAATGCTTGATCCAACCTAAGCTAACCACTTTCCAGTCCTGTTGATTTTAGTGGAAGAGTTACAGTAAATACTGTACATGTGTATCTTTTGCCTCCTGGAGTCAGTTTTCTTCTACCTATCAGCAGATCCTTTGCAGGGCTGCAAGTTCCTTAAGTGGGGAGTGATATTAGGTTTATTAGAGAAATGTGTCCTAGGAGGTCTTATTCACTTGAGACAGACAGGACTCATATATACTTCTGCTTGTCCCATTGCTTTCTCCTGGGGAAACCTGCTGTTTACCGTTGGATTGGAACAAACATCAATGGCTTTATCTGCAGATTGGTGGGACAAATGAAAAACCACGCAGACCCATGCCTAGAAAGAGGGAAACCTATTGGACTTTCTAGGCACGGGGCAAGTGGGAAGTGTGGATGAGCCCTAAGAGCAACGCATTTGAGGAGGAAAGGTGTACAGGTCATCACTGCTAGGGCTGGGCGATATCTGGTTTTCAACATGTATCACCAGCTAAACATTGCAATATACTGATATATCGCAAAGTCTGAAATAAGGATGGAACTATGTAGAGGAGAACAGTTGGGCTGGGCGATATCTGGTTTTCAACATCACGATATATCACCAGCTAAACATTGCAATGTACTGATATAGCACGACTTCTGAAGTAAAGATAGAGCTAGTTCTCAATTTTGTGATATATTACCAGCTATATATCACAATGTCTGAAAAACGGATGAAGCTATGCAAAGGCATTGGCTGGCTTCACAGTTTCCCCCACATTGTAACTGTTGCATAGCATGCGCGCACCAACATACACCATAATTTGCAATATATTGCCAGGTCAAAAATTATGAAACCAATATCATGATATGGACTTGAGACTGGTTTTGGACGATATATCACCCAGCCCTACTCACTGCCCATGCCTCCGTCTTTTCAGAGACACGACTCGAGCTGAGAGATGCTTAGAATGGAAGGGATTTTTGGAAATGAAATTAAACTTACTCTCTGCTTGTTTGCAGCTATTTTATCCTACAGTGGAGAGGTGCAGGTTGAAGCAACTCCGCAGCCCATTTCAGTCTTGCAGAGAGCCAATCGAATGACCACGACTCTTCCATACAGTCATTCAGAAGTTTCAGTCACACAGATAGGCAAGCAATCTGTACAAGAGGCTACCCAGAGAACCCAGTCAGTGTCAGCATTACTTGAAGATGCTAAGATGGTAAAAGCAGAATCTATACCACCAGCCAAACAAGTTTCAGTCCACAAACAGGCAAACACAGCAGCCACTCCTCTAGAGACAGCTGCAAACCCCACACGTCCAACCAGTCAAGCTGCAAGTCGCAGAGTGACTAAAACTACAGTTGTTGCCAGGAGCACAGCCGTGCAATCTGAAACACAAACTGATGAAGCTGGAATCCACGGAGCCATAAAAACGACAGTTTCACAACCTGCAGCCCCAAGCAGCTGGAACACTGCAGCTCCTGCCTTGCCAGCGAAGGCAGGAAATGCAAAGAAGACTGTAGCTGGAACAAGCGACGAGCGCATCACACAACATGTGCCAGCAGCCGCAACGCCAAGAGCAAACAGTACAGCCCACAGCAAGATGCCATCTGGGCACAAAGCCACTGTTCCTGAGCCAACAGCCCCAGTTGGGCCAACCCTCACACCCAAACCATCGCCAGCTGCAACGGGGGCTTATAGTGTTTCTAATGGAACTGCTGAGTGTATTAAAGCATCGGTTGGCTTGACAATGATAGCTAAAAATGGAAAAACAGTAAGCTGCAGCTTTCCCCTTTTCCATTATCCCCACCCCATGTTTTTTTTGTTCAAAAGATCAAAACAATCAGTTAATTCCAGGGATTGTGGTTCTGGGTTCCACAATTTCAGAAAGCCTTAGGTTTACATCTATAGCATGGGTAGTATCTGTTGCCGCCATGTCGTCAGCGCAAGTATTTCTGTTCATGCAATGGAACTTCTCCCTTCTCCTTAACAACAACAACTACTACTACTACTACTACTACTACTACTAATTTCTTATTTGTACCCTGCCCATCTGACTGGGTTGCCCCAGCCACTCTGGGAAGCTTCCAAGATATATAAAAACATAATAAAACATTAAACATTAAAAAGCTTATCTATACAGGGCTGCCTTCAGATGTCTTCTAAAGGTTATTTAATTACTCATCTCCTTGACATCTGATGGGAGGGCATGAACCCCCAGAGCAGATTCAGGGGGTGCCCCGGGGGAGGAGATGGAGGAGTTTCATTGCAAGAACCCTTGCGCTAATGGAACAAGTGACTTAGTGCTACTTAGTGATACATTCCTTCCTCCCCCCCCCCCAAATAAATAAATAACAGGAACTGTAGTTTACACCTCACAGAGCTACAATTCCCAGCACCCAGGACTCTTTTGGAGGAAGCTATGTGCTTTAAATGTATTTGAATTGATTAAATTCATACCCCAGGAGCCCAGGGCAGCAAACAAACAATTAAAAGATCTTAAAAGCAATTCCAGTGCAGATGCAGACTGGGAAATATCTTAACTTAAAAAAAGCTTGGTGAAAGACAACAAAGACAGTGCCTAATATTCAAGGGGAGGGGATTCCATAGGATAGATGCCACAACTTTGAAGGGATGGTTCCTATATTGTGTGCAGTGGACCTCCTGGCAAGAGGGTATCTTCAAGGTGCCCTCGCTTGTAGAGTGCAGTGACCAAGTATATAACTAGGTACCTAAGGGGAGAGACAACCTTTCAGGTGTTCTGGAGCCAGGCTGTATTGGGCTTCATATACCAAAAGAAGTATCTTGAATTAAGCTCCGTAGCTGATTGTCAGCCAGTGAATGCTGCGGATGTGACCAAACTCAGATGTAAGTCATTGGTCAGACATAGCACCAAATCAGGATAAGGGAGGTATGTGGAGGAGGTATATTGGGCAGGGGGTTGTGTGAACCTGTAGCTCACTTCTCCGCCCCCATTAATGACCAGCAGCACCAGCCCACTCAGATGGGGAGTGTCAAGAAGGGGCTGTGCAAGAACCATTCTGACCTGAGCTATGTGATGGGTATAAGAAAAGGCTCCCAGGGGTGCTGCTGGAAGCAAGTGTCGTTGGAATAGGTGGGACTTCTAATGGTTAGCAAGGGGCTATAACTCTCATCATCCCTGACCATTGGCTGTGCTGGGTGGGACTGATGGGACTTGAGAGTCCCCCAACATTTGATTGGGTGGGCAGGTGCACAGGTTAGCCACCCCTGTTTTAGAAAGAAAGCATGTGTCAGGCTGTGGTGGGATTCATGCGGCGATTCCATTTCCCTTTTACAGAACAACCTGGAATACTTCAGTATCGACCCAAACGCCACGCGCACGATTGGAATGTGTGGGGTTTGGCTGTCAACTCTGAAAATCTCATTTGAAGGTGGCTTCATACGTTTTACTTTCACCAAGGTAAGCATTTCACCAGGTGTTGTTTTGGGGGGAGTGAGGAGGGGATCCCAGAACGTTGGGAATTTTCCTTGAAGAGAGTGATTTGACATTTGGCTTTGGCTCGGTTTCAGTGGTCGAGCATGAATTTTACCTTAGTTCAGTAGGCTAGTTTCTACACATGCCCACCCCTATTTTTTCGGGACGTTTTATTAGTTGGCCTACTAATAACTTCTGGTTTGTGCATTTAAAGTGGATTAAAAAGCTTTCTCTGCCACACTAGAGCAGCAAATCCACTTCAAAAGCAAAACAAAGAAACGGAGATTAAGTAGGAAAATGCATTGAGAAGTGTGGGGTAAACACCCTGCAGGCAAATTGGGATGAAAGAAGCAAGAGGGATGCTTATTGTTGTATAACTGCCCGGTAAACATGTCAGGGGATGTGTGCGTTCTGTTTTCTCAACAGGGGACATGTGAGAACTCCTTGTTTGGATAGGCCTTTTGCCAAACCAAACCAACACCCTAATTGTCAAACAAAGACCCAGTTTTAAGTGTTTGCTCCGAGCGGTGTTGTTTAACTGAAGTAAGAGCCTTAGAAACTGTTGTGTCGTTGAGAGCCACATCACAGAGTGGCTTCAGTGAAGATGCCGAGGTAAAATTTTGAGTTGGCCACCCCAAGCAACACCCTCCAGAAGCAATGCAACTATTGGTGCAGCATTGCACAATCCAGCCCCCTCTTTAAGATAAGCATTCAGAGGTTGTTGAGTTTGAACCTGCTCTTTGAAATATACCGGTATGCAGGCATGAATTCGGCTGCCAGATTCCGTGTGCGTGTGTGTTTGCCTTTCAAAAACTATTATAGAGGCCTTATTCTGATCAGTTAGATGTGATTTTGTACAGAGTGTGCCTTCCATTAATATGACGCATGCATAACCTGAGATCAGGTGTTGTGTGCTACAAAAATTGGATTGTGAAGTGTGTGGGAGGGAGAAGCTGTGTACATGCATTGCTATACCTTTAAAGCGTATTTGAAGCACATTTCACCCCTCAGGTTTGTTAAGCATTGTTGGGAACTGTAACTCTATGAGGGGAAAACTCATGCTGCCCACCTTTTTCAGATCCAAAACCAGGATGCACGTCTTCCAGGACACACTCCTGGGCGAGTTACGTAAGCTGCGTGGTGATCTCACTCTGGGAAAAAAAAACACTTTTGCGGGTGCCATCTTGCATGGTGCCTGAAAGGCCCTTTTTGGGGGGACAAGAACGCATGAGGTCACTTTGGCTGGGGAAACCCAGATGTAAGTAAAGGGACCCCTGACCATTAGGTCCAGTCGTGTCCGACTTTAGGGTTGCGGCGCTCATCTCGCTTTATTGGCCGAGGGAGCCGGCGTACAGCTTCCGGGTCTTGTGGCCAGCATGACTAAGCCGCTTCTGGTGAATCAGAGCAGCGCACGGAAACGCCGTTTACCTTCCCGCCAGAGCGGTTCCTATTTATCTACTTGCACTTTGACGTGCTTTCGAACTGCTAGGTGGGCAGGAGCTGGGACCGAGCAACGGGAACTCACCCCGTCGCAGGGATTCAAACCGCCGACCTTCTGATCGGCAAGCCCTAGGTTCTGTGGTTTAACCCACAGAGAGAGAAAAAATGAAAACGTCAAGCCTGCTTTGGGGCTACTCAGAAATGGCTTTCAGGAAGCTTCCAGAACAGGAATGGGGAACTTCAGGCCTGGGAACCACATACAGCCAGCCTTCCAGTGCTCCGTTGGGGCATTGGGACTTTCCCTGGGCCACAGCCCTCACCAGACATGCCCTTTGACTGCTTTTGACTGCTTTTTGCCTGTGTCCTTGAACTGTGAAAATGCTTCTTGTTTGGCAAGGACGAAGGATGGGGAGACAGTGTATAGTAGAAAGGTCAGGCTTTTCTGTGGCTCAGAGTAACCTACTGCACATAGGTTAAGAGTCATATCCGTTGCCTCTTCTCTCACCCGCCACTGAAATTTGGCCCTCAGAAGATTCCCCATGAGGGAATCCGGCCCACTGGCTAGAAAAAAGGTTGCAACAGTTGGCCTTGGTCATAAACATTGCTAAATGAAAAATATTCTGATGTACCCTGGAGTCCTCAGGGGAGTGCTTACCCCTCTTGCACCCTGGCACCTCTTGGATGTCACAAGAAATATCAAATTTGCCAGGTGTCTGAAGCATTTCCCCTTGCTTTACCTAATGGTAGGGCTAGCGCTGACTTGGAGGCTTTGTTATTATATGGGCAAAGGTTCCAGTTCTAAATGTTTTGTTCTAAAGCGCCTGAGGAGCATGGCTACATCCCTGCTGCAGGTACCACGTGGACCAAGAAACTGCTTTTACAGACATGCACATCATACTTCCCAACTACAGAGCATGAGTCGTACACTCCAGTCCTCTATGAAGGGCAAATACACTTCGCAAGCAGCTAGCACAAAAGAAAGCCCCCTTCTGTTGTATTAGAGGAGGCTATGTGGCCTGAAATAATAGGAAAAGGTTTCCGTTGGTTTCCACTGAACTCCCTCTATCTGCTCTTGGTCATGAACCTTCTATGCATCTTCTTGTGTTTTCTAAATTGTAAGCAGTGATATTGGGGGAAAAAAACTTTGCTTGCTTGCTTTCTCCCCCTTTTTCTTTTCTTTTTTGCAGAGTGGAGAAGTGTACTATGTCAGTGTGATTGAAGCTTCTTTAACTGTACCATCTGAGGGTAAGTGACGTGGCAATTCTCCCCCTGCCTTTGAACAGTTAGCAATTACGAAATTTTGAAGCTTCTCTTAAGAGTCAAGGCACTGGGTCACGCAGAGCCACCAGAACTCATAGCTGGCATTTGAGTAGCATGTAAAGGAAGTTAGAAATGTCTTTTTCAGCACTTCACCGCGTGCATTGATTTAAGATGTGCTGGGGATGAATCAAACTTTCCGTTTCATTTTCTCTCAGCTTCTATTTCCTCTAGCCTTCAGTTTGACCTGTTTCCAAATCAATTTGCATTAAAAAAAATAATTCATGAACATTTGCATGCATTTTGCTCACATTTCTCTTAATATACACATTTTTGTGCACCAAACTGAACGCATATTTCGAAGCAATTTTCCCTAATATTATGCTCCCCCCCCCCAAAAAATATATTGGGTGGTATTCAACTAAATTTTATTCAGTTGTTGGCATGCATTTGTCTTGAGAGACAATGGAGTGTGCCTCTGGGGGTGAAGTTAAACCGAGGATCACAGCGCCTGCTGTGGGTCAGGAGCATAGCATGGGCAGGGGCTGCCAGGGTAATGGCCCTGAGTGCATTTTTCTGGGGGGTGCTGCTCACGCCACCCTACCAGCCCTTTGCAAGGCTAGGATCAAAGAGTGCATGATTGCTGTGTCCTTCGTAAGCCACCCTCCCCGAGCCACTTTGCAAGGCTGAGATGATACAGTGGGAGCTGGGCTGGCAAGGCAGGATCCCTTAGCCCTCCCAGGCACCCACCCGCCCCAGGCACCAGCTAAACATGCTCCACCACTGCTGTGGCTGCAGAGACTGGTAACTTGTATTTCTGCTGTGTGGGTCATTCCACGTCAGTTCAATGCGGTCATGCCACCCACCGTCTCGGATTTTGATGAAACTTGGTGTACACCCTTCCCTTATGGTTGAAAGAAACCCGCTTAATTTTTTTCCCTCTATCACAAATGGTTTTGATTTTATAGCACTTCAACGTTTCGTGAAATCTGCATTTCTGTCCCACTTGAGATCCTCGGGCTTGTGTGCATTTTATTTTTTTTCTCCATAACCAATGATCAGATCTCTTTGAAATTTTACAGAGCTCAATAACATGATGAGCATTTCAGGAAAAAAATACACCAGCACTCAAAAGATGTTATAAATGCCTTAAAAAATGTATAAATGTAGTTTTTCTGGTGGAGGCAAGAGGCAGGGCAAACGGAAGTGTGGATGAGCCCTCAGACAGTATTAGCACCCCCATATTTTAGACGGTGGAGGGGGCTGAAGCTGCGTGCCTTGCATTATGTATGTAATGAGTTTGTGGGAGAAGTAAGATTGCATTTAAGGATTCCTGGGTCAAGACTTTACTTCTTGCCACCACATTGCACTTTTTCTGGATTGCACTTCTGAGGCTTATTTTATGAGGATAAAAAAATGCACTCATGGCCACCTTAGGTGTACTCAAAATCAGTGGAACTTGAGCATACATTTAAAGTACTTCTTAAAGTACTGACTTCAAAGAAGCCGACTCTCTGCAGAATTTAGAATTGCAGCAGGCTGTTCTTTTCCTGAATAATCATCCACTAAGCCTAGGGCTTGCCGATCGGAAGGTCGGGGTGAGCTACCGTTGTTCGGTCCCAGCTCCTGCCCACCTAGCAGTTTGAAAGCATGTCAAAGTGCAAGTAGATAAATAGGTACCGCTCCGGCGGGAAGGTAAACAGTGTTTCCATGCGCTGCTCTGGTTCACCAGAAGCGGCTTAGTCATGCTGGCCACATGACCCGGAAAAACCGTCTGCGGACAAACGGCGGCTCCTTCGGCCAGTAAAGCGAGATGAGCGCCGCAACCCCAGAGTCGCCTGCAACTGGACCTAACAGTCAGGGGTACCTTTACCTTTTTAAGAGTCAGTAGAATAATAGCAACACATGAAACCCTCCTCCAATCCTGGGAACTGTAGTTTACCCCCTCACAAAGCTATAATCCCCAGTACCCTTAAGAAACCAGTTCTCAGAAGTCATGTGCTTTAAATGTATAGTGTGTGCGCAGCGCTAGTTTGACCCTAATTCTTCATAAATCTGCACAAATGTCTAATGACCAGGTGGAACAGGCACTGGTAGGAGACAGCTCCAGAAGAGGAGCCAAGAGAAAGTTGGTCTTAGCAGAGCTGGTGGAGGGTCCTCACTGTCTTGTCTGCTGTGGTCAGGTGGAACTAGTGCTATGGAAAGACAGTTCTGGGACTGGAGGAGATGGATGAACCTGTAGCCTGCCGCATGTGGAACATATTTGCCTCCCACTGTCAGGCACCCAGTTCTAAGTAGAAAGGGGTGGCAGGCTGGCCGGCCAGTTGGCAGGTACCGTAAACAGTCTGGTAGTAATGAGGATTTGTATGGTGGCTTTGGGTCACTCTTAGGGGTTATCTCATCCCCTGAATAGATCTGAGGTCTTAGTGTTTGCATTTGAACTGCCTGCAATCCATCCTCTAAGCAGCAGACCTAACAGCTTGATCTATAGCGGGGTTTCCCAAACTTAAGTCATCAACTGTTTTTGGACTACAACTCCCACCATTCCTAGCTACTAGGAGCAGTGGTCGGGGATGATGTGAATTGTAGTCCAAAACCAGCTGGAGACGCAAGTTTGGGAAATCCTGATCTCTAAGATCGCAGCTCAAGCTATGCAGCGCCTACTGCACATCAGTTGGTGATCCTTCATCCAAGGAAAGATTTTGCCACCATTTCTTTTTATTTCTGTATACTTCAGGTGCGCTGTACAGTGGACTTAAAAGCGACCAGCTCTTTTCAGCACCTTTAGGGAATTGCTTCAAGTGTCTCAGCATGCAAACCATAGAGATGTCCAACAACCTTCAACTCCTGCTTTCCAGCTCTCAACTTCAAGCCTTTAATATCGTTGGCAACCAGTTTGGGAAAGGTTGGTAGCAGTGCTTGTCACTAGACGTGTGTTAAGGCGCTCCTTCTCATTCAGTTGATTTAAACACACCACTGTGAGCAAGTCCAGGCCAGTAGCATGTTTTTAAACAGCTAGACACTCCTGTTGCAATCAACACTGTGTGAAGTACGGTTCAGTTATTATCAAGGACTTTCTTTCAAAAAACATATGAAATGCAGGCTCAGGTAGTATTCCTTGCTTTCATTTGTAGCTTAACTGGAATAGCTAGTCTGTTCATTTCACCAGCAAGCACATAGCAACCGCAGTGTGACTGTGGCAGCTCTTTTCCCACGGCAATTGACAATTGCATGGGGATTGCAGGTAACCTGGATGCATGAAAGGGGAGTCCACTTGCTATCCCCAGCCAATGTGCCTTCAGCCAATGGTCTGAACAAAACCATGCAACTGTGGGTGCAATCGGTGACCCTGCCATTTATTTGCAGGATTCCCAGCTGCACAGAGAGATGTGCCATTCACATGTTGCAATTTATAGGCATAACCCACACCTTCAGCTGAACAAGTGAGGACCAAGAAGGGGGGCACAAGGTGGGATCCAGATCCCCATACCCACGTGATGGCTGATAGGAAATGTTCAGTTCACATTTCTGCACTGAGCTTGTAAATTTTCATTTAGTCCTCATGAAAATTCGTCAACATTCTAGCGTGCGTATCTCGGCACATTCACACTTTTACGCAGCTTTGCCCAATATACACCTTTGCAATTCATGTAATGAATTGTGTTTGTTAATTTTCACATACTTGTGCATTTTTCTCAGGGCCATGATGTGGGGATGGATAGTTCTTTGGGGATGTGCAGGCTCAATCGATGACCATTCCTTGTTGCAGTCAGAGTCCAGGCTGCTGCTCAGGGTGGGGTTCATGGCACAATATTGTAGACATGTGAAGACTTGGCAGAGAAGTTTCAGTCAGAAGAGTCTTCCCCTCTGCTCTTGCTTACTGGCATTCTTTTAACTGGGGATGCCCGGAATTGAACCCAGAAAGCTCAACCCCTGGGCCACAGCTTCTCCCAAATGGATTGGGGAGCGACTGCCAATTAAAGTATTTAGTATCAGATAAGAGGAACCAATATGTCAGGCATTCAGGCAAAGAATAGGTAGAGGGAAACCATACATCTGGATGTGCAGAGAGAGACCCAAGCAGTCTCCCCACACTGACAAGCTTCAGGGGCAGACTTTGGTAATCTTTCATAATATAGTGCCCTGTGTGAGGCCAAAATTTGGTGTCCCACAATGGATCTTCTCAGTTATGGACCTTCTCAATTTTGCGCCCCCTTGGTTCAGCACCCTGTGCAAAGGAACTGCCCATCCTCCCTAAATCCGGCGCTGCCAAACTGAAGGAAGTTTTAAAGCTCTCAATTGCACCAGACTGGCCTGCCAGCATCATCTGACTTCCCAGGCCAAGAGGATTCTGGGTCTCTTGTAAATTCCTAGCCAAAATGAACTGTAATTCCCAGTGCCTGATCCACAGAACTCCCAGTTTGCAGCCCTGCCATGCCCAATATAATGGTTTGAAATGGACTATAGATTGATGGCTCAATCCCCGATTAAAGCTGGGGAAAGTTCCAAGCTACCTCACAACAATTAACTTTTTTTAAAAAGTTGCCTTCCATGAGCATTGGGGAGAGGATATGCTATGCATCAAGAAATTAAAACTGACCAAAATGGCAACTCTACAGACAGTGCTTGTAGGTTTTTGTATAATTATCAGTAGCTGTATTTTACTGAGCAAGAAACTGATAAAAGCATATGATAATTGTGTAATACGCCATAACATCCTGATTTTTATTGCAGAGGAAGAATGTGCTCTTGACAGAAACAAGAGATTAATTCCAGTTACCGTGGGCCTCAGTCTCGCAGGATTATTTGTCATTGTCTTTGCCACCTTTGCGATTTACAGAAAAAAACACACCTCAAGCTATGAACGAATCTAAACCACTTCCTTAAAGATTTGTGCGGCAGTGAGTGAAAAGGTTGTGGATAGTGGAATGCTCTGCTTCTGCCTATTTATTCTATTGTGGCAACTACAATTGTAAATTGATTGTGTTGTGTATTCACTTGTGTGCACTTGAAAATTGACACTATTATATTGTTATTTCTATATTCATAACTTGCCTTTCTGCTTAGGCAAGAGCGTACACACACACACACTGTATATACTGTGTGTATCGGTGTATATATATAGGGCTATGACCTTTAAGGAGGATGCAGCCGATTTTTTAAACATTTTTAATACAAGTACTTACAATTTTTTTTCAGGTTTCCATCTTCAAAAAAGCATTTCCCCTTCTCTCATACAACAGGGAATGCTTCTATTCTATCTTGTCTCATCTATAAACAAAGAATTATGCTTTTTGCTTCAAACTATGGTTGTTTTTATTCATATGCAAATATAATTAAATTAATAAATAAATAAACTAATATTTCTTTAATTGTGTCCTATCCCTAATAAGAATAATCTCTTTTTCTCTATCTTTCACACATACAGAAACATATACACATCTCACCCACATCTCTGTCTTAGGCCAGAGTGGATCTGGGAGAGCCAGAACAAAAAATGGTCAAAGGAGCCCAGTTTTTACACCCTTCTGGACAAAGGCCTCAAAAGAAAATTCCAGCACAGCTTTGATCAAGGAGGTGCCATTTCCCATGTCCTAAATTATGTATGGACATGTACTATGTATGTAAAGTATGGACTCATGTAGCCAGAGTGATGGAAATTTGCTTTTGTGGATGCAGGTGGTGGCATTCATTCTTCAGATAGTTTGATTAGATCTTGATTTGAGCAATGTTTTCCTCTCTGGAAGGCAAAGGCATGCAACTAATTTTGGATTGCAATGATTGCATTGTGAAATCCAGTGCATATGACTTGCAACATCACTTCCACTGCGTTGACTCATTTAACACTTTCCCATCGGGTCTCCTGAAGCCTCTTTACCAAGAGAACCAAACAAAAGCCATTCTTATAATCATAAATGCAAGACATAGTAGGGTGGAGCGTCTCCTAGGTTTGTAAGTCCCCCAACACTACAACCTTTGCTCAGTTACTTGGAGCTTCCCAGAATGGTACATGGAGACATCTCCTCTGCTTTCTCTGGCCCTGGGAGCAGATCCTGTCTCCAGGCAACTGTAGGGGTTTGTCAGGGGTCACACCATTTGGGCCCAAGAAAAGGCACTAGCCCAAGGTCACCAAGCAGCTGCATGTGGTGTAGTGGTTAAGAGCGGTAGACTTGTAATCTGGTGAACCGGGTTCGCGTCTCCGCTCCTCCACAGCTGCTGGGTGACCTTGGGCTAGTCACACTTCTTTGAAGTCTCTCAGCCTCACTCACCTCACAGAGTGATTGGGGGAGGAAGGGAAAGGAGAATGTTAGCCGCTTTGAGACTCCTTCGGGTAGTGATAAAGCGGGCTATCAAATCCAAACTCTTCTTCTTCACACTAGTTTTGCCTCACAATTTTAACACTGAAGCAACCTTGCCAAAGCATTCCCTCCCACTCCTAAAAGTGTTGATAGATATGATTTCCATAGAGGAAAAAACAATTACTGCTTCTTGTGAAGAGTGGCATAGTATCTGCTTTACTATTACAGGAGTCGTGAAACTGCTATAAAACGTTACCATTGTGGGGAGGGGCATAATGACAAGAATATATTTTTAAAAATAATTGAAGTCATTAGGCCTTAATTGATGCCTCAACGCCTTCCACATGTGCTGTGTCAGGAAGATTTTGGGCATCACATGGCAGAACAGTCTGTACTTTCCCAAGCCCACATTCCCAGCATGTTCGCACTCCTGTCTCAGCGACGTCTACGTTGGCTTGGTCGTGTCCACAGAATAAAGATGGCAGGATCCCCAAGGATGTGCTCTAGGGGGAGCTGGCTTCAGGCACCAGACCAGCTCTGCACTACAAATATGTAAATGTGGCATGGAGGCGGCCAACATCAACCTCACTGTGTGGGAAACCCTTTCGGAGGACCACAGTGCCTGGAGTCAGACAGTCAGGTTGTGTATCCACAGCAGCGACCACAGGAGGACCACTGGGAGGAGCGAACAGGTGTACCTGATGCCATGGTGTACCTGCATCAGCAGAACTGGACGCCTTCATCTGCCCCAGCTGCAACCAAACATGCCCCTCCCATATCCGTCTCTACAGACACGCTACAACCTTCCATCAGTTTGACTTTACCCCCTAAGGCACATTCCTCCATTGTCTCAAGGACAGATGTCAACAACCGAAGTTATGTAAACCTATTTATATAAAAGGTCATTGGGATTTTGTTTTTTAGGGTTGCAAGGATTTCATCAGCAGGGACATTCCTAAATTCTTCACAGCTTTCCCCGCCCTCAGCTGTTTATAGTGTCTTCTTGTTTGGAATCTTGGCTTCCACGTGGTTATATGTCTCACAAGGAACGCATTTTCTATGGTGCTTGCCTTAAATGCAAACCATCAGTTTATGAAGAAGCCCTGCTGATAACTAAACAATTTCAGAAAAAGGAATGATAGGGGAATTAACCTTATTAGATTTTGTAGACAAGCTGTATGTAAAATGTGAAAATGCTAACACCTCCCTCCCTCATGTGCCTAATTAAGATGGCACCACCAGTGTATTCATTACAGAGTAACAAGCAAAAAAAAACAGGTCCCCTTTCTGAGAAGATTGCAATCTAAAATTCAACAGAGAGTGGCTATTTACAAAATAATTCCTTCCAGTAGCACCTTAGAGACCAACTAAGTTTGTTATTGGTATGAGCTTTCGTGTGCATGCACACTGGCTATTTACAATTACAGGTGCCACATAATACTCTTTAGAACTCCCTGCCTCCTGACATTGCCATCAAGTGCTCCTACGGAAGGAAGGGTAGAATGTAAATTCAATAAAAGCTGAGGCTTTTGCTCCTTAGCTGTGAAGATACATGGCAAAATTGCATGTCACACTACTTAATCAATTGTCACTTAAGTGTATGGTAAAGAAGGCAGTGTCCTGTGACTCTTGTCTGACTGAAGCATAATAAATGCATTATACAGTTTATTTCTGATTTTGGGTTAAGTAGCAGAGCCAATAATTTTGACAAAAACATCATTCAGAGGTCATCCTTGAAACACTGTTCTTTGTTTATAAGAGAAATGCTTACCAAAATTGGTGGAGTCCTTTTCCTTGAGTTCTCCTTTCTCTGAAGATAGAATATTCTCCATTCCTGTAGCAATACGTCAAATTTATTTTGCCATTAGAGACATTTTATATGCATGCAAATATTTAGCCCCATGAACAGGACTACTAATTCCTATAGATAGGGTGAGAAAATAGTTTCCTAATCACACTAAAATATGTGTCCTAATGTCAGTAAAAACTCCTATTTATTGGCTCATTAAAAACTACAAGTGTCTCTTGTTGTTGTTTTTTTAATTAAAGCTTAATGAGAACAAATTCTTGTGATGATTCACATTATTAAGTTGCATATTGTTATTTCTAATCTAAATAGACAAGTAACTTGGCATTGCTTTCCAAGACTGCTAAATGATTACATAGGTTGCCATCTAGTGTGCAAAAGCACATATTACCCAGTCACCAAGGAGCATTATTGAACTTGTTCTGGCTCTTTGGAAGAATCCATGAACACTCAGTCACACCTACAGAATGGGGATAATTGGCAAAGTTTTCGTTAGTTTGCATTTTGGTTAAACCTTGTCTAGTACGGTGCTTTCCTGTTTCTGCAATGCTCTCCCCAGGGAAGCTCATCTGGTGCCTTCTTTGCATATATTTAGGCGCCAGGCAAAAACATTCCTATTCTCCTATATATCTCCTATATAAGTAGAAGCACAGAAATTTCTTTTCACCAAAATAAAATAAAATGCACAGGTTGCCTCAAATAAATATTGATAAACTGTATTTTAATTCTCTTTCTTTTTCTTTCAAGTGCTCTGTTTCTGCCCATTGTCCTGTTGCCTTTGCATTCCTTTGCTTCTGGGGAATCGGGTAGATTAACGGCCTGCCCGTTTTAAAATTTATTTTTTAAAATATTAAATGTACACTGCCCTCCATCCAAAGATTGCGGGAATTGTACTCTTCGCAGATGACACAACAGGGTATGTACTTGGTTGGTTTTGACCAATAAATTTGTATAAGGCTGTGATGTGTGGGGAAACAAGGAAACAGAGTTTGATGCTGACTAGCTTATATTAGCCACTGGAAGGAACCTAGAGCCCTGCCCTGTAACTCATATTTTCAGCTTGGTTATTTAACATGCTGCTATTATTTTCTGCTTTATACACATCATGACTGTCTGTCTATCTATCTATCTATCTATCTATCTATCTATCTATCTATCTATCTATGCTGCTTTATTTCTGCCTTATACACATCATGCGCGATTTTAGCTGTTGTTATTTTCACCTGTGAGCTGTCTTGAGTCCCCAACAGGGAAAAAGGTTGGTATTCTACATATACCGTAGAATAATTATCATCATCATCATTTTGCTTTGTACCTGGTGACCAAGACCCACTGTTTGTTGTTATGCGTTGTTTCATATTATTCTTACTATAACTTCTATATAGAAGGCTCGCTGGTAGATATATATTTCTCTTTTTTATTATTATTATTATTTTTTTAAAAAAATACCACTTGCAGACAAATAACAAGTGTTCGTGTTTCTGAGGTGGCCACACGCAGCTCTCTGCTTTTCCCCTCAGAGAGGCGACAGCCCTTCGCCTTCGCCGCCTCAACCTGAGGCGGGAACGGAAGAATTCTTTCACTCGGCCGGGAGAAGGACGCTTCCACTTCCCGCGCCGCCGTCCTCCTCCTCCTTCTGGGGCCGCCCCTGCCCTGCCTCCTCCCGGGCCCTCCTGATAGGTCCCTCCGCCGCCGCGGCCCAGCCTCCCGTCCCCGCCCGGCCCACCTTCCTCTCAGCAGCCATGGCGGCCTCTGCTCTGGCGGCGGCGGAGTGGCGTCTCCAGGCCCTGCGGGGGCTGCAGTGCCCGTGAGTGCGGCTGGGAGGACGGGGCGCGGAGCGGGAGGCGCAGGAATGGACGGGCAAGGCCGACGCCTCGGGGCCTAGTCGTAGGTGCTGGGCCGTGGGCGGGGGAGAGCTGAGCAGCAGCATCCCTCCCCCTCCCCGCTTTTCCTTCAGCTGGAGGGGGAAAGGGACGAGGCTTCACCCCGGGGCTCGGCTGCCCCAGAGAAAAAGGCGCCTCTGAGCATGTGCAGAGTGCATTTTTATTCCACCCTCCAATCCGCAATAACAAGCAAGGACACTCCCGCATGTCTTTCGTCCGAGGCAGAGTAGATCAGGGATACTTCCACTGTTAATTTTCACAAAACTGCTGGGTTGGGTTTTTTTTTCCGGGTGTGTGTGTGTGTTATGTTTGTGCACTCACAGCGAGGGGAATGGGAACCCTTCGGAATAATAATAATAATTTATTATTTATACCCCACCCATCTGGCTGGGTTTCCCCAGCCACTCTGGGCAGTTTCCAGCAAAATATTAAAATACAATAATTCATCAAATATTCTGAAAACAGTGCTCGCATTTAATAAAGAAGCAGCTCTGGCTCCTTCAGATCTTCCAGATGCCTCTTGAAATAAATAAATACAGTTGTGCCAGGGCCAGAGTTCACCTGACCAGCTGGCAGCTTGAAAGGGCATTGGAGGAATGTGTGTATGTTGTCCAGGAGAAAGCAAGATCTGTTTTTCTCAGGCAAAGTGTTACTAAAGAGGTATCGGAAGGAAATGTTTGAAAAGTGATGAACGACTATTATACTGTAGATAGATAGAAGAGGATTTACCCTACTTGACAATTTTGTGGACAGGTTATAACAGGCATAGGCAAACTCGGCCCTCCAGATGTTTTGGGACTACAACTTCCATCATCCCTAGCTAACAGTGGTCAGGGATGATGGGAATTGTAGTCTTTGCCTATGCCTGGGTTATAACAATGTATAAAAGCCATAGCAGAAATTGGTAATTGAACAGGTGATGTGTAGGGGGGAAAAGGGATAAATGTATTTTGAAGTGGGAAAGTTATTTTACTGGGAGCAGCAAAGGAAAGGGAAAATAAATTATGGAATATCAATAAAAATAAATGGCAAAAAATGAAAGGGCATTGCTTCGTGGCGGCAGTGTTACTTATGCGATATAAGTGGTTTGCGTGTGGAAAACCAGGCTCCGCCATAGGGTCCCGGTGAGGCTACAAAGCCTTGCTGCCAACGAGTGGGTTAAGTTTTTGTGTTTTTGTCTGCAGAGGCTGGCTTGCATGGCAAACTGTTGCACGAGGATGGCACGGCTACATGGAGCAGCTGGAAGAAGGGTGGTGGTGTTTGGGCGAAATGGACCTTAGGGCTGTATTCTTAAGGCTGTATTCTTATGTTGCTGGATCGGCATGGGTAAACAGTTCCCGTCATCTATAAAGAGAGCCAAGCAAATTCCTGCATTGCAGGGGTCTGGAGTAGAGGACCCTCGGGGGTCCCTTCCCACTCTACAATTCCATGATTCTATATACTCTTCAAGGACACAATGGAGGAGCTTTTGTGGGATCAGGCCAGAGGCTCATCCAGTCCCACCATTTTGTCCTCACTGTAGCCAGCCAGGTGACTGTGGGAAGCCCACAAGCAGGACCTGAACACAACAGCGCTCTTCACACCTGCCATTCCCAGCAACCGGTCAGAGGTTTGCTGAGGCAGAAGATAGCTATTGTGGCTAATAGCCACTTACCGGTATAATCTAATCCTCTGTGAATTGGTCTGAACTTCTTTTAAAGCCACCTGTTTGCTGGAAGGAACCAGACACCCTGAATGGCTCATCCTTGGGGAAATTGTTGAAGGGGTGTGGATTTTGCCCTGGGATGGCCAGTCCAGTAACAAGAATTCAAAACAACTACTGGTAGGCAGGGGTGTAGTAGGACAAGGACCTAAGTAGCTATACCCCGTAGGTGAGGCAATGCTTGGTGGGATGAGCCCCATAACTGGCCTTCAGACATTTGATAAGGCAGCTTTCTGTATAAATATTATAAATATTATTATTATTATTATTTGCTTCCTAGCCTGGAATTTCATACTTGATGCTGTATACTGAGCTGACATTTCTGTTGACTTCCGAGATTTCTCTTTTGGTTAGTTACCATCAGTTCAGACAACCCCATCAGCACATAGGTCAAGTTAGGGTTGTCCCTATGTGCATTACTTTACACTTAATGGAACCACACCTTACTCTTCTCTATCTTGTTCCAAGCCATGGAGATATGGCCAAGTGTACCGGTATATTTTAAGTGCTGCGTTCACACAGCTGTGGTTTTCAGATCAGTTGTTACCATGTAGTAGCTCAACTGCAAAAAGAATTGTTCTAGATCAGTCAGGTGTTTTTTCCTTATGGGGTTTCTCTATCCTTAACAATTTTATTGTTTATCATTTTATTTCCACCCCAATAATAGCTCAATCGGCTAAATTTCTACTTTTGTTTTATACTGTGCTGTTTCCCTCTTACAGAAAATGGATCTGGACAGCAAGAGTCAGAAAATACTCTTCTGAAAAAGGTGAACAGTTTGGATTATTGTATTTACAGAAAAAATGTGTTTTTAATGTTAACATTTTCGTAGCATAAGCTCTGTTTTTTAAAAAACATCTGAAAGTTTTATTTGCAAAGAGCTTGCTGAAGTATGGCAAGCAGGTAGATAGCAACAGTGTTTCTTTACGTATTGAGATTTCGGGTAAATCCAGATTAAATGGGAGAAATACACAAGCTGACATTTCGATGGTAACCATATTGTGTTGATGCTGCAAAAAAACTTGCATGCATGCGGAGCACCCATCTCACACACAAAAACCCCTCCTCTGCAAGTACCCACTTCCTTAAGCAAAGAAGCTTTTATTCATGATATGGAAGGCATGTTAAAAAGAATAATAGCAATGAAGTTGTGCTACTGTTAGCAGTAACAATCATGGTTTAACACTTTTGAAACTTTTTTTCCTCCTTTTTCTAAAACAAACAAACAGGACAAAGAAATATTGAGAAAGTCCTTGTGGCAAATAGAGGTGAAATAGCATGCCGAGTGATGCGGACTGCCAGGAAGATGGGAGTGAAATCTGTGGCCGTTTACAGTGATGCTGACAGGAATTCAATGCATGTAGCAATGGTAAAACACACATTCATTAAAACATGTAAGGGGCCAACCCTGAAAACAATTGTAAAGCGGAATAAAGTTAAACATGCAAAGCTGATTTAAACTGAGTCAGATTGTTGTACCATATGAAACTGGGTTGTCTGCTCTGCCTTCTCCCCTCCATCTGGCAGATTCGTTCCCCAGAGTTTGCAGGTGTTGGCTTTCCGATTGTAAATTGAAGTGACATCTTTTCTTTTAAAAGAAAGGGACAACTGAACTTGGAAGAAACAGAAAATGCTTGTACTGTACAGTCATACCTTGGTTTTCAAACAGCTTAGTTCTCGAACCTTTTGGCTCCCGAACGCTGCAAACCCGGAAGTGAGTGTTCCAGTTTGTGAACTATTTTTGGAAGCCGAACATCCAACGGGGCTTCCGCTGCTTCCAATTGGCTGCAGGAGCTTCTTGCAGCTAATCAGAATCCGCGCTTTGGTTTCCGAACGTTTGGAAGTCGAATGGACTTCCGGAACGGATTCCGTTCAACTTCCAAGATATGACTGTAGTAATTAATGCAAACATTTCCACATCTGGAAACTAATGACTCAGTCCTGCTTTGTTTGTATCTAGCCTTGTTCCAGTTCCCTGCAATATGTTGGAAAGCCAATATACAGATTTATTCTTAATTATGTTGCAGATCCAAGTTAAGGGCTCCTTTTTTCTTTCCTTCCTTTTTTGTCATGCATTCAAACCTTTATCTAATGCTTCAGACCTACACACTTTCTTATGTATAGGTATCTGTATACTCAGTGGAACATAAAGAAGTCTATAAATTCTGATTCAATTGCGGTTCTGCTGTTTAAGGTTTTTTTTCTTCTGAAAAAAAGGTGTCTTGCATGTAGCTCTAAAATTAGCTGTTCTGCAATTGTCTGAAATGTAGCCAAATAATAATGTAAACACAGGTCCCTTTATTTCATTACAGGCAGATGAAGCGTATTTCATTGGCCCAGCACCATCTCAACAAAGTTACCTGTCCATGGAAAAGATAATGCAGGTGGCCAAAAGGTCAGCAGCGCAGGTATGTATTATAACTCGCTTCTTCATTCAACCTGCTTATACATGTATTTTTAAATAGATGTCAACTCTGGACACTATTCAGTATTGAGTTTTATGGGGCAGCCAAGGCCTTAGGAGCAACTTAGCACAGAGCTCTGTAGTTCTACAATTGAAGAGATTCTCAGCATGGTAAATGTTGAGTACTGCATGCCATTTAGGGAATGATTTTTAATGTTTAAAAAGTTAAAGGGACCCCTGACCGTTAGGTCCAGTCGCGAGCGACTCTGTGGTTGTGGCGCTCATCTCGCTTTACTGGCCGAGATGTTTAGGGAAGCTTTTAATGTTTGACAGACTATTGTATTTTAATATTTTGTTGGAAGCTGCCCAGAGTGGCTGGGGAAACCCAGCCAGATGGGCAGGGTATAAATAAATTATTATTATTATTATTACTATTATTATTATTACTATTATTATTATTAATAACTTCACTTTAAATCAGATAATTTTTCATGGATCCCCCACAAGACACTTTTGCCTTTCTCCGCTAAAGCTACTTGTGTGGCTCACCTGAACTTTACGGGGAGTGTGTTCTCTCATGCGCTCCTCCCTGTGCACCTAAATCAGGCATTGGCAAACTCCGGCCCTCCAGATGTTTTGGGACTACAACTCCCACCATCCCTAGCTAACAGGACCAGTGGTCAGGGATGATGGGAATTGTTGTCTCAAAGCATCTGGAGGGCCGGAGTTTGCCTATGCCTGACCTAAATCAGCAGGAGAGGCCCTGCTTCATAACGCCTTGCCCGTTGCTGAGGGGACGTTGGTGAGGATGTGGGACAGGACTTTATTCGTGATGGCACACACATTGTGGAATTTGCTTCCACATGAGGTCCACCTGACACTCTCCTTAGTGTTTTCCACCAGAAACCAAGGATATCTTAGAATAATAGAATCCCAGAATCATAAAACTGTGGAGCTGGAAGGGACCCCAAGGGTCATCTGATCCAACCCCCTGCAATGCAGGAATATTTTGCCCAACATGAGGCTGGAATCCACAACCCTGAGATTATGATTCTCATGCTCTAATCTTAATCATGAGCTTTCCCATTTAGCTAAAACATTGCTATTTTCTTTTGACTCTGATATTCCAGTTGGTTTTGTTAGTTTATACATTTGCTGGTATTTTAGCTTTCATTTTAAGTTTGTAAGGTTGTATGTCTAGCATTTAAAACAAACAAACAAACAAACAAACAAACATGGTGTCAGGGGGCTCCCTCCCCCTTCCAGCCCTGCGTTGAGTGTGTACAGAGAACAGATGCCCATTTTAACAACAGACTCCTCCTCTACATCTGAAAGCAGCAGTGGGCGAGAAGAGGAGGTGTTGCAAGGGCTTGGGTTAAGCAGGGAGAGACCTCGGAGCTTACAGGGAGGGCATCCAGGGGAAAGAAAGAGGAAAAGGAAACTATGCTTTCGCTTCCCCAGATGGGCATGCTGGCGGGGAAAATCGTAGCGACGCACTTCCGGATTCTGCAAGTGATAGATTAGACATGTTTATGACTAGCTCTGCATTGTAAAGTAATTAGACCAGATTAAAGCTTCAAAACTGAATGTCTCGGACTCTTGATTGAACGACCGGCGAAGGGGGGCAGCCCTGACACATGGGTTGTGCATTTATTTCCTTGGTTTGTTGTTTTATTTTGCTGCTTTGAATGCCCATTTGGTGGAGAATGCTGTAAACAAATGGTTCAAATTAATTATTAGGGCTTTAGCTACATAGGGATCTGCTTTATACCAGATCAGATTTCTTCTCCATCCAACTCAGCATTGTCTGCTCTGACCAGCAGCAGCTCTCCAGGCAGAAGACTTTCTTACCACCTGCTAATGAGAGATGCCAGGAACTGAACCTAAGTTATTCCACATGCATTGAACTGCGGCCATTTCCCATAAGGCTGAGCTAGGGAAGGCTGTTCTCTTGCAGCACTGCTGATGCTCCTGCGGTGTTTTGTGCTTGGGCAGAGCTTAGTAGTTGCATCCAGGGTCCTGGTTACACTTCAGTGACACAACATGTGCTGACTGAAGCAAATGAAAATTTGTGCATTAGATATAAAAGTATAGAACTTTTTGTGCCATAAGCAGTTAATAAAAGGGTATTTCTCGTATCCAAGCCCAGAACTTGATGCTACGTTCCTCACTGACTTTCAGAGAAAGCGACAAGAAACCAAGGCAGACTGTGGAGCATCAGAATGTCCTTCTGATGAACAACATGCATCAGATATTAGGTCGCAGCATTTGGGGCTTTGTGCAGCTTCTGAAATAGTTAATTGAGGGACAGCTCATGCAGGGCACTGTGAGACCTGCCAGTCTCATACAATATGCCCTTGATACTTCCTGTTTTAGGCTATCCATCCAGGCTATGGCTTCCTGTCAGAAAATACAGAGTTTGCAGAGCTCTGCAACAAAGAAGGAATCATTTTTATAGGTCCTCCTTCATCTGCCATCAGAGATATGGGCATTAAGAGGTACTCTGTTTTGCTTCACGGCTAAACCTTTTTACACAGGGATGTTTACTATAATGGTTAAGATGGTTTTGTGTCTGACTGTGACGGTGCTTTACCAGCCTAGTGCTCTTCAGATGTTTTGGACTACAATTCCCATCAGCGCCAGCTGCTGCAGCTGATGGGAGTTGTAGTCCAAAGTGTCTGGAGGTTACCCAGTTTGGGCGAGGCTGTTAATATAGCCTTGTGTTTGGGCTCCTCCATCCCCTCTTCTGTATGTGCAGTGAATTAAGCCTACAGCGTTTTCACTGGTCTGTGGGAATGACCACAAAGCGATATGGCAAACCTCAGCATGGAAGGAAATCTGACTGTGTACAAGGCTGTAGAGCAAGACTAGAATAGGTTTCAGAGCGTGACATGGCAGTTTTCTTATTCAAGCATAAAATTTGCGCTTTTTGAATTTAGCCCTCATAGAGTTGTGGGAGGAACTCTATAAAGAAAAATAAATCAGACAGGAATTTCCCATGTGCTAAAACTGTTTTAAATCTCATGGGCTGATCAGATAAGCAATTTATATGCTGCATGTTCACATACCGGCAAGTTCTAGTTTGCCCCCTTGTGGCTTCCCAGCATGCATACATGGCATGGAATACAGTTCCTTTCTGTATGAGAAAATTGTAATGTTTGCAGCAGTCCTAGATTGTGGGAATAAAATGCAGACGATGAGATGTGTAACAAGAAGCCCTCACTGTCATTGCCACTGAGTATCGAAAAATATTCTTTTGAAGCACCTCCAAAGCTATCATGTCTGCTGCCGGGGTTCCTGTTGTTGAAGGTTACCATGGTGAAGATCAGTCTGACAATTGCTTGGAAGAGCAAGCCAGAAGAATAGGGTATCCAGTCATGATCAAAGCAGTTCGTGGAGGTGGAGGAAAGGTAAGGGCAAAGGAATTTGATCCTCAGCTGATCTACTGTACAAACAGAACAGAGAGAAGATCTTCAGCTCCGGTAAATAAATGCTTAACGTGTAATGTGCCAATCACTGTGCCAGCCTGACATCTCGAACCCTGGTTGCACTACAAAGTTATCCTATATACCAAGGGTGGCTAATTTGTGGTCCTCAAGATGTTGCTAGATCACAACTCCCACCAGCTGCAGCTGGCATGGTCAATGGTTAAGGATGCTGGGAGCAGTTTCAGCCACATCTGGAGGACCACAGAATAGTCAGGCCTGCTACACATTAATAGTGAACTCAACTTCTTTGTGAGAATCTATGTAATCAAACAGCACCATTCATATTCAGGTTTGCAGGAATACACAAAAAAAACACCCCCCAAAAAACCTCATTGGGGGGGAACTAAAGGGTTTGGGGACAGGGGCAAGCATGCAACAGGACTTCAGAAGCTGCCTAATGAGGACTGGCTGCTCAGTGGGCATAGAATGCTGACAGGAGGACTGAAACAGAAAACCAGGGAGGTGCAGGAATGGCGTGTCCTGGAAAAGACGTCATGACTAGCTGACTGGTGGAAGCATGAGCCAGAGCACTCCATGTTGCAACATTTGCATGTGGGCCTCAGTTGTCTTTTATCCTTATTTAAATTGCTAGCTGTCATCTCCATTAGCACCAGGGCTTGTTGTTGTTTAGTCATGTCCGACTCTTCGTGACCCCATGGACCAGAGCACGCCAGGCACTCCTGTCTTGCACTGCCTCCCTCAGTTTGGTCACACTCATGTTGGTAGCTTCAAGAACACTGTCCAACCATCTCGTCCTCTGTCGTCCCCTTCTCCTTGTGCCCTCAATCTTTCCCAACATCAGGGTCTTTTCCAGGGAGTCTTCTCTTCTCATGAGGTGGCCAAAGTATTGGAGCCTCAGCTTCAGGATCTGTCCTTCCAGTGAGCACTCAGGGCTGATTTCCTTCAGAATGGATAGGTTTGATCTTCTTGCAGTCCGTGGGACTCTCAAGAGTCTCCTCCAGCACCATAATTCAAAAGCATCAATTCTTCGGTGATCAGCCTTCTCCAAGACTGAATTACTTGGTTTCATACAACTTCGCCATAATGCATGTTTTGACCGTGGCGGTAATGCTCCTAACAGGAAAGCGTGAGACAGTGGTTGCCAGTTTGGTCCCTCCTCAAAATTACTACAACTATATGTTATGTACTCAGTGGCACCTGAACAGCAGCTGATTCAAAGTTAATACTTGCGTGAGTGATGCATCCATATTGTAAACCAACCTAGCAAAAAAAGATTTGGGACATCCTATTGTTTTTCACTCACAAAGTTTTGCTCAATATTATTCAAATATACTGGTTTTGTCACACCGTAGGGCATGAGAATTGCTCTTTCCGAAAAGGAGTTTAAGGAACAATTGGAATCAGCCAGGAGAGAAGCCAAGAAGTCTTTCAACGACGATGCCATGTTGATAGAGAAATTTGTAGATAATCCAAGGTAACTAAACCATCCACCTGCTTGTAATCTCTTTAATGAGTTTGTAGAACAAAAGTAGGGGAATTGATTGGGGTGTCTCTATATGTGCATCCTACGGCAAGTGAAGCATCAGCAGTGAATCCCCCCCCCCCCCGCAAAAAAAAAAATATATATATCGGAAAAGCATGTTTGGGACATTGGGTAGGTGCACAGCACTCCTGCTGCCCTGGAAAATCCAGCCCTGGCTGGAGGGAGGTCAAAGCCTGGGTGGCTGTTGGGGCGTTGAGGAAGGGAAACTGAAGATGCCTAATAGACCACTTCCCTAGAGCTCTTAGGACATGGCACTGACCTCCCCAAAGTTGCTGTTTTTGCTGGGTGAGGAATTTATGATAGTAAGAGATGCAACTATCTCAACCCCCCCCAAAAACCTCTTTCTCTTATCACTTTTCCCACCTCAAGATACTTGCAGACCACAATGTACAGTGGTACCCTGGGTTACGTACCTGATCCGTTCCGGGGTGCCGTTTGCACCCCGAACAGTGCGCAACCTGGGCGTCCATTTTACGCATGCGCGAAAGCGCGATATTGCGCTTCTGCGCATGCACGGAGCGCGCGGAAATGCGCAGAAGTGTCCGCACGGCAAAATGGACTTCCAGGTTTGCGGAGTACGCAACCCGAACGTATGCAACACGGAGCGTACGCAACATGAGGTACGACTGTATAGTACTATATATTTTAATAGTAGCAATGAACTATCTATTTAGAAGGCATATGCTATGTTGTATGGTGCATGCTACAGTAGACTTCACTACAGTATAAAATATTTCAGGGTTATAGTGATCTCTCTAATCCGTGTTAACAATTGTGAAGCCCCCTTAAAGTAATTGCAAATCACAGGTCCTTCAAGATGACAATTGTGAGAACAAAACTTACATACACTGAAAAAGCAGGCAATAATAGTTTATTTATATGTGTATACTTTGTTATCTGGTAGCCTCGTGACACATAATGTGTGAAAATTCATTCTGAAGTGTGGAGTATTGATTCTAATATATTAGTGATAATTATTCTGGAATATGCTCTGGCCCTATAGACATATATAGTTGAGACAGTGCAAAGTGTAGCTTGCTATCAAAACTTCCTAAATGGGACACTTTAAGTTCCATGATAACAGAGGGTAGATCACTGCCAGTTTTTAATTCTGTAAGTAGATCACAGTCTCTTGGGAGTTGGCCACCCCTGATTTAGGGTTTTTAGCACAAGGTAATGAGTCAAGACCTAGTATGTGATATTGAAAACATCAGACACGTTGACCTTGTTCTGAATTGCTATGTTTGAATTCTAGATCTCTCTGATAACTTACTATTATTTAAAAACAAAAGTGTGCTTTTGATAAATGTTTGCTTAAGTGCACAGACCTTCCTTTTCCTAGAATATGGAGTTAGAGATTAGCATGTTTAAAGTTATTTTAAGTATGATGAAGGGTAGAAGAAAACACTGATCTTCCTGAAGTTTACATTGTTTCTAATTCTGAAAAATAAGATTATCTTTAATATATGATAGGTTGTGCTAGTTGTCTTGAAGTGGCACAGACTACTGTGATGGAATAATGCACTTTGCTCTTTTAAAAATGGCACTAATGGTCATTGGCACTGATGGACATGAAACTTTATTTATTAATATTTACATCTGAACCTTTATTTATTAATTTTTACACCCGAAACAGGCATGTAGAAGTTCAGGTATTTGGAGACCAGCATGGCAATGCAGTTTATCTGTTTGAAAGAGATTGTAGTGTACAGAGAAGACATCAGAAAATTATTGAAGAAGCTCCAGGGGTGAGTGACTAGTTTCTGAAAAGGTGATTGAAATAGATATAAGTGCCTTTTTTTGTTTACTTTATTAACATTTTTTGTTTTTCACATGTGATACCAATGGCTTCTTGGTATATATTATTTTTTTGCAGAATATGATACTAGTTTCAGAGACACCCAAACACTTCTAACATGGGATTTTGTGTGTGGGTTTTTTCTTTTGTTTTTTATCATATTGAGTTTGGAAATCATGTTAGCAACCCCAGTATCCTGTTGCTAAACTGTATAGCACATGCACACACTTCTGAAGGGCTACTTTTTCTGGAATGTTCTGTTAGTTTATCCGGGGTATTCTCAGCTATCTAAGCTATTCCTGAAATGTATTTTATACTAGTGATGACTATGTCTCTACGATGTTCAGCATGTGGTTCCAGCAGACTTTATCTATTTATTTGTGTGCACATGTTAAGTCTTCTGTCAACATGCTTATATTTAAAGGGGCTGGATATTTTACTTTGAAGGGTTTTGAAACCATCAGCGTTCAGTTAGGTGATCTGTTCTGGTACAACTTCTCTGTGAGGTTCATTTTATGTAGATGAAATGTGGCTTGAATAACTGCATGTGAAAAGAAGAGGCTTTTTTTTAAAAAAAATCTGTTTTTCCCAAGGTAGATGATATCTGCATACAAGCACACGATGCTGTGTGTGGTATAAATGTAGTAACATCATTTCAACCTTTTCTTAGCCAGGAATTAAGCCTGAAGTAAGAAGGAAGCTTGGAGAGGCAGCTGTCAGGGCAGCTAAAGCTGTGAACTATGTTGGAGCAGGTATTGCAAACTTAATGTCCTTTTAGTGCTGTATTTAGGTTCACATTGGAAGTTATGTACCCATATGGGAGGCATGTTTAGCATGGGCGTAGCCAGGGGGGGGCAGAGGGGGGCAAGTGCCCCCCCTAGAAGGCAGCTGCCCCTGCCCCTAGCTGCCACCACCACCCTACACTGCGCGCCCATCTCAAAAGCCTGCTGCGTGGGGTTGGGTGGAGGAGGAACTAGCAGGGATGCATGCATGGGCGTACCCAGCGAGGGGCAGGGGGGCAGCTGCTCCCCCCTAGAAGCACACCTGGAGGAGCAACAGCGGCGGCGGCGGTGTTGTCGGCTGAGACGGCGGCGTCTCTCCTCCCTCGGGGCCGGGGCCGGGCCGCGAATCAGGTGCTGGGAGAGGAGGAGGAGCCGGAGCCCGAGGGCTGGCAGCTGCCGTCGGCACCAGCATGACGGTCTGCTTCCGTCTTCACTTCCTTGAGACCACTTAAAAGGCTTCACAGAAAGTAAATCTGTTGTGTGTATTTTCTAAATCTCCTTTCAATATCAGCTCTATGGTTGGGAAATTCTTTCTATATGCTGCCCTTAGTGTGTGAAACGTAATTTGTAAGAATGCACTCCATTTAGCAGCCCTCTCGTGTGTGTGTGTGTGTGTGTGTGTGTGTGTGTGTGTGTGTGAGAGAGAGAGAGAGAGAGAGAGAGAGAGAGAGAGGGAGGGAGGGAGGGAGAGGGAGAGAGAGAGCTTGAATGCATCCAGATTTAATTTGTTTCCCTTTCTCAGTGAGTTGCTGCTTGACAACTTTTGGGAATTAAAGGAGAGGCCAGGAGAGAAATGTGCTGGGTTACACTGGCAGAAAGCCTTGGGTCTCCACGCTTCCAGAAGATGCATAATGAATGAAATGTTTTCAAAGAAGGGAGGATGTAGGGGTGGCAGCGACATATATTAGAGGAATTTTCGAGGCTTCTGTCCATCAGCTTTAGCCATTGCTCATTGAAACTTTTTTTGTTCGAGGTCAGGGAGAATAGAGGCTCTAATCTTCAAGGTCTTTCCATCCTTTGGAAAAGATCAGCCTAAAAGCATTATAATACTTGGGGAAGCAACTTCTTTGTGGGCAAACTCCCTGCAGCCCCAACAACTTGAATGCTAACTTGGGAACTGTCAGTGTCAACTTCTCTCTTTCCATGTTTATTAGTTAATAATTTTTATATATAAAAATGCAGCAGTTTCAAAGATAAAGAAAACGAGAAGCCAGAGCAGTTAGAGCTGTTGAGCAATTGTTCTTTGGTATTGTTAGCTGGACTTTTATATGTACTTCAACTGCCTGCTAAATTATTAAAACAGCATATATACCAGGGGTCCCCAATCCTTTGGGGTGCTGGGGCACATTTGGAAATCTAAGAAACTGATGTGGGCACCATATATTATATTTCCTTTGCCTTTGGAAACACCTGCGCCGACTCCTCTGGGATTGAAACGAAAGTTTTGAACAAGTTTTCTTCAAACCCAAGAAAAATGATATTAGCATAAGACATGTAACTAGAATAAAAATTAAAAAATAATTCAAGCAAATAATTGTAATAACTACCATAATAAAGCACTGCTATAATTATATATAATTTTCTTAAATTTTTTGTTTCATTCACGTTTTCCGTGCTGAAACGTCACAACCTGAACGACCATGGCTTGCCCCCCCCCCTAGTTTTGATCCTGGGTACGCCCCTGATGTTTAGAGGAAGCTGCTTTAAGTGGAACTGTAGAGTTTATAAAGTGATTCTAGCTCTAACTTTGGTGGTTAAAATTCTAAACTGCAAAGGAAAGATTAAAAAAACACCACCCAGAATAATATTGTCTGTACATTTATTTATTTTTTCAATCTAGACGTGAAGTCTGTAGCCAAAGATTTAGCTAAGGTAGCTATTTTAAGTGAATATGTAAAGGTCACTCGTCTTTATCTTTGTGGCTCTTGGCTGTGTGTTCCCTTTCTCTCTGCCCTTTCATTCCTTGTTGCCTTTCCCTTCTCAGTCTCCTGCCTTTTGGCTTTCTTTTCATGCCCTTCATAATTCCCTGCACCTTGTACTTTTATTTTCCTGGGATGTTCAGCCCGGACACTGAGATCCAGCGCCGAGGGCCTTCTGGCGGTTCCCTCACTGCAAGAAGTGAGGTTACAGGGAACCAGGCAGAGGGCCTTCTCGGTGGTGGCACCCTCCCTGTGGAACACCCTCCCATTAGTTGTTAAGGAAATAAGCAACTATCCTACTTTTAAAAGACATCTGAAAGCAGCCCTGTTTAGGGAAGTTTTTAATGTTTAATGCTGTATTGTGTTTTTAATATTCGATTGGGAGCCACCCAGAGTGGCTGGGGAAACCACAGAGTGGCTGTCCTGCACTGTCCCCAAAAGCCCAGGGAGGGGCAAAGTGACTGCAAGCTTCTTTTCTGAAGCCAGCATGTTTGTGTGGTCACAGTAAACCAGAATCTGGACAGGTTTAAGGCTGCATTTGATTGAGAAATATTTCCACTGGATTAGAGTGTTATACTTCCTGGAGGATTTCCAAGCTGTGGTTCTGGATCAGGTTTTTAAAAATATAGTTTCTATTTAAGATGCTTCATATTGACAACAGACAGCAAACTCTGTGGACAATGGCGTTATGCTGGGATCTGTGTTATCCTGGGACTTTGTTTAGAGAAAGCATTTCCACCGCTATTAAATGTACCAATCTTAAATATTTCAGGAACAGTGGAATTTATTATGGATAGTGAGCATAATTTCTATTTCATGGAGATGAACACCAGGCTGCAAGTGGAGCACCCAGTTACTGAGATGATCACTGGGACAGACTTGGTAGAATGGCAACTTAAGGTAAGGGCTTATGAGGGCAGCATCCATAGGGACATAGGAAGCTGACTTATACTGAGCCAGACCCTTGGTCCTTCTAATTCAGAATTGTCAGTGCTTATTGGCAGAAGCTCTCTATAGAGCAGGGGTGTCAAACTCAAATTCATCGGGGGCCGCATCAGCAGTTTGGTCACCCTCAAAGGGCCGGTTGTATCTGTAGGACTATGTGTCCACTCTTTATTATCATAAATTATTGTCACTGCATTCAATTATTACTGTTTTTTGTAATAATGTAAGTAATAACTAGCTCTGAAAGCAGAAACATAGTCAGAATAATGGCAAGTAGATATTCAAATATACAATTATTGTACAATTTATTGAAAAATGATTTTTGGTAACAGACAGTAATTTTTTTTTAAACATACAAATATTGCCAAACACTGTTTATTACACATATGGCAAACACAAGGCATTAACTTTTTTTTAAACTTTTCTGACTAGATGGCTGACATCGTTTTCCTGAGGTCAGTCCATCGATGTCTGGCGTTAGGTCTGGTGCTGTAGCAATCTGAAAATGCCAGATAACTGCATGCCTCTTCAGCCAACTTTGTTTTAAGATTACAGGCTAGGTCCCTGACTCGGTCTGTGATGGTGTTTCTTGACAAGCTGACATTGTTAAAAGCCTGTCTCTGCTCAGGGCACACCTGTTCACATACCTTCAGCATACACTGCTTTACAAATGCACCTTCTGAAAAGCACTTTGAAGCGCCCGCAATTTCTTCAGCCACAAGATAGCTGGCTACAGAAAGGGGAGGAGGGGGAGAGACTTCTAATAAGAATTGAGGCAGAAGCGCCTATTTGGCTAAAGAACTTGACGGTGAAGGGTGGGTTAAATAATTAAGGGGGGGGACCCGAGCCCGACTTTGCCTCTTGGAAAGCTTTCAGGTTGCAGCCCTGACTTCCAAGCATTCTTTAAACTCGCCGTGTGGGAGGAACTCCAGGAGAGTGAGTGTGTGTGTGTGTGTGTGTGTGTGAGAGAGAGAGAGAGAGAGAGAGAGAGAGAGATGCCCAGGATCAACCTGCCAGCGCGGCTGGACTTTCCGAGCCCAGAGGCGAAAGAGGCGCTCAAGCGCACACGCGCTCACGCGTGCACGTCTGCATGCGCCCGGCGCCCCCGGAGGCTTCTGGGGTGCTGCTCGCCTGCGCTTCCTCCTCGTGGGATCCTCTCTCTCCTGAGCTCTGAGGACCGAGGGGAGAAAGGGAAAAACAAATAAAAACCCAGCCCCTAGGCCAGGGGAAAACAACACCACCAAACTGTTCGCTGCAGGCTGATTAGAGCTCGCTCCTCTCCCGGACGTCTCTGTTGATTTCTAGTTGTTGGCGCCCCCCCCCTCCTTGAGAGGTGGGGACGGAGGAGAGAGAGGAAGAGGTGTGCGCCTTTGCGCTTGACTTCTCGGGGATGCTGGAGCCCCGGGCTGCGCGTTGGAGGCGAAAGGAGGAGGATGTTGCCGCTGCCTCGTAAGCGAGGAAGGCGGAAGAAAGTGCCGTGCTCGCTCCGCAGAGCAGGAGCAGGCGGCGGGAGGACGACGACGACGACCCGATCCCAATGAGGGAGTTTTGCAGCTGAGGAGACTCGTGAGGCGAGGCGAGAGGCGCACTCCGCCTCCTCCTGCCGCTGCTGCGCACGCTCTTCCTCCTCTCTCTTTCCCTCACACCCATTCACTCGCGCGGGGGGCACCGATCACGGCCAGGGGGCTCCCCCTAATCCCCCCCCCTCAGAAGCCACATTAAACGCGCACATCTCCGGGGCTTGTGTGTTTTGACAGGCGGAGGCTGACGGGCAGCAGCCCCGACCACTCCGCCGAGGGGAAGCGCTCCGCTCGGCCAATCGCCGCGCGGAGGGGGTGGGGCCGGGAAGGCCCAGAGCGAGCGGAATGCGCTCCCCCTCCATTTTGGCACCCCCACCGCCGCGGTTTTCGCCCAAACCTGCTCACTCCGTCGCTGGTTCGGGCGGCGGCAGGCGGCGGCGGGGGCAGCGGGCAGGCTGGCCAGCGCCCCTAAATGGAGGCTCCGGCCCTGGCTACACGGGCCACATGACGAGGTCTGGCGGGCCGCATTTGGCCCGTGGGCCTTCTGTTTGACACGTGTGCTATAGAGTTTCAGACTGTGGGCATTCCCAACCCTACCTGAAGATGCTGGGGATTGAACCAGGGATTTTGTGCATGCCACTAAGATGCTCTGCCTGTGCCTCCATTTGAAGCCAAGCATTGCTTTTTACTACCAGCGTGGGAAGGTTTCTCCTTGCATCTGGGACAGTGAATTCACACTCTTTCTGTCTGGGCTGATGCTAAATTGGGCATTGAATGAGAGTATGTAAACGCAATAATATTAGAAGATAAGGATGCATCAGGAATGGCACGCGGGAAGTCACTTGAACAAAATTGTATTAATTGGGAAATATTTTGTATAATTGGGTTGAGATCTGTAAAATCAATAAAAATAATTGGCAAAAACATGAACGAGGATCTGGAATAGACTTGCTTCAAGTTATTCCACTGTGTGAGTGCTCTCCCACACAACGTTTACTACAGTCTGACATGAGAATTAAAAATGGGAAGGATTAGCTAGTTGCAGGTATTACAGAATTCAATCTGTTGCTCTGTAGATGGTTTGTGAATGAGAGTTTAAAGCAGGAATTGCCAACCTGCTTGTCTGTCTGCTGTACAGCTGTCAAAGGCACAAGAACCCTGCTTTTTTGTGCAGTGTAAACCCTAAACCTCAAATACCTCGAGGATTTCTACTACTTAAATTTTGCTGCACGATTTTTCTGTGATTCCTTGATACCCTCACAGTCCAAAGACACTATTCTCAATCCCGTAGAAAAAGCAAAACTCTTTTTCTTTACAGGTTGCTTCAGGGGAGAAGATTCCTTTGGCTCAGGAAGAGATCTCTCTTAATGGACATGCTTTTGAAGCTAGGATCTATGCCGAAGATCCAAACAACAACTTCATGCCGGGGGCTGGACCCTTATTGCATTTGTCTACACCACCCTCTGACAGTTGCACCAGGATAGAAACCGGGGTAAGACAAGGTAAACTGAACCTCCTTGCTGCAAATTAGTGTCAGGAACATTCTTTTCGCTTTAAGGGTGCAATTGTAGTTTCAAAAGCAAAGGGGATGGTTTACTAGTCTACCCTTTGCCTTGACCAGGTTTTCCATACCTGACTAAAGGAAGTAGCGCGGTACGAACTGACTGCTTTTTAAGTTACTCATTCTGGCAAATTGCTTTCCCAACTCTTCCTATTTCAGGGGATGAGGTTTCTATATACTATGACCCAATGATTGCTAAATTAGTCGTTTGGGCAGAGGATCGTCAAGCAGCATTAAGGAAATTAAGATACTGCCTTCGACAATATAATGTAAGTACAGAAAACATTATGATTTATAAAGTTTGGGTCCTATCCAGTGCTTTTTCTCTGGGGGGACGCAGAGGTACACGTACCCCTAAACATTTTATGTTGCCCCGACCAACATGCCAGCTGTCTCCGCAATAGCAGTGAGGACTGGAGCTCTGTCATTTTCCCCGCTGGTGCCCGGGGATGGGAGTCTGGGACGGCCGTGGTGGAGGCAATGGCATTCCTCCTCCTCCTCCTCTTGCTGGGCTAGAGCCAGCCGGTGAGTGCTCATCCCTCCTTGTTCAAGCTGACCCCACCGTCGCCATCGCGGGGGCCTTCCCGTCCTCTCAGCGCTGCCACCTCGAGTCCCTCGTCTGGGGGTTGGGAGAGGGTTGGGGGGAGGGAGGGGGCGAGGGGGAGGGGGAGCAGCCAAAATGAGAGTACCCCTAAACATTTTTTTAGAAAAAAAGCACTGGTCCTATCTGATAAAGTAGGGGAGGGAGACCTGGGGCCTTCCGGATGTTCTTGGACTGCAACTCCCATCATCTGTGACTATGCCTGTTGGAGCACGTGACTGCGGCAAATGGCTTGCCTTTACCTGGTGTGCTTTCTTTGTTCCCCTCCCTCGGCAGATTGTAGGGCTAAGCACCAATGTTGATTTCTTGCTGGACCTCTCAGGCCACCCGGAGTTTGAGGCTGGAAATGTTCACACCAATTTTATCCCACAACATTACGATGAGCTATTTCCACCCAAAGAGGCAATATCTGAAGTGGCCTTATGCCAGGCAGCGCTTGGACTCATACTGAGGGAGAAAATTGTGACCGACACTTTTAGAATGCAATCAGGAGGTAGGCTTGAGGCATCTTTGGCTTTTTAGAATACTTTCTGTTACAGGGGGAAATGTGCCATGTATCTGTACTCTCTCTCTCTTATTTACCGGTATTTGTTTCACATTCATAAGCAACAATTTTCCAGATCCCATAATTGCTAACAAGCAGAATTCTCTACTTGAAAGAGCTCTCCCATTCATTTCAGTGGAGCATTAACTGAATCTTTCCCTCTCCATTTTTTATATTCCAGATAAGTTCTCTCCATTTGCATCCAGCAGTGGAAGAAGAATAAATATAGCTTACATTAGAAACCTGACTCTTTTAGATGGTGAAAATAGTAAGTGACTTAGTTCTGAATGCCGAGAATCTGAGTGGCAATCTTTATTGTATAGCTGTAGAGGACAAAGATACATACAATAGTACAATAATTCAAAATGCCGTTCTTTTTATGTACATTGGATTGATTTATATAGATCACTTGGCATGTACTTGAAACTGCAAGCATGGCTTTTTGTTTTCTTTGTTACTTTCATCAGAGCTGCCCCATATTTCCTGGTTGTTTTTGCAAAGACCTGTTTTGTTCATGCAGTTCAACATTCTCAACACTTTGGGAAGCAGGCCTTGCCACTACTGCATGCTTACATAGGATTAGATGTGCCCTAGGTATAATATTGAGGGATTTTAGTATTTTGTGGGAGACCTTTTTTGTGCTAAGGGGTGCTTCACCCTCCTGGAAAGCTGTTGGGAGGCTACATATATGTTTCAGTGTTGGATGGGGGCCAGACCCATGCAGTCACACACCCTTAACACATGCAAAGCCATATATGCACAGAAAGCTATTTCCCATGAAAACTCTACTCAAGTTTCACATTCTGTTTCCTCTAAAGTTTCTGAAAAGAAAGGAAGTTCTTCAACACCCTGCCCTGACATGCAAAAAGAACTCAGTTGTCTAAACAGCACATCTGAACCACAACCCCTCCCTTAAAACGATACATTTCAGGATGCAGTTGCATCCTAAAAATTGATGGCATGCAGTTGCAAAATGCACGGCTGGCTTTTTTGCACACTTGCAAGGGGCCACAAGTTGAGACTGAGCCCGAGAAGGCCTGCTTTTGCATTGACACCAAGTGGTCATCTGCAACTAGCAGTGCCTTCTCAGAAGTTCTTAAAGATCAGCTTGGGCTGTATTGGGGAAGGTGGCCTGCTAGGTAGCCTAGTCCTAAGTTGTTTAGGGCTTTAACCGCTGACAACAAAACATTGAGCATGGCTCGGTAGCTGACAGGTAGCCAGTGCATATCTAATACTGTATGTGTAAAGCTGTGTCTCCCACTGAGCAACCTAGCAGCTACATTTTGTACTTTTTGGCCACCTGAACCAGGTGCAAGGGTAGCCTCACGTTAGTTTAACTGTGAATCACTGTAGCGGCACAGTGTGGCAGAAGGTGGAAGATGATGAAGGGAACAAGGAGCCCACACTTGTGGAGAATGGGGAGAGAGAGTGGAGGTGAAACTACCTAGAGCTTTCAACGGATAAGTGGCACACAAATTTTAGAAATAAAGATAAATGGAGAGGAGGTGAGCGACTTCAAAGAGGTGCAGCTCAGTTGGATGTGCATTATATGTGGGTTTTAATTCCTCCTCTCCCCTAAAAAACACACACACACAAAAAACACTTGGAAGTAATTTAAATATTTATTTTCTAACAGAAGTGAATATGACCGTAACCTACAATCGTGATGGATCATATGACATGCAGGTAAACGTCCTCTATGTAATTTGAGTTACTTTTTCTGTGTAGTTTTTTGCAAATCCTTTGTGGCCTATATGTATTTGACCGAATCCCATCTCTGTGGACTGAGACAAATTGGATAGAGTTTCTAAGGGGCATATTCTCTGTATGGGTGCCTTTTTTCATATTGCTGAGCCTTAATGCTTTCTCCTCTCATCTATCCCTGGAATGCAGCATGATCTATCCATCTCCCAAGCTTATCTCCTCCAAAGTGGTGCATGGACCAGGGAGTTAAAATCCCGTATTCCTGCATTTCAAGAGGTTGGTCTAGATCAGGCATGGACAAACTTGGCCCTCCAGCTTCTTTTTGGGACTACAACTCCCATCATCCCTAGCTAACAGGACCAGTGGTCAGGGATGATGGGAATTGTAGTCCCAAAACAGCTGGAGGGCCAAGTTTGGCCATGCCTGGTCTAGATGATCCTCAGGATACCTTCCAACTCTGCAATTGTATGATGCTATGTAATTGCATTTCAGATACAGAATAAATCTTTCCATGTTTCTGGGGATCTTTCGAGTGATGGCAATTTGGATTGCATAAGATGTTCAGTAAATGGAGTTGTTCATAAATCCAAGATGGTAATTTTGGGCAACGCCATTCACCTCTTCTCACCGGTAATATTTTCTACTTAATTTATCTGGAGAATAAATTTCCAGCCAGGGAAATGAGTGTTTTTTTTAAAAGGGAAACAATTATAGATATGGATACATCTATTTATATTTGGGAGAACAGGGACTGAATGTGTGGCTCTAAACTTTTATGTAAGCAGCCCATAATATTCTTGTAACATTTGAAAATTCATAGCTTTCATTAGTAGCTAAGGCTAATTAGTCAATACTGAACTGTTCAGTGAATAAATTGGCTTGTAAAGCTAAATGCCTCACATCTTTAAGTCATAAGGATGGGGAGATGGGGCATGGATCTTAAAATTTAAAAGAATATCCTAAATGACTAGATGTCTGTGTAAGCTCCTGTGAATCAGGGCTGCAATATTTGAAATGAATTCATGAGGAATTACACATTTTTAATCCAGCCCATTCATATTCATGCTTTATATCATTTCCAAAATATGTGTTGGCTTAGACTCACAGCCTTTTCATACATTACTTTATTGTTATTGCTACATCTTGGAAGTAAGTTAAGTCTAAGTAGGCTTGGGAAGTAAATTCAAAGAAAGGTAACAAATTACCTTGGTGTTTTCTGAATTACATTGACAACCTCCTTTATAAGAAGGAATATTCTGTTGGTGGTCTCAGAAGGCTGTTTTTTCAGTAAGAAGTGATTAAAGGGGATTAAAATGGTTCTCTTGGTGAACATCATGTAAACTCCCTGTCAATAAATCAAGTGTTTAATGTCCATCCTAGTTACGCCTGTCATTTCAGGATGTGGAAAATATAGGTTTGTACCAGCTGTAAAAAGTGTTGTTGCACTCATCTGCTCTTGGTGTATTTTTATTTTCTCCAGGAAGGTAGTGAGCAGATTGGTCTTCCTGTGCCAAAATATTTATCCGGAGTGGGTTCAGTTGGAGATCAGGGTGGAGCTGTTGCCCCCATGACGGGAACAATAGAAAAGGTAATTCTGGAGGGATCTGTGGGTGGGTGTGGCAGAGTATTTTGTCTTCGCAAACTGCTTTACAGGTTTTTAAAAACAATTGGCGTATGAATTTTATGAAATAAATAAATATAGGAGGCGCGTTGCCCTTTTGTACCAAAGGTGATGCATGGATGTGTCCCGCAGAGACTGTTCGCACATGACATTCACTCCTGGTTACTTATCATCCTTCCTTACTGTAGAGCAGGGGTGTCAAACTCCGGCCCTCCAGATGTTTTGAGACTACAATTCCCATCATCCCTGACCACTGGTCCTGTTAGCTAGGGCTGATGGGAATTGTAGTTCCAAAACATCTGGAGGGCCGGAGTTTGACACCCGTGCTGTAGAGTGTGGTTGCCTTCAGTAGATCGCTGCTTACTTTGCCGCTAGCCGCTTCCTTTAAGCTCCTCTGCTGAAGAATCTTGAGGCATTGCGGCAAATTCTGGAGCATGTTCTCACTTCATGCGAAGCAATTAGCAGGTCTTTTGAGTACACACACACACAGACACACACACACACACACACACACACACACACACACACACACACACGTGAACTGAGAATATGGCCAGGAACACACCAGTCTCCCATTCTTGTATGGAAGACACGTATGGGAATTGAAGACAAGATTACGTTCAAGGAAGCTTGTCCATTGCTATGGATCTTCTCACTGATGCTCATCGGGTTCCTCAAGTAAATTAAGGGTTTCCTGGGACTCCCTTGGAAAAAGATTCCTCAACCGGCTTCCTTCTTCATTGCCATCTGACTGTAATCTCTTTGTCCTCACAACTAGCTGTCGGTCCACAGCATCTGCTGTCAGACATTATAAACCCCCTAGGCTGCATTGCTGTTCTGTGCTGCTGCTTTGTTCGTTTTGTTCATCAGTTTGCTTTGTGGCTTTAGTTTATGATATTATTATTATTATTTGTACTTGTTTTAATAGTGGCATTTTTGCAACTTGCCCTGGGACTATTCCATGAAGGGCCAGGCATTAAGTACGACTCATAAACAAAGATGGCAGGTGGTTTCATGTTCTCTAATTCTTACAGCCCACTCATGGTGTGGATTGACTTGCAACTTTGGGCTCCTCTGGACTTTTTTTTTTTTTAATTGCACATGCATGATGATATGTACTCACGATGCTGTCAGGGTGGTCATACGTGATCCCAACTTTCAATTTTTCCGGGTGCTAATACTGCTTCATGTCCAGTCAGTGCATATACTGTAGTGTCCTGCTGAAATCATGCAACTTTTCCTACCACAAATATTCCGGGGGTGTTTCCCCCCCCACACACTTTCATTGCACTATTGCCCCTCCGGACAGCGATGATGTGGTCGCATTGGGGAAGCAAAGCAGAACAACTAATAAAGCAGAATAAATCCACCATTAATACACTCTTACTATGTCAAGAATATATCGCAGAACACACCTGCAATAAAACGCCAGTCTGGAGCGTGCATATAGCAAGAGCCATGACCAGTCATCCCTCCCTAGACCATATGCCTCTATAATACACACGTGGTGATAAATTTCCACATGAACAAATTATATTTTGGGGTGCACGTTTTCATAGGTGCACTTTTAAAATGTCACCGTGTTGGAAAAACCAGCTGCAAAAGGTAAACTTAGAAAAAGATTGCCATTCTTCATCCTCACACGGAATCTTTTGTCCTCTTTATTGCTTTCTGTAAACTTGGAGAGAAACTCTGTATTTGTATAGGAGGAACGTGACACCTGGCTTCTCACTCGCTTTTCAATTTGTTAGGTGTTTGTGAAAGCTGGTGATAAAGTCCAAGTCGGAGACCCGCTGATGGTTATGATAGCTATGAAAATGGAGGTGAGTATCATAACATTTTAATTATGGAGAAGACAAGAGGGACTTGGTTTTGGTTTATTAGCACATCATATAAAGTGTGCCTTAAATGTTGCAGACATAGCATGTTAACTGACTAGTTGTTTAAGGATTGTGCTGGTTTTATTGGCACAAGTGATTTCTAGCTGTAACAGACTGTCCTAATGTTTCCCGGGAACAAATCTTCCATTGCGTTTGCATGCTGGAATATTCTTTATAGTTTAGAAAAATGATCCCTCGCCCCCCACCCCCTGCCATTTAAGCATTTCTATTCTATCCAAGGCTTGGTGCTATACAAATTCCAACAAGCAAAGAGTCTCTCTATAAAAACCACTGCATTTTTTCTTTATAATGCTCCTAGTAATTAATCTAAACCATTGCAGGGTATACAGGTGAAACTCGAAAAATTAGAATATCGTGGAAAGGGTCATTTCTTTCAGTAATTCAACTTAAAAGGTGAAACTAATATATGAGATAGACTCATGACATGCCAAGCGATATATGTCAAGCCTTTATTTGTTATCATTGTGATTATTATGGCGTACAGCTGATGAGAACCCCAACTTAACAATTTCAACTTTGGGGTTTTCATCAGCTGTACACCATAATCATCACAATTATAACAAACAAAGGCTTGACATATCTCGCTTTGCATGTCATGAGTCTATCTCATATATTAAACCCCAGTAGCTAATGAAAACAGTTGCTTACATAAATGGACTTTTCCACAATATTCTAATTTTTCGAGTTTCACCTGTACATTTATAACTGTGTTTTGGCCTTGCTGGGTTCCTTAATAATAACCTCAAACAAACTAGCTCAGTTTGCCTTATTAATTGATGCTGGATTCCACCTTGTGCACTGAACTATTGTTAGGCACCGTTGTAGGGCAGTGTGTAAACAAAAGTGGTGCCGTGCCAGAAATTGTAGTAATTGTAACTTGATACTAAGTGACCCTTTTCCTCCTCAAGCATTATATCATGTGCGAGCTTTTGACCAATCATTTTGATATAGCCTTGCATGACACACACTTAATTTCTAAAGCCAAAACCCAAAAATATCCTCTTAAGCACTCAGTCTTGCCTTAAAGGTTTGGAGCAGGAGAGAAATAGACAAACTCTAGGGCTGGTAGATGCAGCTCATGGAGGGCCAGGTGATAGAACCTCCAGCATCCTACCAGAACATTGGCCAATGTCCCAGCCACCTCTGCCGAAGTAATTAAAATGTGGTCTTCAATAGAATATAATTCGTAATATGCTTTTACAGGTATAAATCTGTGAAATTTGTAGGCCAGCCATCAGTGCTGTGATAAAAGTGCCCTGGGAGCAGTGCTATCATGGCACCGGTCTGTTTGGGAGGAAGGAGAACCTCAGCTGAGTCTGGGCACCACTTCCTCCCCAGCAGACAGTGTGATCACCTGATTGGCTGATGGGAAGATGCCCCATAGCTCTGATGCACCACAGTGCAATAGATAATCAGCAATCACACAGAAAGGGTTAACTTCCCACTCTGACCCATCCTACTCTGCAGATAATTGTTGCTGTGATAAGGTTACCTAAAAGCAAAGCGATAGGTTCTTATCTCTTCGGATGGAACAGAGGAATCCAATACTAACGCTAGGTAGCTCTCTCTACCCTCCAATTTATTCTGCTGGGTGTGAGGCAGGTATCGGGACTGAATTTCCCCCTAACATTTCTGCATACATTGTTGTACTCGGATATGTATCTGTATCGATAAAAATTAAAATTTCTGTTCAGTAAATCAGCATTCTTTCGTTTGAGCCCTGAACATGTCTGCACAGGAATCCAATATTGGCTTATAGATGATCTGCATATTTTAAATGAGGTGCCCTAATGTATAGCTCTTATTTGTACAACTGATGGTGTCAGCTTGAAGTTTTAAATAGAGAAACGGCGATTGTTTAGCTAATGTATACTTCTTTCTCTGCAGCATACCATACGGGCTCCAAAGGCAGGAATAATTAAGAAGGTTCATTACCAGGAAGGATCACAGGCCAACAGACATGCTCCACTAGTTGAGTTAGTGGAAGAAGACTCTGAATCCGAATAATCCCTGGTGAATGTCGGTGATGCCTTTTGATTTTCCCCTGATTCTTTTTTATTCCTCAAGAAAACCTCTTTATATTTTATTAATTTAATTATTACTAATAAAATGCTATTATTTCCTCTGCCTTTGAATAGTTTCTCATCACAACTTTAGACGACTGCCTCCAAATTCTGTGCTTCACTTGATTACTCAACAGCTGATGCAAAAACAACAGTGTTTTGTGGCCCCTTAAAGACTTAACACATTTATCACTTTCATGGGCCCATTTCACCAGACACAGGAAGTGTTATTCTGAGTTGTGGGTGCTTTGCGCATGGTTGGGATGGAATTCTAAGCAGTGAGGTCACTAAACTGGAGAGAAGTACCGTGATAATTACCAGCCAGATGGGCGGGGTATAAATAATAAATTATTCTATAAATTATTATTGCATATTTAACCGTGGTCATTCAGATACACACACACAGTTGGAGTGATTACACACCTGAAAAGGGGGGGGGCTGCCTCCAAGTTGACAGTGGGTGATGTGAAAGTTCTGGCTGTTGAAGGAATTTGTAATGGCTCATTCAGACGAGCAAGTCATCACTGGATGCTGTAGTCAATGAGTGGTAAGGATGCATCATCTGGAGATTGTGGACTCTCCTTCATTGGAGGTTTTAAAGCAGAGGTTAGATGGCCATCTGCCATGGATGCTTTAGCTGAGATTCCTGCATTGCGGGGGGGTTAGACTGGATGATCTTTGGGGTCCCTGCCAACTCTACAATTCTATGGTACATGCCACGTAATGGCTACCGGGTAGCTGCTTGTGATGTACACTGACAGAGCACTCCAAACACAAAGGTCAAAAGAAAGACACTTGTTAATAAAAGTGCAGTCTCCTCACTGTTTGCACAGCTAAATGTGTTCCATGTATGTTAATGCAGTTTAATTTAGCTAGGCTAGTTTGTACAAGTTTCATTTTGGACAGTTGTCCAGCTCTTTTGGCAAGTGTGTCACATCAGTTCCAAAGTGCACTTAGTACAGAATGCTCCACTCCATCTGAAGGCAGCCCTGAATCGGAAAGTTTGTAATGTTTGGTGCTTTATTATGTTTTATATACTCTGTAAGCCACCCAGAGTGCCTGGGGAAATCCAGCCACATGGGCGGGGTATAAATTTATTATTGTTATTATTATTATTATTATTATTAAAGTTGCTCCAGCTTACAGTTGCACTATTCAGTTTCTTTTCTAAACTCTGTGTTTAGAAAATGCAAGTAGAAAGACATAGGTTGAAGTTGGCCTGTATCAAAAGGGGTTCTGATGCTTCTCCAATGCATTGAAAAAATGCATTGTTGTCATGTCCTCTGTGAGTTGTCATGTCCTCACAGTTGGATCAACATATGTACTAAAATACAGTATGCACCTAGAGCTCTTCCAATGAGTCTTTCCTTGTATGAATCTCTTAGCACATTATTATATTATGGTTCTGTATTTATTTATACCCAATTTTTTCCCGTTGGGACTCAAGGCAGCTTGCATATAAAAATGAGATGATGATAGTGTCTATTAAAACCATACAAATAATCACAATAGAAGCAGCACACCAGCCCTTTCATTAAAAGCAGTCAATTCCCAAAAGCCTGTTGCAACAAAAAAAAGTCTTCCCCTGCTGGCATATAGAGGAGTGAGCCAGTCTAGCTTCTCTAGGGAGGCAGTTCCAAAGTCTGGGAGCAGCTGCGGAGAAGGCTCACACCCCCTTAATCCACCAATCACATGTGGAGTATAGTTAGCACCCCACAACAAACCATAGTTAAGATTGATTACAATTTGTTGGGTTGACTGTCCGACAAGCTATGCTTAAATAAAAAATTGAAGTAAATGCTTCCAAATGTCTCGTGGCAATGTGGGAGTAAGAGAGGGGAGTGTGTGATGCTAACATAATTTATTCTCACCATGCCAAACTTGTTTATTAGCACAGGCGGGAATCTATGGCCCTCCCTGGTTACTACCAGGCCCAACGCTTATAGCCAATGATCAGCGGTGATGGGAGTTGTTCAGCTACAGTTGAAGGACCAAAGGTTGCCCAGTCCTGTTTTAGTGTGAACGGGCCACTGCCTCTGCCTCTGCTTACACCTGAAGGATAATTAGGTAGCAATGCCTTGGAGCACTCAGGAAGAATTGGGTCAGAGATTCAGGCAACACAGCTGGGACACCCTTGACCTGTAACCCTGATATATGTGCCGTAAACTAATTGCTACTTCAAAGTCGTCATGCTATTGGGAGTGAACAGGAAGAGAAAAGTTGCATCAGCCTTTTCCTACGTTGTTTTGTGGGTTTGTAAGCTTTGAACAATTTAATTATCCATCAACTAAAGCAGCAATTGTAGATTTGCCACATGATGAATCGGTGAACCAGTGAAACTCGGAAGCAGGGCTTGAAGGTAGCAGTATTATCTGCTGCCCCTCCTCGGCAAGTGGTACCCAGCTGCGTATTGCCTCTGAACCTGTCACTTCTGTATCGCCGTTGTGGCTAATAGCCACCGACAGAACTATCATGCGTGAATTTGTCTCATGGCTTTTCCAGGCCAGTGGGTGAATTCCGCAAATTAATTGCATGTTGTGGGAAGAAGGACTTTATTTGGCTTGTACCCAAATCTATTCCCAATCAATTTCATAGCACAGTGCTGAGTTCCAGTTACCTTTGTCTGCTTTCTCCACACATTAGAGACTGTACATTGGAAGGATAAATCGGATCAAAAAACAAACAATTTTGTGTGCTGAATAGTTTTTCAGAAATGACAATTTACAGTAATGCCAGGCAGGGGACTGGCAAGATCAGCGAAAGCTTCAATGAAGTCTGATTAAGTACAGTAGTAGGTTCTGCACTAATTGTTCTTGTTTATTGAGTCATGGAGATACCAGGAACCAGAAACATCCAAGCCAAGATCCTTCAGGCTCCCCAGTAGCTGACACATTCCACATTGTGTCACAAGCAGGACTTGCCAGGAAAAATAGGGCATTAATTCAGACTTATTGCCTGATCGTGTGTAGTGTTACCGGTAGGTGTGCCTTAACCAGCCTCGTTAAAAAAGCTGCAGTAGCATCTCTTCATGCTGGCTGTATAGCTGGAGAAATCTCATTCACAACCAATATGGAAGTGCAAGGTACTATAGCCCCTTAGCAGGTTTATAAAAAGATATATGGCTAGGCCCGTGTGTGTGTGTGTGTGTGTGTGTGTGTGTGTGTGTGTGTGTGTGTGTTGCATGATGCCTCCAGAGTAGAAACTATTTCCCTTTCCTAGTTGCCTGGCCAGTCCTGCATCTTTTCCCCTCCCTGGCTTTTGTGAAATGTATTTTGGGGAAATATGAAAATATGCAAATAGCCATGTTGCTTCATAGGAAAAGAAAACACATTCCAAAATATAGGGTATCACCTTTGTTAGAATTAACATTTGTGATTGTTTTTGAAAGCTTGGCCACTATTTGGGGGGAAATGGAGGCTTTGAACTGCATTGCCTGAAACACCTTGGAGGAGTTGAGAGACAAAGTTGGGAGTATGTATAAAGAATTATTTTCTCTTGCTTTGGAGCTCCTATATCGCACTCTTGAGCAAAAAGAGATGGAAACAGGAGGTGGGAAGAGCTGGACTTGCCAGGAAAAACGGCACTAATCCAGATAGTTGGATTCAGGAATTATCACCCTAACATAATATACATGTCAAAACAAAATAAAAAATTCTCGTGCATGCACACGAAAGCTCATACCAAGAACAAACTTAGTTGGTCTCTAAGGTGCTACTGGAAGGAATTTTTTTATTTTTTATTTTGTTTTGACTATGGCAGACCAACACAGCTACCTACCTGTTTCTGGAATAATATACATGTATTTTTGAAAGATCATCAAATAAAGAGAATTGGAAAGGGTCTCAGGGGACACCAAACAACAGCATACATCATTTTGCAAATGTTGGGAGGTTATAGCATTGCGAGAAACCTACAACTTCAAGGATAATAATAATAATAATAATAATAATAATAATAATAATAATAATAATTTATTATTATTATTTATACCCCGCCCATCTGGCTGGGTTTCCCCAGCCACTCTGGGCGGCTTCCAACCGAATATTAAAATCAATACAGCATCAAACATTAAAAACTTCCCTAAACAGGGCCGCCTTCAGTTGTCTTTTAAAAGTAAAACAGTTGCTTATTGCCCTGACATCTGCTGGGAGGGCGTTCCACAGGGCAGGCGCCACTACCAAGAAGGTCTCTTTCCCAGTAGGTGGTCAGTCACAGTGAACTGTGTGATTCTGTTGTTTACCCAATCCCCTTCTCTCTGCCCACTGGAGTTTGTGTGTGAAAGGCAACTGCAAATTTAGACAATCTGGAGGGAGAGGTACTACCGGTATCTACCCCATGGGATATTCCTCTCCCCCTCTGCTTTCTTCACACAATATAGGTGTTCTCACTCCCATCAATTTGCTACCCTCAAACCAGAATCAAACTGCTGTGATCACTGCCATCACAGATCTATCCCAACATTGGGAATTGTGGGGTGGGGGTACATTGGGGTCACCCCGTTTTCTCTCCACAGTGACCCTGTGATGTGGGTTAGGTGGGGCATATGCAACTATAGTCCAATACCACCTAGTGAGTTTCAATGGCTAAGCAGGGATTTGATCCTGGATCACCTGATCCAAAGTCCAAAGCTCTCCTACGTCCAAGTCCAATCTTCTCTTTCTTCCTACTTCACCATGCCGGCTCTCTGGTGTTTATAAAAATCCTGTTTCGGCCACACCAAACATACAAGCACACAGCCACACGTCCACATGAACTTTCCAATACCCTCCCTATCAGGGGTATCAGTTTTCTTCTTTTTCGTCATTCATGAACCACCTCATTAAAGCCCAAGTGTCTCAGTGCTCCCTACAGGATCATGACCCTCATTCACCTGTCAGGGAAGGCGTCATTAGCCGGAAGAGGGGTGTGAAGGAGTGACCCTGCTCGCCTTTGCCCCTTAGGGGTCTCCATCTTGCCTCTTCCCATTCAGGTGTGGCCCTACAGAGAGGTGCTTCATTTGCTTCCTCCGGGTGTGTGACCATCAGGGGTGCCAACTTGAATACAATATTGGAGGGGGGCCCTGCCCCACATAACCAACCACATGATGTGGCATACACCCACACACCCCAATTGAATGGCAATGCCCATTAACTTTGCCCCGCCCTGCCCTTTCAAATATTTAATGGGGGGAGTGAAGGGACCCCGGCCCCATGGACCATCCAAAGGAGGAGGAAGGGAAGAGGGCCAAATCTCTTCTCGCCCCCTCACACCCCCCACTCCATAAACAGCCCCTGTGAATACGAGGCACGACCTTGGAGTTTTTGCACGGGCGTAGCCAATATTTTTGTTGGGGGGGGGGGAGGCAGCCAAAGCTGCATCTTTTTTGGGGAAAGATTGCCCCCTAAAGTTGTTGAACTTTTTTGGGGGGGAGGGAATCACAGGTAAAAACACCCCCCCAAAAGAGGCCGTTATGGGGAGCAAGCTTTCCTGGGGGGTGGGGGTTTACTTTCGATGTTTTTCGATCATTTTGAAAATGCTCTCCCCCCCCCTGGGATTCGCCCGCCCCCCACTGAAAGAGGGGTGAGCAGCTCCCTAAGGCCCCCGTCTGCCCTTTCCCCACATAAGTCACCCCACTGAGCCCCAGGCTCCCGCTGTCACCCCGGGAGACCCCAATCTCCGCCCATCTTATTTCAGGCCTCCTCCGCTTCTCCGTGGGGGGGGGGGTTGTCAGGATCTCTTGCCCCCGCAAAGAAGAGCCTCCCTCCGAGGCTTCCTCGCGCGTGAGGAGAAGCCCCCCCACCCCCCGCCTCGCCTCGCCAGATCCCCGGCCGGCCGGCGGGCGGGCTCCGTTCTCGCTCTTCCCCACACCGGTCGGTCTCGGCCCGGGGCGGCCCCGCCGCAGTGCGCATGAGCGGGTCGGCGGCGGAAGGCAGGGCCCGCGAGGAGGAGCCCCGGGAGCCGCCGCCGCCACCGACCCTCCTCCCGCCTCCTCAGTGTCCGCCTCAGCCGGCCCGGGAGGGGAGAGAGGCCCGCGCGCAGCCCCCACCATGGTGAGGCCCTTCGGCCCCGGGAGGGAGGGAGGGAGAGCGGGAGGAAGGAAGGAAGCGCCGCCATCGCCTGGCAACGCGGGGCCTAGTCGGGGGGTGCAAGGGTTGGGGGGGGGCCCGGCCTCGGCGCCGGTGAGAAGCAGCTCGGCCCTCACCCGCTTCCCACAAGCCGCATATGCTGAGAGGGTCGGGGGCTTTGAGATATAGGGGCTGGGGGTGGGCCCTTGTGTGGAAATCCACCCCCCCCACCTCTCAGGGAGGTGAAGTGGGGTGGGTGGGATTTTGGGGGTGCCCCGTTGGGGTGTATGGAGGGGCTCCAGAGGGTTTGCGTGTGGGGTGTCTGTGTAGGATGTGTCAGGGAGGTTTAGGGTTATTTTTCTCTCCTCCCCCCCCCCAACCTTGGAGGACTGGTGGGGTAATTGGTAGGGGGAGGGAAAAAAAACCCTGGGCATATGGGTGCTGCTTGATCTTGGGTGCCTGGACCTCCTCTTCCTTGTTTCGTTCCCCCCCCTTCCCCCCCTCTCTCCAACCTGGGGGAAGCATCTCTCTCCCTTTGCATGCTGCACTTATCTCTTGTTTGCAGTTGCGTTTTGTGCAGACACCTCTTTTGTTGCAGTGTGTGCACACGTGTGCATGCAAGCAGGCGGGTACTCCAGAGAGGGTTAGCCTGTTTTCAGCAGAAGCACCCCCAAGTGCCTCGTGGCACCTCAAAAGACAGTTTTAACCCAGCGAAAGCGTCCGTGGGCAGGAGCAGCAGCTGCATGGTGGTTGTCCTTAACTGGCAGTAGGGGTGGCATCCTGGCACTTTGTCCTCCAGCTCTGCCTTGTGGTAGGCATTGTTAAATCTGCGGCACGTCATGAGGCTGGTGCCCAGGAGTTGCCGCTCACTACAGGACAGGACCTGGAAGAGAAAGTGGAGGAAATGTGCTTGTTGTCCTCTGCGGCCCCCAGCCAAAAACTGCTTCAGAGTGACATAAATGACCTATGGAAAGGCCCACTTGGCAATGGACAGCTCCATAACCCAGCAGTTGCTCACTTGCAACAACTGGCCGCCTGATAGAGGGCCAGACAAAGGGGCTGAGCCCTGCTATGAACCCAGATGCCAACTCTGCTCCTGTATTGTGTCCGGTGGTGCTATTGCAGGACCTAACCCCAGTAATTCCCCTTAGGGGCTTGGTTGCTTGCTCATCCTGCAATGTGAATGTGCCATCACCTCTCATTAATGCCTTTTCATTATTCAAGTAAAAGAAACAGGTAAATGCCAAAAAAAAAGGGAAAATAGAGACAGAAGGAAAAACGATACTAAAAAATGGAAGTGTTCAGAAGGTAGTGGGAGAGAATCTATTGCTCACCTCAAAATTGCCACATTTCAACAGAAGACTCCAAAGTGAGGCTCCGGTTTGAAATTGCTGCACTACAGTTTATGAGCAAATTCGGTTCCAGTTGATTTAAGCTTGACTGGGCTGCATCTTTTCTTCCCACTCCAGATGTTAAATTAGCACAGTGCACCTAGAAAGAATTGAATAGTACCACCACTGACTGCTGTTGTGAACAGTTTGCAAACCTGTTGCTATGCTGCCACTTGGATATCATGACTTTTTGACCTCACTGTGTATATTTGTGTGTATGTATGTGTGTGTACATATATATAGCCGGGAAGGGCTGGGCGATGGGCTTTGCGGGGTGGTGAATGCTTCTCTTTGCGAGGGAGCCTTCCCAGACCCGCTAAAAGAGGCGGTTATTAAACCGCTTCTTAAAAAACCATCTTTGGATGCGGCCAATATGGCCAACTATCGCCCAGTCTCAAATCTTCCATTCTTGGGCAAGTTGATTGAGCGGGTGGTTGCTGAACAACTCCAAGCACGCCTGGAGGATGCGGACCATTTGGATCCCTTCCAATCGGGATTCAGGCCTCATCATGGGACTGAAACTGCCTTGGTCGTGCTGGTCGATGATCTCCGGCAGGCTAGGGACAAAGGTGAGAGCTGTTTCCTAGTTCTGCTGGATCTCTCAGCGGCTTTTGACACCATCGACCATAACATCCTTCTGGACCGTCTAGAGGGTTTGGGAGCTGGGGGCACTGTTTTACAGTGGTTCCGCTCCTTCCTCCTGGGCCGTGTTCAGAAAGTGGTGGTGGGGGATGAGTGTTCAGACCCCTGGGCTCTCACTTGTGGGGTACCTCAGGGTTCTGTCCTCTCCCCCATGCTTTTTAACATCTATATGCAGCCGCTGGGAGAGATCATCAGGGGGTTTGGGCTGGGTGTTCATCAGTATGCGGATGATACCCAGCTCTACCTCTCTTTCAAAGCAGAACCAGTGAAGGCGGTGAAGGTCCTGTGTGAGTGTCTGGAGGCGGTTGGAAGATGGATGGCGGCTAACAGATTGAGGTTGAATCCTGACAAGACAGAAGTGCTGTTTTTGGGGGACAGGAGGCGGGCAGGTGTGGAGGACTCCCTGGTCCTGAATGGGGTAACTGTGCCCCTGAAGGACCAGGTGCGCAGTCTGGGAGTCATTTTGGACTCACAGCTGTCCATGGAGGCGCAGGTTAATCCAGGACAGCTGTCTACCAGCTCCATCTGGTACGCAGGCTGAGACCCTACCTGCCCGCGGACTGTCTCGCCAGAGTGGTGCATGCTCTAGTTATCTCCCGCTTGGACTACTGCAATGCGCTCTACGTGGGGCTACCTTTGAAGGTGACCCGGAAACTACAACTAATCCAGAATGCGGCAGCTAGACTGGTGACTGGGAGCGGCCGCCAAGACCACATAACACCGGTCTTGAAAGACCTACACTGGCTCCCAGTACGTTTCCGAGCACAATTCAAAGTGTTGGTGCTGACCTTTAAAGCCCTAAATGGCTTCGGTCCAGTATACCTGAAGGAGCGTCTCCACCCCCATCGGTCAGCCCGGACACTGAGGTCCAGTGCCAAGGGCCTTCTGGCGGTTCCCTCGCTGCGTGAAGCCAAGTTACAGGGAACCAGGCAGAGGGCCTTCTCGGTAGTGGCGCCCGCCCTATGGAACGCCCTCCCTTCAGATGTCAAAGAGAACAACAATTACCAGACCTTTAAAAGACATCTGAAGGCAGCCCTGTTTAGGGAGGCTTTTAATGTTCTATAGATTATTGTATTTTAATGCTTTGTTGAAAGCCGCCCAGAGTGGCTGGGGGAACCCAGCCAGATGGGCGGGGTATAAATAATAAATTATTATTATTATTATTATTATTATTATTATTATTATTATATGTATGATTGCATCCCATGCTGTTCTTCTGCTCTTTGCAGTCCCCCTGTGCCAGTGCCCATGCTATTTAGGGAGTGGGGTGTGCAGAGGCAACACAGGGAAGGCGGGATTTTTTTTAAAAATGCCTTCTTCCCTCTTTCATTCAAAGAAAGCTTTACTGAATCAAAAAGCTTTCCATGAATGGAAGGACAACATTGGATACATACTATATACTATATATATCTGAGGAATAATCTCAGGTAACTGCTGAGTAATCTTTTATGCATCTGTTGGAATGAGATCCAGCTCACAAAAGCTTAAGACCATAGAAATCTGTTAGTCTTTAAGATGCCACAAGACTGCTTGTGGATGCATGTTTCATATATGTTTCTGTGTGTTACACATTTTTTTCTTGCTTAAGAGGCAAGGAAACCATACCAACCATATTTGTTCAGATGTAATCCCCTCTTATTTCGGTGGGAAAGCATTTTAAGACGACAATCATATGCAGGCTTACTTTAGGAGTCTGTCTCATTTAGATTGGTAGCTCTTACTTCCAGGTTGTTGCTGCTATTATTTATTAAATTTATATACTGCTGTTCATCCTAGGATCACAGGGCAGCTTCAGATATGTTTGTTAGAATAGGGTTATAAGGAGCAGACATCCGTATTTACCTTTTAGGCTAGATTTTAAACATCATGCTGAAAAGCTGAAAGGCTTCAGTTTCCATAACATTTTTTTGCTATTAGAAATCCTTACTAAAAGGCAAGCAGAAGAGGAATAGATTTAAAAAAATGATTTTGTAGGTAAAATTATTTTACAGAATTGTTTTACAGAATTTATTCAAGTTAATGGGATTGTTCCATAGTAAGTAGCTTGAAAATTGTAGCCATGGTAATTTAGTTTACATAAATTTAGTTTATTAGTGGGCTTCTGAGGTTCTTTCAGGTACTGTACGTACTTTAGCCTGTTAAGCAGTTTGAGAACTTCTAACTACTGGCTTCCTCTGCCACATTGCACAGGCTTCATGAAAACGTCATGCAAGATTCTTCAGGAAATACAGTGAGTGTACCAAGGCTCCTGAACTACTCAAGGTGTTTTGAGTGCATTTAACTTTGGCCTCACAGCACACACACCCAGGATGTTTTCTCCTTAAAACTAATTTATTGCCTTTGCACAAATCAACACCCTACTTCCTGTGATGAGACTAACACAATGGAGCACTTATCCAGTCTAAATATAAGCTGTGGCAAGGCATATTTATACTGTAATAAGTGTCTCAAGAGGTGTGGGACACCTTCCTCTTTCTATAAATAGTTGGACTAAAGAACTAGAAAAATGATTGGATATGTCATCTGGACTTGACATGTTTGGATATATAATTAGGTTCCAAGTTGGTTCTTGCTGTCATAAGTTGGTGTTCTTCAGTAAATGTGGGCCAGTAAATTGAAACTGAATCTTGGAAAAAAATAGAGGTGCTGTTATGCATTCTGAGTTCTTGAGTGCGGAAGATGGGAAGACGGCCTATTTTTGATGGGAATGCACTCATTTGAAAGGTGCAGATTTGCAGCTTGGGGGTGTTCCTGGATCCAGCACTGTCACTGGAGGCTCAGATGTGCCTTTTTCCAACTCTGACTGTTTTGCCCCTCATGGATAGAGATGACTTGGCAATGCATTTTACTTCAGGCAGCCCTTGAAAACAATTTAGAAACTTTAGCTGGTTCAAAATGCGGCAACCAGATTACTGGCCAGGGTTCCTCTTAGTTGTCATATAAACCCTGTTTTAAAACAGCTGCACTGGTTGCCAGTGTGTGAATTAGGCCTCAGATATATGAAAAATATATATGAAAAACTGCCTTCATCCAGAGGGGCTTTTCTTGGTAGTTTCACCGCCCTCGGGATTGTGAGGAATGGCAGCCCAGGGGAAGGACTTTCTTTGTAGCAGCCCCCAAATTGGGGAACTGCTTTTGCACAGAGGTTATGTTCTGCGGTTGGTGCATAGACATAAAAGCACATGAACAGTCTTACCTTCTGGAGCCAGTGTGCCAAATGGTCTTCCCCCTCAAGCAAGGCACAGAGCGTTGTAAGAAAATCAGAGCTTAAAGGTTCATTCTGGCATCAGCCCATTACCGGATAGGCACATCAGCAACAGCAGTTTGGTCGCAGTATGGGGGCGATGATTACTGCTCTGTTGTCCTCAACACCTGCTCATGATTTGTTTGCGTTTTGGGATCGTTCACTGATATTTAAAGAAACGTAGCCCCATTGAAAGTGGTTCACAGGTACTGAAGTGCTGAGAGACATGGAGTTGCACTATCATTTCTCCCTTGTAACCTGCCACATCATAATGTTGGCATGCAGCACATTTCTCTGCCTGCGCTCCACCCCTTAAATGACAGGGAAATACACAACACAGTGACATCACAACATGGCTAAGTCCTGATGAACACTATTGTGGGGAGTGGAGAGACTTTTAACAGGTTCTTTTCTTTTCTTTTCTTTTCTTTTCTTTTCTTTTCTTTTCTTTTCTTTTCTTTCTTTTCTTTCTTTCTTTTTCCTTAAGAGTGTTGAGTTAGCACTCCAAAATGTCACCTCCTTAAAGCTGTGCTAAGGTGCCTTATGTCAATTTTTGGGGCTGAGTTCCCAGCCTCACTGAACAGCCAGCAAGTAGGTTGTGCTCGTTTACCTTAGCACCTGTTTTTCAAAGGGAAAAAGTAAACAATCAAAATTATGGAATTGTCTTTTTTCAGCTTCCTTTGTTTAAATTTGCTGTGGCTGGGATGCAAAGCTAGTTTGTTTGTTTGTTTATTAAACTTGTATACAGTATTGCCCTTCATCCATAGATATCAGGGCAGTTTACAAGATAAAAACGCAGAATAGGCCAAGGGGGCAGTGAGCTTTAGTTTCTCAAGCAACAGCCCCCCCGCGCTGCAAGGCAAACTGAGACAAGGTTAAAAAGTAGTTTGTGATATGGCACTTTGTGCATTTCCTGCTCTTTGAAAAAGGAAGGACAAAGGTCCCATTGGTCATTCCCAGACCCTTGGGCACACCTAAAGTAACTCTGTGGATTTTGGCCTGCATAATTAGATTTTCTGACTATTGGGGTACTATAGTCTGACTTTCTATAGAATGTTGGTATTTGCTTTCATGTGTTTGGGTACTTTTTGTGTGCATAGTTGTACGAACTTTGAGATCTTTTTTGTAGGTTCTGTTCTGAGTACCCCTGAGTGGCTGTTGAGGTTTGGTGGGTGGGGACCTGGGCTAAGGTATCCCCCCCCCCAACGTGGTGGTGTCCCATCTCTGTGGTGTCAAGGTGACAGCAAATTTGCTGTTTCCCAGGAGACAAGTCAATAAGATGGTTTTTACTGCTTCTCACTGCTCTTTTCGGTTTAAATTGTAATGTTCTTTGTTGTATGCATTGTTTTCACTGGTTGTCTTGTTAGCCACCTTGAATATTTATTGATAAAAAAGCAAGGGAGAATCTCTTCAAATAAACAATACAAGATAGAAACACTTTAATTGTTTTTTATGTACAGAAGCAATTAAAATAGGAATGCCTATAAATAAACTTGTAATATAGCATAATTCCTTGTATAAGTTGAGAGACATGAATAGGAATTCAGTGAAGCTATATTCTGTTTGTACCATTTGTGGCTTTTACACTTGCCTTCTTAAGCCAGGGGAAAATAGGTAACCATAGATAGATGTGGATTCTTATCACAGTCGTAATGTCTGAAACCACTTGCTTTATCATGTGACTGTTTGGTGTAGTTTCTCCACCAGATGATGCTATCATATGGCCTTGTTTACTGGCTGTGAATCTCCATTAGTCAGGAAGCCAAATTAATTGTTGTGTGATAATGGAGCAAATACACCAACAATTTGCAATACTGAAGACTGTGCCAGGCTGTTAGCAATAAGGCTTCAGGGAAGGTATAGGCTGTGATCTAAAGGGCTATACGCATATGCTTCCTGCATGCTCCTGCATTGCAACCTCACATAGATCTTATACAACACTTCAGCCAGTAGTTTGCGGGATTTGGTGTGAGAACAGTTTATCGGGAACATGCCAGTTGTGTCTGCGTAGTGCTGAAACCTGTTGGGCAGGTTTCCCTTTTAACTGCTCTCCTGGAAACTGACATATTTGGATGCATGGTGTCTCTTTGTGTCACAGCTGTTGTCCCCTCCTAAGCCCTGTAATGCTCTTTACGTGGAACGTTTAGAGGATCTGCCGTGAGTGTTTCTGTGGCTGCTACATCCTCCCTATCACAAAAGAGCGGGACACATCCACGAGCCAAGTTGCTGGCTGACTCAAGTAGAAAGGAGAGCCATCACACAATGTTTTATCCTTGATTCTGTTGCATAGCTTGTTGAACTTGTGAGCTGCTTTGGGCACCATTGAGCTTGGAATTAAATTCTTAATTAGAAGTTGAACACCACAGGTAGGCTTTCTGTATGTCCACCTTAATTCTCTATCAGGTACCATTCACTTGAGGAGAGTGGCCCTTTTGAGCTACAGGTTGAAGTTGCATATTCCTCCTCAGGTAAGCACACAGGAGATCTCACTGTTCTTGTGTTTTCTGATACTTTTCTAGAACAAGCTGAAGTCATCACAGAAAGATAAAGTTAGGCAGTTTATGATCTTCACACAGTCCAGCGAAAAGACCGCAGTGAATTGCCTGTCTCAGAATGACTGGAAGCTAGATGTTGCAACAGATAACTTTTTCCAAAATCCTGAACTGTATATACGAGAAAATGTTAAAGGATCATTGGACAGAAAGAAGTTAGAACAGCTATATAATAGATATAAAGGTAAGTATAGTGCAGTTTTTCTTTTTCTTTTCAAAAAGACGTGTTATATGCATCATTTTGCTGGCAATAGATTCCATTTGGAATCCAGGCCAGAAACTTGAGTTTCAGCTGTGGCCAGAACAGACCAAGAACGCAATGCCCTATAAGTATTAGAACAAAGGCTACCCTTTATATATGACATTTCTATCCCACCCTTCCTCTACGCAGCTCAGGGTGGCAAACATTCCCCCACCATCCCACAATGTATCCTTGCAACAACCATGTGAGGTGGGTTAGACTGAGAGATGGTTAAAGGGTCTTGAGTGTCATGGCTGAAAGTAGATCTGGACCTGGGTCTTCCTTCTGATTGCTACACAGATGCTCGCTCTTGCTGTCATGCTACTAGACTTACTGGCAGAGCATCTGGGTTTGTTCTCATCCTCCCAGGCAATCATTTCCCTGAGACACAGGGAAGCCTTCCTTTTTCTTCTCCCTAGAATCTTTTGTCCTGGACTGCATTTTAACTCCTCCTCACAGAGGTAAAATCCAGTCCTTCAGGGAGCACATTGGGTTGAGTCATGCTCTCTTTCTTGAAATGGGAATAAGTGACCCACCTTCCAATGCAATTGTGATTGCAGGTAAGAGGAGGTTTGCAGAGGGAACACACTTAAAACAGCGCATAAAAGTGAATGCTATGCAGCAGCCGACAGCATTTAATGCCCTTAAGAAGCAGGTTCTTGAACTAGTGCTCTGCTGCCATACCTTTTATTAGAAATGGTTTCAAAAAGACGGAGACTTCCATTCATTTTATTTTGTTTCACTCTTATACTCCAAGATCCTCAAGATGAGAATAAAATTGGCATAGATGGCATACAGCAGTTTTGTGATGACCTTGCGCTTGACCCTGCCAGTATTAGTGTATTGATCATTGCCTGGAAGTTCAGAGCTGCGACGCAATGTGAATTCTTAAAAACTGAATTCATGGATGGGATGACAGAACTAGGGTAAGTGCTCAACAACTCTATGAAAGTAGGTCGACGATGCATTCTGTGCAAGGAAAGGTTTGTACTTCCATGCTTGAAGCAGAATCTTACATAACTCGGAAAGAGCCATTCAAACTCTTATCTGGTGGAGGAATGTGTATTACGTATCTGTGTCTCTATGAATGAACACAATTTATTTCACACACACACACACACACACTTGATTTCCCAGTGCCAGCCTCAGGTGCAGCTTTGCAGTAGCACCTCTGGGCTCCTTTCAATGCCATGCAAAGGGCTACTGGCAGCTCCCTCAATCCCCACGAAGCTCCTAGGAAATCATACGTACTGCTACTTTCAACTCAGTAAAAATATAGGTCTGGGCCATATGCTGAAATTTAAAACAAAATGCTCCATGCAGATCTTCAGCTACGAGGAATTCAAACTATCTGATGCATACATTTGCTCAGTGTTTTGTCTTCTAAATGCCAATAAGCATGTCGGTGCAAGGTTCGATTGAGGTATGAGGGAACACAGATGGTGTATTTGAGCATGGCATTCTTTGCGCTCCTGATAATGCATTTATTTGAGACCTTGTCTGTTCACAAGAACAACTCACCATCTGCCAGATCGTTGAGATTAAACAGCCTGTTTTCAAATGTTGCCCCTTCCCAGCTGTGGTATTTTGTTTGATTTTTCTTTGATGATGTTTGCCGCTGTAACCGTATTCATAGATTTGAACAGAAGAGGATTTGGTGCCTAAAGTGGGTTTCTTGTATTTCTTGGAGAGGTGGCCTCAGCCCCTGCCTCCCAGGAAAGTTCCACAAATGTATTGGTGATAATGTATTTTCAGCACCGCTTAATAGAAAAGAGAGCTTCAGGAATGATCAAACTATATATTCTTCCAATAACGAATGTGACATTACTTTTTTTTTGTTAAAGCAACTATTTAGTAATGCCAGTTTACAAAGTATTTAGAACATGATCCGAAACTAATGCACAGATAAACTTTTGTGTTTGTTTTTTTAAACCAAATAAATAAACCCAACAACAGATGTGACAGCATAGAAAAACTAAAGGCCCAGCTTCCAAAAATGGAACAAGAATTGAAAGAGCCGGGAAGATTTAAGGATTTTTATCAGTTTACCTTCAACTTCGCAAAGAATCCGGGACAAAAAGGTTTAGGTATGTATGCCAATATTTCCTTGTACAGAAGTGAGTGATCCAAGTCACGGTCCATACTGGGCTACAGCTGAATGTGATGACAGAAAACACCCCTTGCCTCCAATGTGGTGTTTACACATTTTGATTACCCCATTAAGGTTCCCTAAGCCAGTGTTTCCCAACCTAATCTAGGCAACGGCACACTTGAATCAATGAAAAAATCTCGCGGCACACCGCTCCTCCCCCACCCGGCTGCGCTGGGTCTCCTGACCCAGAGTTACCTCTGGGATCAGCTGTAGCGTGGCGCACGCGAGGCTTCCAGTCGGGATTCTCGCGCGAGGCTGCTGTTGCTGCTGCTGCAGCAGCCAAGGGAGCAGCGCCGCCCTGGCTTCCGCTTCGCCGCCGGGCTCCAGCAGCGCCGCCGCCATGGTCCTGTGCAGCCCTGGGCTGCAGGTCCCTTTTTCCGCGGCACATCAGCCGGTGTCTCGCGGCACACTAGTGTGCCGCGGCACACCGGTTGGGAAACGCTGCCCTAAGCAAACATATCTTCTTGCAAAAGTGTCCTGATACTTTGGCATGCTTGTGCACTGGAGGACTGCCGATAAGTTTGGTGCGTTCAGTAGTGTTCCTAAGTTCTCTTTTCCCAAAAGCATTTTCAATTGACAGGGAATTGTAAGAATTAAAACAAATAAGCTGTCTTTGAAACTTGGTGTAGTTTAGAAAACAGTCTTTGTCACAGCGCGCAAAGCTGTCCAGGGGGAGGGAGGGAGAAGGTGATGCCGCATTGAACATGGGCGAACTCCTGCCTGCACGCTGCATTTAATATCTTGAGGAAAGGTCGGATACCCAGGATCAGGACTGGGAAGCCTCGGGCCTTCCAGATGTGGCTGGACTACGACTTCCATCATCCCTGACCATTGGCCAGGCTAGCTGAGACAAACAGGAATTGGAGCCACATCTGGAGAACCACTCATTCCCCAGCCCAAGATCCTGAAACACTCTTAAGTGTTATTGTACTAAGAGAGTGTTCTTTGCAACCCTCACTTTTACTGTGCAATTCCCAAACAGGTGTGTCTGGGCAAGGGGGGAGGGGGAACGCCTCAATTACTTATTTAATTACACATTTTCTTTAATGTTGCAGACTTAGAAATGGCCATCGCCTACTGGAATTTAGTACTTCACGGACGATTTAAATTCCTAGACTTGTGGAACAAATTTTTATTGGTAAGCGCAAGTATGAATTGCCTCATTAGTAATGACTAAGTGCCCAGTTCTGGGAGGTTCTGCAGCCAGCATTATTGCCTGACCCTTCCCTACGGGACCCAGATCAACAACCTTTGCCGCACGTGACTTTGGTCAGCAGCAAGCAGCCCACCACCCAAACCCACACTGTAGATAACCGGAAGCTTTCCTTGCCCCAAAACCTTGTTTGATTTTAAAACTTGAAGAAAGAGGGTGTTAGGATGACAACCAAAAGCAGAAATCCCAAATGGCATTCTTTTAAAAAAAGATTATTTTGGATATCTCTTACAGATACGTACAGATACTTACAGGGACTTGCAGCTGTGTAAGGCGCTGCAAAAACGGGTCTGGTTGGTGGGCTGTGTTTTATTGACTTCACAGGTCATATGTGAAGCTGCAGTGGTACTGCATGTTTTGTATCTTGAGCCACTAGCCCAGTCTGTTCTTATTGGCAGTAGCTCCCAAGGAATAAGAACCGGATTCATAGCCAGTCCTAAGGGCCTCTCAACTGGAGATGGAAGCTGGGACATTCTGCATGCTCTTCCGTTCAGAACAAAGCCTCTCCTCTGGCCCTTCCAGGGATGTCATGTGTAGCTAATGCTTTTCACACTCTGATTTCCCTCAAACAGGAACATCATAAAAGATCTATACCAAAGGACACTTGGAACCTTCTTCTAGACTTCAGCGCGATGATCGCAGATGATATGTCGAATTATGACGAGGAAGGTAAAGTTGTGTGGAGTGCTCTGTCCCCAAGAAGCTTCTCTCCCTAAGTGATCCTGCTTTTGCCCTAGACCTTCAGTATTTTCCTGTTGGCTTCCCCTCCTACCATAATCTCTGATATCATAAGGGGCACAGTGGGTATTAAAACAGTTTCTGGGAAAATAAAGCCACTCATTTCTTGTGTATACCGAGCTCAATCCAGGACTCGAACAATTCTAGTCATTGAACACTAGATCTAATTCTGGCAAGCGAGCCTCTCCACAGCAAGCAGCACCTGCTGCTGTTTCCACTATTGAGTTGCTTCTCCTCTTACGCTGCTCAGTTGGGTTGCCAGGCTGGTGCCCGCGCCACTAAATCTGCCGCACCTCCGTGTCCGATTGGCTGAACTAACCACCACGTGTGACTTCCCTTTCCTCCTGCCCTTGAGTGTCCTGCTCAGCTCCCCAGACTTGCTCTCTTCACGTCCCTTGGAGCTGCCTGTTTCTGCATGAGGGGAAAACCAAGATGGTGGGGGGGGGGGGTGAAAGACAGCTCTTAGCTATGTGCAGCAGGGGTGGGGGATCTTGTTCAGTTTGAGGGCTGCCTTTCCTTCTTAGCCGCCTTCCTTCCAGGGGCCACTTGGCAGTGGTGGGTGGGACCAGATGTGGATAGAGCGATGAACGTGAACTGTACTTTCATATAGTGGGCAAGTTCCTGCACATGTTCTCCCCTCCAACCGGCCAAACGAGGCACTTTCAGAACACAATCCAGCCAGGAAGATCACCCCATGAAAGGAGCAAAGCAGGACAAAGGGTGTGGGTGGTGGTCTGGGGAGACTCTCAAGGATCAGATAGAGAGGCTTGGAGCATCTCTATAAAGAGGAGTGCAGAAAACAAGGGGGAAGCAAGCCTTGTAAACTTCTCTTTTGTGCTGGGCAGGGGTAAGGCTGCACTTGCTCGGCGGGGAGCGATAGGCACTCTGCCCACGTTTCGAAGCTGTTTAAATATAACCCTGCTGGCCCTGGCTTGATCCAAAGATCTCCTTCTGCAGCAGTGTGTGTGTGTGTGGCTCTGTGAATGCTAATCTTTTTTTCCTTTCCTTTTAAAAATTGTATTAAAAACCCCCCCAAAATTAGCATATCCAAGAAAAAAACTTAGCATTCAATCTTATAGAACCTTGTATAAAGTTTTCTGACTAATTGCTCTCACTTTTTAAAAAGTGTGTGTCACAAGAGTGGCTGTCCCAGGATTAAAAATTTAAAGATTTAAAAAAAATAAATAAATGAAAATAAAAATACTAAATAAAATGCTAAATATTTTCTGGTGACATTTTCTTGTAACAGCTGGGGGGGGGGCATTCTGGAAGCTTAATAATTCCACCCCTCTCCCTCTTTTCTTCCAGGGGCATGGCCTGTTCTTATTGACGACTTCGTCGAATTTGCACGCCCTCAAATTGCTGGAATAAAAAGTACGACAGTGTAGTGCTAAATGAACCTTCTAGAATGTACATAGTCTGTACAAAATAAACAACATGGGGGAAAATTGCACAGTCAATTTCTGCTGACTGACTGAACAGGACTGAAGACCAATCCTCAAGAAAAAAAGGCTGGGGGTTGAGTCAAACCTTTAAGGATCTACTTTGGACCATATCAGACGATGGGTGGTTTGGGCTTCTCATCTAGCCTGGGCCAGCCTTTGCCCATTTGAAAACTCCAGCATTGTGGATATCATTCTTTTTCTTTTTTTAAAAATGAAGCACCCTAATCCTTTCCATAAATCTTAAAATGCTTTTTGGATTTTTTTTTTAAAATTTCTTGTTCCTCCTAAAGGCACATGCTGTCTTCACCAAGCAAAATCTTTTGACTTAATAATTTCACAGATCAGCATCGCAATCTGTTTCAGAAAAGCTTCAAGTAGCACACCTTTGGGCTAGCTGCAAAGACTTTGCTGAGAATATCCTAAAAGAGTGATTCGTTGGATCTGGTTCCGTACGGTCCGTTCACAGCTATTGTCTATGTGAGTGGCAAGGGGTTTCTTTGCCTTGTTCTAAAGCAAGTGTCAAAAATACCCCAGCAAAAGGTCTGGGCTTTTCGGCCCACCAATATCGGGCTATCCATCTATGTAGGTGCTTGACTGAAGTTCTGTTGTGTCTGCTGAAACGCAGGACAGATACGGCGCTCAACAGTATCCATATTTTAATAATCTAGTCGGAAACACTGGGTGCCTAATGTTGAAAGGTGAACCATCCTTTAGGGCCCCGATCCTCAGTAGCTGGGCCATGTGAATCTTGCTAAGTCTCTGCCTGTCCTTCACACTTCATGCTGTCGTCGTCCCCTGCCCCCCGCTAACACTCGGCGGCTTCCCATGTCTGCCAGCACTCCAGCCTTGACCACCGCGTTCCTTTGCAATGCCATGCATGCAGAGAGAAAGAGGCAGGGCCTGGAATACCTGTGCCCACCTAAATTAGTGATACCCTCTCCGCCACCACACCCCCAGCAGACTGTTGCAGCTAACTTGGATGACACCATTCCAGGGCGGCAGGGGTGTCCACCTTCAGGGAATTGGGGCACTTCTCATTACCCCTCAGTCCTTGGGGCGAAGTATCATGGGTCATGTTATTTCTAACTTCCAAGAGTGGGGTCGGGTTTTCTGATAGAAAGGCCAGCAGGATTCATCCTAGAATGTGGGTGATAAGTTGCTCACAACTGCTCTTAGTTACCTAATAAAATTTTTTGTAGCATCTCTTTGTCCAGGAAATCTTTCCCGCCCCCATTAACTTCTACTGAAATGTTAAAACTTGAATACAGTACTGAATTTATAGTGTTTGCTACACAATACATAGAATCCTTGATTAGGGCCAACAGAGGTTTTTGATCGTGGGTATAACAATGAGTGTGATATGCATTTTCTTCTATACTTGATGGTTTGAGCCATTAATACAAAATTTTTATGATGTTAGCGGTACTGACATTATGGTCCATGTCCTTCATCAGTTACAGGCAACTTACCGTATTAACTGCAGATCGCTGTGGTTCTCAAACAGAGGCATCCCTACTCCGAGCAAAAGTTCTGCCAGGCTCTAGCACATAGACACCTTGAGCAAGCAGGAACGCCTCAATTCATTTTTGCAATTGTGGCCACAGAAATCCCTGCGTGAGGTTATTGCTAGCACAGGAGCTCTCCTGCTTAAGTAAAGCCTTTGTGTGAGCTCCAGACTTGCTGGGTTCACAAGTTTTATCTTTCCCAAGCAAGTACATATTATAACTAGCATAATCTAGCCAAATGGGTTAAGCGCTATTAGCGGGAGAGTCTTAAGTGTATCGTTGACTCTTTCGTGGTGCTTAACTTTGGCGGGGTCAGGCGAAAGAAATGTTTTGCTTAACCATGGTGGAGAAATTGGGAGTTGCGCTTTGGGCTCATCACCCCCTCTTCCCTTTTAGCCGTGTGTAGCAATCCCATCTCCCCAATGCTTTTAAGACAGAGTTTGAAACTTAAGTGAAGGAGCTAGTTTGCATACCTTGGTTAAAGTTGACCACAGTATTGATCTTGGTTCAATTGGCACACTAAACACGGTTAATAAAAGGAATGGGGAGAGAATTGGCATGGGAGAGAGTTGGTGGGAGCCCCTGGGATCTCCCAGTCTTCCCCAGTGCCTAAGCAATGGGAAAACTTTTGCATCTGAACTGGGCTCCAGTGCACTTCATTTGCTTCTACACTTGTGTCCAGTTCACAGTTAGGCTTTTCCTTTTGAGCCACTGCTTTAGTCCTTGAGTTTTTACATGGCAAAAGCAGCACTTGAAACGCCTTCTGGCTATAATGTCATGTAACTTCATGAGCGATACTAAGCTGTTTTCTGGAAATCATTTCGCAGAGAAAACATGAGTTGTTTTCCCACCCGATATTAGAAGTCCTTTTTTAATCTTTTAAAAAATGGAAAAGTTCAGGCTTGGCATATTGTGTCCTGTCTCATTTATCCATAAAATTTGAAAAAAACACTTATGCACATGCTAAATAATTTTAGGGGAAATACTTGAGTATTAAATTGCTTTATCTTTTTAAAAACCTGTATGAAGTTGTGAGAAAGGGGCTTCCCTTTTTCCCAGCTGTGCCCTTTTGGTAAAGCTCAGTCTTGTGTCAATTTAAGAAAACCATTAGATAAAAATTGGGAATCCCTTCTTCACATGCCAGAGTTGGCAAAGTCAAATATATTGCTTTACTGCTTGCATTATTTCTTTTCTCTCTCTCGTGTAAATATCAGTGGAGACTTGAATTATGAAAACTACAAGGTGTGTGTGCTGTTTTCGGTCTTAAGAAAATTTGGGTACAGTTTTTTCAGAATGAGTCATTGATGTATGCTGTGTATTTTTTGTGTTTTGGTGTTCTTTTTTTCCCAAATGAGATGTACTTAACTCTGTCCCTGTGGAGAAGGTTGGGGCATAAATGCTGTGCTGTTTTTTGTTTCTTTTTAAAGATAATTCCTTTTGCAATGTTGAGGCCTTTTCAACAAAATGGATTTTGCCATCAGTTTGGTACTACACAATTTATAATTACTGTGTAATTATAAAACTGCATTACATAAAGCATTGCTGTCTTAAGTAGCAGAGAAACTAAGGTTATTTGTGTGATCGCATCTCTGAATTTTAAGAAGAGTGTTCAGTTCAGCAGGCACAAACTGGTCAAATTTTCTTTTCAGTGGGAAGTGTGCTATCAAATCAGCGCTTGGTTGGATTGTGTCCAGTGGCAAGAGATGTTTGGTTTATTGTTGGCTTGCTTCTGAATGTAAATGCCCAGCTCTACGAGAGACTGAAAAATACCCAAACTTTATGCCCATTTGTATGTGTGTGTTGATTTTTTTAAAAAAATAATTAAAAGTTGTGAACCTTTTTGGGTTGATAGTATTCATAAAATCAACCCACTCTTCAACTTGGCAGTAATCTTCCCCTTCAAAAATCACTTTCTTTTGCCAAATATTAGAAAAAGTGAATGCTTAAACAAAATTCAAACCCCCGTATTTGATTTTATATATATATATATACCAATATGTAGAATTAGAAATACCTTGCTACATGAAAATATTTGGGAATCAAGGCTTTTATTGCAGTCACATGATCAGAATCTGTAAGTTAAATTGTAACTACCTAGAAAAATCCCTCCGACAGACCAGAGGCAATAAAGTTCCGGCCCAGTTGTCATGGTGAAACTTTCTCATGAATTATTTTGTTTAAAAAACAATCCCAAACTTGATGCATTCTAAAAAATTTTTTAAAGCAAAAGCAACTCATGGCAAGGAATGAGAAAGCAGAACCCATGCCATGACTTTCTGGTTGCGCAGTGGAGGGGTTTTTATTCCCAGCCATGGCACATTGCTTTGAGATTACTTGGGGCGGGTGGGGGAGAGAGACTGAGGTACCTCCATGTTTAATGTGGTTGGTCCAAAAGCTACAGCATTTGTCTCTTGAACAACCTGTTAAATAAAGTAACTTATTTCTTAAAACTGTTCTCTGATGAAAATCCATTTGAATAAGTTAAAAGACGGTTAATTTAAAAAGGTAACTTTTCTTGCGGGTCTTCTGTTTTCAAGATGTGACAGGAATTTCCAGAGGGCTCTCTTGAGCAAGAGGAGCAGGTTAACTTAGGAGCGTTTTACACATTAGGTAAAGGTAAAGGGACCCCTGACCATTAGGTCCAGTCGTATCCGACTCTGGGGTTGCGGCACTCATCTCGCTTTATTGGTCGAGAGCCGGCGTACAGCTTCCTGGTCATGTGGCCAGCATGACAAAGCCGCTTCTGGCGAACCAGAGCAGCACACGGAAACGCCGTTTACCTTCCCGCCGGAGCGGTACCTATTTATCTATTTGCACCTTGACGTGCTTTCGAACTGCTAGGTGGGCAGGAGCAGGAACCGAGCAACGGGAGCTCACCCCATCACAGGGATTCGAACCGCCAACCTTCTGATCAGCAAGCCCTAGGTTCTGTGGTTTAACCCACAGCGCCACCTGGGTCCCTGTTTTACACATTACACAGAGGCAGATCTCGATTTTGCCCTCGATTGTGCCGCTAGTGTAAACTCTACATGGCTTCTTAATGAATGTACCTACGTGCTACATGCATTTACGGTATATTTATGATATTTTGGGTGTACACCCCCATGCACCAAACTCCATACCTCTGAATAAACATTTGTAGTTGTTAAGATTCTTTACACATGTTGTCCTCGCTGGAATCTAGTGAAAAATGGAGGTCCCAGATCTCATCTGGGGGAAAACCTTTATCAGCAGTGTAATGATGTTACAAAATCAGCAGCCTCAAAGTATGGTACACAAAAAGTTTCAATTTCTTGGCTTATCCCAATTTGCGAGTGCTGTATTGATACTTGTGAGCCAACTCTCCATTCACTAGATATTTAGAACACTGAGTGACCCCCCCCCCCAGCCTAATTTCATGTTGGTGGCAAGGAAGGGGGAAATGGAGACTGCATTGCAGGGCCCTAACCGCTGCCAGCTTCGTGTGCCAGCCACCAGCACTTGGCCTGAGAGCTTCCCTTGGAGGAAACGAAGGTTTTTATCCCTGCGCTTGAGTATCCCAAGAGGTCACCTCAATCTCTTCCTAGCGCAGCGTGACGACAGGTGCTCAGGAGTCCAAACTGAGTAATTCAAGAGCATCATTTGCAATGCTTGCTACACCTGCAGCTGCCTTTGTATAGCAATTTCTGATTTGGGCAGGCAGGTTGGTGTGCATTGGCCCTAATTTTTTTTTTTCTTCAATGAAAAGCACAATATAAGCCATGGCTATTTGCTGTGGTGGAATTATTTGTGTAAATATAAAGCATGTATAACAGGTTTAGTTTTTTTTAGCTTGGTATTTTAACTGTAGACCCGACAGTGTAGGGTAACAAACAACAGATAATGGATTATTGTTCAATGGATGAATGAGTGCGTGTTAACACTAGCTGCTATTGTGGTGCATCCTAAAGAAAGCTTGCAAGTATTGCAGCCCTGCTTTTAATGTGACTAAACAAGAATCTAAACCAATGCATTAAAATCTGCAGAGTAAGGATGGGGAGCCTGTGGCCCTCCAGATGTTAGAATCAAAAAGTTTGAAGGGCCCTTGGATTCAAGTGGGAGGCTACTGAAGCCTCATCCCTACTGTGGAAGCGCAATGAAACACACAAAACACTGGAAAAAGCTGCCACCTAACTATTTGAACTCCCTTTTTAAAAAAAATAATTACGATTTGCAGAATGCACTGAAACACACAATTCCTCACCCTCAAATCCTTAAGCACCCATTCTTAAGCAGTGAAGAAAAGACAAGCGGCATAAAAGTCAAAAGATTTATTCAATAAATATAATTTCCATAAAGTTTTGTAGAACAACCTATTGACATAGCAGTACGGTCAGCACGCTATATTAAACTCTGTTTCCACAGAGGAACTAAAAACAATGGTAGAGGTGGCCACAGTGCCCATGGTCAAGTTTACTTGGTACCAATTATTGCTCTGGTTTCCAACAGGCAATGCTGCTTTAAGGTCCAGCTCGCACAATTTCAAACAGCTATGATGGGGCTGCATTCGTTGCTTCTTCCAACGGCACCATGCAGGGGCCTTTTCAAACCTTGAGAGCAGTGCACCCCACCACACTTGTCCACAACTGAGAACCATGCACAGTGGAGCTCAGAGACAGGAGGTTTGAGCATGATCAACCATCCCTTTGCAGCAATTTTTCTCCAACTTAGTGCCCTCCAGCCACTGTATGTGGTACTTCAACAAGAGGACGCCAAGTAAAGGAAAGCACACCCCACATACTTCCTAATAGGTCTCTGGGCCCTTCTCAGTCACTTATCATTCTACTGTCCATCAGCTGTTACGGAGGTTCAACGCATTTACATGACACATGGCAAAAAGGATAAAGATGGCCATAGTTGTGTCCGCCACCAAATTTTTGTTGGCATTGCTCCATGATGAGCACACAGGCTCTACTTGTAGTCCTTCAACATTTCCAGGGTCCAGCGTTAGCCACATTTCTCAATGTGGGGCTGAGTTTAACACAAACGTCCCTCCTCCCTCAAGCCAGTCTACATTGCAGATGTTTGGGTTTGGATTCCTTATCCCTGGGGAACCCTGGAAGTTCTGTAAGTGTTGGCAATATCTTACAAACAATGTGTAGTACCTGCATCCAATTGCAATCCCCGGGATTTTAGGGAGTGGAGCCACAGCAGGTTTCCACAGCATCCTTATGACAATGGGTATGTGTTACAAGAAGCCACTATGCATCAACTCCCTAGTCCTTCTAGCTCAGCAGTGTCTACACTGGTTGGCAGCTCTTCGAGGTTCAGTCCAAAGTGTTTCAAAGCCCTACCAGTTGACGCCAGGACCTAAACTTGGAACCTTCTGCATTCAAAACAAGGTGTCTACACTTGAGCTACCTGAACTCCAGCTCTTGGCTGCTTTTTGCCAGCTTTTCCTATTGGGCATTTAAGTCACTCCTGCACGATATATACAGTAGAGAGATTTCGATATACAAATGTTCTACTGATTGCATGTTAGATACACTTGGAAACGGAAGTTCACAAAGCTATCAAATTTGGAATATTAATTTTTAAAAAGAGATTCTATTCAGTCTTAAAAACTTTTGGGGTGGCAGGTCAAAAGAATGTTTCAGACTACCTTCTTTCAATGGCTGAGCAATGTTTAGCACTACAAAATACAGCTTCACACAGGGCGATACTGGTGAAAGTTTACATGGGCAGAGGCTGTGCAGGCCCACTGAAGGCAATGGGACTTTGCAGGTAGCGCTTTTGATACAATGCCCCCTCCCCAAAACATCCTTAAATATGCATAACATGTTTTAAGTAGAGAAAACTCCATGGTATTTGGAAATAAATCAAGCAGTATCCTTGGGGCTCTGCAGATACCCCAAAAGCATTGCAAATAGAGCTGCATGTAGGAGATGCCTGAGTCCCTGTATGTATGATTATTTCTTGTCTGTTGTCATTTAGTGTAAAGAGTGGCTGAGTTTCTTTCTCCAAGCAGCTGCACATTTGAGGATGGCCAAGTCCCCTTTTGTGGAAAAATATGTAAAGTCTGAACTGGTTCTAACCAAGGGGGCCTAAACACCTGCTGATTTCCATGGGCATTTAAGTCTCCTCTGAACTGCACACATTGTACTCTCCAAGCCATGGGTGAACTACAACCACCATCATCCCAGACCACTGGCCATTTTGTATAGGGCTGGTGGGAGCTGGACGTTCCTTACGCCTGTTCTCATGATAAACAAGGCCCAATTGTCACAGTGAGAGGAGGATTCTCTTCTGTCCCTTTTGAGCTAGTTACATCCAAATATTTTCTGTTGGATCTGTTGAGGGTAACAATTGGGGCAGCAGCAGAAAGCTCGTCAGCAATAGCCAAAATACAACAGACGCAAGTTGCAGAAAGACAGCCGCAAAACCCTTCCCAGAACCAAGCCCACACCAACACAAAAGTGGAGAGCAGGGAACATGCTCCACAATCCATGTGTGGCATTTAGAAAAGGCACACCCCACTATGAATGGGGATGCCACAAACCTGGCCATGTGCAGACTGGGGTTGGAAGAACGAACGGAATTGGCCAACTTGAAGCAATGCACAGAGCTGCCTGGCAAGGTTAAACCGTAAGGTGGAGGACAATCCATGTTGGGTCGTTCTGGGCAGGACTGTGCGAGCCAGCATGAGGCTATATGCACGATGTCACACTCTGTAAGAGAGATGGCTTTCTGAGTCATTTGAGTACCTCCAGACGCCCCATCTAGCAATCCTAAGGAGCAAAGTCAAGGGTTTGATGCAGATGCGGTTCCCCGTTGCCAATGTTTTTGAAGACGGCTCCTTGCTCGAGTTCCTACCGTGGTGAAGGCTTCCACAGTGATATGAATGAAGATGGCCCTGTTCATACATCATGCCTCTTCGCAGGGTTTTGGACTGGGAATCTTGTATGAACATTTGACTGCGGAACTGGGATTTTTCAGTTCAGATTCTTCCAGGGGATCGGCAATACGCAATGCTAATTTGACACTAGGTTTCCTTGTGTGTATTCCGTGAACTAGAGAGACTTAACAGAACTTACCCCTTACCTAAAAACAGTGGGAAAATTGGCCCGCTCTACTTTTCCTGGCTGGTCTTAACAGGTACAAATATGTTATAATTCATGAATTTCACACTTGATTCATTTTGTTCTGCCTATGGCTGAACCTAGAACTAATCAGACCAAGAAACCAAAATGCACAAACATATGTTGTTGTTTTTTAAAAAAGATAAAATTATAAAAGCATCCGTGGTCCAATACAAAATATATTAGCTCTGCTTCCATTCACCCCAGGTCCTGTTTATCATGCACAAAACAAATGGTACAATGAAATAAATCTTCTCTGACTTTGCTTTTCCCCCTCAGATAGAAAATTATACCTGGGCTTGGACAGATGGACTCTTATACTCTTCCTGAATTTGTTTAAATACATGCTTCTTCTGCGCCCTTACATACACTGAGGAGGGGAGGAGAGAGGGAGGAGAGAAATGGGAAGTTTTGAAAAAATGAAGTCAATCAACTCTTCAAATTGCGCAACTGTGGACAAAAATATTTAAAAATCTAACTCTTCAAACGCTCTTTTTTTTTTTTTTTTAAGTAACTTGTTATACACTTCAATAAATGCTTGGAGCTGAATTATTTGTCAAGCCTGGTGCCTTTTCTAACCTTTTGCCTGAAAAGATGAAATGAAAGGATGAAATGAAAAACCAGGAGGGCAACAGCATGTATGAATTAGTGGTTTATGTCACTGACAAAATGGACTGAACAAGGAGAAAAAATGGAGACAAAATCACTTATGCAAACAGCAGCTATCTGATCACAAGGGGTGTCATCCACCGGGAACGCCTTCCTTCCTTTGCGTATCTAAACTGAAATGCACGGGAGCTGTGTCAGAGTGCTGCTGGTGTATACTGAATTGTTACCATCCCCCCCTTCTAAGGAAAACATGGACTTGTGGCAAAAACCACAACACCTGCAGCCATTCCTAAAAGTGACAGTCTGCGAGCAGAGAGCCCAACCCAGAGGTCAACACAATGAGATCCAAACACAGAACGGGGTTCCTAGAGGCTTGCCGCATTTTTGGAAGCAGCCACCAATGCAGCTAGTTAAGGCCGCCTCAAAAACAGCGCAGTGGGAAAAGAAATGGGAATTCCAAAGTGGACATTATAGGGGCACGTGGCTGGTGAGAACAGCAACCCCACTGGTGCCTGGCAAAAGATGATGGGTGTCAAGAGCTCATTGCACTCAATGCGGTTGAGCCCCGATACGGAAACGAAACACAATGGCCTCATTTTACACATTGGTTTCCCCCCCCCTCCATCAGGAAGAAGATGCTCTTCTCAGTGTCACTCATGACCTGTTTGGCTCAAAAAGGAAACTGCAGTGGACATGAGAGCAATTTGCACAGGGGTTGCATTTTGAAATGTGAACTCCTGCACAGGGATTCATAAAAGGGCTGCCACCAAGTCTGCAGTCCCTGCAAAAACCGGGAGAATAATTAACTGCTTAAAAGTGCTCTCGTATTAAGAGGATAATATTACTAAATAAATATATGGAGGGGGGAAATGTGTACAAAAAGCAGCCCCCTGATCATGCATGCCTGGGGAACAAAACTATTATTCATTCAACAACACTTTGCTGTGATTTTCCATGTTCAAAACTTCCCAGTAGTCTAACAAGGGTTTGACAAATATTGAGTTCTCAAAATTTGTCGAGATGATGGAGCTACCACATTAATAGTGCCAGGAATGTCCAATCTTGATTATCTTCTTAAGAGTACGGATCTCTGGAGAGCAAATCAAACCACGTCTTTCTTTTTAAAGTGATTCCAACATATTGTTGTTGATTGACTTGATCATGGAAAACAAAGAGTACCCATTTGAAGAATGCCAATAGGTTTCGGCTCAATTAAATGGCATTTTCAACATGGTTCATTGCAAATGATAAGCTGGAACCTTCAAAATCAATATTCTTATAGTAGAACAACCCATAATTGCCTTCGAGCAACATTCAAATGAAATACAAACTATTCCACCCAGGCTGTTTGGCATGGAACCCAGGGGAAAATCTCCTTAAATCTTCTGCAACAATTTGGGTGGGGAAATAAGAGACACTCCAGGACAAAAATATTTTTCTTAAAAAAACAAAAAATGGGGGTGGGTAGCAGATTTGCTAAACCAGTGGTATGCTACTGAATCCGTTTGTAAGCTAGCAAACTTAAGGATTTCCACAAGACACTGAGAAAAGTCTCAACATATGATTGAGTCCATTGTGGACAACGTCAAGATGCTTCGGTCGTTGGTATAGAAGGGTTCCGTAGAGCTCCATGATCTAAAGTAACAATAAGAAAGAAGTTTTGCTGACTGGAAATGTGAATTTCTGTTTGGAAAAAGTGGGGAGGGGGATTTTAAAATGATTAAAAAAATAAAAGCAAAAGGAAGCGAGCCAAGGGTCCATGTTTGCCCCCTCTGATGTGAATAGTTTAAAAGCAGGGATGAGGAACCTGAGGCCTTCCAGAAGTTGCTGGACTCCAACTCTCATGAGCTCCAGCCAGCACGGCCAATGACCAGGGATGATCATGGGCAACATCTGGAAGGGCCCCGGGTTTCAAATCTGTGCTTTGTAACATTTTGGATGCGATCAACAGAGATGCAGATCATTCCCAGACCGCCGAAGAAAAATGGGAAATAGCTTCCTGTTAGAAGCACCCCTATTACTAGCTCATAATTATGTAAACAAGGACCCTTTATACATATGGTGCTTGTTTTCATGTAGTGGCCATGATTCAGGACCCAACTCCTGTGGAGGATTCTCAGGATTGTCTACAGGGGAATTGCTGCTTTTCATGCACTAGAGGTGGCTAACCTATGGCCCCCCAGAACAATATCCACCATCCCTGACAATTGGCCACACTTGATGGGGCCAATGAGAATTGCAAGTCAACATATGGAAGGGGCCATAGGTTAGTCACCCGTGGCATGCAGTGAAGAGCAGGATCCTCTAGTCATTGTGGAATATTTTCCTCTCATTGGAACTTTGTGTTCTGCGGTTAAAGATGCATATTAGTGGCATGCAATTGTGCCACATGTATTTTGGGAGAAGGGTATAAATGAGCACAGGTACCGATTGGGAAGTTAAAAAAAACCCCACACATTTGGGACAAAAATAAAGAATAATGGAAACATCCATCTCCATCCCAGCTATTGATATATCTTGAGGAAGTAGCTATGAACATGTATCGTTAATAAAACCACACGATCCAGTATTAACTCTTGAGTGACTAATGCAATGACGAACAGTTTGATTGATGGAAGACAGACGAGCAACATATTTTGGCAACTTAGAAAAGTCATGCACAGATTCTTGTTTTGAAAAATCAATGAAAGCTCAGAATAGAAATCATTTTTTAATTTTAAAGCATTAAAAGAGGATTTCAAGTGCTGTTTCCCCATTTCCCCTTCACTCCAAGCATTTAACACCATTAGATGAAACAAAAGCATTCCCATTCAGAATGTCACCAGGTACTGATTTCACATTCCAATCCTCTTATTTGACAGAATATTCAGTGCTGGTAAACATGGGTGTAACACAATGTCTTCGAGCCAATAAACCAGGTAAATTGTTAGCATGGGTAAGTCAAGAGACTTGATGGACTGGGAAAATCGTAATATTGGAAGTGGCTAACTGAAATGGCTGAAACAGACGTTCTACCTATACTACCAATCATATGGAAAACAGAGCCTGAAGACGTGTGTTTCATTTAACAACAGACAGTCCTGGGACAGATAACTAGAAAGTTCTCCACTTACACCCAGAGTGTTATCAGTCATAAGCACATGGCGAGTCTACTGTCACTAAGCTTACGGTACTTATTTCACTTTGGTCCAAAGACTCAGGACAGACACTAGGGGCTCCCTGCTAAGAACAGGTCCCCCATTCATTCCCAGTGCAACAGCTGATCTGAATACATGCTCTGCAGCCTTTCATGAAAGTGAATGAGGACTCCATGTGCCCAAGAGTTTATTCTGGGTGCACATCTAAGTGCTCTGATAGATTCAGGGAAGAAATACTGAAGACTGATACTGTCCTGTGTCTCAGATCACAGTGATTTGGGCAACATCTACTCCATGTCTAGAGCACAACTGCTCTAAATCCATGATTTTAGGGAATCGACTTTTACACTACAATTGCTGCAGTATAATTTTGGCGAAGAGACGAGCTACAATTCCAAACTGTCTGAGGAACAGTGCTGTGCAATTACAAAGTAAAACTGGGCCAGGAAAGTTATTAAGTCTCTTTCAAGTGATGATCTAAAGGGAAACCAAATTATTTCAGCAGAATTTCAAACCAAAACAGAAAATGCTGCGGGGTGCACTGGGATGGTGCCAAGTCATGTTCTCGGATTGCTTTTAAGATGCATGGTAAGTTCGAGAGGGTACTATTCTGTCAAATAGGAGACTTTAGTCACACCATGCTGGCCATACACTTACAGATGATGCAGAAACAAAAGCAAAAACAATCAGAATAGTTAGCCAAAGTTGAACATGAAGCAGATTATACCTACCTTTTGTGAGAACCATGCAGAGCCAGAGCCTTTGCGATATTGGCTTGGTTTGCAAATAACACTAAACCCAACGATGGCTTAGCAAGAATGAGAACGCTTCACTCCACCCCCAGTCTTGCTGCTGCTGCTGCTGCTACTCAGAGCTAAACCATGGCTGCACACTCTTGCCTTGCGTGCTCATGGTTTGTCTCACTTCCAGCAAACCATGAGCTGCAAACAATTTTTTCCCCCTTGAGTAGCCACTCGTGGCGTGTTGGCATGCGAGCCAGATTTGCAGGCAACTCTAAGTCTATCCATGGTTTAGGTCCGAGTAGTACGGTGGCTGCAGGGCCAGAGAGGGAGTGAAGTGGCTATGATTTTCCAGAACATGTTATCATTCGGAGGTGTTAGGAGAAACTCAGCTGCAACAGGTGATTTTCTACCCCACAAATCTCTCTCTGTGTTTTTGTCACGCTGTTTCCTCCCGGCTACCCTAGTTTCAGCAGAAGGATGACAAATTCTGCAGATTCTAAAATTTGCTGTTCTAAAACGGTTCCAAACATAACCGTGCTCGTCAAGGATATTTATATGGGCTCTATTGGATATACTGCTTTTTAAAAATAATAAAAAATAGGTATCTACAACTGAAGGAACATTTAGCACTGATTTCTGAATGGCATGTATTGCAGGTAGAAGTAGAAAAGTCCTGAAAATTTAAAAACTGTTATTTTGAGCTGCTTTGGCTCTGTCAAGTTTTGCTGTTCCATTATAAGTATATAAAACTCCTGTTCCATATTGTGTTTTTTAAAAAAAAAAACTGCCAATGAACAAATTAAAGCCCCAAAATAAAATAACACCCTCCCCAAAGCGTTCCTTTTACATTTGCAGAGGGAGTTATATTTCAGGGGAGAAAATGCAAGCTTTGTATAACTAGAATCAGACACTGGAATATATGACTAGTGAGCAGACAAACACTGAACAAACAAGGGATTGCACAAACCGTTTTCTAATTTGCGAACACAAGGAAGAGCTAAATCAGGAGAGTAAATCAGGACAGTGATCAGATTTTGAGGAAAAGGAAATACAAGGCAAGAGAGGAGGGGGAAAATCATATTGATATATGCACACAAGAAAAGGAGAAGCAAAAAACGGAGCTTTTTTCTTTGGGACTGCGGCACACACACAAAGCTTGGCATGAGCAGAAGCTACTCTCTTCTGCTCACTGGCAAATGCACTCGGATCACTTGTTGGTATTGCAGAGAGCAGGGGAGCCCCGGCTCATGTGCAGCTTCATGCGTATGTCAAAGCCACTCTAGGCACACTGCAGCTGCTGGATTGGACGACGTCGCGGGGAAAATTCAGCAAGTTTTCGGAACAAAATACAAATACAAAGGCAGCTTCCTTTCTTGCGCTCCACTGAAGGGGCTTCCAGGAGAAGCAGAAACACTGATCTTTTGAGATCCAAAAATAAAGAAGGGGGCTGGGCCCTACGAGGAGTGCCTCCTGCCTTTCATTAGACATCTACAGCTGCCGGCTCGTCGTGCTCCAGTTTATAAGAGAACCGTCGGCAGCAAAGGCAATTGAGAGAAATTCCACACCTGTTGATTCGCGTCGGGCTGCAGCTCCCCATCATTCGCTCCAGCATTCTTCTAAGAGGCGCACATGCTGTTTCTCCATCTGAGAAGCAGCACATGGAGTCCAAGCAGTTGATACCTGCACTTGTCTCAGTAAGCTGAGGGGGTGGGGGTGGGCAGGTAGGGAAGACAAAGGAGAGATCAGGGTATCAGATTTCTTTTCTTTTTTTCCTTTCTTTGCTAGTAATAGTAATAATTTATTATTATGGTCAAAGAAGCACAACTGAGACTGCTTTCACAAAAGTGAAATAGACATTTAAAACAATATACAGTAACATCTTATAGATTAAAATTAAAATAGTCGCGTAAACACAAGGTTAAACTAACATACAGATTGCCCCTGGGACACCCAGGAGGCCGGCTATGGCAGTTTTCCTAGCAATTTATTTGTTCCAGGGGGTGTTCTACGCCTACAAATCTGCACGCAGAAGCTGGCAACCATCCAGGTCATCTTGTGATTTTTGCCTAAGAGGAGAAAATTGAGTTTAGGCTTGTCCGGAAGGTCAGCAAGCCTCACCAGATGGGGGTCGATGGTATCTCTACGTTCCTCATCGTAAAAAAGGACATCTAAAAAATAAGTGTTATGGGCTTCCTATTTCCCCTAATGGGCAGGAGCAAAGTCTCTGAGCGTACGGGACTTTTCCAAAAGTTCCTTCCAGAATCGGCGAGGGCAGAGCCGAACTTCTGGCAAGAGTAAAGGCCCTTCTTGCATTTCTGGATACGAGGAAATGGAGGTATGCTGCCGGGACAGCAACATATCTCTCGTGTTCTGCAATTATGTAATCAGGGGACTTCAAGCAGTCCTGTTGTCTATATCCATAATTCTTTAATTCCTTCTTTGTTATTATAGGTCAGGGGTGGCCAACTCCCAAGAGACTGCGATCTACTCACAGAGTTAAAAACTGGCAGTGATCTACCCCCTTTTTTGGGGTTCAGGTCAAAGTTGAGCTTTGTTTAGGAAGGAGCTAAAATGTTGACATTTTTAAAGGGGAGCCACAGTTGTTCAGCTTCTTTGGGGGGAGCCAATGATCTACCAGTGATCTACCGCAGACGTCCAGTGATCTACCGGTAGATGATGATCTACCTGTTGGACATGCCTGTTATAGGTCATAAATCTCTTTAGAGAAAAGGGGGGGAGCAACACAAATCTTAGGAGCATGAACGCAATACCTATGAGCTAGCCTACATGCATCCTTCTTGCAGATCCTGCAAACTTATGTTGGGCAATTCAGTATAATGGAGGTGCAGCAGTGATGGGGCACCATTTAAAACCTGGACACCTTGCCATTAATGAGAGCACTTTCCTTTGCCCTGGATCCAAAATGGGAAGCCAAAACAAACAACAACAACAACAACAACATTAGCTAGGAGGTCTGGGACCCAGGATACCCACCCTGACCCATGGTGCCCCACTAGCTATTTCTGCTTTCTCTTTAGGTCTCATTGGCCTAACCCAGACCATACATTTGCCCCCGTTGTTGCGTTCCCCACTTTCCAGCAGTGCCCACTAGGTCAAAACCAGCTTTGACTCTGCAACCTACTGACAAAGTCTCGTTGACCTGCTGGGTTTGAACTCAACAAGTGGGAATCACTGCTGTGGCCGCGTAAATGGAGAGAAATTTGAAAAAGGAAACGACGAGGAAACCATTTCGAATTGGCATATGCCTGACATCCTGCCAACAGCTGCTGCTGCTACCTTGACAGCAGAGCTTATTTTTATCGAGAAGCAAACCAAGGGACATCCGTTTTCTTACGTGGTGTCAAGGTGCTAAACCTGAGAAGGTAGGTGATTGGAGCTCCTTGGAGGAAGTGTGTGGTACAAATACCAATGAATAAAATTATTTCCACTTGAATTAGGGAGTTTGGGGAGACAGAGCTGGGCAAAGGAGGGGGAAAAAACCACATGTTTAAAGTAGTAGCATTAACAACCACCAATAGCACAAAGGGTAAACAAGCAGCGGGGCATTCAAGCTGAAATGATCAAAACAAAGTAGGCTTGTCTTATTAGTTAGTATGAAACTGGCTAGTAATAATAATAATTTACTATTTATATCCCGCCCATCTGGCCGGGTCTCCCCGGCCACTCTAGGCGGCTTCCAACATACATTAAAATACAAACACATGTTACAAATTAAAAACTTCCCTGAACAGGGCTGTCTTCAGGCATTTTCTAAATGTCAGATAGTTGTTAGTGCCTTTGACTTCTGATGGGAGGGCGTTCCACAGGGCGGGCGCCACTACCGAGAAGGCCCTCTGCCTGGTTCCCTGTAGCTTTGCTTCTCGCAATGAGGGAACCGCCAGAAGGCCCTCGGCGCTGGATCTCAGTGTCCGGGCTGAACGGTGGGGGTGGAGATGCTCCTTCAGGTATACAGGACCGAGGCCGTTTAGGGCTTTAAAGGTCAGCACCAACACTTTGAATTGTGCTCGGAAACGTACTGGGAGCCAATGTAGTTCTCTCAGGACCGGTGTTATGTGGTCCCAGCGGCCACTCCCAGTCACCAGTCTAGCCGCCGCATTCTGGATTAATTGCAGTTTCCGGGTCACCTTCAAAGGTAGCCCCACGTAGAGCGCATTGCAGTAGTCCAAGCGGGAGATAACCAGAGCATGCACCACTCTGGCGAGACAGTCTGCGGGCAGGTAGGGTCTCAGCCTGCGTACCAGATGGAGCTGGTAGACAGCCGCCCTGGACACAGAATTAACCTGCGCCTCCATGGACAGCTGTGAGTCCAATATGACTCCCAGGCTGCGCACCTGGTCCTTCAGGGGCACAGTTACCCCATTCAGGACCAGGGAGTCCCCCACACCCGCTCGCACCCTGTCCCCCAAAAACAGTACTTCTGTCTTGTCAGGATTCAACCTCAATCTGTTAGCTGCCATCCATCCTCCAACCGCCTCCAGGCACTCACACAGGACCTTCACCGCCTTCACTGGTTCTGATTTAAAAGAGAGGTAGAGCTGGGTATCATCCGCATACTGATGAACACCCAGCCCAAACCCCCTGATGATCTCTCCCAGCGGCTTCATATAGATATTAAAAAGCATGGGAGAGAGGACGGAACCCTGAGGCACCCCACAAGTGAGAGCACAAGTGAGAGCTAGCAGAAAGACAGGCACTGTGGATCCCCCCCCCCAAAAAAAAACCCAAATGGTGAGGGGGAAAGCAACAATTACATACACGCTTGAACATCTTAGCTGAAACCCATGTCAGAAGTGTCACAACTTTTTGTACAACTTCAAAACCACATTTTAAAATCTCACAAACGCTGCAATTGTCAATTGTATTGAAGCTTATCACTGGCACTTAAACAGCCATTTTCTACTGTAAGACTCATAAGCCTAAAGTCTGCACACCACTGCCCTAAACGGCCTCAGCCCAGTATACCTGAAGGAGCATCTCCACCCCCATCGTTCAGCCTGGACACTGAGGTCCAGCTCTGAGGGCCTTCTGGTGGCTCCCCCCCCGAAAGAAGTGAGGTTACAGGGAACCAGGCAGAGGGCCTCCTTGGTAGTGGCGCCCGCCCTGTGGAACGCTCTCCCGTCAGATGTCAAGGATATAAACAACTACCTGACTTTTAGAAGACATCTGAAGGCAGCCCTGTTTAGGGAAGTTTTGAATGTTTGACATTTTATCATGTTTTTAATTTTCTTTTGGGAGCCGTCCAGAGTGGCTGGGGAAGCCCAGCCAGATGGGCGGGGTATAAATATTATTATTATTATTATTATTATTATTATTATTATTATTATTATTATTTATTATTACTACTACTACTACTAGACAGCTTAATTCCCTCCTCTCCTCTTTCTTCCATTCACTCCTACGTCACCACAGTCCTGCTGAAATATACCCAATTTTCTCCCAACTTCTACTTACCAAGACATATTTTATTACATTTGAGAACAGTGCCCCTGGACACTTCAGGTCTCTCTCCACCTGTTCCTTGCACATACTCACCCCACCTCTCTGGTGGGTCCCAAACCCTCCAGCAGTGCTCAGAGAGGTCCAAGAGATTACAGGCAGAAGAGAAAACTAATGGGCCCTCCTACAGACATATCTCTTTGGGTCCTACCCAGGAAGTCTTACCTCAGAAGGAAAAAAAAATCTATGGTTATCCTGGAGAAGACCAGACTACAGGCTACAAAAATAAAAGGAACTAGTTGAAATCTGCTACATTTCAGAGGAGGATAACCAACATGTGGCCTTCCCATCATTCCTGAGCACTGACCGTATTACTTGGGGCTGATGGGACTTGGAGTTCAAAAACATCCAGAAGGCCACAAGACTAGCCATCCCTACTTTAAATATAATCAGTGGTCTTAAAACGCTTTTCTAAAAAACCTTCAGACTGCAATGCAGCACATGCCCCTCTCCTCATTAGTTCTTAATGGAATTAAGAAACCAAATTAAATCAATGTGACAATATTAGTGATCGAGTTTGTTAGGAAAAACACAAAACCAGAGGCATGCCAAGATGTCAAAAGTGCTTCATGGTGAAAAGTGCAGGGCACAGGGCACCACAGATGAATTGATTCATGATGAGCTAGATTATTAGGATATAGAACTATAGGTACTACCTAGGGCACACGGTCACTCTCGCTGCCTAAGAACATCTGTTAGCAGTTGCCTGCTGTCCTCCCCTCTGTGCCTGCCTTCAGTAAAATCACATGCTGAGGTGAATGAACCCCTTTCTTCTTCCATCTAAAAAAGGACACAAAAAGCAATAGACCTTATAAAGCACCCAGCCGTTCTACAGAAATAAAGACAGCCGTTACACTCAAGTAAACGAGGTGCTCAGGGCAACGCTCTCAATGCTGGTGTACGCAATTTGCTTACCCACAAGCTGAAATGCCAGTAAACAGAAAACAAGAATTAAAGAGAAGATGCAAATGTTTAATCAGCAATCTGTCATAAGTGATTTGGTTCTATGCTTGAGCAATGCAGCAATTGTGGTACTTTAATCCACTGGGGGACGTTACCTGCAAACCAGGGTGTATTGAGTGCAACCCCCTGTTTTCTGTATAGCACCTTGCACAATGGTGAGTACCATGAAAAAGGCTACAGACGTGTGCTTTACTGGACCCAAGAGAGACATATTGGCACTTGAGCATGGCTGGTCTTACAGTTTCCACAGCTGGTGGCTGTATAAATTGTGATGAATTGTGGGGGAAGATGCGTCAAAGGCTAATGGCTTAAGCAGCACGCCCTGCTAGCTGAACTAGACCCAGGGACAGTGGCTGATTTAAGACAAAAAGATGCAGAAACTCAAGCCTGTGATTAGTGTCAAGACAATGACTTGGGAGACCAGTCACTGCCTCTCAGCCCAATCTACCTCACAGGGTTGTAGGAATTAAGTGAGGAGGGGAAGAACAATGTTTCGCATCTTGAGCTCTTTGGATGAAAATGTGGGATATAAATGCAATTAATAATAATTATAATACCATCAACCTTTCCCCCCTGCTCCTACAACTTGCTCTGAGAACAGAATGAAAAATTCCAGGAGTTCTCTTGGTTTGCCAAGGTATCTCTGATGACCACAGAGGGAATGGCTACTTTCTCTCTTTTTTCCTCTCTCTACAGCAGCTTGCAATGACTTATGGTCAAGTTGCCAGAACACTCTTGGATCCACCACAGTTGTGATTTCACACAATATGCTCTTCCTTGCAGGATAAATACGGACCTGAGCATTACAGTTGCTTTTCAGTAACGCAAGTGAGCTTCGTTGAGAAAAGATGAAATGGGCGGGGATGAATTTTTATATCTTGTAAATATAATGCAAGAAATCCAATTCATGACGTGCATAAACAAATTAGGGCTTTAAAACAAAATAAGGGGACCACTGGTTTGCTGTTTTGCATGTGCTTCTGCTGGAAAGGAGTTAATTCCTAAAAGCTGCTTCAGCATCCCTTTTCAATGTACTTCATGTACAGTATCTAATGGCACTATTCTACCGACTGCTATAACTTTTACTAAAAGCATATTTAAACCACCTTACTATTGCTTTGGGTCAACATGCTCCTGGTTCCTGCCTGATCTACTTCACAACTCCAGAATGAGCAATGAGGGATTCATTCCTGGGGAAATAATGTCATTTACATGAGACATTGTCCAAGATTAGATCTGGCTGCTCTGATGGCAGCAAGAAGTTGCACAATAATTATTTTATATTGGTAAAAGCAAAAAGCATGAGATCTAAACCAGGGTTTCCCAAACTTGTGTCTCCAGCTGTTTTCGGGCTACAGTTCCCATCATCCCTGACCCCTGGTCTTGCTAGCTAGGGATGATGGGAGTTAGTCCAAAAACAGCTGGAGACCCAAGTTCGGGAAACGCTGATCTAAACAAATCTAAAAGTAATTACTATGCTCATTGTTTTTCAGTACAGTACTGATTTGCAATGGGCTTTGATAATTGGTATTTATTTTTCATTTGACAAGATTCACATACTACTTGAGCAATAAAAACCTCCAAGGGCTTTTTAAAGTAGAATAGTCCCAAGTCAGCTTTCCACAAAAACTAGCAATCCATTTTAAACTGCAGTTTTTGCAAGCTTTAAAATTAGAACTTCAGATTTCAGAGCGCCTTTTGTGAAGGCACTCTGGCCAATACACAACTTTCTCCTGGAAACAGCGAATTAGGCAGAATAGCTTTAAATTTGAGGGGGCTTGCAGCCTGATCCTCAGAAGTAAATGCCACCAAGTTCAATGGTATTTACTGTCAAGTGTGCAGCCTTAGTCCTGCAAGCTCAGTGGAACTACAGGCTATTAGATATTTATCCATTAAAGTGATCCGTATCCTGCTTTACAAATTTGTTCGCAAGCTTTAAAGGTAGAAAGCCATTGAGCTCAAGGCTTTATGCTTCTGTGGGCTCTGTAATATGGTGCCATGCTCATTCCTGCACCTCCAGGCAAGGAAGAACTGACATGACCTTAAACACTACACTGGTCCAATTGAGATTTTAGCACATCAACTCTTCCAGCAGTGGAAAGTTGACAAAATAGCCAAACCACGTGTCTCAGGCTCAATACATTTACCGATGAAGCTACAGTGCCATGTGGAGTCCTTTTTTGCCTTCCTGGTAAATGGCAATTAACATTTTACCTGGGATGGGTCATTTATCAGTTAAAGCAGGCTTCCTCAAACTCAGCCCTCCAGGTGTTTTTGGCCTACAACTCCCATGATCCCTAGCTAGCAGGTCCAGTGGTAAGGGATGATGGGAATTGTAGTCTCAAAACATCTGGAGGGCCGAGGTTGAGGAAGCCTGCATTAAAGTATTTAGCTTATGACCTCCCATTTTTATGTTTTGCAGATTTAGCAAGGCATGCTGGGAAACACCCACAATTATGAGGTGCTGAATTAATGTTTCTGGCAAGTCTTAACTCTGTTCAAAAGTACAAGATCAACATTATCCTTAATATTCCTGTTACTGGAAACTGCTATTCTGATGAAAGGTGCAGAAATGCTTGAGGATTTATTGACAACAATAGAAAATCAGCATATAAACGGAGATACAGGGACCCATTTATTCATGTCTGCAAGCAAACTAATGTCCGGAATGACTTACTCATGTCTGGAAAACAGGTTTTCTTCATTTCTATTGCTAATACATCATTAGAATTTGTTATTGTTGTTGAAGATCAAAAAAGAGATACTGGGTCATTGATTGCAGCAACCATGGAATTGGGTTTTTGATTTTGACATTTAGTAGCAGCCAGCGACTGACTAGGAAAGGGATTTTGGATCATAGTTGATAGCTCAATGTAAATGTTGCCCCTGCGTGCGGTTGCTGAGAAAGGGGCAAATTCCACGGAAAGAACCCCAAAATAAAACGGGCAACATCATAATGTCTTTATACAAATTTATGGTCTGATGGCACTTGGAATATCATGTATGATTCTGGTTGCTGTACCCCATTATATTATTGCCAGGAAAGCTGAAGAAAAGGGAAACCAAAATCATGAAGTGGTTGGAACAAGTGCCCTATGAGCAAAGGCTAAAATGTTTTGGAGAAAAACGTGAGGAGGGACAAAAGAGGCATGTAAAATTATGCATGGCATGGAGACGGTGCAGAGAGGTTTCTGCCTCTCTCATAATGCCAGAACCTGAGGCCATCTATTGCAAGATGGATGGCTAAGGATCCAGGACAGACAGAAGGAAGCACTTCACACACTGAATAGCCAGACCAGGGTTTCCCGAATGTGGGTCTCCAGCTTTGTCGGACTACAACTCCCATCAACTCTAGCTAGCAGGACCAGTGGTCAGGGATGATGGGAGTTGTAGTCCAAAAACAGCTGCGGACCAAAGTCTGGGAAACCCTGAGCTAGTTTATGGAATTTGCTGGCTAAAGCTGTACTTCTACCAACTTCAAGAGGTTTAATAGGTCAAGCATATTAATGGAGATTAAGGCTGTCAGTGGTTACTAACAGTGACTACTAACCACCGTTGGAGGCAGTGTGGTTCTAAATACCTGCTGCTGGGGACCGCAAGTGGGCAGAATGCTATGGCACGTAAATCCTGGCTTGTGGGCATCCTATAGGAGACAGGATGCTGGGCTAGAAACGCCTTTATCAGATGGAGCAGAGGTCTTCTTGTGAGATTTAATGCCTTGGGAAACATCAATATTTACTATTAAATGACAGAAATCAAGCTGAAACTCAAGTCATTCAGCAAAAGCACTTGGGTGGTTTGTGTTTTCACTGTTCTGTGTCAGTTTTCTGACCTTTCCCACTACACTTCCACACCACCACCGTGGCAGAAAGGCTGCTTATGACTTTTGAAAATAAAGATAAATGGAATGAGCCACTTGTATGGTGTGGTATGGGCTAGAAGAAGCACAAGTACTTCAGTGGCCAAAACAAAATAAAAAGTAAAAAAAATTCCTTCCAGTAGCACCTTAGAGACCAACTAAGTTTGTTCTTGGTATGAGCTTTCGTGTGCATGCACACTTCTTCAGATACACTGAAACAGAAGTCACCAGACCCTTATATATAGTGAGAGGGTGGGGAGGGGTGGTGGAAAGACCCTTATATATTTCAGTGTATCTGAAGAAGTGTGCATGCACACGAAATCTCATACCAAGAACAAACTTGGTCTCTAAGGTGCTACTGGAAGGAATTTTTTTTACTTTTTATTTTGTTTTGACTATGACAGACCAACACGGCTACCTACCTGTAACTGGTTCAGTGGCCAAGATTCACTTTTCCCAGTTTCCTGCCTTCGAGCAACAGGTGATGCTAAACCCACTTGGGGGGCATCAACACCCAAGGCAGAAAGCAGATAATATATATTTGAGGGCTGCCCACAAAAAAATGTGGAAGGAGTAGTCAATCACTATAAGATATGCTATCGGCTTAAAACTATGCGAACTGGGGAAAATGTGCTTTGGATAGGCTGAAAACCACAAAAGCCTGTGTGATGCCCAAGAGTACCTAAGACATCATATGAGAACTTCCAAATATCAAAGTAAATGCTGACACATTATTAGTACTTCTTGTGATGACATGCTACCCGCCAGGGACAAGAAGTCTTGACAGTTCAAATTTTTGACAGGTCAGAATGGAAAGTGTTTGCTTACACACTGCCAAGGAAACATCTGTATTGACTCCGCTGCAAAACCAATTCATTTTTTTTTCTTGTGCTGTCACACACCAGAAATGTATATTGACTTACTTCACTAAGATATGCACGAGCCTTGTGTGCACATGCTCTGTCCTTGAACTGCCCCTTTTTCGGCCCATCATGAAAGAATACTTCCAAGTTTAATTGACCGTAGCTCCCCATTATGTCTGAGCTGAAAAACTACAGTTACCACAGCTAAACAGGCCAGGACCTTAAAAACAACTTCCAACTGTGTTTTAAGATTCCCCGATTCAGATGCAACCTGGAACTATGGCAGATCGATCCAGGAAGTGAATCGCAGCGCATCCAAAAGGCAGGAAAGGGCCAATATGAGGGCAGAGCACATGGGCAGAAGGCTTGTGCGTATCTTGGCATGCTAAGCTCGGAAAGGTAGGCATGTCTGAATGTGTAATTTACGGTTGTAATTCAGGATGTCAGTTTTAAACCTTGGATGAGAAACACCACCTTATAACATGGATGAAGAGCAGAGCTGGAGCCCTACAGGCCTTTAAACTGGGCCTTTATTTTTGTGCAAATTTCTCCTTTATTTGCTCTCTTTAAGTCCCGTCCCTGTAGAATATCACCTGCTGATCAAGTGAAGTATGTTTCGGCTGGTAATCCATTCAATCAGTCTAATCAACACCGTCCCATCAACCCCTTGCTTACAGTAAACACATCCATAGGGCATTCAGGTGCAAAACACAATATAAAGCTGCACAAAATTTACACATATATACACAAACCACAAGGAAGTTGCCCATCACTTGTGCTTTTTTTTTTTTAATCAAATTAGCAAAAGTCAAAGTAGTCAAGGAGGAACAGTTGTGTTTGCTGCAGCTGCAACTGCCCAACATGCAAAAAGGAGTTAACATCATGGATGGTTAAGTTAAGCAGAAGCGCTGGGACCATGCTTGAAAGATTTTAGTTATTTTATACAGCAGAGCAGGGAGTAGACTTGGATTCTGAACACTGATCATCATGCTTGCAACCTCTCCCTCACCCCCCCAGCCCCCCAATAAGAATTCTTTATGTTTTTAAAATGCATGCTGCGTTTGGGTCTGCAAACACAGAGCGAAGCTAAGGGCTGTGTGGGAGGCAGGCAGGCACGAATGTGCGCTGCCGCTACTGCGCTCTCGGTCCACACCACTGTCCATGCCTCTTGCCCCTTTTCTCTCTCTCATTGCTGGTTAGCTGGCCTTCAGCATGCATAAAAGTGGGTAAGGAGCTGCTCCTCCTACTCTACCTAATTTTGCTCAGCTGACTCGGAGCCCTGGACAATGGCTGCAGTGCGATGCATTCCTCGCTTAAAGCAACTCTGCTGGAGTACATCTACAGGTGGACAAAGAAGGGATGGAACACACAGGTCAGTGAGAAGCAGTCACCTTTATATATATAAAAAAGACAAGACACAGGACAGGATCTTTAAAGTCAAAGATCTTTTTTTTCAAAACGCAGGGACTAATCTCATAGGCAGAGCACATAAGCGCAGGGACACTGGTTTCCGAATGGTTAACACGCGTCACCTAGCCCAATATGGGCCGTACGTAATGGTTTGATAAAGGAAGAGGAAAAGCTTACGTTCACAGTAAATTAAGAATGCACTGCGCTAAATTAACACACGGCTGTGTCAGTTACGGGCAACATATGCTCAACCTGCACAGCGTGGCTTCCCTGGCTGCATTTGTCTTTTCAACTTGTTGCAAACCAGTGTTCCTCCACATAGGGGATTTAAGACAAGCGGGTCAATTTCTAACACCATCCATGCCATTTGGTCTTTGCCATCCCATTTTCAACTTCCCTTCATGTGGGTGGTGGGTGGGTGTGGAAAATAGGGATAGGCAAACCAAAAACCTGACTTACACCCCATCGTTTGTACCAAAATATATATATCTATATTTTAATTAAGAGGTTTCCTCCATGGGTCATTTCTTCCGACAAAGTTTTACATAAGCTCTGGTACAAAAGCCAAGAGAAGGAAGTTGCACAGCAACCATGGACTGGTTTGCACATCATGGTAAGCCAGAATACAGTTTACTGTGACCTGGAGAGGAACTTGAATCCACTTTGCTCCTCCTTGGGGTTTTTCGGCAAGTGTGGGATGGCAGCGAAGCAAAGGCTTGACTCAGCGTGTCGTCCAAACCAGGGATCATGGTTAAGGCCCCTCTATCTCCTTGACCATAATTTGTAATCCCAGGACAAACCTTGGCTACAGAACATGGTTAAGGAGGAGAGACTTTAAGCACAATCTTAGGTTCGGACAACACGTTAAGTCAAACTATGGCTTAGCTACGAGGTCAAGAAAGCCAGGGAAGGAGCCAGTGGGCTCATGCCAAGCCACAGTTTGGCTTAATGACCTCTGCAAACTTGGCCGCTGTGAACTGAAGCTGTGGCTTTGAGCCAAAAACGAACATTTTACAAGCACACAAATATGACACAAAATGGGAAACAGAAAAAAGCTCACCCTTGGATATATACCAAGAGCAGACTCCCCACAAACTAATCTGCATTGATAGGAACTGGAGCACATAATTTTAATTTAAGGCTTTTTGAAATGCCATTGTTGGTGAGTGTTTCTATTAGTATGTTAACAATGCACACTGTAAGTGAGGAGACCTGTCTCTACAGAGGATGAATTTGAAGCCATTTATGATTAATGGAGCTACTATTTATTTCATATTTTCATCAGTTACTGGTATCGCTCACGCACAGCAAATCAACACTAAACACATTTAATACTTTATTACATAAGCATGAAAGCTGCAAACTAGAAAAATCGTTAGGGGGTGTGTGGTTCAAGCATTCTTGTTGTGGCACAAGACTAATTGTATAGTTAAATCACACAAGCAGCTGAACAGTAAACATTCACTTTGGCTGTTTTAATGCCACTTCTGAACAGCTAGATGTCCGCTTTCAACTTTGACTCCCTAGCCATAAACTGACATGAAAACCATACAATTTTTTTTGAAAGAGACACAATGTGGGTCTCATTGCATTCTCCTTTACAGCTAAATGTTTAGTGCTTGGTTCCAAATATATTTTTTCTCCTTTTCTGAGCTGAAAATAGAATCTTAAATGCCAGCTTTAGTCAGGTAAAAAAAATCTAGCTTAACAACTGATGAACTTAAACAGGAATTTCAGGTAATGCATTAAGTGGTGTGAATATTAGCAGAGAATTCCCTGATCTGCACTCTTAATGATGTCACTTGAGTTATCAGCTGTGTCTGGGCTATACCAATTCAGACAATAGGATGGATATGGAAGATATTTATTTGGAAGACGGCTCAGACTAGCACATCAAACGGGAGGATTCTAGCCTAGCTTTCTTCTCCCTGATGTGTCAGTTTTCTACATATAGGGGAAAACCCCAGTCTAATGTGGTGCAGTCCAGATACAGGATTGTTGCCTCTGCGAGAGGCCCACCGTTGTCCATTCTGACCACTTTTGATACTTTTTGTAGAAAGGTTGTTTAGAAAATTTAACAATAAAGTTCAATAAAAACAATAAATACAAGATCAATTAAACTGAGATGATGAGTTAAGTAGGGCCATAAAATATGGCAGGCGTAAAACTGCTAGGAGAAACATAAGTACTGCCCTAAAGTGACCATGTTTGATTTTCACCTCCTGGGTTGCCTGCAAAAAAGTAGTTAGGGATACAATCCAAATGCATGGAATGAGTTTTGCATCCCTTGCACTTAACTAAACTCACATTTATAACTGTTTTAAACATGTCTTAAGGCATGGGCTCAGTATGGTTGGGAAGGATGAGACTGATTTCAATAGGCTGTAGGCAAACAACAAGGAAATATGACTGAAGTTTTCAGATGCAGCTCAAATGAGACATTCCATTATTGCACAAAATATAGATCACATTTTATTAACAGCACATCACATATTGCTGGAGGACCATTCAAGGTCTTGAAAGACCACTGATAATTATATGCAGATATTAGCTGCTGTGTTGGCAGTCTTGTTTAAGAAATACCTAGAAATGGACTTTCCTAGCAACTGCCCCTTGTACAGCATCACAGGTGGTTAATGGACGGCCTACCAAGTTTAAGCTGAGGAAAATAAACATCTAAATGGAACTGAATTCCTAAAGCATAAAACAATGAGTTCACACACCCTGGGCTGGATCCAGGCTTCCTGTGAACTGAGTTCTGCTTATAGGGAAGACCTGCTGGAGAAAAGCCATTTTCGCCAATTCTTCTTTCCTCCTGTAGCCCTGTGTCCTATGAAAAGCGGCCCCAAAAGGTTGGGGACTCCCCCACAAACAACATGGAAGATGGTGCAGAGAGCTGCAGAGTGAACAGGGGTCTCCCTGCTTTTCCTACACTGGGAGACCCTACAGCAGTATTTACAGAACGTGAGTCTCCAGCTGTTTGGGGACTACAATTCCCATTGTCCCTGACTCATGGTCTTGCTAGCTAGGGGTGATGGGATATGTAGTTGGAAACCCAAGTTTGGGAAACACTGCTTTACGGAATCCAAGCCAATGATTTTTACCCCCCTGCTAGCTGCATATGGAGCCTACTTCCAAGACAAATAAGAAATGAATTACAGATATTGGAAGTGCTGGAGGAGGCTTCCTGCGGCTTATAGACCTACAATTCAAAGCGATAAACAAGTCACTCTGATTGGACAGAATGTTATTCTGTGCCACAACATGCTCCGGTCTTCAGAAAGGCATTGTTCATAATGGGCTGTATTGTGGAAGACAGAGTTGTTAAGTACAGATTCTGAATAGCCACTGGCGTAGCTTGAGACTTTGTGGCATCCTGAATGTAAGAAGAGGATTGTTCTGTTTATCAAATAATCACACACACAAAAACCAGGGATAGGGAAATACCAGCAGGAGACCAACCTTCACAAGCCTCACCCTAATACAAATCACCACGATGCTTCTCCATGCGTCATGTCTAGCAGGAGTAGTTTGTAAGAGGCCTAGGCAGGAGATTTACTGTCTGTGCAAGGAGGAAGACGCTACTGGGAAGGGGTTCTCTCATGTAACTCATTAAAAGGCAGGACCTTCTACTGTTGGCGGTACACAGAGGAAGAGCTGCCTCTACATCATCTTCTCATACTTGGCTCTGCTTGTCTGGGGAAGGGGAAGGAAGGATCTACTGTGCATTCAGCTGCTATCCGCTGAATGCGGAATAGTGCATCTGTATAGTTAACGGGCAATATTAGCCCAAATGGCTCCGACCAAGAAGTTCCCTGAGCTTGAACCAAGACTTAGAATGAATGCTTAGGATGCACATTTATAAGACATGCTACCATGTCAGCAATGGCTGATATCCCACTATGACTTAAATGCCAGAATCCATGGAAAATGAACCAGGAACTAGTGGCTACCAACAGCACTGAAACAGGAGCACTAGAGCGGGAGGCTGTTACAGAGTACTTTGGGCGGTCAAGAGGAAACCTGGTATAGTATCTGGTGATCTGACAAATGCAGAGGGTTGGGTTCACAAACCAAATTTAGACATTTTCCTATGTCCCCAGATCCATTGCAGATTATAAAGCCCAGGCTTCCCGGGGTCTGGCCTCATCCAAAACAGATCCATAATTGCCTCAGCTCTGTCATGGTGTTACTTGAGGAATTACAATCACATACACATGCCTTTTCTGGACAATGTCCTGGGGGCAAGGGGGCAATGCTGGGGGCAGATCCAGGCACAGGAACTATGATCCAAGGTGCTGTGCATGCAAGAGAAGCTGAGAATTGTGGGGAAAGTAGTTCCCTTGATGCTGTAATCATGTGGATTATCAAATTATTATCAGTGAGGAGTTGCAGTGATCCACTTGTCACTAAAAGTGACCTAGACTGTACCTGGAAGAATTCATAAGACCTTAAGCAAGAATATTTATCACTGAAAATTTCCACCCCTGCCAATATTCATACTTTCACTTCCATTCTAGTCAAGAGACTAACAGGGAAAAAAAGCCATTTACAATCTTCCATGTAGAAGGAGATTTCTATTTTACGCAAGCAGCACCACAGTAATTCATCCAAGAACTGTAGAAAAGGTTTCATATGCAGAGAAAAGTTCATTAGACTTGCAGGGGGTCTCCCTGGTAAACCCTCCTCTTTTAATGCTAGAAAAACCACATGTAGGTGCAAGTTACCTGGGCTTTTTCTGTACTTGTGGGCTGCAGGTGTCTGTACAGTACTTTTTTCACAATATCGAAACACAAACAAGTGACAACTATGATGATTATGGCAAACCAAGCAGAGCCACTGGAGAGCAACTGGACAAATACGAAGTACATGTCTTGGGTGTGCAAAAATGGCCTGGAATAGTAAGAACAAGTTATAGGAAAACAGATGAATGAACAAGAACAAATCAATTTTTACCACTGGCTAAAATAGAAAAGCACGCAGAATCCCCCACCCCACCCCTGCTGCCCAGCAAGGAACTACCGGTAGTAGAAGAAGACTCACATTTTATACTATTTTCTAGGGGTAGCTTAAAATTTCTGGTACCAGTCATCACTCCTTTTTTTGTCTTTTGAGGAGATTTTGGGAATGTCTATCTAACACACCGTTGGTATGTATGCGTGTTCACTGACTCAAGTCCTGGGATGCTCCTTGGTTCTAGAGCATCTAGATGATTTACCACTGAAATATTACCCACCATTTTTTGATCCATGGGGCTGTGACTTGTCTGCTCAGGGGAGTACTTGAAAGAGCCAATAACAGCAATCCAAGTTTCTTGGGCACATGCATATGTACAGTGATCCTGTATTCTGCTCACTGACCTTTTAAAACTTGTCACTTAACTTATTCCCATCAATCCACTTCACTGCATTCATAGCACAGACTACAAGATATTTACTCTTCTGTTGGCACGCAAACACACACACACATACACACACTTACCAGATAATTCCCCCATAGAACAAGGAGAATACAAAGTAAAACGCAATGGAACCCCAGGTAACAAAATGGTTTATCCAGGTCCAGAAATGAGTCTCTAAAGCCATCTAAAAGCAAAAGAACACAACAAAGTTGGCATAAAATCACCAAATAGAAAATAACATTTAATTACAATAAAAGTGGTCCCCACTCTTTAATGGGGGTTCACCATGAGGCTGTGCAGTTGTTGGAAAAAAGCAATACTGGGATTCTTTCCCAAGTTGACACCTTTTGGCCTAGGCTGGTGGCAGAACAGGTTCCCTTTAAAGAAGTCTTCCAGTACTTCCTCTTAGGGTTCACTGGGAACTACACAATTTTTCCCAACTGGTGTATTCTTTTACAGTTTGCCTGAGAACTCCAAAGCCAATGAGATCCCCTTTGAAACAACCCAAATCCAAATATGTATTTGAAACAGGATGCCTACTTTGAAATGTGAAAATGAAAAATGATGAAAAGTTAAGACGACTAATTCAGTTCAGTCCTAGTTTAGAAGAAGAAGAAGAAGAAGAAGAAGAAGAAGAAGAAGAAGAAGAAGAAGAGTTTGGATTTGATATCCCGCTTTATCACTACCCGAAGGAGTCTCAAAGCAGCTAACATTCTCCTTTCCCTTCCTCCCCCACAACAAACACTCTGTGAGATGAGTGGGGCTGAGAGACTTCAAAGAAGTGTGACTAGCCCAAGGTCAGTTTACATCTGAATCTGGTTGTTCTTGAACATTCAAGAAAAAGCTAGAGAAGGTGTGTGAAAGCCTCACTTTCTAAACTGTTAGGGAAATCTAAGACAATTAAACGTGCATAGCAAAGTCACAACTGTGTTACTATACCTTCATTGTCACTGTTATAACCATAACTGTGAAGACCAGAGTACCAAATGTCCAGTTTCCAAACATCTGTGAAATGAGAAAGAACAAGATGCAGTGTGTTTAAAGCAGATGAAAGTTACTTTAACTCCCCCCTCCCAGTGAATGCAGCTACAAATGATGCCGCTACACTGGTGAAACTAATTCTACTGAAAGCACAGAAATGCAAAACGCTAACTATTTAGTAAGGCAAGAGGGGAAAGTGCAAAGCAAAACAGGGAAGAGGAGTATGAGTTACAACATTCAGATCCCCACCAGACAGCCAATTATACGTAAACACCCAGCTACTGAAAAATTCTACAGCAGTGGGAAAGCAAGTAGCCTTTCATTACTGGGGTTGGGATATTTTCCTTTCAGTGCAGCATCACATTTAGATTTTGCAAACCAGAGCCTGCAAAACTCAAAAATAATGGTGGGCACTTATTTCAAGGTTCAACTGTGCAACAATTTAGAGCAAGGCTGTGCAGACTTTTCTGAAAGAAACAGTGTGAACTAAGAGAATTCAGGCACATGTCCATCAGATGTGGTATTTGTATTCCTGCTACAATAAATGCAATCAATCCAAGTATGTGATCGTTCATATCCTCCCATCTTAAATCTGAACCTGATAGCTTTGTTGTTGTTGTTTTCGTCAGAATCTGGGATATACTCCCTGGACTCTGCTATCAGAATCTGATCACATATTTTTAACTGCTGCCCTTAACGACCATGAAGTCTTAAAATATTATTGTGTAGATTAGATGAAAGTGTGAGAAGATGCATTTCATCTCACAGGTCATTCCGAGGCTACCAGAATGGAGACAATGAAAGACTCTAGCCAGAAATGTACAAGGAAAGAAAGAATATTCTACTAAATTGTATTCAATGGAAACCTATAGAGGAGGAAGGGATCTTCACTTCACCCCTTAGCCACACACTGGAGGAAACAAAGTACATGGAAGTTGCATCTTCAGCCCCAACACAACAGCTGCTTTAAAGAAAGGAACACATGGCAACTCTGAGGCCTATTTATTGAGATGCTCAATATTAAGCCACCATAGTCTCCTAAAGAGGGAATTTATTCCGCACCCTATTTCTTGGTTTGCCCTTCCAATTTCTCCCTAAAAACTGTACAGCAAACCCTCTTGAGAGCTGCCAAAAACGGAAAACCAGGAGCACTGCTGGGCTCACTTAAAGTGCGGTCTGTGTCCTGCCCCCACCCAAAAACCACTTTATGAACGACTTGTCCACAAGGACTCCCCCTAACAAGCAAGCAGGAGGCACTTCTGACCAACGGCTTGTGGCTATGGTGATACTATTCCATGGAGGAGCGGTAGATGATGGTAAACATCTGAAATCAGCAACAATTTTTTGGAGGGGGGGATGAAGAGAAGCAGCACACACGTGGGCAGCAGTTATCCTCATCTGCTCTGTTCTCAGCATTGTAAGAAATACACTGTCGGTCTGTTTACACAGACAGTCCTTTAATACTGTGTTTAGTACAAGGGTTTCTTCATCTATTCTAGGATTATAATACAGAAGTATTGCTAGAGTGAAATTACACTTGACACATAAAGTGTCTATCCATCACCCGGTGCTGCTGTCACCTGAAGTGAGACACAGACAGACAATCTCTTGCCACCATTTATTTTTGAATGTATTCAGGGAGGATACATGCTGCAATCTTCACCACAGATACAAAGACACTGTATCTGCTGATTTTCATATCACTCTTCCTACAACACACTCTTACCATTTGCCTGTTAGATTTCAATATCTGACGACATGCACAGCATGAAAAAGGGGGGGAAAGAAAACTAAAAGATCAAATTGAAGTACAGAGTAAGGTTATGAATTAGAAAGAGGGGTGGGGGAGGAGATAGATATGAGAGAGAGAGAGAGAGAGAGAGAGAGAGAGAGAGAGAGAGAGAGAGATTCACACAAAAACATTCTCTTAGCTTCAACCGTGCCAAAATTCTTGGTTAAAACCACTGTGTCCCATTCTACCGTAGATTTAAGGTTGGTTAAAAGGATCTCATGGAGAGGGGAAAGAAACTCTGCTTGCAGTGCAACTATGACCCATAACAAATAAGCATTTAGACACAGCTGATGCATGGCCAAGCTCCTCCTTATCACTTGGAAGGGTGAAGCCAAGCTGTACCCTGGAGTGATTTTTATTGTGGCAGACGTGGACCATCAAAACCCTCAGTCTCACTTTCAATGTGGACAGGCTAGGAATGGCCTAGGAAGCAACCGAAAAAGGAGCGCCTGGAGGCTCAAACTGACTACTGAATTAGTTCAGCTATGGTACCAAGGTTGCTGGCAACTGCCAGCAATAGGTGAATTTTGCTGCAATGACATGGATATCACAGAACCAAGTTGCTGAATTCTGTTCTGGGACACCACCACTAATTGCCACTCCCCGATCCTATGCATGCACAGACAAGGAGGAAAGCAGACACAATCCTCCTTCACTGCTAAATGGAAGGAATAAACCCAGAAGTCCTTGTTCCGATGGCACTTCCCCCATAAACTTGCCAGGTAGCCTTAATGCAATTCCCAACCTCTCAACCCGCCTACATCCAATCTGTAGAGTAATGCAATCACCCCGTAAGGATTAGAGAGGATATATGTCAGCCCAATTAACACGGTTAAGCACTCTATAAAAGCATTTTGAGTTATTCGCCACCTTATCAAGGCACTGAGTGCATTGACATGGTGCTCCTCAAGTTGGGCAAGCCAACAGCATTTTTACCATTTCCAAGCAACTGGAAATAAAGAGACTGGAGTAACCGCCACATGATAAACACAAAGACCATTCTGCTCTGCTATGAACTGGGCAGCCCAAAAACAAAATCTCTGCGTTATCCACATGGAGGTACCCTCACATTATTCTTGTTTAGAAGACCACCATATGCTTTTGCACATTTATAGCAATGGTTGATTTAGCCCTGGCTGATTGAGAGGTCAAAGCCTACTTCCTCTCTACAGAAAATCATCTTTAAATAGCTGGTTTAAATATGCCTGACAGTGGTTTTGCAGTCAACGGAACACTAACTTCCCAGAAATGTTACAGGTCATACCAAACGTGTTGATTGTGATTTCTCTATCGCAAGTGTGCACTCTACCTTACCTGTCCATTTCCCAGCAATGAAGTGTCTTCTCCCATCAGAATGTATGAGCCAAAGAAGAAAACAAAAGCATGAACGAATCCCAGGAAGGTCCAGTAAAGGAAAGGCTTAAAGCCCAAGTGGGCATTTTTACTGATGTCTCTGTAAAGGGAAAAGGATACAAGGTCTTTACTGGCAGGTTCAATAGTTTTCCTAGCAAAGAAAACTATTTTGCGTATTCCGAGTGTCATTCTGTCAGATAGATGAGAAGATGTTCTGTCATACTATCAAAGAAGGGAGAGGACAGCTTTCTGGTGTTCCCTGCACAGACACAAACGTTCCTGGACGTTATTAAAAACTGACCTCGTGAGCATGTGGTTGCCTTATAGCAGGGGGTGGGGAACCTGTGGCTCTTCCAGATGTTGCTGAACTACAACTCCCATCATCTCTCATGTTTGGGACCATGCTGAGGTGGATAGGAGTTGCAGTTCAGCAACATCTGGAGGGCCAGGTGTTCCCTAGCCTCAGAGTTAGTCTGACCCTTGGACCTATTTAGCCTAGTGTTGCCTCCCCTTCTTTGCAACAGTCTCAGCCCAGTCCTGCCATCATAAACAGGAGATGGCTAGACTGAGCAAGGAATCTTCCATGTGTAAACTATATACAGTGGTACCTGTGGTTACGAACTTAATTTGTTCCGGAGGTCCGTTCTTAAGCTGAAACCGTTCTTATCCTGAGGCGCACTTTTGCTAATGGGGCCTCTGGCGCACAATTTCCGTTCACATCCTGGGGCAAAGTTCACAACCAGGAGCAGCTACTTCTGGGTTAGCGGAGCTCATAACCTGAAGCGTTCATAACGAGATGCGTTCGTAACCAGAGGTACCACTGTATTTGCTTTAACGACTGACTATGGCTCATCCACTTTTCAGTTATTCAGTGTTCACAAGAATATCTGCCAGTTATATGGAAACAAGCAGGCTGGGATCATCTAGTGCTGGTGCTTTTAACAGCTTCTGGTGCCGCTGTTTTTCTACCACTTGAGGTGTGTGTGGGGGTGCCCCATTACTCATTTATTAAGCACAGCCCACCCCCCAGGAGGGGGACATGGGTGGCGCTGTGGGTTAAACCACAGAGCCTAGGGCTTGCCGATCAGGTTGGCGGTTCGAATCCCCGCGACGGGGTGAGCTCCCGTTGCTTGATCCCTGCTCCTGCCAACCTAGCAATTCGAAAGCATGTCAAAGTGCAAGTAGATAAATAGGTACCGCTGCAGCGGGAAGGTAAACGGCGTTTCCGTGCGCTGCTCTGGTTCGTCACATGACCTGGAAGCTGTGCACCAGCTCCTTCGGCCAATAAAGCGAGATGAGCGCCGCAACCCCAGAGTCGGTCACGACTGGACCTAATGGTCAGGGGTCCCTTTACCTTTACCCCCCAGGAGAGCATGCTTACCGATACAGCGTTGGCTTGCTGTGTAATACATGGGGATGCACGTGCTGTTCAAAAAGACTGTACATGAGGACTGGCAGGGAGGTGAAACAAATGTTGTACAAAGTCAGGTACACACTGTCGTACAGAGTCTGAAATGCAGGAAAGGAGTTGAATTAGTGGTTCTGAAATGCAGAAACAGGAGACAGGACTTAAGAGTCAAAAGTGCTCAGTTGCAAGCAATTCAAAAGCCAGGTTTTATTTCTATAAAACCAAAAGGCATCCAGTTCTATAACGTCAAAGGTACACCACAAAACCAGTATGCCCCCAGCTTACTTACAGTGATGCTTCAAACCACGAGAACTAGTGAATGCTACGAGTTCATCATGCTCTAAATGTGTTTTTAGCTTCCTAGCACAAGTCTACCTCTTTTGAAGTTTCTCGTAGACCCTAACGCCCCAGAGAAAGGAATAAGGTTGGCACCCAACCAACTGGTACAAAGATGGGTATCACTTCACTTTGTGCATCTCTCATTCTGTAGGGCAAAGACTTTTAAATGACCCTTGAGGCTATTTTCACATTGAAAATAAAAATCTTCCCCACAGACACAGAAGAGTTATTGTATATTTCTATGACTTTACAGATGATAACTTTAAACGTAGATAGACAAGGGGGGGGGATAGAGAAGAGAAGTGATACCAAGAGGGTTATTTGGCTGTAGGAACAGCCATTCTGTTTTAGCTATCGTATAATATAAAATATTCTATTTTTCTTTCTCTCACTTCTCTATATCCACCTATAAATGCATGGGAGTGGGGTGAGGAACTGGAAGAAACATTAAAATGAATACTTACTTGTTGTGAAAACAAGCAAAAGAATTGATATAAAAACTGTGGTGTAATAAAGCACACATTCTGGAAAACAAAAAGTGAAGCAGAACCAGTTAAGCGACATGAAGCAAGTACAGCACATCTCAGATATTGAAACGGGTCTGTTTAAGTTTATATAGACCACTAGCTATAATATTTAATTAGGAATCCTAGGGGGAACAGAGCAAATCCCAACCTTACACAGATTTTTAATCCTGGACACTATCAAATTCAGGATCTGGGTAATAAGATAAAGCTAGCTAGGAGACACTGGCTGGACTAAATAGGAAAGTTCTAATGTGGGTAATATTCATGATACACTAACATGCTCTCCTATGTCTCAGATATAATCATTTCCATTACCAAATAAAGGATCTCAGGTCCTAAGTGTACACTAGACTGAAGACTTAACAGCTCTGACAATTATGGTTTACAAATAGAGAGCATGTGGACCCTGCCCCCCCCCCCAGGGATCTCTCCTTCCTTGTCTATTGACCATGGTTTTTCATTATGTGTTCATCACATGGAAGCCACAGTCGCCTTGTAAAACTAGGTAAGGTATGATCACATCTTGTGCACAATGAACTTGCACAATTTCAATCTTGTTTGGTTGAAAGCTGGTCGGCTCAAATCCCAAAAATTAATTGCACACAAGGCAGAGAGCTTAAAAGCTCCTTTTGCACTGGGTTTTCCCGGCGTGGAAAGAGCTCTCATACTTACTTCCTGGGCTCCGGGATGCTCTTGTGAGATTTCACAGGAACTCGGATGGCCCTGTGAGATCTTGCGAGAGCATCCCAGAGCCTGGAAAGCAAGCTGGAGGGCTTAAAAGCTCTCTGCCTTGCTTGGAAGGTAAGGTTCGCCATATGGGGGCGGTTCAAGTATATACACATTTTTGCGTAGATGTGCCATCCCTGGAATGTAACCCCCGACCCATGACACGATACTACTGTACTGAAACTACCTGGTTTGCAAACCAAGCTGTTTAAATGACAATCATTTTCAGCTTGAATCCCAAGCTAAGGGACGGGAAGTTACCATACTCTTCTCCCATCTGCAAACCCCAAAAGGCTTATCTGGAAGACCAGAAGGCCTTATTGAACAATGCAGGATGGAGCAAAAGAAGAAGAAACAGGAAAATTTCCTTCTCTAACATAAGAAAGTTCCAGCCTGACTCAGTTAAAGGTATCTCAGCTCTGCCAATAAATGTTAAGAATGCAAAGTACCATGCTGAATATAATTGCATATTATAGCTTTGAATGATGTGTGTGGCAATGCAGAGTCCTTAAAAGACCAGCAGTGGGTAACTTCTGAAGTTATGTGTTTGGTTAACAGAGGTCCTGTTTAGGTGTTCCTGGATGTTCCTCCACCTGGTGCAGTTAACCTTAAGGAAGTACCATCAGAACAAAATCTTTCTAGCAACGGGAAGATGCAGTCATGATCTGCAGGAACTTACCTTGTAAAAAAAGTACTGTACAAGGGTTGCTATTCTAATATAATAAAGGTGGCCGTGGACCAAAAGTAATTTGGAAAGAAATTTAAATCTTGCAATTGCATAGTCACTGTTTCTTACAGCTTGTCTTCCTTCTTTACCCATAATACCTGTAATATATGGAGAACAAAAGAAAAATTAAGGTGACTTTAGCACCTGCCCCCGAGGCATGCAAAAATCAAAGGCAGTAGCCTAAAACACAATAAAACTAACACAAACTGGAAAAAATGACTAGAAGAGAGTCAGGTCTTACACGTGTAAGGCTGTGTTGTTCGCTGTTGTTGTTATCTAGTCTGGGGCTTTTAGTAACAACAAGCCCACTAATGCTCAGTTCCTTACTGCAAGAATGAACTCGATTTATGTAGAGCAGGTTTCTAAAAAATCACTTGCCCATTGGTTTGGATTAGAAATAAAAAGACCACATGTAATTAGCACCACTGTGTGAGAGCAAGTAGTCAATAAAACTGAGGGCTTCTAATTTTTGCAAGAAAATACTGGCATTGTATTTTCTCTGTGCAAATGGTCTTCTAGAACAGATTCTGCCCAACTTTATGCATTGTCTTACAGATGCTGTAGTGCTACAGAAAAGGGCTGGGGTTAAGCAGCTCCTGCTGATATTTTGAATTGTTGCGAGTGTGTATCAAATTGCATTAATTCATCAATGGTTTTGTTTTGCTTTTTGCTTTATTTGTATGCTGCTGCATTTTTGATATTATTATAGTGATTGTGATGTTTGCTAATTTTCAACGCCATTGCCATTATTGTGAGCTGCTTTGAGCACAATACAAACATTAAATCAATGGAGTGGAAAGCAAGCCAAGCGTCTACAAAGTAAGGACACACAAACTGATGTATGCTGCCCACCCCACTTCTTTACATAGGTATTTCCCCCATTTTCTTTTTGGCGCCAGGAGCCTGAAGGTCAATGGAAGGGCTGCTTCTGCAGACTGGCATTTTCACCATCTGCTAGCCTCTTCCGTCACTTCCTTCTGGATGAAAGAACCTGGACTGGACCTTATATTCCCAGGGGTCAGAAGACACTGCCCCCTCCCTTGCCCCAAGCATATCCTCCAAATCAGCCTTCCTCAACTGGGTGCCCTCTGGATGTTTTGCGCTACAACTCCCATCAGCCCAAACCAGGCACCAGGTTGAGGAAGGCTGAAACTATATCATACCTTTGGCTTTAAAAATTGTAAGCCTCTTTAGAAGAAAACCTTGGCTAAAAAGGGAGCTATAAATACATTTTTATATGTCATCCGTGTGCAGACAGAGCCTCTTGTTTATCCCCCAGGTCTTTCGTGCACAGAGCAGATACGTATCATAACTCCGCTTATTGAACGCAGGGAGACTCTGAAGACTCCAAAACAAAAAACCGAGATAGAACTGCACAACGAGAAGGCTCTTACCTATCCCAACATGAGCTTCCTGTATCATGCTCACATCATTAGCTCCATCTCCTATAGCTAATGTGATAGGCTTCTCTGGAGAGGTTTTCAACAGCCGCACAACCTGTACAGAAAAACAGGGTTTTAAAAAATGGAAGTAGCCTTTTTGGGTTTTTTTTTGGAGCTGCTCAAATAACAAAATGCCATTAGCAAAGTCAGTAGGCAGGACAGTGATTAAGAATCCACCAAAGCTTGCATACATTTTTTTTAAAAATATACACTTTAAGCTCCTTGGGGTAAGGACCTACCACCTCTGTTCTCCGGGCACAGATTAAGGGAGCAATGTATTATTGGATGGTAGCTGGAAGTCTAATTTTTGGTGCCTAGAGTAAGAATGTGGGCTGTAATGTTTTTGTATGTTTCAGGCTTGCTCTATAACCATTCAAGTGTGAGAGACTGCACCAGTATAGAGTACTTGAATGGGAGATAGGAAGGGAGTGGGCTATGCTGCTGTTTGGCTCTCATCCAGTCCATTAGCAAGGCATTAAATAAAGGCATTGAATAAATAACAGAGGATGCTACAAGTGTTGAGGGCGCCTCCACAGCAGATTGCGGCTGCCAGATGACCCTGCAACAGTCCCACCTTTAAAAACCTGAGCAAATTACCTTTGCTTTCTGCAGAGGCGCCATGCGACAGCACAGGACGGCAGAGCAATTTCTGCAGACTTCCATGAAGAGCTTCTCATGCTGCCTGAGTGCGAGGGAGAGGCTGGTCCCGTCCACCACCAGCCCATGCTGGATTACATGGTCCTCCTCTATTCTAACAAGGGAAGGAGGAAATGTTACTGGTTGCTATCCATTCCGCCCCCACCCCCCACCCCTTTCGTGAAGACCAAATCCTCAAAAGAACCCGAAGGACCAAGATTCCCTCTCCCTTCCCAAAGCAACAGGCTTGTTAGCATCAGGTGAAAAGTCATGCAGCAAAGATGGGAGATGCAAAGCGACTGGTTTATTTATGTATCAAGAGAGTTCTGCATTAAGAGCTGTTAACGTTATCTACCCAGACACGGCACAGCATTTTACCTTCTGGCTAGCTGCCTCAGCTGCTCTGCACATGTACTGTCTGATTTGTGCTGCACAAGTTCCAGGATGTTCATGGTTCTATGGAAGTGTCCGCAAGATAAACTGACACTGACAGCGGTTTCATGCTTGTCGCCAGTGAGCACCCACACTTTAATACCTGCCAGTCGGAGCGCTTCTATGGTTTCTTGGACTTTGTCTTGGAGTCTGAAAGTAAAACAAGCCATTCTCGTCAACAATGCTACAACTGATTTGTTTATGATTGCCGTATAATGTGTCTCACTGTGCTTGATTTAGTCTGGTTTCGCTAAACAATCCCTGTTCTCAAATCACCGGAAGAGTTATTCTAGAAAGGCTCTGGCTTCTGAGATTATCCTATCCGCAGTCCGCACACTCTCAAGCATACCTTCTTCAACCACAAATGTTTAAAAACCCTTCACAAATTCTCATTACTCTGAATTCCAGTTTTAATACCTAATTCAGTGCTTTGTTTCAGGCTCCAGTAGAGCTTATAATGTGCATTATATATGTATATTATGTATATAATACCTGCACTAGCTTCAAGAGGCACCCATTATCTTAGGCTTTTCTACACCAAGCCTTTACACACCTCATTTAAACATTTGTATTTAGTAACATACTTCACCAAATTCACTGAATGCTCATGCCTGCTACTGAAGTGATCAGAGGACTATCACAAGGAGGACTATTGCTGGGCATTTTTTGTAGTGTCAGGCTGGCTGGGACAAGGTACAGTGGTACCTCCGGTTGTGGATGGGATCCGTTCTGGAGCTCCGGCCGGATCCCGAGGTTTCTGCAACCAGAGGGAACGCTTCTGCGCATGCGGCAAAACCCGGAAAAATACTTCCGGGTTTGCCGCGTACATATCCCGAAGGATACGTAACCGGAGGTGAACGTAAGTAGAGGTACCACTGTATATAGCACAGCCACACAATTACCGGTACAATTTTCCAGCCACTGAACACCTAAGGTTTTGATGCCGAGAACATTGATTGCAGCCGGATACATAGAAACTGCATGCTGCCTATTCACTTCCCATGATGGTATGGAGTTCAGAGCAACGCTACTGCACTTGCAACTACAGGTATAATGGCCCTAACTGTACATGGTAAGCTATGTGCATCACAGACTCTGGCTACATGGCACATAGCTTACCATGGCACAATATGTGATTGAGGGGTGAGATATATGCTCAGATCACCCCCACAGGAAGGGAACCACCCCCCAATTTGCATGGAATGGATTAATTTGCAAGTTGCCCTGCAGTGGGCAAAAGTCCCACATCCGAATAATTAGCTCAGGTAGTACATACTTGTCTTCTACTCCTGTAGCTCCAAGTAGTTCCAGGTCATTTTCTATAAAGTTATACACTTCTGACAATCGCTCTTCCCGCTGTTGTAAAGCAGTTTTTGCCTCAAAAAGGCGTTTTTCGACTTCCTGATACTCCTTAGCGGTGAATTTTCTGTAAGCTACACACAGAGTTCTTAATCCTTTCTGTGAAAAGCAAAAAGGGTTACTTCAGCATTAGACAGGCCCAGCTGACATCCATCAGATTTTTAAATGATTTACTGTTTTTACAAGCTGGGCGGTGACCCATTCTGTACTTTACTCTCTTTCATGTATTTTGCTTTGGTTTTGTTCGTCACTGTGGTGTTAAACAAGATCTTGTACACGGCATATATTTTATATGTGTTTGCGGTACAGAAATAAATAAATCATTGACACCCAGAGGCCTATTGTTGCTGCCCCATATCTTGCAATAAACAAAATGAAGAGAAAGGGTAGGAAGAGCACCTGAAGGACACAAATTAAACTTTTACACAACCCTGCCTGTGTGTCTGAGCTCACAAGCCCCTGAAGGAGACAAGGGGCGGGGAATCCCCCATGTATGAATCAGCTCTTAGTCCCACATTGAGCAGTCATCAATCTTCTGTATTTGTAAGTCATTTGTGTCAACCACAGCACTAACTGGTTCTCAAGTTTAGCAGAAGTTTTACATAGATCTACTAGCAAATTTTAAAGAAAAGCAAAAAAACCACTTGTACATACCAAAGCAAATTCATCCACATGAATTCTGGTTTTTTCTACCTCTCCACTTGTACTGTGAGGAAGAATAGCGGATTCTGCACCTTTGGTAAATAAGAGCTTCTCACCTGCAAAGGAACAGAATTAAGTCAAGTGTAAATCATGCTTACAGTTCATAGTAACCTGTTCAGCATCCAGAAGAGTCCCCAACAAGGAAACTGATGCAGGAATTTTTGGTTAAGAAGCAAGGTAAGAAGCAATAAATATGCATGATGTTTCTTACCTGATGGGCTTTCTACAATTACGCTCATTCTTCTGCGATTTGCATCGAACTCCAAAACATGTAGTAATTTGTACCTTCAAAAGGGAAAGATCATGTTTACAGTACGTATTAAAAAACTGAAGGCAAAAATATTAATATTATTTGTTAAACCTAACAAGGAGTCTTGTAGCACCTTAAAGACTTAACAAATCTATTACGGCACAAGCTTTTGTGGACCGTACCATAATAAGTTTGTTAGTTACTTAAGGTACTCAAGACTCTTGCTGTTTGCTGCCCAAAAGTAAGGCAGCTACTCCTCTAGAATTTGTTGAATCTAAAGAACCACAAAAGCTACAGAAAACTACATGCCCGCTGCTGCACTGCTGAGGCTGGAGAAAAGAAGCAGTATTCTCCCAGCTCAGAGACTGGGTGGATGCAGGAACAGGGAGCAGCTTTTAACCCTCAAACATGGATGAGGTGCCAAGACTCAAGGCGCATCTGAGACTCAAGGGGCAGGTGGAGAGAAAGAGAATGTGTACAGAAACAAGCAAGTTTCTAGATATAATCCTTCTACCAAAGCTCTTCCATTTATCTAGTCTACATTCCTTGTGTTTTCAGAATTCCTTTCCTTCGGAGGAACTCAATTTAGTACCACACACTTCTCTTCATTGGATGTTAGAATATACACTTTGAAAAAACAGAATGCTCACTACATATTTATCCAAACGTGTTTTAAAACACTGGAATGTTTTAAAGCTGTAACCTGTCAAGCAACAGTTAAAAGCAACAAGCTTCTAGTTTGTGGCTTATGAAGAGCCATTGCCAATCAGACAAGAATGTATCTGTGACCGACATACAGCTATCATATTTTCAAGCAAACATATAATTGGCATTTCCCCCCTTCCCTCATGCAGTTGCAATGTATCATAGATAATGACTAAATAAGCTAACTATGGTGTAGATATTGCAATCAAATCTGCCTTCAGGCCTGCCTCCATTTGTCATTTATGAATAATATTACATAACTGGACAAATTGATCAATTGGCATAATAAGTCCAACCAATGGCCCATCTAACTAAGTCTTGTTTAACCTCCACGCTAATATATAAGAATCTATAACTGGAAATGCCAGAGACTGAACTTAGGAGCCCAATGAGTTTCAGTTAAACTTAAAAATGTAAAGCGTACTGCTGGTGGTCAACAAAAGAGGTTTAAAGACTGTCTGAAGGCAAATCTTAAAAAATGTAGTATAAACACTGACAACTGGGAAACACTGGCCTGCAAGCTCTCCAATTGGAGAACAGCCATTGCCAAAGGTGTCATGGGCTTTGAAGATGCTCGAACTCAGGATGAAAGGGAGAAATGTGCTAAGAGGAAGGCACGCTTGGCAAACCCTCACCATGATCAACTCCCGCCCGGAAACCTACGTCCCCACTGTGGAAGGACGTGTGGATCCAGAATTCGCTGCCACAGTCACTTAGGGACTCATTGTAAAAACCATGTTCATGGAAGACAATCTTACTCAGCTATGAGTGATCGCCAAAGAGAGTTCACCTCTGAGATTAAAGGCAAGCCAATTAAACTGCTTTTTGCTAAGAGGGCATAATGCAGATTGGTTTGATGTATCAAAACTGATTGAGACACCTTACAGAATCTTAGCAGTCTGAGAAACATTATTACTGCTTAATTACTAACCTTTCTGGCTTTCCACAGCTTTTAAGCTCCATACTTTCTGCACTTGCTCCAGTAAACACAACACCAACCCTTAAAAATTTGGAAGAAAGAAGTCAGTTTTAAAAAGTGTCCTCATGAAAACAATTTGCTTGGGTAATACCAAAAAGCATTACACTGCCCCGCCCCAGCAGAAAGAATCATCTTAGAAAAAAAGAATTTAAAGAAGAATTAAAGTCATTGTACAAGCAGTCGTGATTCCAGACATAGAGCTAATCGGTAATACTTCTTAATGTCCCCTTCTGTGTCAGTGGCCACTAATCGAGCTCAGTGATCATTGAGCTGTTTGGGTTGGTATTCTTTTTCTAACTCCCCCCCCCAACGTTTTTTTCTGCAAATCTTTTGGTTCCTCTAAATATCATAGTACTTCTATTTCATTACCTGTATTGGAAAATTATTGTTTTATTATTTATTACTTTTATATTATTTCAATACAGTCCTTTGTCCCATCAATGAAATGGTCCGTATAATAATTTAAAACATCTAATAATACCCCCCTCTGTATATATTTGTGTATGTATCATACAAAAACAGTATCAGCGGCTGACATTCCAGCTGACCTTGTCTCAAAAGCACCTTTTCATTAAAGGAAAGTGACCAATGAGGAAGGGATATAGCTTGAAGAGGAAAGGAAGCGGCTAAAAGTCACTGCTACCCTCCTGCCAGAGATCTGGCCTCGTGCAAAGTTCCTCTGGATGACGACCTTAAGTCACTGCCGCTGCACTACTTCATTATGCACAGCTGTTCCAGGGGCCCCATGAGATGTTAAAGAAAGTCAAACCCTCTACCATGACTGACTGGCACTCCAATAGCTACACTTGCTTTATGAGCTAAATCAAGGAAAGGCAAAAAGCTTGTTTCTTCGCTCTCATTGCTCTTCTGGGCTCAACGGGACAAGTTAGGGTCAACTTCTCCAGCGTTGCCATTTTTGCCAAAGTTGCCAAGTTTCAACTTCTCCAGCGTTGCCATTTTTGCCTGCTAAATAATGCACAGAACCTTGGCTTCTAATCCTCACCTGCGGGCAGCTTCGACTAAAGCCTTTTCATCTGGGGAGGAGGCATAGTATTCCAGCTGAGAGGATATGCCATTGCTACGCCAAGGACTGTCACAAATGCCGTCAATTTGGTCATTATTAATCTGCACTGTGTGGCAGAGACAAACAGCTTTCAGGAAGATTTCTTCCTCTTCCGTCTGTTTTTAAAATATGAAGACAAAGCATGGTATTAATACAGGTTATCACAAAATATGAAGACAAAACATGGTATTAATACAGGCTAACACAAAATTGACAAGCAATTATTTATTCTTCTCTAAAGAAATGAGTTACTAAAACCTGCGGAACTTTCAAACCAAAAGGGAAGAGAGGCAACTTCTCAGCAAACAACATAATCACTTTCTTCTCCTGAACCCTAAGACTGTGATACTTGGCTACTGTCAAACCTTGGAAAAATCCAACCTGGCATCTTAAAATATCCTAAATGCTGCAGTGTTATAGTGGACCCGCATCTTACAGCAAACATGGTGCTACCAATCCTTTGCAGCGGTGGTACTGTGAGCTCGGGCAATACACAAGGCAACATTTCACAAAATCCAGAAGTCTCTCTCACACAAAAATGAGTCAAGAGGATGCACAACGTATATAGTCAGTCGCTCTTGCTAAAGGTTGCACTCCAATGCAGCACTCACTTGGGGTAAAGCCCCACTGCAGGAAATCAGATTTGCTTCCAAGCAAGAACATGGATAGGCTCAAGATGCATGACTGCAATCCAATGAATGTTAACTTGGGAAATGTCCCATGGAACACTGTTCGAAATAAGCATGCACATCATCTGGCTGTTCTCGCCATATAAACAATTCACTGTCCCTCAAAAAAAGCACCTAAACCTCTGCTCAACAATCATTCAATTCTCCTATTGAACACTTCAATAAGTCCCTTTTGCAACACAATCTTGAGGAATGTTAAGCTACTTAACCGGAATATTACATGAGAGATTAATCAATTGTAACTGGGAGAAAAACTTACCAGTCTAAGCTGTATTCCATCTGGAACATCCTCAATCAGCCCTTCTGGAACCAGTTTGCCATTGATCTCTTGGTACTTTATACCATTAATGGAACATTCCCGAAACTGCATCACATTTTCAGTTAATGTACCAGTTTTATCTGTAAACACATATTCCACCTATGGTAAGTTGAGAAGAGAGATAAGGAAAATAGGTTTAGGAGCAGTGAAACCAAGTCTGTCTGTTCCCCTACCTGCACACAAAATGTTGATGTGGTCTGTAGGACACAGGGCTGAACTGAGAGCGGTACTCAAATCCCATTACATAGCAAAAGGCTGGGGAAAAGCCACTCTCTCACCTACAGTGTATAAAAGTACTTTCTTTTGTCTATCATGAATTGCTCAACACTGTTGACCTAACACACAAACATGCATCAAGATAACACTATTTTCTGGTTTCTGCAACCTGCATTATGCAAAGTTAGCATACATTTTGAATGTACAAAACTGTTTTAAGCAGAGTCAGGCCATTGGTCCACTGTCCATCTTCCAGGTGGAAGAACTCTCCAATGTCTCCTTTCCTTTTGATTTGAAGTACTGGAATTTTGATACTGGGGTCTTCAGGAGGCAACTATGTGCTATACAATTTGTTCTACCATCAGTAAGTAATAAAAAGAATCGAGGCACTATTGCATCACATTGAAGCCCCAACCCACAGCAACTAAAAAGCCCATTGAATTCTCTCTGGTCTCAGAGATTTCTACACATTTTCTAAGGGGTAGAAAACGGCTTTTTTAAAATTAAAGTTATCAAGATAATGAATGTCAGTTCAAAATTCTGCACCTTTCCCATGCTTGTTTGAATTGTGCATCACTCTGATTACAGGTAATGCAAGGTGAGTACACAAAATCACTGATCAATAACAACTTTAGAATAAATTCAGCAGATACTGGAATTATAGACTGTTCTGAACCTGGGTGGGTGGGGGAAATCATATTGAAACATCCATTCTATACCTGTCCCAGCTCTTCATTGAGGTCTGAAGTATTCACTTGGGCCTTCTCATTTGTTTCTTCATGATAGAGGTCAAGATCCCAACTAATAAAAAAAGATCCTAGAAATTTCTGCATCTCAACAGTCACGTACAGTGAAATGGGAATAATGAAGTTGTAAAGAACCAGGAAAGCAAGGAAATCTGAAATAAATCTCAGAATCTGAATGAGAAAGAAAGAGAAATAGTATTCACCAAACTGAAAGTGAAACATATTTATTTAAGAAGAAATAATCATCACTGCAAAATGCCTCGGTGTCCTTTAGTCACATTAATTATAAACTGGACAGTGCAACACCTTCGAAAAGCTAACCATTCTGTTTGGGTTGATATGAAAGTTTTGAGCTGGGATGACTATTTTGTTTTTATTTTATTTAGGTTATAGTTGCATCCCACCATTTCTTCAGATAGCTTTGAGCGGCATCCATGGTCTTTCTCTCTCCCCCCCCCCCAATCTTTTATCCACAAAGCAACCCTGTGAGGTCAAAACAAAATAAAAAAATTCCTTCCAGTAGCACCTTAGAGACCAACTAAGTTTGTTCTTGGTATGAGCTTTCGTGTGCATGCACACTTCTTCAGATACCTGTGAGGTCAGTTAGTCTGAGAGATAGCGACAGAACCAATATGAACCAGTACGCTTTGTTGTGGTTCAGTCAGGAACAGAACTCAATTCTCTGCAATGTAAGCCTAACCACTGTGCCACATCTTAAAATATACCTTTGCTATAAAATACTGGGCCCTTTGCAAACTGCCACCTAGGATGCAGTGCACCATTTTCCTAGGAGATCCTTTTGCAGTACTATCTTCATAGGCTAATACACCTCTGTAGACTTGGCTAGTGCATGCACAAACCAATGCCAATATCAGTTACTCAGTGTGCAAAATGGCTTATAACAACGGGATGTTTCTCACACTTGGGAAACTTTCATTCTGGCACTGCTCCCTAGAAGTGAAGAGAAGCAATCTCTGAGCAAGTAACTGTCTAACCAGCAAGACTACATCCCCCTAGTACTAGGGCAAGGCAGCATGGGGAGGGGGGGAAATCACCCAGAATGTGCACATAATTTTACACTGTACCTTGCTGCTGTTTCTTTCATGATCAGTTTGCTGGTTATACCAAGGCTCATGCCACTTTTCTTCAGACTGCCAGGCATATTTCAATATTGTACTCAAGATTGCTTCAAAGAGGAGGATTATTAGATAGATAATCAAAAAGGAATTCATAGACCTAAGGAAACAAAATCGGTGGGTGCCAATTTAATGCACAAATATCAACAGGATGGCAATAACCCTGTGAAAAAAAGCTTCATTAGCAAGCATGGAAGACTGGACACAATTTAAACACAACCATACATTGCTCCAAAAACATGCTCCCATGCATGTTTGTGGGTGGAGATAAAAGCAACTCCAGTTAAAAAATAAGATGGCAATTCGGTCTTTGCGTGAATATGACCTTCTAGTTTGTAGCCAAAGAGGTCAAAATTGCCCACAGCAGAGGAAGATTATCTTGCTCAGGACAGAAGAAAGGAAGAACTGTTCAGTCTTATGTTCCCCTCCTTTTTCTAACCATCTCTGGTTGCGCAAGAAGAACGCTGCCCTTCCCTATGATGAACAGGGTATGCAAAGTCAGGAGGAGAAATCCTCTGTTCCCAACCTAGGTAGGAAAGGGACTGGAAAGACAATATGGCTATGGGGGAGTTTGGAAGGACAGGCTCATTAAGCAGAAAGTGCAGCAAAGCAAATCCTTGGAGAGTGAAGGGCAAGGAGACACGGCTGATCGGTCTTAGAATACTCTGGACTATGTCAAATATTATTGTTGTTGTTGTTTAGTCATGTCCGACTCTTCGTGACCCCATGGACCAGAGCATGCCAGGCACTCCTGTCTTCACGTCAAATACAGAAGGCCCAATTCTCATGTCATTTTCCAGCACGACACCTCTGTTCTCTTCAAAAACTTAAGAGATTACAATAGGATTATTTTTCCATTCCCCCGAAAATTAGCGCTTAAAACATCCAGTTTTGCAGCTTATAATACCCGCTGAGAACTTTTAAAGCATTGCAATTTTCCAGTTAGTGAAAATCTGCAGGACACATACTTTTCTACTGCTGATCGTTTCTGTGATTTACTCTTGTAATTTAATGCCATCTTCGTCTCCATTCCTGTATACACTGCAACACCTACAACAAACAAAATCGATGTTTAGACTTGGTATCTGCAGCATGAGCTTATTAAAAAAAGAGAGCAGAGTGCTATTTTTATTGTTGTGACTGCCAGTGCAAAGCCATACAAGAAACATAAGATTTGTAGCAATACTCTGTTATGAGAAACTGTGGGCTTGTTCAGATACAAAGCTAAATCCCAGCTTAGCGTCATGAGAACTAGCTGCAGTGAGTCCCCGGGTTATACACTCACTGCTACCACCACTGCCTCCCCAACACCGGCAACAGCTGTGAGGAGGCGTTTGAGAGTTGTTGCTTCTGTTTTAATTTAACTGCAGCTTGATTTGCCATCCCAAACTATGGGCAAACTGTCGCTCACCATGGTTAGGGAAAAACCAACTGCTAACCGTTGTTTATGAAGCTGTTTTATTTCAACTAATTGTAGTTAATCTTAACTATAATCTGGACTAACCATTGCTTACGATGAACTGTGATGCATCTAAATGGAAGAAGCAGCCTTTGCTTTTCTCATGGTCACGCCAGAAGGGGAAAACAGGCCTGCCTTGTACAAAGTTATGTCCAAACACAGCAAATTTAAGTCCTATTGTGAACTTTTTCCGAAATCTGTGCTAATATCCATTATACAAGTGGTATATGAAACCCGTTAACCATAAAGTTTTAAGCTGTGGAATTTCCTCCCCGAAGAGTTGGGTCTAGCATTTTCATTAAGCAATTTGTGTTGTACACTGAAGATGGACTTCTTTACTCAGGCTTTTGACCCCAGAGAGAGAGATTTTTAGGACCCAGCCTACTCTTGTGACTGCCATTTGTTTTCAACTGTTTTTAATATTGTATTTTAAATTGCTACAACCCACCCCGAGACCTTATGGTGAAGGGCAGGCAATACATCAAAGTATTAATTATAATTATTATTACATTTCATCTAATATACTGCAGTTGCACTTGAAATTTGCTTTGAAAGTAATAGCCACCTAAGTCAAATGCTCCACAAAACTGAATCAGCTTTTTCACTCTATGAAACATGCTTGGGAAACAGCTGGCCAAGCATATAACCACCAGGGTATTAATTAAGGCATTCCAAATGTAGATATGCTGGTTTTGCAACATCTTCATTGACTTTCAGTTGGTTTCAGAGTCCAATTCAAAGTGCTGCTTTTGCCCTTTAAAAACCCTATATTGTTTGTGTCCAGGATACGTCAAACTATCTTTTCCTAAGGGGCTCTGCTCTGTGTTCACCCACAGAGTCAAAGTATGGTTGGCAGAACGGCGGTACCTGGGACAAGGCCATCTCTGCAATGGCAGGAAGTCTGTGGAACTCCTTTCCCAAGGGACCAACTCCAACCTTTCTGTTAGCTTTTAGAAGCCAGACAGACATTTTATTCTAAAAGAAGGCTTTGGGGGGCTGGCAACTGCATTTCTGGTTGATGGGTCTGCTGGGTTTCTGCAGCACATTTAGTCTGTGACTATTTTAGCAGACTGCAGAAACTGTTCATTAATAATTAGGGGTCTGGGCCCTTAAGCTACCCTGATTACTCTGGCTATGCTGGCGAATGGCAACACCAGTGGCCTAGTCAAAGGGAGAGTGGGAAGATGATTCAAGGTACACCAAGGTGTCCCCCTCTGACTGACGTTCAGGAGATAAGTACATTCTGGGGCACCTGCCCCAAGAATTCGTGAAATACTTATGTGGTTACAAACCAAAAATTTCTTTGGTGTTTTTCAATCTTGCTCCACGAAGTAAGAGACTTTCAGGTCCAAGAGGTCTGAAAAAGAAAGAGGTCAATTTTTATGTTGACAGAACACAATATACCAACAGCCATTTGCTTAGATGTCCACTCCACCAATTCCAAAAGGCAACTTGCACCAAACGAGGATATACAATGGGGATAAAGCTAAGGTTCATTCAAGGTGAAGAGAGCGATGCGTGACATTTCATCCTTGGTCAAGAGCCAAACAGAACAGGTAACATTTCTATTTTCCCTAAAGTAACTCAAAGCAGAAGATGGAATGGGGAGGGGGGAGGAGGAGATATACACTGCAGTTAAGATAGATTGTTCATAAAAGGGGCTAGGACAAGTTAATGGAAGACTGCCCTTGATAGACGTATTAACACTATATGGACTCTCTTTGGTGTGGAGGCTACTAAATACCAGCTGATGGGGGTACCACTCCCCTACTGCTGTTGATCCTCAAATCTAGTTTCTGAGCATCCTGCAGGCATCCGACTGGCCACTGGAGAAATAAAATGCTAAACTAAAATGGACTTTTAGCATGATCCCGACAGACTTTTAATTCTACTGTGCACATCTAAGAACTAAATAACATTTGGTTTCAATAAATACAAGTAACAATTATCTGCACATTTCAAAAATCCCTGCAGTAACAACAGGAGGATTATTTGTACCTGTAGCAAGTGTAGTATCTGCATGTAATGCTCACACCACTGAACAGTGGCTGTATTAGCGTGTGTTTCTTTTAGAACATCATTATTATCCTACCATTTAACAAGATGCAAACCTTGGGCAACTCACAATTTCATTTCCCTTTGCAAACAGGAGGTTGAACTTGTAAAATTACAGTCCTGTGTTATTTTTTACTGCAAGGAGAAGAGTAACAACTCCAACTCCTGCAGTTACTCTTAACAGATACCCCTGGGGTGCTTGAAACTCCTGCTGTTCCAAGTAGCTACTGTACCAGTATTTAAGGAGGTGTTTATGACTCCAGGAGAGTCAAGTCAGTAAGTGGAGGCCCTGGGTCAAATAAGGCCACTACCCAGACGAGTGCTGTAAGTAAGTCTCTTTCGCACAGCTATCCTCAGAGAGGAAAGATATGGGGAAATGTTATGGGGAAATATTGATGTAAGGACTTGTTTGTAAGCTACTTTAGGGGAGAAGCATGGTGCATGCCAGAAACCTCTCTGACTGACTGTCCGCAGAAACCAAGCCGTTTAGGCATAAACGGGGGGACAATCAATTGCATTAGATCACATTTCATCTGGTGGTGGGGCAGTCTATTTAGGGGGAAACAGTTTCTATAAGACACCTGAAAATTCAGGATTAGTATATATGCGTGAGAGAGATGCTGTACATATTATTAAAGGATTGACATGATTAATGGAGCTTATCAGCAAGAAATAAAAACTGGCTTTGCAAGTTAGTTCACTCCAAACTGGTCAAGCTGGGATGCAGCAGTTCATGGCATCGCTAAGTGCAGCTAAGTGCAGGAAGTAGTCACAACCTGTAGCTACCTCTCCACAGTTTCTGCTACAAAGAAAGCCGAATTAGCTGTCAGAGATTATGTAAGAAGCACTGGAACTGAAGCTGGCACACCCCCTACAAGCATTTATGCGCTAGCAAAACAAGCTCTGGAATAAGGAAGCAAATTCTTCACTAACTACCTGAACGTTCTCTGCTACACAATTAAGATGGCCATTTTCTCATAAAAATGCTATCAAAATATTGAGGAAGTAGGATGCTAGACTAAAACAGACCTACAGCCTGATCCAGCAGTGTTTTTGTGGGTTTTAATTCTGTTATGAATACCTGTCAAAGAAGATTGGTGGTTTCAATAAATACACCAAATTTTTCAAGTCGCACAAAAGAAGGAAATTAGGAAGCAATCCTAAATGTGGGAAGCCAGCATAAGTTACAATGGGTTAAATAATGCTAGTGTAAAGTACGCCAGAGCCAATCTCCATTCAGGAGTCTGGCCTAAGTCTGGAAGAGGAAAAACAAGTCTTTAAAATAGAGTTGCAACACCCTTTTTGCAAGCTTAACTTACACGAGATTGCCTGGTCATGCAACCAAATTGAATGGACTTAGCATAAATTAGAGGGTTTTTAAAAAATTAACTCAACCCCAGTTAAGGAACTGCAGCTCATGCCTCCATGATCCAGCAGCCACACCTATGTCTGATCTTGGCAGTCCCAGGCAGGCAGCAAAAACACAAAATTGTCCCATACAGAGTCAGGTCCTTGGCTCATTTTGCGCAGTATTTTGTACTGGCAGCACTTCACCAAGGCCTCAGGAAGATGCCTTTACAAAGCATTGCTATGAACTGGAGATGCAAGGCACTGAATCTGGAAAGTCTTATGTGCAAATTATGTGCTCTATCACTGAGCTTCAAGCCATTTACTGAGACCCTGGTGGCTGATGGATTGCCCCCAGCTTGGTGGTTCACAAGCTGTGGAGCCCTGCTGTAAACACATGCTGTTTAAATTCAAGGCAAATCACATGACCTTTACCAACGCTTGGCTTACCGTACTACTTCCTCAATTTGTTGACTTATTGTTATTCGTCCAACGAATCTGCAAAAGAGATCAATGTGTCAGAAAGACATATTTCTTCTACTCCAGCTCTGCGAGTTAGGAACAACTATGCAATAGAAGGAAGAGGATGTTTGTTTATTTATTAAATTTATAGAAAATCTATACCACCCTTCATCCGAAGATCATAGGGAAGCTGACCAAAAAAGCAAATAAATACGATAATAAATAAAATAAACACAAAATACATAATAAAACAAAAGCAAAACAAACCAATAAACCCCCTCCTGTGATCTGAAAAAGAAATCCTCCTGGTTTGTGAAGGATTCCAGAATGTTGCAGAGATTGGTTCCAAATGCTGAAGATGTTACCACTATAGGTAAAGGTAAAGGGACCCCTGACCATTAGGTTCAGTCGTGTCCGACTCTGGGGTTGCGGCGCTCATCTCGCTTTATTGGTCGAGAGCCGGCGTACAGCTTCCGGGTCATGTGGCCAGCATGACTAAGCCGCTTCTGGCGAGCCAGAGCAGCGCACGGAAACGCCGTTTACCTTCCTGCCAGAGCGGTTCCTATTTATCTACTTGCACTTTGACGTGCTTTCGAACTGCTAGGTGGGCAGGAGCAGGGACCGAGCAACGGGAGCTCACCCAGTCACAGGGATTCGAACCGCCAACGTTATGATCAGCAAGCCCTAGGCTCTGGTTTAACCCACAGTGCCACCTGGGTCCCAGGTTACCACTACAGGGCAGTGCAAAAGTAACTGATTTAAAAAAGAAACTACACAGATCTCCAGAGCTTTTGAAAATCATTGGATAGTTGTTCTCATTCTACAGCTGTGCAGAGTGATGCAGATGAATGTTCAAATCTATTGACCCATTAATTAATCTGGCCCTTGCCAGGCCTTGCAACCAGGTTTATCATTTAAAAAGTGGATGTTTCAGTCAGGAGTGTTATGTATGCACCATCACTGCAAGGTTCTCTTCTGGTGCTTACAGATTTATGTAGCTCATGCATTCACATAAAATTGAGAATTTCCAGAAGAGTTTCCTGCAAAATCATCTAATCCTTAGAACAGTATAAACATTGCTTTCCAAATCCTCTTTGGGGGAAAAAATTGTATTTTAAAAAATGACACCTGTATAGATCTGCTTCTGGTTGCTGACATTCTATAACAGCTACAAGTTTGTCCAGATTGGCAACTGACTGCAATACTGCTGTTTCAGGGACTGCAACATGCGTCTGAAATAAAAAGAAATAATCACTCAGGTTCCATTAGGCAACAATGAGCAGCATATTGAGCAAATGCTATAAAGACATAGGCTTGCAACTTACACACACATATATACATACACACATTAAACAGAGCTGTCTGGTTAAGATACCAACTAAGCCTCCAAACCGCATCTTAAATTTTCCAGTACATTGTCAGCTCCCAAAGCAATACTGAGTGAACACAAACAACGATTTGTCAGGTGCTAACTTGCCAAAATGTGCATATTACCTTTCGAAAAATCAGTCAGCTGTACTGTGCTGCATCTGTTCAGAAATCCAAAGTATTTAGATTTCTCATCATTTAGCAGAGCAATGCAGATGACAGGTTTATCAGGTGATTTACATACCCACCACTTGATAAAACAGTTGCAGGCTTCTGACTTGATGAGCAAACACAGAAGATCAATCTTGGGCGGGGCAGCCGTCCCCTCAAGTTACTGACCCCTATGCGTACAGAATGTACACATCATCACGTGCACATAAGCCTTGCCTCTCTGGTACGCCAGTAATACACACACAGTTTTGTACATAGCACAACACATGCTTTTCTTACAGATTCTTCTATCTATAGAGAGTTATAAAATTATTTTCAAGGGCAGACTTGGTAGTAACTATTTCAGAATCAGAATACCATAAACGCATACATCAATTGCAGTTCTGTCACTTGCTATTTTAACTGTGTACAGGTATAACCGAAATTAGGTTCATTTTTCTCCAGGTCATGTCACTACTGATGCAGACCTTGGTTTGAACAACATGCTTTGAGATTTGATATTCTGAGGTGAACCCAGGGGAATTCAACATTCTCCATTTCTGTAAGAGGGATTTGGAATATATCAATCTTGGTTATGAGGAAGCAAAACCTAAATCTGTTTCTAACTTAAGGTATACAAAAGGTGATGAAAACAGACCTTAAGATTAGTTTCTCCATCCAAGCTTGCAGTAGTAACGTAGCAAGAGCCATCTGCTCTGTCAGATGACAGAAGTACGAGATCAACAGGGAAAGTTTCATCTTTGGCTACTCTGACAATATCTCCCACCTGAGAAGACAGGCAAAAATATCTGTTCAAATACACCTTCACAAAAATATTTTTGTAACTTTCATTAACACATGCTATGTAAAGTAACGACTCTTTGAATTGCCTTTTTAATTTGCATGTATATTTGCATGTATACACACACATATATATAAACATACATGCACACACACTTTTGAAATGTTCAAAATCATTTTTTACCGCTCACACACATACCCGAATGTTCTTTGATCTTGTTTTTACAAGGCCACCACTGCGAACAACATACACTGGAGCTCCATTCACTTCATTGTCTGCTTTATGGCGTAACCAATCTTCATAGCCCTGGAAAGATGCAATGAAGCATTTTTGGGGGGAGGGGAAAGCCAACAATACACATAACTGCCTAAGAAAGAGCACCTATGTAACCAATTTGCTGATAACTGCAGGCAACTCCCAATTTATGCACATTCTATTTGCTCGCAACCGTGCACACGAGCAGTGCTGGGGAACTGGAAATGGTGAGCATCCTGGAGAGTCTGCCTGGCTCACAAACAGACCCTCCCCAGAGCCCGAAGAGGACGCCCTCTTTGGGCTCCAGGCAGGTTATCCTCACAAGCTGGAGAGGCAGCAGGGCTTTATTGAGCTGCTCAGCCTAAGAGCTAACATCTGGGGTAGCACAGCAACAGTCGTGGCTTCCCTGTGTGTCCCGCTGTCCCTCCAAGCTCATGTGGAGGCTGTCACCAGAGCCTGAAGAGGAGCTCCTCTTCAGACTCTGGGGAGTGAGCCAGAGCCTTGTTGCAGTTGCTCAGCTGATGCGCGCAGGAAAGTTTCTTTCCTGCACGTCAGCTAGGCTGGTTGAAAAAGCTCTGCTGCCCCTCTGGCTCACGTGAGATGAACTGTGGCTCTTGTTTGTGCAATATGGAGGGAAAGCAGTGCTTGGTTGACCAGCCCAGCTAATGCACGGCGAAGGTTCCTGCACATCAGCTGAGCGAGCTGGGGTGGGGAAGCAGAGCTTCCTCAGCTGACACACAGGGAAGCTGCTGCTGCTGCTACTGTACTACCCTACACATCAGCTGTAAGGCAGGGAGGCTGAGCAGTTCAACAAAGCCCCACTGCCCCTCCTTGAGGACTCTTCCAGGGGTGCTCTCCATTTTATGCAATTTTATGCGCATAGGAGTCCAGACTGTAACCCCCACGTAAATGGGGAGTCACCTGTATAACATATCAAGCCAAGAACAAGGATCAGCAACTGGCAGCCCAGTTGGCTCTAGGTAGGGTGTTGTTTCCGCTTTAAATTGTGTTCTGTGACCAGAAATGTAACTTTTCAGCTGGCTTTGTGATAGCTGGACTGAGAAGACTGACTTGGGATAGAAAAAGAAGGGCAAAATAAGCAGTATTTTGTATTGTTGATATGCAACTCAAATTCACTAGGCAAGAGGTGACATAGATAGCCTCAGAAACTTATTGGAATTTCCATCACAGCACCTGCCTGCAGACATGCTATGACACATGTCCTCTACAAATGGGACAGGTCACGTCCACTAATGGGATAATCTGCTAGGTGTTGCAGTTCAGCTCATGCGGAATCTCCCACTACATTGTCAAATACAGTTAATGCCGCCTTCAAGACACACTCAAGTGATTTTGCCATATTTATGGCCAGCATGTGTATTACAGAAAGAAGACAGAGCTGGTGTGAGAAATCCTGTAGGCATGCCTGGAGAAGGGTTATGAGAGTCTAGAGGAAGCCACAGATGTCTGGCCTTCCCTTAGTTACCACTAACTTGACTGAATGCAAGGCAGTGACAGGCTGTGACAAGGCAATTACAATAGGCCTGGAGACTGGGAAGAACAAAAACAAAAACAAAATGTGTGCAGCTTTCAAATACAGCATAGCTTCTCTCAGTACATAAGCTATTGTTATGCAAGAACTTACTCCTCTGGGTAAGTTTGAGGCTGCTGGAAATAAGAATTTATGATGCATACTGACATACAAAGTCCTTGCACAAAAACTGGGGGTCAGTCTGTCACTGCCCACTTAGGGGTGTTGCTGTGAGTCACTGACTGCATGGCAGCGAGACAAAAATAACCCTAGGCTGACCTGCTGATTGGCAACATAAAACATATTTACTTGTTTTCAGCTAGAAGCTAAAGTCTAGTAGAATGCTGCTCAAATTTCATGAAGGTCCAAACAGATGCAACAGCAGCAGACGTGCCCAGAACTTGGCTGGCTGAGCTCCATTACATATAAACCATCTCCCATTCTATCTCAGATGAACTGACAAATCCATAGAACATGTACGACAAACTCATATCTGGACTCTGCTCCATAACTGTCCATTTCTGCCCAAGATTCTCCACTCAATGGTGCACAGAAATGATGACTTTGACGTTTCAGGTCAGAATTGTAGGCCACATAAGCCATTCTTGTAGCAAGTTTATCCCCTGCAACATACAGGATTGCATAGGGCGGCATCATGTTAAGCACTGCTTTGCAGTGTGATGATGCCACAACACAAGGTAAGCAGCCCTACACATTCTGGAAGACAGGGAAATAACCTGAACACAGGAATGTTCTGTTCTGTATTGCACAAAGCATGTCCATCTGCCCTAAGCGAGTGCCTTCTAAAGCTCCTGTGTTTCCTTACCTGCTTTATGGCAGTCACAGTTATTACAAAAAACAATGGCAATCCACTGGTTATTGGACTTGTAGGTGTATCTATCATAAGCTGGAGAGGAAAAACAAAGATGAAGACAGCATCAGCACATGCCCACATTGGGAGAAGCTATAGCCACAATAGTACACTGAACACAGGGCTCTACAAGTATTAGCTGGGCTTGGTAGCTAGCCAATGTTTGTGGCTGGCACTGACTCTGCCCCATCCCCAACTCTTCTCCTCTACCACATGAACTTTTGGGAATGGCATGCTGGTTCCAAGTGGCTGCAAAGCCTGGTCGAACGTTATGCATGTACCAATCAAAGTGCAGGGCTCATCCCCAATGTCATGTTGGGCTTTAGAAGCCCTTAGGATAGCAGCGAGTGGGAATGAAGAAAACGTGTTCCATCAGTCTAGGCTGAGCACAAGGAGTGGACACAGGTCTGAAAAGTGGCTCCCTAGATTTCCACTCTCACCACAGAGAGGACTGCTCACAGAGCTGCTGGGAGAAGGGCACATGTGAAACAAGACTTCAGCATGATTGAGAGACTGAAGTTGCACAATGCCTAGCAATGTACCTTAATCCGAACTAACAGGTTCCCTTTCCTCTTATTGCAAAATAGGCAATCACATTCTGCCCTATTACCACTGTTGTGCTAACTGCAGCAGAAAATATCAACAAGCTCTGCTTTTATTGCTTTCATGCTGGAAAAAAAACGCCATCTTGCAGGATATACTGCATGTGTTCAAGAAAATAAATGAATGGAACAGCAATTATTCAGAAACTAACATTAATCCAAGAGACTTCCTACCTCTAAGGAGGATTTAAAACATCTCTAGGAAGCTAGCATAAGAGATTTTATGCAAACAATCACGAAGGAATTTCAAGGATTAGCATCCTATATAGCCAATCTTTATTGAAAAACAGTTTAGAGCAACATAGTGACAATCTGTCAGCCACTTTGCACACTGAAGTTTCACTTAAAGGAGCCAATAAGTGGGGGCGGGGGGATTAGTAGTCCAAGTTGCTTTGTTTGTAGAGAACTAGTTTTAAGGCTTGCCTACTTATTAGGTATCAGTTTGCAGCTAAGGTATTTGTTTTGACAACAAGCTTAGTCACACTTTCATGCAGTGGCATGGGAGGTGCTGCCATCTGGATGGCACATGCATCAGAAAATGTGAGCAAGTGAGCGAAGTAACCACACAGTGGCACCAGTTAAGTTCTTTCCCACCCACTCACTAAGGCAACTGGCACCGGCCAATTCAAGCATACACCTAAGCGATATGGCATTGAACAAGAGGCGAGCATAACCCTGTGTAGGAGAGAATACAGTGAACACAGAAACAGGGCTCACACACAGCACAGATTTGACTAATGGCTTGTAGCTTCTTAAAATCCCAGGTGCTGATGCTAACCACCATAAGCACAGCACCACAAACATGTGGGAAAGGATATCTTTGAAACTGTTGGCTAGCAATGCATTTATCAGGACATGCTGTTTCCAACTCTACACCAAGAGTCCTAGATTCTGTGCTCCTGAGTTACAAATTCATTTACATCTACAGGTAGATAACCGGGTTGGTCTGTCATAGTCAAAACAAAATAAAAATAATTTCCTTCCAGTAGCACCTTAGAGACCAACTAAGTTTGTTCTTGGTATGAGCTTTCATGTGCATGCACGAAATCTGAAGAAGTGTGCATGCACACGAAAGCTCATACCAAGAACAAACTTAGTTGGTCTCTAAGGTGCTACTGGAAGGAATTTTTTTTTATTTCATTTACATCTATTTTGCATGCTCCAAAGGCACCTTTTCCAGCATCCTTTATGTTCCTTAAGGACTTGTCAAATGCTACTTACAAGTTTAAAAAATACATCAAAAGGTATCTAAGGCATCTCTAATGAAACCAAGGGCTATACCAACAGCCAGATTGAAGGCGCCTGGGCTGCAGATTCCAGTGTGCATGGTAAGCCATGAAACCTGTATGCTATCTACAGAGCTCTAAAGCTCTACAAAGAGTGAAATGTCTCCAGTTCCCATAAACTGCAGCCGGTATGTCCAGTAATCAGGGATGGGAGCTGTAGTTCTGCAACATCTGGAAAGCCACACAGTCTGCCTTTTCCAAATTTAGCATCATGCATGAATGTGGCCTATGGGACTTCACTTTTGCAACCATGAAGTCAGTCAGTAGTCTACTGAAATGAGGTACAATCGTTTGAAGAATATGTAGGTCAGTCTTTTGTTTCCTGGGTTTTGTTTGTTTGTTTGTTAACTGTATGCTAGCTGGCTCCTTGCTTTGTTTTGTATTTTTAATTTGTTTTTGTATTTTCATTGAACTCCTTTGTGGAAGAGGTATAAAAAATGAAATACACAAGTTCAAGCCAATTTCATTGATTGGGGGGGGGGGTTGAGGAGTATATATATGTACTGAAATTCATTACTATAATCCCAGTATTGATTCTAACCTTATTTGCAAACAGAACAAGTGTTGCAAATTAAATTGTGTTTTTCAATTTGTCTCCCTGACAGAAATTGAAAGCATTCAAGTACCAACTAGGAAATACACCGGTACGGGAAAGTGAGACGAATGAGCCAAAGTGGTTCATATTGACAATACAGTTCAATAGAACTCGCTGCTCAAATATTAACATTTGTGTGTTTTCTTATGAACCAGCTTTTCCTGGATGTCAGGATTCCTTTCTTTCTAAGATCTATTTTTAGAGGGAAAGAGGCTTCAACAGAACTTGTGAAATAAGCTGTAAAAAGTCTAAAGGAAAGCCTGCTCCCAATGACTCACAACTAGATGACATCACTATAAGCCAACCTGCATAGACAGGATGAATGACTACCCAGAAGAGAGAAAAGAACCTTTAAACATGTTTATTGAGAACCTGATTTTCCAGGTGCTTTTAGAGGTTTCATGGTTTCCCGCCCTCTTTGCCCTCACTTTTTAAAAATTTATTAAATGGCTACAAGTGAATTTTTAATGTACTATTTTTATGCAGAAATCCCAGCGAGTATTCTGAAATCACCCAGTATAGAACTGACCAATGATACAAAATGAAACAAATGAAACCAAATCAAGCCCAGTTTGCAAAAGGGGTGCGCATGTGCACAAGATGGAACCGAAGGTTGTGTCAACACTTGTGTCCTGTTGTCAGGGGCCAGTTACTGCTACCACACAGCTCACGCTGCACTGAATTCAACAGGCTGGTCCTAGTTGTGACACATCAAGGGACATGTTTAGTGCCAGGCTGAAGCTTAAGAGCCCATGCCAGGAGGCAGTACTTTTGTTAAGACCCTCCTAACAGAGCTGGAGCAAGGACGCATGTCTAATACCTTTAGAAAGGGTTGCCTTGCCATGGACTGCAATGTTCTGTTATGACCCAATATGACAACTGGGGGAAAGGTGCATGAGACCAAAAGTAGAAGGGGGTGATGAGGTTTAAACTGCACATTTATTTTCTATCACCAAAAGACATCAAGGTTGCGAAGGAACACTTCAGTAATGCTCTATTAGGAAATTATGCTCTCTCATATACATTTCTAGAAGGGTGCTTTATGACTTTGCAGTCTAAAGTGCGCTTTGAAATTACTTAGCAGTTTTGGACAATATTCAAACTTTAGGTTGCCTGATAGGTATTGCACCTGCTATTACAAAGCAATTTAGAGGCATTTTAATACTCTGCTACAGTACTGCAGCAAAATAGCCAATATAACTCCAAGCACAGCCAGCCCAAAGGCCAGCTCAACTGAGTAACAGGGCTGATCAGGTCGCCAGGGAGAAATCTTCCCTGCCATCTGACTATTAAATAAATAGCAGAGGAGAAAGAGATGATTTAACTCTCAAGCTCTCCTTCATATGTTATAGGGGATGATCCTTATTGGCAGGGATTTGAGAAACTCCCTATCAGATTACCAAAACAAGCAAAAAGGATGTCCTTTCTTATTTTGACAGTGATGGGAATACATGTCACCATGCATTTATGCTCCAAAGCTGATGCCTGAGAATTCTAACTTTCCTGAATTCTTTTCTATGCGTGGTAAGTGGGTAGTGAGAATATGCAAAGTGTATCACTTCAAGGAATTTAGACGAAACTATTTTTCTACAGCAAACGGCAATTTATTGTTGTCTAAGTTAGGTTAAGGCCAAGTGCTCCACATACCTGAAGTGGTTTACAATTCTTATCCAAAAACATCTTTGTCAAAACTAAAGAGATGGTGGTATCAAGCAAGTTACCTGGTCATTTTCAGGCTTAGCAAGAAATGAATAGAGATGACTTCTCCCACTCCACCTCAGAGCAAATCCATCACTACTGACTGTCTCACTCTTACCAGCAACATTTGGCCATAAATCTCTTTCAGGGTATTAACTCTTCCTTCTAAATTATTGTATTAAAAATCTAATTCACTGGAAACCAACCCCTCATATTTGCAAAATGTCAAGGCTTAATTGTATGAATTAAGGGTTACTAAACCAAACCCTCATACACTAGCATCCTTATATTCAACAATCAACAACCATAACAATCAATTCCCAGATGCCAGAGTCCACATCTGTTATATATCCTAAAGCAATACTAGATTACCCAATCACTTAAGAAGCCTATAAATCACTTAGAAGCTTATTTTAGTATTAAGTGGAATATAAATGACTTACCTGAACCAAAAATATAATAAGAAAATAAAAGTTGGCTACCCTTCTGAACTGCTCAAATAAATTTTTGGGAACAAAATTCCATACAGTATACTGTAAGAGAAAGAAATATCAACAGTTACAAGCAGCGTCACATGCCACACTGTAGAAGATAAAGCAATTTTCAGCTTTAAATATTAGTGAGTTTCCCCAAGAAATTTATTAAATGGATCTAAAATAAGATAACCCTCTTCCCAAAACCTCATGTCAAAAATTTTGTTCCTATTAGTTTAACACCACACCAAGGAAAAGACTTGAGAGAAAGCAATAAGCAACTGAAAAACGTATTTTCCAAGTTCAGCTTTTGACCCCCTAAAATCTGGCAGAGGGATGGGAACCTCCAGTCCAGAGACCTACTGGTAATTTGGCCTGGTTTGGATTCTACTTTGGACCATAAATCCATTTCCCCCAAATCACAGTTACCTGCCCCATACTTGACATCACATGTGGTGTCAGATGAGGGGAAGCTGGAGATGCAGTTGCCAATACGCAAGCAGGAGCCTTTACATGTACTCCTGCTTATGCACTGACAAGGGAATCTTACTGTCAAAACCAATCAGCTGAAAGTAAGAGTGGCTGGGGGGACCCAGCCAGATGGGCGGGGTACAAATAATAAATTATTATTAAATTATTAAGTACCGTATTTTTCCGTGTATAAGACTAGGGTTTTTTTTACCAAAAAAAAGAAAAAAGTTTAATATTGGGGCTCGTCTTATACACGGGTAGTGCTAGGGGGTATTTTCTTAATTTGGAGTCCCCAAAAATAGGGGGTGTCTTATACATGGAAAAATACGGTAGATTATATTATACCTAATAAAGGATTTACATTTTCCTGAACTTACACCAATGCATTATAAATGCACTCCTTTCCCACAAAATGGCCATAAAATTGTTTGACCTCTCTGACTTTGAATACATTAGTCACTTTGATTGTTTATACATTTAACGAAGTCAAACTGGATTGGATAAAATGTCTTTCTCAGGCTTCCTCAAACTCGGCCCTCCAGATGTTTTTGGCCTACAACTCCCATGATCCCTAGCTAGCAGGACCAGTGGTCAGGGATGATGGGAATTGTAGTCTCAAAACATCTGGAGGGCAGAGTCTGAGGAAGCCTGGTCTTTCTTTTCTTTTTTTTTTACACTCCACTATGGAATTGAACTTTTGGGGTTAGCTTTTCAGACATGGCCAGCAACCAGACTTTGTCATACCAAGTTTACATCGTGGCTTTTCCCTAGTATTTCCAAATGTGTGTGATGGACAGTCTTGCTGTAATCTGTAAACAACCAGTTAATTCTTTTTTTTCTCTTACAAAACACATATACACAATATAATACACAGAGTGGGAACTAGAGATACTACATTTCCAGTAATTCTGAGAAAATGATGGTGAGGTAGAAGGCAATTTAACAGGCATGAGGTGCCAACAGAAAATGTTTTTAAGCATTGCTTGCTTTCCTAGCATTGACACAGAATGCATTGACTTCTTATTCCATAATTTTGTCCATGCAGCGTTGCCTATTGCAACTATTGCCTATTTGCCTATTGCAAAGCATAAGGTCCCATTCCCAACATTCTTTTAGTCTTTGCAGGGTTCTCATTTCTAAAACGTTATCTAAAGGAATAAACTGATGGCGAGTTTTGGAAACCTGCCGTGCAGAATCTACGGTTGCCGCCGGCACCATTCATTCAAATTCACTCAAATTTATCACCAGCCAAGTTTCACCAAAATATTGTGCTCATAGTCATTCACACTCTTCTATTCTTTTTCAGCATCCACTGTCATGACATCTGGCCAGCACTGGGGGGAGTTTATCTTTTTTATTCTTTTATGGAATACAGACACAGTCCTGAACAAATTCTCTTTTAAGCAGTGAGCAGAAAATCAGTGTACTGACCAAGAATAGGCAGTTTGGGGAATATACTGGAGTTTGGTTTATTGGATTAATTGGAAAGGTCAATCATACATTAAGCATTAATTTTAAAGAAGCCCCGATCTCTATCAGAGTCACGGGATTGCTTTGTAAACATTTCCTACTTAAGAAATCATCCTCACACCCTAGATGTGCTGGTGCATGTCAAACCATGACCCAAAACTCAGAATTAGGACCAACCCAATGATTTCCTTGTACATGATGCAAATGGAGACGTCAACACATTCAGCAGGTGGATGAACGGTTTTGCATTATTTGATAATGCTGTAACAGCAGTTTTAGACTTTATAGGAAAACAAGGAATTCGGAAGTTAAGTGTGCTACAATCAATGCAGTCTGTGAAACAATGTGAAAATACATGTAGGTACATATTATTGCTGGTACGAAATCTGAGCTTTTGGAGATATGTTTTTGAGTTGGGCTGCTGGTTTGTTATTTTTTGTATTCTGACATGGCCTGAATAGACAAAGTCAAAACCTACCTTTATCCAGCATGCGGGACAAAGCAAAAATGCAGGTAGGTAAACGTTTCCCTTACCTTAGAGGAGATTATTCTGTTTTCTGCAAACTTCTGAGGAACATAATGACCATGCTGAGGAAAACGATTGGCTATATAAATAGTTCGGTTATCACTCTGATGTGGTGGGTCAAAACCCTGAAAGAAGAAAAGTGATTCTACTTATATCCACAAATAATTTCTACAGCGTTTACAATACGTGGTATCAAATAAGTCTTGATTTTATCCTCAGAAGATAGTGGATGGTTCTCAGCTAAGTTTCACTCAGAGCAGATCCATTGAAATTAATGGTCCTAACTATGTTATGGCACTATCTTCAATAGAACTACTCTGAGTAATACCACCAAATGACTCCTTGCCCAAGGGCAACCGGTAGACCTCAGTGATAAGCATGCACTGAAACTAGCATTCAACATCTAACCCAAAGATTATGTTTACTGCTATAGAAATCCACAACATTTTAAACAATTAATTTCCACAATTAAAAAACTCTGCTGAATTCAACATAAGGTAGAAAGAAGTAACATCTGCTATTCATTCCTGAACTGCTCTTTAATATAATTTAAATGCTTTGATTAATGGTATTATTTTAACCTTTGTAGTGTTTCCCAAGAGTTTTGGACAAGAGCCATAAAAACAAGTATGAATTTAGGCAAGTGTCAAAAAGTATACAAGTGTCAGAAGAAATTAGCACCTGCAGGCAGTGCAGCTTAAGGGAAAATTACTGGTTTTCTGCCAGAGCACATAAAAAGCAGGAACTGGGGTGATGGTGCAGAATGAATACAGCAAAGCGAAGTGGAAACAGATACCAAAAGGCAGAAGACATTTGCACAGAAAGTAGCAAGTGAGATCCTAAAAGTAGCAAGTGAGGTGACAAAAGGTTTGACACAGAGCAAAAACCACAAGAGTTCGTCACCGGATACGAGACCCACACATCCGTTGCCCGGATTTCGCACTCTTGAGAAGTGGGAGAGGGAGGGAGGGAGGAAGAGAGGGAGGGAGGGAGGGAGGGAGAAAGACGGCAGGTGAAGAAGAGCACCCCACCCTTTGCCTGTCCCAGTCATTGTTCACGAACGCAAAACTAAGCACATATCTCCTCAGAGAGGAAGGAAATACAGGCACTTAGCTACCGGTAACTTCAAAATGACCATGCAGCAGAACTAGCTACTGACCAGGGATGTGAAGACTACCTCCTCCTCTTCCCCAAGTCCTCTGACTTGTACAGAGAAACCTGTGGGACTGGAATCTCACTTTGCTGGAACACACTCTCAAGTGGCAAGAGTCAGAGAATTTAGGGCAGGCATAGGCAAACTCGGCCCTCCAGGTGTTTTGGGACTACAACTCCCATCATCCCTGACCAATGGTCCTGTTAGCTAGGGATGATGGGAGTTGTAGTCCCAAAACATCTGAAGGGCCGAGTTTGCCTACGCCCGATTTAGAGAAATGTGAGGACATTCTCTCACTTCCTGCTAAGCTTTGGAATCTCACTATTTCTGACTTTCCCTGATGCATGGAGCCAAGACGACTCCTCTCACTGGACCTGCAAGTGAAGACCAGCCTACCTTTTAGAGCTGCACAGTCACAACCCCACAGTGGACCAAGGACTTGCCTTATCCTGCCCAGCCTTTCCCACTGACAGATGGTGATGGTGCAGGGAGAGAGAAGACTGCATTTCACAACCTGTTTCACATCCTATCTCACGTAATTTCCCTTCCTGAACCTCAGCTGATAAGACCAGACTACTGCCAAGTGGGCAAGAAGAAGCTATACTTCTCCAGCCCCGTTCCAGAGTTCAGGATTCCACCTCAGGCCCCGTTGCTACCATGCAAATTCCTTCCCAATTTCAGCCTCGGCTGCTTTGAAAAGGCTGGCAAAGGCGCTTTCTAAATTGAGGATCAAGCTGGACTACAGCTCCCATTATCCTTGGCCATTGGTCATACTGGGTTGAGTTGATGGGAGCTGGAATCCAACAACATCTGGAAAACACGACTTCTCTTTTAAGGATGGAAACTGGGTCTGGAGCCCCAGCTGGTAGAAGAGTGGCAGGTGGGGCTGCAAAGTGGGGTTCAAAGCATACAGCCCCCTGCAGCCCCACACATGCCTTTCTCTGGCTGGGATGTGTCCTTGAACAGTGATAACATCTCATGCTTGGATGGATGGAGGAAGTGTGTATGGGGAAACTGCTGGCTTCTGTGTAGCCTACTGGACGAAGGTGAAGATCACCCCTATTCTCTTGCTCACTTTAGCCTGTAGCTCCCCCACACCACCACCAATCTTCCCATCAGAGATATGACTGAAAAAGGTTCCTCACCCCCGGCCATTATCAAGACAGAGTCTGAAAAAGGAAGCAATTACGCACTAGCATCAACCTGCATAAGTTACTATATAGAACTTCTGCACAAATTTGGGTTCAGTACTTCCAGGCTAGGGGATTCTCCTCAAATCAGCTTAAAGGGGTAGGACTTCCTTTCACGGATGGGCATTTCAGATTGGAAAGCAAACACACCAGCTATCCATCATTTCAAGAGGTATTATACCAAAGGCTATACCCCTTTCTAAAAAGTCTACAGAAGTAGAGACAGAAAACATTTAGAACTCGCTTGTAAATGCAGGTTTAACTGTGGGTCAACATCACTAACAAAATTTCCTCTAATGGTTCATTCCATTCCCTAGTAAGCATTACAAAGACAAAATGCCAAAACAGAGCAAGAAAACTCATCAATCCAGAGAACAGGGGAAAAAACTACTTGCAATCAAAATGACGTATAAAGGACAAGAAGTAGAGCAACATGTGCAACTGAAGGTCAATAGAGAATTAAAACCATCTGAACTGAAAGATAAATATGTGTGGTGCCAAACTATGGTCAGGGTCCAAAAAGTGATTTTGTGGCATGACCAAGGAATTGACTGTGACCAGTAGCTTTAAAAAAAAACAAAATTCTGAGGTTTTTATATATTAAAAGCAGTTTAGTTAAAAGCCTTTATAAACAATAAACTCTCTTTTAAAACTCCCCTGGGTTTCAAAGATGTTTGTTATGGGGCAAACTGAGCTGAAGATCCCTTGGGCCTATGGTTTTATGAGCCAGATTTGGGAATTAGAAGATGTTATACCTTTTCTGTGTATCCTATACAACTCAGCAGTTATTAAACAAATTGTAGTTGCAACACTGGCAAGTTATTAGGCAGGGCGGACCTGAAAAAAGTTGGAAACTATCTTTTCAGTCAAAATTACTTAAGATGCAAAATTCTTTGCCAATGTTCCACACAGTACTGGCAAAACACCATGTTATTATTTTAACTTGAAGGGCTAAGTCCATTACTAGCTGTTTTCTTATGTGAGAATGAGTCAGCGGCAATGAGTTTGAGATTTTTTAAAAAATTGCCGGTGCACAACCATTTTGCAAAGTTACTTTTCCCACTATATTTTCCTCTCCAAATGCACTAATTCAACAGCTGATATTTGGCCCTGTGTAGATAAAATGTTTGTCATCATATTTTTCAACTGAAGGCCACAGCCAGTTGCTCCTAGTTAAAAAGACTTGGAACTGGACTTTCCTGAAGTGAGAAATTGCTATGAACAGCCTTCAACTGTTCAGTTTCGATCAGCCTTCTCCAGAGCATTTGGAGAGCATGATTTTCATCTTTTCTACCTACACATTGGCCATGTGACTGAGGCTGATGGGTGCTGCAGTCCGAAATAATACAGAGAACACCAAGTACATGGAGGCCAGTTTAGAGAGGTTCTTATGCATTCGTTCTTACACTCAGAAGCAATTACTGTCCCCTGAACTGTTCATTATTAAGGTAATTTCTCCCTTATCTTACATCAACTCACACATGCTGTGACCTAGTAAACGAAACTAGATCACATGATCAGCTGAGAGGAAGTTAGGCAGCCTCAGAGGTAAATCAAGTTATAGATAGATACTTTATTGTCACTGTACGTAGTTCAACGAACAATGACAATAAAGTATCTATCTAACATTGCTTATTAAATTCAGTTACAGGTAGGTAGCCATGTTGGTCTGCCGTAGTCGAAACAAAATAAAAAAATTCCTTCCAGTAGCACCTTAGAGACCAACTAAGTTTGTTCTTGGTATGAGCTTTCGTGTGCATGCACACTTCATGTGTGCATGCACACGAAAGCTCATGCCAAGAAAAAACTTAGTTGGTCTCTAAGGTGCTACTGGAAGGAATTTTTTATTTTTTTTATTAAATTCAGCTCTCTCATATCCTCTAAGGATCTCAAGGCAGTGTAGATGGTGCTCCCCTCCTCAATTTATCCTCACAGCCTGGTAGGTGAGACTGAGACAGTTACACTCTGCTATACCAACACTGGCTCCCAGAACGTAAGTTTTTCCATTCTTTTAAGCAGGGCAGTCAGTTCACTGCAGCCTGGTGCTTACCCTACAGCAGTGCTTCTGCATAAAAACTGCAGTGTTTAATATTTCAGTTTCCAAGTCATAAAGTAAATGAGAGCCTTTCCCAGTTTCCTAAGTTTCAGCATGAAAACATTGCCACTGATGGCACATAAATCTTCCTCAGAGCCCCCGAATTCTGTAATATAGAAAGTTCTGTAATATAGTTCTATAATGAAGTTCTATAATCTAGAAAGCTTTCACTGAATTGCTGCATTTCAAAAATCTGACAAGGCTGTGGGTTTTAATTAGGTTTAGACTGGGATTCATGCTTCCATTCCTTTTTCAAGCATAAACGCATTTCATTTACTAAATTGTTTCTCTCCAAAATCTTTTCACAGGGAAGGAGACATTTACATAAAATAGAGCTTAGCTGCAATCGTGCCACCTGCATTCTGACAGGCAAGATGACCTTGTGTTTCAGGAAGTGCTTTGTCAGATCAAATCCAGCTACTGATATTTGCTGGCTCTCAAAACTTTCATGCAAGCAATTAAAAGGCTCTTGTGCTTTTTTTCCTAAAAGGCATGGCTATAGAAGGAGGGTTAGAAGGAGTTGTGAGTGCTGGGCCATAAGCTACAGGGGACCATTGAAATTCAGGTCAATGAAGTAACTACTGAACGCTACAGACAAGATGCTATGTTTTTAAATGAACTTTAAAAAAAAAAAAAGCAATTCTATTCCTCCTTCAGGCTTCTGAGGTCAGCATCCTTCTCCCAGCCAAAACAGAGATAAAAGGTTAGCAAACACAATTTCTAACTGCAAGCACAATCAAGGAGTGGAACAAAGGATGTTTTATTGTTAACTTACTAGAAACCTTCCAAAGTACTTTTCAGCAACGTTCAGTTTCTTGCTAAGAGCTCTCACATCCTCTGGTTTCATTTTAATTATAGTCCTGACCTTTATTGATTGAAGAGATGTGTTCATAAACAGGATAGTAAAGCTGCAGAACTGCTAACAAGAATAGAACCAGGCGTGCTTCCGCTACTTGAGAGAACTAGATAAAATCAATATTGTAGCATGTGAAAAGTGTGTTGTTTATGATTATTTATTGCATTTATATACTGCTTTTCTGCTCCCAAGGTGGTTTACAATTTTAAATATCATTACAATCCCCTGAAAAAGGGAAGTAGTTCACGTTTAATAAAGATTTGGTACATAAAATTGTAAAGATGGAAATGACCCCAAGTCCAATTCTCTGCATTGTGGCAATCACAGCTAAATAATCCCTGACTGATGTCTACATGGAAATCCATCAAGGAACAGTGTATGAGCTGCCCAGTGCACGAGGACAGTATATGTCCACTGAGAATAGTGTACGAGCAGAAGCAGAAGCAGAAGTGTTAGAAACCGGGATAGAAAAGCTAAAGTTAAATGGCTTCTGGGACCTGGTCTCAGGCGCCAAAACAGAATGTCTAGTCGCCATGTGGGGGGGCATCAGCAACACTCTTTATTTCTTATTTTGATAAGCATGAATTAATACACAATTCACATGTGACACTTTGTTAATATCACATTTTTAGCAGAAATTGTTAATACATGTTTAATTTGGTGTTTACAATAAAAAATATTGCTACTATACTTCTTTTCAAAACTCTACTCTTTATTGTTATACTCATTAACATATTGTCTATCCTTAACATATACTTTGAGGCTCCAAAGCACATGCATTTCAGTAATCCTTGAGTGTCAGCCAGGCACAAAAAAATGGCACCCAGACTTTTTGAGGTGCTCGCAAATGGAGAATCTTTAGATGCAAAATGCACCTGGTGCCCTGCTAGTTTTGAACCCTGAGAAGCAGGTGCATATAGTTCCCCTAAAGTCAGTCAATATTGTCAGCTTTTATTACAAATTTTTATCTTGTGAAGAGGGGAAAGTAAACCCCACCCACAGAGAACAAGTTTACTGAACTTAGTACTGGTATGTCCTGGAAAAGGGGGGGGGAGAGAGTTGGGATTTTGTTTTAGTATTCTTTTTTCTCTTTTTTGTAATTGTCATATATTGGAAATCTGTCTGTCTGTCTGTCTGTACTTTGCATGCCTATAGCAAAATGATCCAAGTGGATACGCAAAACTATTGGTCTGCCATCCACAACAAGGGAGCCCCATTAGTGCAAACATCCCTGGATCAGAGCCACCACCAGTCCATAGTTAACTGTGATACAAAACAAAACAATTCCATAACTAACAAAGATAATAAGCATTGATCTTTAAGCTTTGCTCCACCTTAAACAGAGTTATGATTCCATAATATTCACTCACACCCTGAACTGACCTTACAAATGTGTTGGGCCATGTTAAGAAAGACACATTTGGGGAAAAAAGTTTAAGCAGTAATTGTCTGCGGCCCACAAGACTCTTTGATTGCGCACTGCTTGAGGTGAACACTTTGTCCTTCAATATGATTGATAAAAAATGCAAACTGTGCACTTGGCAAGATGCGCTGGCATATCACCTCACACACAAGTATACAGATGGGGCAGGGTGGGCAGCACAGCATTATCAACAATGGGAAATCACACTTCCACAAACTTACTGAAATGTTATGACTTAGTGCGAGTTGAGGATGTCGGAAATTCCTCTTATGCAGATGTTCCCGATAAATTCTCCTGCACTCCCAAGTGGGTAGCACTGGACAGCACTGGCTGACAATATTCATATTGCAGGTGGAAGCTCTATGCATATGGAAGTTCCCAAAAGGTTAGGGAGATGCTTTCACAAATCCTAGATGGAATAGTTAAGTCCCATGGAGAGAACTGGGCCTACTCAATAGTTCATTTGCAAAGTAGCATTCATATAGTGAAAGATTCAAACATACCATTGTAAGTAATCTAGGCTACAGAAGCTGGACAGGTAACAAATCAAATATTTTTATAGCTGTCCATAGACCCAGAAAACAGTTTCAAAACAAGATACAGTTAAAACAACCAAACAGGCAAAAGAGACCAAGGTAGTCATTTTGTTATGTCTAGAGCATGATGGTCTTTGTTTCTTGCGACCTCCGAAAGAAACGTTGCCACGGTCAGTGTATTATCATTCTGCCTATCCTCCAGAAGGTATTTAATATGGGAGATTTCAGATTTTCCTAGCAAATTTGCTAGGAAGGGTATCTGAAAGCCTTCCTATTTGCCCAGACATTTCAGAATGTAGATTCTCCTTGGAATTGTTTTATATTGTTCTTAGCTTTATTATTATTATTATTATTATTATTATTATTTTGTCTGGTTGCATTTTTATTTGTTAAGTTTTAAACTGTATGTATATGCTGTATGGAATCTTTTAATGAAAAACAGCTAAGAATTTTTTTAAAATATACACGATGAATAAGTCATCACCAATGGGGGAATTTTGCAGGTACCATACATAGACGTTGTAAACATCCCTTTCAAATGTAGCACTCTCTCTCAGTCAAACTAATTTTCATGAAGATGTAGGATAAACAAGTTGATATCTGTATTGAATTTTAAGTTATTTTCACATTGTGTGTGTGTGCACACATACAGTGTTTTTCATATTGGTTATATATGAACTGCATTTAAACATGCAGGTGTTTTAGCTGCTTTTATATATTTAAGTGTTCTGTATGTTTTTACTTCAGGATGCCTCATGGGAAACATTTTATTCATTAAATAATTAATAAAAGTTACTTTTTTAGGAACATTTGCAGTAAACTCTGCATATCCATATGCACTGCCAACTCACCCCTGCAAAGAGGATGCTGCCCAGTTGTTTGTGCCAGCATGGCGTAAGATACAAATAACAAGTTGGCTATATTGAAAATTGGCGCACAAAAGAGGTTTGAGTGCAGAAAAGCAGCTGGCTGACAAATAATACTTGGAAAATTCTCAGCTGTATCTGTTCCCAGATGCAGCCTAAGTGATGCTTATTTTATAAATTTATTTTCCAAATGTATACCTAGCAGGAATATCTGACCTGCACATTGCTACTGTGCGGTGGGAAGGTAAACAGTGTTTCCGTGCGCTCTGGCTTCCAACACGGTGTTCCATTGCACCAGAAGCAGTTTAGTCATGCTGGCCACATGACCCGGAAAGCTTTCTGTGGACAGATGCTGGCTCCCTTGGCCTGAAGCGAGATGAGCACTGCAACCCCACAGTCACCTTTGACTGGACTTAACCGTCCAGGGGTCCTTTATCTTTTACCTTACTGCTTTTTTAAAGGGGAGTTTTGACATTAAACAGGAAGCCAACGAAAGGCAAGCTAAATGTTTCTAGAACAGAGTGTCCACTTCAGGGAGAAAGACAACAGCAGTAGCTGGGACCAATAACAAAAGGACAAGTAAAACGAGGAGATTTATGAATGGAACATCTGTAAAATGACTACAGCAAAGGCAATGCTTGTGCACAATATCAGAGGGAAAAAGCAGCCTCTCCGTCCTTCATGACACAAATGAAGACACTCGTGTTTATACACACAGAGTCAACTCAGTACAGGATGAGCAGAAAGAGTGAAGCACGGCAATACATTTCAGGAGTTGTTATAAACCAGTCTGATTCTCAAATGACTCTAGCTTTATATGATGCTCCAATTACATGTTATTGTGAAGCTCAAGGGACCACAGACCACTGGGAACTGATGGAGCCAAGCCAGGGATATCCTTTATTCAGCCACTGTCGCCGCCAGAACCCTCACCATCTGTTCCACATAAATGATGTAACAATGCCAGAATCCCCAACAGAAAGGCTGACCTATTAGGATTACTGCACATTATCAGGAGTGCTCCAAGAACTAGCTAGTTGTTTCAAAAGGAAGCTCAATAGCAGTTTAAAAATCCACCCTTCTTCCAGACTCAGAGATGCCTTCGGTTAAGTTAAGTTAAATCACGCTTCAGGGGATGCTCAGACGTAAGTGCTTCTATATGCTTTCCTTTGCAAGTGCAGCAAGTTCTGTCTCCTTCAGGCTACTTTTAACAGCTGCAACCTGTGATCTCTGTGTTTAATTCAGTTCAACACTTGGCTCAGGGCTCATCCGCACTTACCTTTTGCCTTGTGCTTTCTAAGCCCAGATCTGCACTCTCCTGGTCAGCGTCCGAGCACTTTTATTTTGGTTTTGGTTTTTTGCCCCACTGCTTACCACTTTTCACACGAAAACCCAATCTTTACTGCTGAATTGGAGCAAAAGTCAAATCAGGTTTTCTGCAGATTGCTGTTTGCTCCAATTCAGTGGTAAAGAATGGGTTTTCGTGGGGAAAGAGGCAGTGCAAACCACCACCACCATCAGACCTAGACCTGGAAAGCTCAGACGTGTGCCTAGAAATGCAGAGCAAAGGGAAGTGTAGATGAGCCCTCAGTCAGCTTTCCTCCATTCTCCAGGCTGCATGGAGGCAGCTATTTTCCCAGCTTTGCCGTAAGCTTAAGAAAAGCTGGAGAACAAAAGCAGATGCCCAATCAACAGCCAGGGATGAGCCAGGCTCTCTCCATCAGGGGTGAATTAAGGTTCATCTTAATAATAATAATAAAATAATAATAATTATAATAATAGATTTCAATAAGGCTAAGCCTTACTTAAACCACATTAAGACTAACTCCTTAGAATATGAAAACCCTCTTTCCCTCACACACATACTTAAAATTAAAGGCTGCTTTTCTATGGAAACACCCATAGAGAAACAGACATCAAGTACTCTCGAATGACACAATGAATTGCAGATTGTTTTTATACTGGGCTTCCTAATGAACTCGTTGAATAGCAAATTAGCACAGGTGATTTCACCAGGATCATCTAGAGCAGGTGTCATCAAACTCTTCAGACCCAGGACAAACATTCATTTGGGTACTAATACCTTAAACTTTCGCCATACAATGGCATGGACCAGGCTGCAACCCACTAGTGGGTCCTAGGCTCCTGGCCCACCAGCTGAAGATGAGTGTTCCAGAGAATTTATAGAGATGGAATTTTGTACAGGTACTTGTTTCATGTCCTTCCAAGCACCTCTGCAATCTATTCAGTTCTCAAATTTGTGGATATTTACGACTCTTCCAAACATGCTCTTGGATTATACAAATGCTCAATTTAGCTCCTAACCAATATGCTTTTGTTACAGCAACCAGTTAGTATGCATGTCTGCTCAAGAAATATAAGAATTTCAAAATGGGTAAAACTTGGTTGCCTTGAGGAATCCACCCTTTCTCCACCACTTTGCTTCCAACGTCCTGCACAACACTGCAGGAGCTTATCCAGCACTCATGCTTCAAAACCAATGTCTATTAACACAGTATTTATTACGGAATCAGTGCAGCTGGCTTGCTAACTGCTTCTTTCCAATTTGGCTGGGCTTTTCTGCACAAATAGCTGCACCTAGCATGTTATGCAACTCTCCACAAATTCGCTCAGGCTAGAGAAAGTTACTGGCTCCTTCACTGCCGATAAGCAGCACTGAATTTCATTTACATAGCACTCCTTATCTCTTCGTACTTCTCACAATAGTCCAGTTAAGTCACTATTATTCCTACTGGGAAAAGGTGAACTATGGCCGAGACTTTCTTATCTGCATTCACCGCAAAGGCAGCATGTGAAACCAAGAACCTGAAGCCCATGCCTAATATTCCATTTACTGCATCCATATCAGCTTTCAGAAAGCTTTCTCCCAGTGACAGCAATGTTTTTACAATATTCAAAATCTTTTTTTTACCACAAGGACTGTTTGCAATATAAGAATAACTCAGCTGGCTCACTCCTAGCCGTTCTACTAATACTTCAGCTAATGGGACTTGAAATGACTCAAACAACTGCTGTAGGATCTTGAACTTCTGGAATTCATCTTCTCTATTTGCTCCTTTCCTTATTCTAGTACCAGCTCTATCTCCATTACAATATTAGATTTTAAAAATTCCATTACATTGCTCTTATGTACTGTGTTGTTGTTTTTTAAACTGTTTCAACTTCAATGAAAATACAAAAATATTTTGAAAAAGTAATGCCTACAGATACTTCTGCTTTTTGATTAGAATTATAGAGTGAAGATTAATCCTGGCGAAAAGTAGATTTAGACTCATATTTGTTTGTATTCTGATGTTTTCTTTCAAATTTCTACACATATCATGAGGATATGAAAAGTTTTCTCAGTGTATAACTGAATAATGCCATTTTGGACCAGACAGATTGGGGGGGGGGGCTTAATCCAAGTGAGATGGAGGTACTGTTGACTGGGAAATTTGATGATCCCTGGAGTGGTGTTCAACTTGTTCTGAATGGGGTTATATTTCCTCTAAAGTAAGAGATTTGCCATTTCAGAGTACTCCTAGATACTCAGGTGGGGGTAGAATTGTCTCTAACCAGGTTAATCTGGAAAGACAGCTGCATGCTTCTGAGTAGGCACCAAACTTATTTTAGTCATTCATTCATACTCTAGTCTCCTCCAAGTCGGACTACTGTAACATGCTCCCCTTGGGGTTCCCAGGGTTTGGGAAGGGACTATGAGATCAGAGCATATTACTCCAATCCTTTACTAACTGCGCTGACAGCCAATTTGTTCCTGGACTGGATTTAAGGCACTGGCTTTGACCTTTAAATCAACTGAGGCCAGGGCATCTCTGAATCGCTTCCTTGCATATGAACAAGCCTGAGAACTCTGCCCCTCTATGGAGACTGTCTTCTGTCGACTTGGCATCTGAGATGTTATGGATGGGCAGAAAGGAGGGGCCTTCCCAGTTGTGGCAGCCATTTACACTTGGTCCCTGTCACTGCATGCCACAGTGTTATATTATCATTTTGCTATACCAGTCCTTTTTTCTATCATGAGCTGCCTCGTGTACGCTTGGTGGAGAAAGGCAGGATATATAGTAAACATATGTAAGGAACACATACAATAAAAAAAAAAAAATCATAGACACAAGATTAAACTGTGTATATAGAAACTAGTGCTCTTTGCCATATAGAAGTAATAGATGTAGGCATTTAAAATCTGTACAATAAATTGTGATTATCATTCTCCTTTATTATATAAATTAGGAGGAGTAAAAGAACACTGTAAAGAAAAACTCCTACTTCCTAACTAAACTCTATAGCAAAGCATTTGCAGATCATGCTGCCTGTTTGCAAAGCTGCGCAATTGTTATTCCGTTTGGACATTCTGACAGCACAGTCTTACATGTTTATGCATTATAATGAAAGCAAACAACTCTTTCAATTATTATTTCAGAGAACAGTGAGACACTAGAATTGTCTTCTTTGCAAGACAGTAAATGCTAATAAGCCAGTGGTACAAGATACAACACTCTGGCAAAAATCAGTTATCATTTTCCTTAGATAATAAAATATATTTTGGGATTCTATATCCTTCCAAGTTGCTTGGGAAGGTGCTTTTGACCCCTGATTTACCTCACCCCAATCATAAGTGTTCTGTAGCTGGAATCTCATTAATAATACAAGTGGGACCTGCAACAAATGTTAGGAGTTCTGTTGTTCAGGGTTCCAACCAACCATGTTCTCCACTAGAAGACTCAATTCCACCCCACCTGCTTTTCAATCCCCATCCCCAACTGAGACACTATTCTGTGTACTTACTACACAGTATTTTGCCGAGCATGCTCAGTGCTCATTGGGTTCTTGAGGTGGGTATAGGCTTTTAAATACAGTGGTACCTCTGGTTACGTACTTAATTAATTCCGGAGGTCCGTTCTTAACCTGAAAACGTTCTTAACTTGAAGCACCACTTTAGCTAATGGGGCCTCCCGCTGCCGCTGCGCCACCACTGCCCGATTTCTGTTCTCATCCTGAAGCAAAGTTCTTAACCCGAGGTACTATTTCTGGATTAGCAGAGTCTGTACCCTGAAGCGTCTGTAACCCGAGGCACCACTGTATATTTTTAATGTACTTTTTGTAACTATCAGGTTTCCCACAAGAATGCAGATTTTTCCCTTCTGGCTTCTCAGTTAACCCCATTTTGGCTCCATTTATACGGTACAGTATTCACCATCAGAGTTCAGAATTAAGAGGGAGCAATAGGAAAGACCCACCATTCCATTTCTCAAGGCATGAAAATAGGCAAGTGGTATTATTGCTACAAAACCAATCCAGTTAAATAAATGAAATAATTAAGTTATCAAGCCTTCTTCCTGTTTGCTTTGGTTGCTTAAAATTTCATTCATGCTCTCACCACTGAATTTGACCTCACTTCTACACTCTTGGCAACTGCATTTAAGCCTTGGATTTTAATCCAATCTCAGTACAATCGACTGTGCAGACTCTTCTACTTTGCACTGTAGATAGCCAGTCTTTGGCAGGTGCACATATACCTGGGTTCTGACACCACAACCTCCCTATATAACCATTGCAAGTGCTATTGTGACAAGCTGGAGGAGTGGAACAGGTATTGGTTTCAACGGGGCACACTGATCTTACAGTTCAAGACTCCATGTGATTAAGTACCCCATCCATCACATTAAATTGTTCACCATGTGGGGTCTGGTCTGGACCCCAGGGATGTCTGAAGTTCGATGGGACTAAAGGATCTAATTGCCTTTAACTTTAAATTCCCTGCCTCATTGTACTGAAACACTAATTTTAATAAAGTTTAATAAATCCTCCTTATGAATCGCTGCTTCCAACACACAAATTCAACTTTTGCTCAGCTTACATCTTTTTTTCAAATCCAAACCAACCACGTAAACATTCTTCCCACTTTGTTTTCAACAAGTATGCTACCCACACCTTGTCTCTACTGACAGGTATCTCTTCCCTATTCAAGGAACGTTCATCCCCACACCTTGATGAGCTATTCTTTTTCTCTGCTATTCAGAAAGAGTGTTATGTACAGCAGCAGCACCAGCAGCAACCACCACCACTACCCACAACAACAACAACAACAACAACAGAGGAAGAGAACAACCTGGCTTTGAAGGAATACCCATGTGGGATATCACAGGTAAAAAGTGCTGCAAAGCTAAGAAAATTGACTATCCCAACAAAAGAAGCTCTCCCATGAGGGTAGAGGTCTGCAAAAAGAACAAGTCTATCAAACATGCATTTATTACATGCAAAAACCCCAACTTTTGAGCTTGCAGATAAAGCATTCTCTCAGCACCACATTTAGTTTATTATAGTATCTGGTAAAATCGTAATAATGAATGGATGAATAAAGTTAGCCCCATGTAAAAATTATTCATTGTAATGTTAAAAGGACAAGATATCTGGTTGATCATATGCAAGTGACCAAAATACACATCCAAAGGTTTGTTTTCAAAAAAAGCAAAAGTTAAAAACCAAGTTCCCTCCACCAAACACATAAAACTGTTGGTCATAAAATTGACAAAGTACAGTTAAATATAATGGCCATTAAACTTGAAACATTTTTATTCATTTAGTGTAGCGTTCTATAAATTTAAGTACATTATTGTGGCTTACCGGTACTTCCTAGATGACTTATATGAGCAGACCATTGATATCAATGGTTGTTTCTTCCCTTGTAAACGAGCTGCAGATTTACTGTTACCATATTTTGTATCACGTCACTGTTGTGTAGGCGTGTAACGCATTAGGAGGCAACTCCCCTTAAATCATTACTTTCAATCCAACACTTTTGTTCCAAAAAGCAGGAAGGAAGTTGTTGCATTTTGAATCTCATTTACTACTTTACTGTACTTATTTTGTTGTAACAGTTTTCAAGAGCCTGAGTATTGAGAAATGAAGCTCAAGTGGCTGTTAGACGAAAATGTTTCTTTCTCTCTCTCTCGTTCTGAAGGCAGCCCTGTGCAGGGAAGTTTTTAATGTTTGATGTTTTATTCTGTTTTTAATCTGTTGGGAGTTGCCCAGAGTCGCTGGGGAAACCCAGCTGGATGGGCAGGGTATAAAATTATTATGTTGCAAGAGTCGCTGGGGAAACCCAGCTGGATGGGCAGGGTATAAAATTATTATTATTATTATTATTATTATTATTATTATTCTAAGAGGGAAATAGGCAAGAGGCAACAGTCCTGACCCTCTGTATGAGAGCTTTCTAAAACTTTTGAAGTTGACTTGCGCCTGTAGCAGCCAAAGAAATCTTATTCAAATACAGTATTTACAAACATCCAATAGGCTTAAACTTTTGCCATTGCACAAAAGTGATCCTAATCCCTGTCAAGCAATCAGGGAAGGCTCCACAATGACTCTCCGGTCAAATATCCCCGCCATTTATCACAGTTGCATTCCTGGATCAGCTACAAATTATTTGAATCGTAGCATCTTGGTTAAAAAGCCAGAACTTGCTGGCAATTGCAAGCCGTTATCATCAGCCCAAGAACTGCAGACTCATCCATGACTCATTCAATAAACAACGGGACCCTAAGTGCCTACTCTCTAGAAGAAATAATGGAAAAATAAAATATTACATTCAGTATTAAATAGTTATAGGTCACATTGTAGATAAAAATCTTGGCCCACAAACACCTTCAGGCTTGTGACTACCCCCAGGCTACTTCCTATCTCCACCTGGCCCCCAACTAACTTTCCCATAACTGTTTCCCTCACCTACTGATAACCAGTACTAACTGACTCAACCAAAATGCTTAAATTTGAAAGTAGGAAATTGCACCTGTGGGGAGGCAACAGTGAGCAGAAAGAGAAAAAACAAGATGCAGCCATCACAAACCACAAGGAAGAGTTTTCTACACACTAGGCTGGGCAACCCAGATTTGTCACCGAGCAGGAAGCTAGCTAGCTACAAGATGTCCCACATCTCCCCAGAGAGCAACATTTTATGTACAAATAGGCGCACCCTTAAGTAAAGCCATTTCAGGCTTTAGTCCTAAAAACTTAAAGGGAGCAGGGTGCAAAAAGCTGGTGAGGTGGGCAGAAAGAGGACCCATTTAGCAGATGTTGAAGTTGAAAGCAGGCAGGGGTTTTTTTGGGGGGTAGTTAGCCCCCCCTTTCACCACTAAGTAACAAGTAGGGAGGGGAGAGAAGAGAGAGGAAGCAGAACTAATGGAGGCAGGAAGAAAGGTGCGGGGGGGGGGGAGAGAATATATTATTTGAGGAGTGGAGTGAGGAGAGGACCCCCCAAAAAATGACGGGAACGGACCAGGTTTGACACCCGCCTCAGAAAAAGAGGGAGGGAGAAGTAAAGAGAGAAGAGAAAGTTGAAGAGACCCCCCCACATACACACTTTCCTCAGGGAGGGGCAAAAGCGAGCCCCCTTTTCCTGAGGGAGACCCCTCCCCACCCCAACGCCCCACCTACCAGCTGCTGCCGGATCCACCGCAACATCCCCATCGACGGGCCTCTTCGGTGGCTCCCAGCCCCCGCTTCTCCGCGGGCGAGGCTTCCCTCCCGAAAACACCCCCACCACACCGCTAAAATACAAAAAACGAAGCCGCCGCCCTCAGTCCGGCACTAGCGGTGCTGCTGCTGCTACTGCTCGTGCTGCTGCTGCTGCGTCGCCTCCTCCTCCCGCTCCTCCGCCGTCGTCGTCTTTTTCATTCGTCTTCTTTCGCAACCGCCGCTCCCGCTCCCCATCAGCGCAGGGCCGGGCGCTTCCTTCAGCGGCAAACGCGGAAGCCCGGCCGCCGCCATGGCAGCGGGGCCCGGAGGAGGTGCACGAGGCGCAGGTGGTGCCGCTGCTGCTGCTGCTGCTGCCGACGCCGCGCCGCGTCCCGGCCGCCATCCCGGAGCCGCCCGACGCCGCCTTGCGCCCGTCACCAAAAGGGTCTCCCCGCGCGCCGGGACCCGCCTCCCGGAAGTGACGGCGGGCGCCCTGGGGGAAAACGGGGCGGGGCCCGGCCGAACGCGCGGCGGGAAAGAGGCCCAGGGAGGAGCGAAGCAGCTGAGGTAATTTCAGCGCCGCGTTTTAAACCTCCTCACGTGCGTGTTTTTAAAGTAAGGGTTGAGGGCTTTCCTTACACCCCGCCGTTTTGTTTTTCTGTAACAATGACAATGATGATGATAGTCTCGTTGTATACTATTATTATTTTAAAATATAATGTAAAAGTAATAAGTTTTGTTTTTCTGTAAAAATAAGAAAGATAATAATTTAGTTATTTTAAAGATCTAATATATTTTTTTCTGTAAAAATGATAATGATAATAAGTGTTATTATTTTAAAAATCTAATGTTTTTTTCTGTAAAAAATAATGATGATAATGATAATATGTTATTATTTTTAAAAATCTCACTGTATAGGAAGGTTTGGGTACTAATTTCATTGTGTTTGGATAAGTGAAATTTTCATATAACGAGCTTTGGATCATGGATCTGCTTGTATTATTCTTTATTGGTTCTGTTAGTCATTTTATCTTGCCAGCGCAACCCACAGCAATTTACACCCAGACAACAAACAGACAATAGAACCTAACCCAACATAGATACATTAAAACCGAGAAGAGAGAAAAATATTTTTTAAAAAAATCCTACCCGCTTCTAAAGTTCCCAGATAGTTACGAGATTAAAGATAAAAGAAATGTTTGGATTTGATATCCCTCTTTATCACTACCCGAGAGGTCTCAAAGCAGCTAACAATTCTCCTTTCCCCTCCTCCCCCACAACAAACACTCTGTGGGGCTGATTAGCCAAGGTCACCCAGCAGCTGCATGTGGAGGAGCGGAGACGCTAACCCGGTTCACCAGATTACAAGTCGACCGCTCTTAACCACTACACCACACTGGCTCCTGATTATAGAGGAATGTTTTTGCCAAGGCACTTTAAAGATATGCAATAATGGTGCCAGCTGAGCCTTCCTGGGGTGAGCATTCCACAAATGAGGAACCACTGAGTTTTACATACAGAAGGGGAGGGGAGAGAACTTATCCAGATGATGTACTACAACTCCCATCAGCCCCCTGCCCCAGCTTGTATGGCAGTGCTGGAGGATGATATGATTTGTAGTCCAACAACATCTGGAGGGCCACAGGTTCCCCTGTCCTTCTGTATGTAGTATTTCAGGCAGCAGTTTAGGAGGTGGTGGTGTATTTGAATGCCCCTGCCTGCCAATGTGTAAAAAACAATTTTAAAATAACATCCTGCAAGTAAAATATTAGCATTTCAGAGCAAGGGCTCTACCCCACCCCTGTTCTTTGCTATTTTTCTGCTTATAGGGAGTTGCAGGTTTTGTTATGTTTTACTCTGAGGAGCACTCAGCAATGAGATTTCAACACTGGAAAGATTTCTGACAGTTGGTGAGTTAGGAATCAGTGCAGCTTTGAAAGGTTTAGTCATTCATCCTGATTCAAAATGGCATTTAATTGCAGCCAAACCAAACCTGCACCTCTGCGTCAGGAACCACCATGCAAATTTTTGTGACATTATCTTAAGAAGCGCCCATACCAGTTCAGTTTTGAAAGTTTCAGTCTGCTCTCTGAGTCAACATGTCTTTCAATTATAGGAAACATAAAACTTACTTCTTGATCTTGGGAACCATAATGCAAAATTTGGTAAGTGTGTCCAAATGCATGCAATTTGGAATGACTTAGTCCACCATACTGATTCCAAATGACATCCAGTGGGTGTTCAAACATAGTAAAAAAAAACTCAGTTTCAGGAACCATCATATTTTATGCGGTGTCTGAATGTATGGAGAACAGATGGAAAGTGAACCAGTTTCCAAAATATAATATAGTATATGTACTTAAATATGTTTCTGTGTCATGTCAATTAATCTATGCTTGTGAGACTTGGAGTGAGACAATCACTACGGACTTGCATTGAGTACATTTCCAATTTTTCAAAAACGTTGTTTTGAGCAGTGTTTTCAATTTTAGAGAAAAACACTTTTTTTATCTTTGTGTGACCCCGGTCATACCTTAATCTCAGTTCAATTTATTTTATCATAGTCAAAGCATCAAACTGAATAAACCCTAAATCCCTGTTCAGATGACCTGTTCTAACAAATAGTAATTCCCGTTAAAATCTGCTTTCCAGGGTCTAGTTTTGAAGCTATGGGAGAGCAGTGCTGTTACAAACTTGAAGTTAGCATACTACTGTGATGAGTACCTTAATTTCAGAACAGAGGTGGTGGTGGAGGAGAAAGTGTTTTAACTGCAGTGGGAGAAACATCTATAAAACTATTGAATTTTGTATGTAGAGAGGGAGGTAATTACAAGTGTTCCTTTTTAAAATTTATATTCAGTCCATTAAATTTATCTCTCGTGCTTAAGTTACATCACTGAAGTACAGTCCTAATGCCATAGCTGCAACGCTATACTGATTTGGGTCCATTATCCTAGGGATATACAGGTGAATACTAAAAAAATTAGAATATCGTGGAAAAGTTCATTTATTTCAGGAATTCAACTTAAAAGGTGAAACTAACATATGAGATAGACTCATGACATGCAAAGCGAGAGATGTCAAGCCCTTTATTTGTCATAATCGTGATGACTGTGGCGTACAGCTGATGAAAACCCCAAATTCACAATCTCAGAAAATTAGATATTAAATGAAATCAACAAAACAAGGATTACAAATAGAACAATATTGGACCTCTGAAAAGTAGAAGCATGCATATGTACTCAGTACTTGGTTTGGGCCCCTTTTGCATCAATTACTGCCTCAATGCGGCATGGCATGGATGCTATCAGGCTGTGGCACTGCTGAGGTGTTATGGAAGACCAGGATGCTTCAATAGCGGCCTTCAGCTCTTCAGCATTGCTCGAGTCTCATGTCTCTCATCTTTCTCTTGACAATGCCCCATAGATTCTCTATGGGGTTCAGGTCAGGTGAGTTTGCTGGCCAATCAAGCACAGTAATCCCATGGGCATTGAACCAGGTTTTGGTACTTTTGGCAGTGTGGGTGGGTGCCAAGTCCTGCTGGAAAATGAAGTCAAGCATCCCCATAAAGCTCATCTGCGGAAGGAAGCATGAAATGCTCCAAAATCTCCTGGTAGACGGCTGCGTTGACCCTGGACTTAATAAAGCACAGTGGGCCAACACCAGCAGAGACATGGCTCCCCAAATCAACACAGACTGTGGAAACTCACACTGGACTTCAAGCATCCTGCATTGTGTGCCTCCCCATTCTTCCTCCAGACTCTGGGTCCTTGGTTTCCAAATGAGATGCAAAAGTTGCTCTCATCAGAAAAGAGGACTTGAGACCACTGAGCAACAGACCAGTTCTTTTTTTCTGTAGCCCAGATAAGACGCTTCTGACGTTGTTTCTTGTTCAGGAGCGGCTTGACAAGAGGAATACGACATCTAAAGCCCATCTCCAGGATCCGTCTGTGTGTGGTGGCTCTGGATGCACTAACTCCAGCCTCAGTCCACTCCTTGTGAAAGTCCCCAACACGTTTGAATGGTCCCTTTCCTGACAATCCTCTCCAGGCTGCGTCATCCTGCTGCTTGTGCACCTTTTTCTTCCACATTTCCCCCTTCCGCATAACGTTCCATTAATGTGCTTTGATACAGCACTTTGGAACATCCAACTTCTTCCGCAATTACCTTTTGAGCTTTCCCTCCTTATGGAGGGTCTCAATGATGGTTTTCTGCACAGTTGTCAGGTCAGCAGCCTTCCCATGATTGTGATTCCTACTGAACCCAGACTGGGAGACCATTTAAAGGCTCAGGAACCCTTTGCAGGTGTTATGGATTGAGTAGCTACTGCACCTTTTCACAATATTCTAATTTTCTGAGATTGTGAATTTGGGGTTTTCATCAGCTGTACGCCACAGTCATCACAATTATGACAAATAAAGGCTTGACATCTCTCGCTTTGCCTGTCATGAGTCTATCTCATATGTTAGTTTCACCTTTTAAGTTGAATTCCTGAAATAAATGAACTTTTCCACGATATTCTAATTTTTTTAGTATCACCTGTAGAGCATGACACAGCAGCCACAAACCTTCACCTATTATGCCTAGTTAACCCAACAGCACATAGGAAATATTTAAAATATTTATGGGCTGTACCACTTCATTCTTCAGGTGTGGGAAATCACATGACCTAAATGCTTTTTTCCTATTAACACATACAAAAATGTAGAAAAGTAGACACTGGGGATGTGAATTTCTAGCCTGTACTTCTAAACTGATATATGAACATTTGGGATTCAGCCATGCATTTCCAGAATTTACCACCTTCAAACAGGACCTTAGTTACTTCAGAGTCCCATTAAAGGTAATGGAATTGGAGATATTGGTGCTATGACTAACTTAAGACCCACTGATTTGATTTTAGAGGGAGAGGCACTGTCCAATTGGACTTGGGCTAAAATCCCTCAGTGGGCTTACTGCCTGAGTAAATCATACCATAGGACCAGGCTGCACGGTTTCCAGACAAAGCAGACTTGCTAGTAGTAAATACAGGATGCTTCTAGACAATGTTTATTGAGCATTCATCCTGCAGCAACTGATGTGAGGTAATAGTTGTGAATCTGACACAATAAATAGCAAACTGCCCTGACTCAGCGTAAAGTGGAGATGTAAAATTAGAAAAGGGCACACAACATAAGCATGTGTGTGTGCTGGCCAGCACTGGATAAATTTTTTAAATCAGCATGAAATAAGGGCTACCCAAACCTCAGTGTGATACCCTTACTCAGAATATATCCTTCACCAATAAGTAAGCATCCTTATGCGGGTATTACTGTGTGAAAGCAAGCCTGTGGTTGCAATGTGTTTATCATAAAACATTGGACAACGAACCTGAAATAAAATGCACAGATTAAAATGCTCTATTTGGCAATTAAATAAGCTGCGTTGAGCATTGTGGAATTTACTTGGAAGTTTACACAGCAAAGGGACACGGGTGGCACTGTGGCGTTTCCGTGCGCTGCTCTGGTTCGCCAGAAGCGGCTTAGTCATGCTGGCCAAATGACCCGGAAGCTGTCTGCGGACAAACGCCGGCTCCCTCGGCCTATAGAGCGAGATGAGCGCCGCAACCCCAGAGTCCGCGACTGGCCTTAACTGTCAGGGGTACCTTTACCTTACCTTTACCTTTTTACACAGCAAAGGTGGCCGGGCTACTGTCAAAAAAGAAACACATGCTGCATACCTGGCCAGACCATCCATGTAGCCCAGTATTATATACGCTTGACAGGCAGAGGCCCTCCTGTGTCTCAGGTAGAGGGTCTTTCCCCATCCTTTTTAATTGGAAGTGACCTTCTTTGAACTTTAGATCTATTGTGCCTGGGATTTGAAGTGGGGTTAGGGGAGAAATTTGGTTTCGTTCACATTTTAATACAAACCATGCCTAATTTGCACTTCCCAAAGCAATATGTAAACCGGAATGTAGCAGTCTTTCAAAATCCACGCTACTCCCCATTTTGTAATGTGAGTTCTGCAGCCAAAGAATGTGTCTACTAAGGGGAAAGTATGCATATATTTGTAGAAGGAACATAGTATCATTATAGTAGGGGAAATTACTTGTGCAAATGTGCACTGAAATTGTGGGACATTTTCATAAGTACATCCCCACCCCCAAACTGATGTGGAAATGTGGCTAATTGAACTTAAGACTGGGAAAATGAGGGGGGCGACATTTGTCCATCCCTAATGGGGAGTAGTAGTGGTAGTGGTGGGTTTTGGGAGATGGAAGTCCAGATGAGAACTATGAGAACCCAGCCAGTTTTGTGATTCAAAGCATAAATATGAAAAAAGAGCTTTGATGGAGATTTTGTTTATTTAAGAATGTGGATCCTTTGTCCTCCTAATAAATATTTACTGATATTTTAAATTAAATTTTAAAAGGATGCTTTTATTGCTTTTATTATATCGTATATATACCGCCTAGATATACACTGCTTCAATATATTTTATGAAAATGTTGATTGTGGCTCTTTCAATACATAAATAAATAACGAAACACTCAAGTAGGCCAAATAAGCTAAAAACCAACATTAACAGATTCATTATTATTATTAAAAAAACCAACACTATAGCAATTCATGGTTGGGTAGTGAACCAAATAAAGAGCACCTAAAAACTGCAAAGCAATTTCTGGAGAGAGCAAAATGCAAAGTTACAGCTGGTTAAGACACAAGGGGACGACAGAGGACGAGATGGTTGCACAGTGTTCTCGAAGCTACCAACATGAGTCTGACCAAACTGCGGGAGGCAGTGGAAGACAGGAGTGCCTGTGGTCCATGGGGTCATGAAGAGTCGGGCACAACTAAACAACAAGACAGAGGAGTGTACAAAATGTGGCAGTACATTAAGAAACAAGGGGAAAGCAGGCCTGATTTCTAGGGCAGTGAGTCCCACATCATGATCAGTTATGCTCTTTCCTTTGTTCCCACGTGATGCTACTTCTGACGGTGATGCGAAATGCGGCCGTGCCTTTCTGATCACAGAGGACAAGAAGGTTCATATGGGAGAGATGGTCCTTAGGTATTCTGGACCTTAGCCATGTACAGCAATGGTGTAAGAGAGGAGTCACATACTGGCATCCAGCACCGACTAAGAATATTGCTGCAATGCTAACAAAAACACCCACACAAAATCCTGTCCCCCTCCAACCCCACATTTCACTATATGACAATGTGATGTGGCTTTATCTTTGCGTTGCCTCACTACCAGGATGTGATTTACGGCTGGGAGGGGGCAGCAAAGAAATTTCAGTAGTCATGGCAAGGACTTTCACAAGGACTTTGCTTTAATATAGCAAAGGCTATATTAAAAGAGTCAAATAAAAGTTAAGCATCTGTTCTAAGAGCATTTGCTGTGATAACTTTTGATTCCTAACAGATGGACTTACCTGGCAACTGTTTGAAATCTTCAGGATATGACCATTGATGCCTAAGAGTGGGTCATGTGCGGGGCTGCAGCACAGTTTGTAGCAACTGCTGCAGAACATCTGGATCATGCATGGCAGGCTGTAGTATGCAAATGCCACTAGAGCTGGCAATCTAAAGCTAAAAGGAGGAGGGTGAACCATACAGAACCATGGTAGGCATGTTCAGTGTTTGTTCTTTGGGGAGCGGTAGCTTCTCCTAGCACATTGCAAGATTTAAATATGCTATTTGCCAGGATTTCTGGCATGTTTTGTACCTGACTTTAGTATAGCTTTATAGCTCTGCTGGGTTTTTATAGTTGATTTTTGGCTCCTCCTCATCCTCTTGATGTTTTATATGGCATTTCTATTCTATTTCTCATTTTTTTAATTTGATAGTGCCCTATAAATTTGTCAGGGAATGAAAGGTCTTAGCAAGCTGAACTGAAAAATAAAATTTAAGGAATATTACAAGACAGACCAGAAAGGTTTGTGGTTACAAACTGGAAAGTTAATAGATGCACATTTAATAAAATCATCATCATCATAACTACTACTTCATATTTATTACAGGCCTGTACATAGAACAATGATGATACTGTTCCTGCCTTGACACTGGGATGGGAAACCTGTGCCCCTTCACCTTCTATTGGGCTCTCATCATCCCTGACATTTCACCATTCTGACCGGGCCTGATGGGAGCTATAGTCTAAACATCTAAAGCAGGGATGGGGAACCTATGAGCTTCTGGGTGTTGCTGGAATAAAACTACCATCATCTCTGGTCATTGGCTACACTAGCTGAGCTGAGGGGGGCTGGAGTCTAAACAACATTTGGAGGACCATGGGTTCCCCACCCCTGGTCTGCAGGCATGAACCCCGAGGACAGTAATGAAGGTAAGGAGATGGAAATTGTAACTTGGAGATGGGAGGCTAAGCTGAAGTAGAGAGGAGAGAAGAATAAGCGGGAGGGGAAACCCAGCCAGATGGGCGGGTTTTATTATTAAAGAAAAGTCAAGTTTTAAAGATTTTGAATATTGTAAGCTGAAGTGCCCTTAGGAACAATGGTTGAATTCTAATTTGGTTTGCAGTAGTAGCATTGCATTGTATTGTTTGAGCTTCTAGTATGGCTTTTTCACACACAATACAGGATAAATCTCGCTATCCCACTGAGTAGACACAGAGCTGCAGCCAGTGTTGGCTTCGTGATGTTTCTTTCGTGAATTTCTATCCATGTTATTCACATTTCTTCAAGTGTGCACTTAAAATGCCTTAAATGTATACTTTAAAAAAAAGCCTAATACTGTATGTAAATCAGACAGACCTAAAAGTGACCATGCAAGTATTTGCTGCCCTGGGCTTTATAGCCCTTGAAGAGAAGTTTGGCTGATGAAGTTTTAAGCAATATGAATTGAAGACTATACTAGGTACACACAGGGCATAACCCATCTGTTATTTATCTCAATAGCAAAGTCCTTCAGTTCAGTGCATCAGAATTACATCCACCGTGTACATGTCTAGCAAAATGAAATAAAGTTTAAACACACACATTCTATTTTTAAAAAAGAACTTTGACCTAAGCAAACAGTAATTGCCATCTTTGGAATACATCTTATTAATGTTTCTAGAAGGCAACATTTCATTTTGCTCACAACATGCTGCAGAGTTGAATTTCAGATGGTATTACAATCAGAACTATTGATCCAGGGATATCAGTCAACTTCTAAAACATCAGAATGACTTCATAGCAGTGGCACTTTGCCCAGACATGCAGGCTTTGGAAAAATTCCTGGCCAAAGATTTTAACCGATCCGATCAGCATTCTTATGCTTGCCTTTTAGATACAATGGAATCAGAGGCAGAAGTCAGGCTCTCTCCCAATAGGACAACCATTGCTTCTTATACTTTGGCCATAAAAGCTGCATTCTGTCAGCCTGGCTAAATAATTCTCCCTGCCACACCCACCTGCAGATGTTCATTGTAATGTATTGTGAACGAAAGCACCTTCGTTGCAATAAGATTTGCAAAGCCATTTTTAAAGGTTTTATTTGTTAAGCAGTGCTAGGATCAAATAAAGTTAATGGCTTCATTGCAGGTTGAGGGCAGTGGCCAGGATAGTCCAGACGTGCCCAAGGGCATGGACATGCTTAGTGGTTTTCCTGAGTTTTTATGTAAACACCATTTCCATATGACAAACTGCTTAACTTGAAGGCTCCCTCAAGTCACTTCCAGACAACCTGTTTATTGAGCTTCCATCCTTATTTGTTTCCAAGCAGATTAGATGATGACGCCTATTTATTATGCATTCATTCTGTTCTCTTTGCGTGGAGGTTACATGATGTTGTGCCAAGCAACTCTTGTCCCATGCTTTCCAGTGCATTTTCTTGTTGTCTTCCTTATCATGAAAAGTCTGACTTTGGGGGTGGTGGGGAAGATGGCTTTGTGTACATTTCTACACATGGAAGCAGCAGCATATCAGAGAAAACTACTTTGGAGGTCCTGGCTCCCAACATTTTACCTAGCATCCTAAATTGCGCTTCCAGGACCACATGACTATATTTCCCCATGTCATTGGTGCCAACATGCACCACAGCCACAGTCTCCACCCAGCACTATCGAACAAGCTATCTAGATGAAGGGTGACACCCACAACTTTTGCACCAAGCAGGTAATTATCCTTGCGGTCTGCATGCCCATCACACACCCTATATGTATCTATATCTATATTCTTAATGATCAGATTACCCATTACCAGGATTCTACCAGCCTCTGGAGGAATGAAAGGTAAAGGACCCCTCGACGGTTAAGTCCAGTCAAAGGCGACTGTGGGGTGCGGCGTTCATCTCGCTTTTCAGGCCGAGGGAGCCTGCGTTTGTCCACAGACAGCTTTTCCGGGTCATGTGTCTGCATGACTAAACCGCTTCTGGCACAATAGAACACTGTGACGAATGCCAGAGTACATGGAAACGCCATTTACCTTCCTCACCGCAGCGGTACCTATCTATCTACTTGCACTGGTGTGCTTTCGAACAGCTAGGTTGGCAGAAGCTGGGACAGAGCAAAGGGAGCTCACTCAGTTGCGCGGATTCGAACCTCCGACCTTCTGATCGGCAAGCCCAAGAGGCTCAGTGGTTTAGACCACAGCGCCACCTGTGTCCCTTCTGGAGGAATATGCTTTGCATGAGAGGATAACTGCTCATCACCCAAGGAATGGGCCCCTTCTAAGGGATCACTTCCCCCTTCCTCAGAGTGACCACCTCATTCCCTGCTGAAACCGCCATTCGCCATGACCGCAAGGAGTGGAACACACAGTTATAACATCCCTGAAGTCCTCATCCACCAGCCACTCTGCCTCTCTCAGCTTCTCCAGGTTGACCACCATGGCTTCAACGGACGAACATTTCCGCTGAGGGCCAGAAGCTCATTGTATCAAAGATACGCACACAACTTTTGTCCAGAAAGCAGATAGTTGTACGTGTGACAGACAGTGCAAAACACTGGAAAGCGCTTTCTACCTGCATAAATTTCTTTTCTTTTCTTTTTTGAGTTTCACTATTGAGGAACTTGGGTTGTGTTTAGGCCAAAGAGCAAAGAGACTTCCTCGCCCTGCTGCTTAACTTGCCTTGACTCTTTTAGCTGGGGTAGAGAGACACTTCATCAGTTGGGGCTCTCTGTAGCTCATGGAGCTGATTGCTGATGGGTTCCTGCTCCTGCTCTCCCTTCTCAGGACTAGTGTGACATATAGCTACTTGAGACTACACAGGGTCTCAAATATCTGATTGGGATGATGTATCTTAACTCTGGTAGTGTATATCTGTAGATAAATCCATATGCATAAACACTAAGGCATTGTGTGTGTGTGTGCCTTTAAAATGGCTTTTTAATGAATGAAGACTCAGATGTATTTAGAGTAAATGCAGCAGCTGAAAAGAGGCTCCAAGTACTGGTGGCAGAAAAACTCACAATTTTTTGTTGCAGGAAGAGAGACATCAGAAGCATGGTCTTCTCTTCCCCCATAAAATGATTGGTGTGTGTGTTTTCTATATATCATATGATTTCAGAAAAAAGAAGAACTTGGGTTATCTTTGTAAATAATCCAGAATATGATGCTCATGCGACCCGAGGGGAGATGTATGCAGTTATTGTCTTGCTGCAATGGAAACATTTGGTGAATAGACATGCTTTTGTAAGCTCAAGGAATTAACTGAGAAAAAGTTGAAAGATGGGTCTTATTTTTGAGGTTACTTTAAACTGCCTGTAGGTAGGTAAAATAGGAACAGAGGAAGCTGCCTTATACTGAGTCCAAATAGCTGAGTAATGTCTACACTGACTGGCAGCAGCTCTTCAGGGAGCTTTCTCAGCCCTTTTTTGGAGACACCAGGGATTGGACCTCTAGACTATTTCCATGTAAAGTTTTTGCCCCTCCACTGAATTATGGCCCTCTCCAAATGACCAAATGTACCTACTCATCCAGCCTTCTTTATACAAGAAGTTACTTTTTTTCCTTTCAAAAAATGAAATTCAAAGTGACTTACACAAAATTAGTAGTCTGTAGCTTTTCCAGACATAACGTAAGTCAGCCTTCATAATTGTCACCTGCATTACAGCAGACAATGACCTACGATGAGTATACTGTATATGTGAGATGCGGGCAATGACTGTTTTGCGCGTGTTCAATATGTACACAACTGCGCACATGCACATTGCCGCAACCCAGAAGTGGCTGGAAAAGGGGGGGGCGGCAGAGCAGCTTATGTGCACTCTGGGGGTCAGGAACATAACCCCCACGCAAAACAGTTGTTGCCTGTACAGAAAAATAGTGATGGTATTATGAGATATGCGTGAAAAAGTTCGCCCAAGAGATACAGACTTAATGCATTCTTGTTCCCCAGGCATCCAATTACTGAACAGGAGCATCAATTACATGGAAAATAAGCAGCTGGTTTCCCATCACAAGACCCAGTGTTTACACAGGCCAGACCTGTCTAACTTGTGATCCACCAGTGCTCGCTCAACCCTCTAGCCATACATTCTGACTTTCCTGGGACTGAATGAACCTCCTGTTTGCTCCATCTACCAGGGACTGTTCAAGAGGATCAAAATTGTACAGGTCTATTTATCTCTGATTTGGACAAAGGCATGCTTGCAAGATTCTGTGACCTTTGGCTAAACTTGGATCAGAACCAGCATACATATATGAGAAAATGGGTGCAAGAAGTGAGTGGTGGAAGCATATCTCCTACTATATTTGAATGGATCGAGAAAATTAGGTCCATGGGTTTTTTTTAAGCCGGTACTCACTGGAACCTCTCAGGTGGGCACCATTGCCATTATAAGAGAACAAGGGAGGCAACCAGGGTGAATTCTGGCACCTCTTTTTCTAGAAAAAGAGCACTGATCGTAACTACGATTAAGCTTACTTATTATAAAATAATATATATAAACCAGCTTAACAGGTTTATGGAAAAATATGTATTATACCGTAACATTTTAGAACAGCAAGTTCAGTGATAATGGACAGCCTTACACTGCTTTCAACCTGCTGTAATGGTATTTCTTTATGCTCTTTTTTCTTTCGTTTCTTTTGTTTATTAATAAAATATAATTATTTCTGTGGTTTTTTTTTAAAAAAAACAGTACAGGTCTGAGTCAGATTGCCCAATTTCATTCTGTTTTGACAATCCTAGAAGGTCTTGTGGATGTTCAAAAATTCAGAGGTACTGGGAAGTATGACAGTCAAAAAAGATAGATCCGTCCATGCATCCTTCCATCCATCCAGATATTCATAAAAAGTTAACTAGACTAGATGTTAAATATCAACATTCATGAAATTTTGGATGTTCGCTATAACAGTAACTCAGCACCAGGCTTTTAGTGTGTTTGCCCCTGTTCTGTGGAACAGTATTTCTGTCGAGATTCAACATGTGCCCACTATCTACACTTTCCAGAAACAATTGAAAACATTTTTGTTCCAACAAGCTTTCCCAGTTGGAAGGTCTTTGCTGTGGGCGTCTACCTTGCAGTGTTTTAAAATTTATCTGCTGTTGATGGTTGTGTTGTTGTCAACTGTTTCTTTCAGCTTTCTTGTATATGGTACATCACCTTGAGATATGTGTAAAAGGCAGTTAAATAACAACAACAACAACTTCAGGCACCTCTACCTGAATAGAAGCTGTGTCACCAATACATAGCCACATAATGTACCTGAAGTTTTTATTTAAAAAAAATAAGAAGAAAGATTGTTACAGAAATTTTACAGTATACACATAAGTATATGGAACAGAAGTTCAGGCATGTTCCATAAACATCTAGCCTTTTCCCTAAGTAATCAATAGTAGACCTAATTCCCCCCCAAAATGATACTGTTACAGGTTTTGAGTACCAGTCTGTGAGTGCAAGTCACCCATAAATAATAAAAATTATTATTATTAACACCAAACCCTGGTTAAGTGCTAAGAACTCTTGACTCTTGTGCACCACTCGGCAGAGACTAGGGTGGCCAGTAACATTACATATACTGATTGGCACTTTCCTCCCCATGTGTACAGCAAGTCATGAGACTCCTGGACCAGACTGAGTCTACAGTGGGGACAGAGACTTAAATTCCCCACACCCTCCCCATTGTCTTGATTCAGATGCACTCTGGTGCTTGCTTTTTACCGTACTATCTCAAAACGTTCAGGGGAATGCTGATTACATTAATGATGTTACATGAAAATTGGCGCACACAGCGAAGACTGGTATGCACTGTGTACCCATTTAAAACATAGCACGGGAAGTATCCCTCGCAGCCACTCAAGCTAGCCCCATTCTGCTTTCATGGCTTCAGATCTCAGATAACAGAGTCCTAATGTTTTGTCCTCTTAAATCATTTTTGTTTATTGCAGGCAACATTGAACTAGACAAACTATTCTTCTTTTTAAGCACTCCACTCATTATCCCACAGTTTACTTTTGCTTTTCCTCTGAAGACTGAAAGCTCTGAGTCATAATCAACATGTATATTTAGATATTGGGCCTTATGATGGGAAATCAGCTGTTGACTCTGTGTAACCGGTGTACTTGTCTAGTAATTGAATATCTGGGGAATAAGAATGCCTTAAGTTAACTACTTATATCTTAGGCAAACATTCATTCATGGGTCTTGGCAGGCCAATCATTAGCTTGCTATGGATGAACAAACACAGAAAATATATTACCGGTATCTTTTTCTTCTTTGGCGATCACTCATAGCCAAGATTGTCTTCCATGAATATGGTCTTAACAGTGTGTCTGTAAGTGACTGTGGAGGCCAATTTTGGATCCGCACATCCTTCCACAGTGGGGACATAGGTTTCTGGGTGGGAGTTGATCACGGTGAGGATTTGCCAAACATGACTTCCTCTTAGCTTGTTTCTCCCTTTCGTCCTGAGTTTGTACTTCTTTAAAGTCCACGATGCCTTTGATAAGGCTGTTCTCCAGTTGGAGCGCTCACAGGCCAATTGGTTGGAGCGCTCGTCTTGGCAGGCCAATCATTAGTTTCCTATGGATGAACACAGCCACATGGAACCCTGGTTATCAGTAAAAAATTCCCAAGGGATGAGGTGAACGTTACCATAGGTAAAGGTAAAGGGACCCCTGCCCATTAGGTCCAGTCATGACCGACTCTGGGGTTGCAGCACTCATCTCGCATTATTGGCCGAGGGAGCCGGCGTACAGCTTCCAGGTCATGTGGCCAGCATGACTAAGCCGCTTCTGGCGAACCAGAGCAGCACACGGAAACGCCGTTTACCTTCCCGCTGGAGCAGTACCTATTTACTTGCACTTTGACATGCTTTTGAACTGCTAGGTTGGCAGGAGCAGGGACCAAGCAACAGGAGCTTACCCCGTCGCGGGGATTCGAACTGCCGACCTTCTGATCGGCAAGCCCTAGGCTCTGTGGTTTAACCCCCAGCGCCACCCGCGTCCCTTGAACGTTACCATACCTCTGCCAAAAATTTTTTTTAAAAAAATTGAGGGAACCAAATAAGGGGGAGTGCTTGAGGGAATGTGGTGCCCACAGGTGCCACATTGGGGATCCCAGCTTTGGACCATGTTCTGGGTTCAAATGTTATCAGGTATCCATCGACTGACACAACCAATTCTATGCAGCTGAAAAATTCAATCTGTTTACCTACACACAAAGGAATAGTCGCTTGAATGAAACAGACAAGGTAATGAAATATATGCTTCGCAGGCCATTCCTAGACGAGAGAGTAGTAAGCCTCACTGCTTCATTTGCTTCATTGCATGATGATCGCTTTGTGCGGCGCTTAATTAAAATACGTGCCATTTGTAGCTATTAAGATCGACTTTCCTCCTCTGTGATTGCAGCTGCATTGTGCTCATTGACCTGTTCGCTGAGTGGGTTGTTTGTGTTGTTTTTGTGAGCTAATCCGATGCCAATGCATTGCTGCTAATGTGCTGTTTAATTTCATCCTGCATCAATCATGCATATTGTCTCTTTTGTTTTTGAGGTTTCAAAGCCAATAAAGAAAGCCAATACTGATTAATGGGGCCCAGAAATCTTGACAGTGGTTATTTATTTATTTATTGAGGAGAAAGCATAGGCAAAAGATTTTCATGTAGAGGAAGTGGATAGAGAAAAGTATTTCTCCCTCTCTTTAGAACTCAAACTCAGGAGCATCGGATAAAGCTGGATGTTGGAAGATTCAGTACAGACAGAAACACACATCTTCTCCACTACTCTGCGCTACAAAGATATCTGCAAACGTGACATGAAGGCTGGCAACGTCCAACCCCATCCTTGCAGACGACTGCAGTGCCTGGAGACAGACAGTCATGTCCTGCACGTATAGCAGAGACCAGAGGAGGAATGACTCCTTGGGACGCCAAAGTTCAGCACCCCTCTCATGCTCCTTTCTATTATGCAATCCTTTTTATTGGTTTTACAAATACAAAGTACAAATAAACACAAGCTAGTAAAAACATATCTGTATACGGAGATTTTCTGAATCTCAAGACATCCCCTCCACAGGGTCTCATTTTAAACATCTACAACTGCATCCGTACTCCATTTTTTTTTATATCAAACCATATTGTCCATAATAATTTTTACACTACAAGTGAGTCAAAATCCTGCTCGTTTCCATCTGCTCAGCTTACAATTTTTTCCCATTCTTTTATAAAGTTTTTATCCTCTTGGCTTTTGAGTCCTTTCTAAATCATAGTTGGGGCTTCCCTGAGGCTCCGTGCTCAGTGTAGCCGAAGGAGACTCACTCCTATAAATCCGCCTCTGCTGGGTGGAGCGCAGTGAGAAGAAACGTCATGGTGCATCTGCAGCAGCACAACCAGATGCTTTTGTCTGCCCCAGCTGCAACAGAACTTGTCTCTCCCATATCGCTCTCTACAGCCACAGTAGGTGCTTCCAACAGTTTGACTTCATCCCCCAAAGGTGCGGTCCTCCATTGTCTCCCAAGACAGACGGATGTCAACCAACCAACCACACCACTTTAACAGTTGTGGCTTCCCCCCTCCCCCACCAAAATCCTGGGAACTGTAGGTTGTTAAAGGTTCTGAGAGTTGTCAGGAGACGCCCCTCACAGAACTCCAATTCCCAACATCCTTTGCAAACAACAGTTCCCAAGATTCTTTGGGGAGGGGGGCAGCCATGACTGTTAAAGTGATATAACAGCGCTTTAAATATGTGGTGTGACTCTTGTCATTAGCGGCATCGTACGCTGCAGAGTTTTACACACAGCTAGCAGTTGAAGTGCTAGCTGAAAGGTGTGGCGTGGAGAAGTACATTTGAGCATTACTGAAATGTGGGTTGAACATTAAGTTTTCTGCAACAGGTTCACCCGTAAGAAAGAGGTCTACTGTGATGACCTGGGATTCAGACTCAGACGCTGAACCTGAGGGATCCCAGCCTGCACAGGATTCCCTGCCTCCAGAACCAGCAGAGCCAGGGCTGGGGCCTGAGTCTGAAGGGGACTCACCTGTGCTAGATCCTCAGGTGCAGGCATCGGCTGAGTTTGATCTGGCTTCTGATGGGATGGAGGACTCATTGCCTGCAGGTGCTCCACTCCCTGCCCAGTCAGGGGAAGCTGAGGTTGCCTCTGGGTCCAGTAACCCTCCAGCTTCTCCTGAGCTGCAGAGGCTCAGGGCAGAGAGGCGAAGGGAACTAAGTTCCCGCAGGAGGAGTGTTCGCCTCCAAGCCAGGAGAGGCGAGTCACCTGAGGATCGGAGCCGCCCTGTGCCTCGGGGCAGATAAAAGCTGGCCAGTCCCAGCCCCAAGTTGCAGGAGCAACATTGTTGCTGAAGAGTTCCTGCTTGTTCCCTGTCCTGTTGTTCTGCCTGAGCTCCTGACCGGCCTTGGTTCCCTGTTTGTTCACCCGTGCCTGACTCCCTGCCCTGTACCCTGCTCCAGTTAATTTGGACTGCCTTTGTACCTCTGACCTTGGACCGGACTTAGACTTTGTTTTCTGGATACCCCACGGGACCAGCACATCTACACAGTGGTGGCGCAAGGTGGGGGCAGGGGGGTGGTGCCGCCCCGGGTTCCATGTTTTTTGGGGGGTGACAAGTAGGCACTCCACTGGGTGCTTGCCCTGCCGCCCAGGCGCGGTGGCACGAGCAGCCATCATGCCGTCGCAGCTGCATGTGGAGGATCCATGGCTCCCCCTCCCTCCCTCCCCGGCTCACTGTAAAGCGGCAAAGCAGGAGCCAGGGCCCCCCCCCAGCCTCCCTCCCTCCCTGGCTCACTGTAAGCGGCTCCTGCTTTGCCGCTTTACAGAGAGCCGGGGAGGAAGGGAGGGGGAGAGATGGGAGCCGTGGCTCCCGAGAGGATGAGCTGCGCAGCTTTGCCAGCACCCCGGCAAAGCGACATAGCTCCCCCCTTACCCCAACGGCTCGGGGTACTTGGGAGTCGCTGGGGTGGGGGCGCAGAGGCGTAGGAAGGGGGCGGACCACCCCAGGTGTCATCGCTGAGGGGGTGACATCCGGAGCCAGCCCACGACTCCCAAGCCTACCCCGAGCTGTCGTGGGGGGGGGCGTTGACAAAAAATTTCTGCACCAGGTACCACTTGGCCTTGCTACGCCTCTGGGTCTACATCTTGTGTCATGCAGCAGGACAGCTCCAAGTGAAAGTGCCCTTCTCTCTTCCCTCCAACCCCCCCCCCCCCGCTTGACATCTGTACAAGCTTTAAATGAACAAAGAGAGCATTAGCAGCAGTTACAAAAGCCAATTCTGGGCTAATTTCTAGAACTGACATAATTATCTATGTTCCTCCCAGGAACACAAATGGACCTCTGGAGGGCGGGGCGGCGGAAGTATCTGATTTCTGCAAATATTGCCCTGCAGCAGTAGCTGTGGCCACACATGCTGGATAATGAATTGGTGTTGCTTGGAAGTCAAATTTAGGCCAAATATTACATAAGTGCATAAGCAATGCTAATCTTAATCCCCTTCCAGGCATCTCCCTTGCTCCATCTAGGCCTGCTGCCGCTCTTAAGCTAAAAAGCTCTCCTCCCATTTGTGAATTGCCCAGGGCACTTTCATTTCCATGGCCAGATTTGTTTCTTGGGCACTGAGGGGGTGGGGGATTCGTGGATGTTAGAGGGAGAAGCCACCAGGGCATCGCTAAAGACAGATAATGGCTAGATAAATGCCTGCAGTTGGGACGCTTGAGGCGTGTGCAGAATGCAGAGAAGGATCTGTATATTGCAGAGACCCTTGGCACCAATGGCACCGTGATAAATTCTGGAGTGTAGGCACTCTTAATCTATTCATTATTAAATTTATATCCTGTCTTTCCTCCCAAAGGAGCCCAAGACAGCAGCCCATCCCACCATGTACCCCACTACCGCCACCACATATTGTTTGCCTGAACTGTACTCCTTGAGACAATAAATGAAAATTAGTTTTAAAAATATCAACAAACAAACCAGCCACATCCTTTCTCAGGTTATACAGCAAAGTGGTTTTTTGTTTTACCCACACAGACCTAATGGCTTCAACACATTGCTTAACACTGCTTTAATATTCAGTCTAAACCAGCCTGGATGTTATTTTTGACATTTTACTTGGTCATAATACAGCAGGCATATAGGCAAACTCGGCCCTCCAGATGTTTTGGGACTACAACTCCCATCATCCCTAGCTAACAGGACCAGTATTCGTGCTTTGTCCCTGGAATGTTTCTGCTCCGCTACACCACTGGTACCGCCGGCAAACCACTATGTACAGCGCATGTGTGGCATCGCTACGTACGGCGCATGCGTCGTATGTAGCGACACCGCACGTGCGCCCTACATAGCGGCACCCTGCCCCGGGTGTCACAACGCCTTCGTTCACCCCTGCAAAGACCATTCCTGAAATTGGCCCACTCTGACCTGAACCAACTAGAAAGCAATGACCAATAGCTCCATATTTCCTTTTATGCTTCAGTATTGAGCTCTGTTAAGTTCTTGCTGTTAGCACTGGGCTGTTAGCTTAAATTTTGTAGCTTCTGGCTGTCCACAGATTGAATTCTCAGGGTAAAGGAAGAATCTTAGGCAGAAGATACGAACAGCTGCTTTTGTCACTGAACTGTGTCAGCCCTTTGGAGTACGGCTGGAAAGGTTCCATCTGAAACTAATGGCACTTGAAACTGATACAGTCAAAATGCATTCTTTGACTTGCATATATTTTTAATGAGGTGCTTTCAGCTTTCAATTAGGTGGTGCCAGCAGAGGTAGCCCTTATTCAAATATCCCCCCCATCCCAGTACCTTGGGGTGACCTATGGTGTACATAAACTGCTGCCCAAAACTATTAGGTTGTATATACCATGGCAGAGATTTGAATCAATGTAATTAAAAGGTTTATCTCTAAATAGATCTGGGTTTTTCCTCTTTTCTGGCTCATTGTTTTATTTCAGCGAGAACCACAAAGCTCAACAGCATATGTGACGTCTCCTCAAATATGGTTTTGATGTGGTTTGATTAACTTGTTTCCTAAGAATGTAAGAAAAGTCCTGTTGGATCAGATCATTGGCCCATTTCATTCAGCAACCTGCCCCTGGGAAGCCCACAAACAACACCCAAGTCTCTGCTGGCATTCTCTTATCAAAGAGTACCTGCCCCAAACTCATAGCTGTCAACTTTCAGATTTGAAAATAAGGGATCAGCACATAGCTGTCAACCTTTCCCTTTTCTCATGAGGAATCCTATTCGGAATAAGGAAATTTCCCACACGAAAAGGGAAATGTTGACAGCTATGCAAAGTAAGCCTTCCATGGTGACGCGAGGAGGGGAAGCAGAGCGAGCTCGGGGCCCCTTCTCAAACAGGCAGACGGCTCAGGGATGCCGCGAGGGCGGTGCAATGGCACCAAGTAGCCTCGCCACCCTGCGCTCCAGAGGCTGCGCGCGAACAGGAGAGCGAAAGAGCGAGCGTGTAGACTGCAGGCAGACTGGCTGTCTGGTTGGGCGTGAGGGTCTGGCTGCACAAGGCATGCAAGCTCCGCCCCCAGTCGGTCTCAGACTCCTTATTGGCAGCTGAGCAACGCAGCTGAGGAGCCTCCCTGGCCGGCAGGGAGGGAGAGGAGCTGCTTCCTTTGAAATCCGGGAAATTTAAGGGATATCAACAATACGGGATAGCAGCGGGAAACAGCATTGAAATAAGGGAGTTTCCCGCAAAAAAAGGGAGGGTTGACAGCTATGTCCAAACTTGGCTCTTAGCACCTAGGAATTCTCCTTTCTGTGGGGAATTTTTCCCCACTAACACTAAGCAGGTGGGAGGAGGCAGGCTGAGGGTAAGTGTGTTATTGTGTTAATTCACAAAACCTGGGTCTGAATTACCTTAAAGGCCACCTGATTCATATGTTTCTCCTTGGTCGCTGAGGTCTTCTGATGGGGCATGGTGACCTCACATGCCCCTGTGGTTCAACCAGCCTTTACCAGGGACCAAGGCTTTAGTGTGACAGGCCCTGTCCTTTGGAACTTCTTGCCAGTGGAAGTTCGGCAGGAGCCATCCCTGCTCGCTTTTAAAACTTGTATTATTCAGACAGGTCTTTCAAACCTGATATGCTCTGCCACCTAGCCTTGACTGATGTGTTTGACATTTTTAATTCTTTTTACTGTATTGCTGTGGGTTTTTGTTTGTTTGTACACCACCTTGTGATATTTTTACATGAAAGTGCAGTTTATAAATGCCTAAACAAATAAAACGTACTGCATTTTTATTTAATGCAATTACTGCTAACACTGAATCCATACATATAAATTACTAGTTGACCTGGCCACGCCTTGCTGTGGCTGATTTGGTGAAATGCAAAAGTAAGATACAGTATGAAAGAGAAAGCGTATGTTTACTTACACCTTATCTCGTTGAAGTGCAGTCTATGTGTTCTCCGTTTGCCCCTCCCGTTTTTGTCTTCGTTTCTACAACTGTTTATTACTACTATTTTAGTCTATGAGGTTCTTTGTCCTGATTTTGTCAATGGCCTTCTTCGATGTTGTTGATGTGTAGTGGTGGACTGTATGTTTGTTTTTATAGGACCACGTTTGTATCTGTGAAAGGTGTGGTATCTGGCCTGAAATGTGAGTAGCGGCGTTGTCGTCCGGCCTCTATCTACAGCCGGTCGAGGTAGCGTTGCAAACAGCGAAAATGGCGATTCATCCCGGCGTGGTTATATACCCGCCGGTGGAGCCAGCAGTAGTGTTTGTGGGTGGTCTGTCTGTCAATTGGTAGTGGTAGTGACGTCGGGAAAGGAGGAGGAGGGGTCAGAAACAGGTGTGTTGTGCTGTACTGTTTAAAGTCCACTGGAGGGTGCTATATTTTTTCCACAAAATCATATTTTTACCTGGGAAAGGTGTGGTATTTGTGCAATGTAAGTACATATGATCACTCCCATATGGGCATGGAACGTTGTGTCCAAATTTGAACGGAATCGATCAAGGGGTTACGGAGAAAGGCGATTGTTAACAAACATCCAACTTGAACGATTTTATATATATAGAAAAAGGTAAAGGTAAAGGACCCCTGACAGTTAAGTCCAGTCGTGGATGACTCTGGGGTTGCGGTGCTCATCTCGCTTTACAGGCCAAGGGAGCCAGCGTTTGTCCGCAGACAGTTTTCCCGGGTCATGTGGCCAGCATGACTAAGCCGCTTCTGTCGAAACCAGAGCAGCGCACGGAAATGCCGTTTACCTTCCCACTAGAGTGGTACCTATTTATCTACTTGCACTTTGCCGTGCTTTCGAACTGCTAGGTTGACAGGAGCTGGGACCGAGCAATCCCCCGTTGCAGGGATTCGAACCACCGACCTTCTGATCGGCAAGCCCAAGAGGCTCAATGGTTTAGACCACAGCACCACCCGCGTCACACATATAAATTAGGACATGCAAATTTCATGTATACTTATGCCCTTTTCAGTGGGGATGCATTTCTGTGTCTTCCTTTGGTGATGGTCACCTTTTGGTGATGCTCAATACCCCCTACTGTTCAGCATAAGATGGGTTGTGGGAGGCAAGTTGTCTTCCAGAAAACCTGCCTGCCTCGACTCATCTCCTTACTGATGAACCTTTTCTAAACTTGTGGGGAAGCTTAATGTTCCTTCGAACATTGTCTGAAAATGTCTGTCTTTGATATAGCACCCATCCTTCAAGCTGATGAAGTTGCATTGAAAGTGAAGCTTCAGAATTTGCCTGCATTGTAACACATGATTGACGTTTATGGCCATAGAAGATGCATTTTTTAAAAGTTGTTGGTGGTTGTTTTTTTTTAAAAAAATGTTGCTGAGATTGGGAAAGGTAAAACTGCTGCTTAGACTTTAATTTGGCTCTCAGGTTTACTGCCTCTCTCTCAATGCCAAAATATATTATATTTCAGCGTTCTAGTGTTGACTACCAACCTATTTAAATATTCACCAGGAGCCCATTGCCAAGATAGATTAATTCATGGCATCGTGTCCTAGGCAAGCTGTCAAATTGTCAGAATTATTTGAGTTGTCAAGTGCCCTTTGTGACAATGTCGTATGGGAAGAAGCAAAGACTCCCTTGCAGTTTGATGCATCTCCAGGAATATATTTCCCCCTTGTTTATTTAGCATCCCCAAGCCCTGACTCAAAAGAAAACTGAATGCGTTAAGTGATGCCACAAAAAGGTCAAAGTATACTCTGAGTTGAAGCCTATTTACAAACATCCCTACAAGTAGAGGTGTTGATGGATACTTAAAATCCACAGGGCCCAGGTCCATGGCACAAGTTTGCATAAAATTTGCACCTTCTAATTTATGTGTATAGCTACAAAATGCAGCCTTCTGAGCAGATTAAGACGGTGAAGCTGAGGTCTCATCTGTACTGCGCTCTGCAGTCAGCAGGCCGAGAGACTGTTCTTAGCAATCGCCCCACCGATCAGTTTGAAATATGTCCCTACCGGTAGTGGAAAATGAGTTCTAAAGGACGCATTCCCCACTCCCCTTTTAGTGTTATCCTTAAAGGCGGCGTGCTCAGATTTCTAGCATTTGTAGATATGAATTGTAAACAGGCGAGTTGGTGACTGGGGAAACATGACGTCACCTTTTGAAGGGTAGATTATATTTCAACACAGGCTCGCATTTTCAGTAAACAAACTATAGTATTTTGCATCTTATTTCTTCTGTTGAGAAGTATTCCCACCGATGAGCCCCACTTATGCATTCATCTTAAGCAGACTTCTCAATTAGAGATCATTATCCCTCCCTCCTTCCTTCCTTCCTTCCTTCCTTCCTTCCTTCCTTCCTTCCTTCCTTCCTTCCTCCCACTTCTCTTCCCGCCCCCCAACCTCACAATGCATACGGCAGCAAAGTCTCACATTGAATGTACTGACATGTAGAAAGGACTCTTATGAACTGAAAACGTTCATACCCTCCAACATTTCTCCAATGAAACTAGGGGCATCCTAAGGAAAAGCGGGACATTCCAGAATCAAATCAGAAACCAGGATGGCTTCTGTAAACCTGAGACACTCCCTGGGAAATATGGACATTTGGAGGGTCTGGACTTTATATCATGGGCGTACCCAAGGGGGGGCAGAGGGGGGCAGCTGCCCCCCCCCCAGAAGGCATCCCTAGAAGCAAAAATGATCACCGTCCATTCAAAGCACACCTGAATGACCATGGCTTGCCCCCCCTAGTTTTGATCCTGGGTACGTTAGGAGTGCAAAGACACAATTACAAATGAAGTTCCTTGCCACCTCCTTACATTTCTCCCATTAGAGTTAATTGCTTAACATCTTCAGGTGATTAGCACCTCCTCAAGGGGGTTATATGAAAGAGACCATGGAGACAAGAGTGGGATGGATCTCTTAGGGAAGCAGCGATAACTAGAGATGGTAAAGGGAACCCTGACCTTTAGGCCCAGTGGCGGACGACTCTGGGGTTGTGGCGCTCATCTCGCTTTATTGGCCAAGAGAGCCGGCGTACAGCTTCCGGGTCATGTGGCTAGCATGACTAAGCCGCTTCTGGTGAACCAGAGCAGCGCACGGAAACGCCGTTTACCTTCCCGCCGAAGCGGTACCTATTTATCTATTTGCACTTTGTGCTTTCGAACTTCTAGGTTGGCAGGAGCAGGGACCGAGCAACAGGAGCTCACCCCATCGCAGGGATTTGAACCACCGACCTTCTGATCGGCAAGCCCTAGGCTCTGTGGATTAACCCACAGCACCTGGGGTATCAGGTGGTGGTTGACTTGCCCTCATCTCCAGAGGCATTCTATGTTGCTGTGTTGAAAGCAACCATCTTACTTGGTACTGGAGCTTGAAGTGAAAAGAAGTTTAGCAATAAAATAAAATAAAATCAGAATTTATCTGTTGGGGATCAGGAGTCGGATGTCTCTTCTGCAGGTGATGGAGGTGAGGGCTCCACACCTGAGGGGGAAAGCACACTATCCTCTGGCTCGCAGGTCTCTGCTTGCAGTGTTATCTGTTTAGTGAATATCAGGTCAGAGAAGTTGAACAATAAATAGTTTTATTAAATAACTATGTACATCTTGCCTTTTCTCCCTCAGCTACTTTCTCCTCTGCTTCCCACCCTGCCCCTTGCTTGGGCCTAACCCTCCCACACTTTGAAGCCAAAATCCAGGCCGCCATCTTTCCAGATGCCATCTTCCACACCACGCCCCCCAAAAAAGCGTTTTCTTTGGGCACGGCGTCCAAAACGTGTGTTTTGTGGCACCGCATGAGATTGCGGCCCCGAAAAGGCGCTTTTTCCATGGGGAAATTGCGCTGCGAAATCGCACAAGATCACAGCTTGTGGAACATCTGGAGAACGCCAGGTTGACTGCCTTAGACCAGGCTTCCTCAACCTTGGCCCGCCAGATGTTTTTGAGACTACAATTCCCATCATCCCTGACCACTGGTCCTGCTAGCTAGGGATCATGGGAGTTGTAGGCCAAAAACATCTGGAGGGCCGAGGTTGAGGAAGCCTGCCTTAGACCCAGGACCGGTGCTGGTAATTTTTGCACCCTAGGCGAGGGGGCGGGCCACGTGACGTCATTGCTCATGACCTACGGTGCCCCGCCCCCTGCCAGCCGGGCGCCCCGCGCCGCCGCGGTTTTCGCCGCTCGTTGGGGCGGCACCGGGCGGCGGCGGGGAGCGAGGGGCAGGCTGGCCAGCGCCCCCTCCATTTTGGCGCCCTCGCTGCCGTGGTTTTCGCCCCAACCTGCTTGCTCCGCTGCTGGTTGGGGCGGCACCGGGGGGGTGGGGGGCAGGCTGGCCAGCGCCCCCTCCATTTTGGCACTCTAGGCAGTTGCCTAGTTCGCCTAAATGGACGCGCCAGCCCTGCTTAGACCTTCTGTTACACTTGGCTTTTAGAATGGTTATTTTGCACTGGTTTTAGGACAGTTTGTTCTGTTTGAAATGTAATGAAATAACCAGTTTTATTGGGTTTAACAGCAGTATTATGATTGATTTGTTTATATATATTACTGTAAAGTATATATTACTGTAAAGGGGTCACGAAGAGTCGGACACGACTAAACGACTAAACAACAACAACAACAACAAAGTGCTTTGGGAAATACATATTTGGAAAGCAGTCTATATAAATTGCTTTTTTTTTTTAAGAATGTGAAATTTGTCCCAAAAGATCAGTGTCTTTGAGTTGATGGCATCTATTTGTTGTTCTGCATTTGGCAGGGAATCTCATGAACTGTCACTTGTCAGATACTGTCAAATATTGAAATCAACTGTCTACCACAGCTTCCAGACTGTTGCTATATTTTGGGGTGGGATTTGATCACATACCAGCAAATTCAGGTTGTGCAATTGAAGTTGCTTTGACACTCTTGTACAACAAACTGACACACACACACATGCACACACATGGAGAGAGAGAGAGAGAGACTTGCTTTGGCACAACATCATCTAACCTCCCTGCAGACAAATCAGAATGAATGCTCAATAAATAGCTGTCGTCATCTAAGCTCCCTGCAAACTTTGTGCAAGCGAATAAGGGTGAATGCTTAATAAGCAGGTTGTCTGGAAGTGACCTAAATTACCGGTTTATTTTCTTCCTTACCAAGGGGATGGGTAAAGATATAGCTGGGGAATGAAGCAAGGAGGGGGGAAAATACAGAAATGCAATGAAAACCCTCTGGCTGCATGAATCTCTGCCCTGTTTATGTCAGAAGCTGCACCAAATTAAGGCTATAATCATTCATTCCTGTTATATTGCCCCATTTTTATCATCTGGCATTCTCTTCTTAGGTAACCCTACTAAACCTAGCAGGTTAACCCTGTTTTGCATTAAAACTCTGCTTCTTTGTGATAACTTCCATCACTATAAGGCTCTCAAGCAACAAAATCTAAACCTGAACGTTGTTATTTACCATCCTAAAGAAAGCATTTTATTTATTCGTTTCACTTATACTTCACTTTTCCTCTAAGAAACTCAGACCATGAGGCAATCTACAAGTAAGTTGTTCTCAGAGTAAACCCATTGATTTTAGTGGTTCTACTCTGAATATGGCTAACACTGAATCTCACCCAAGATGGTCTCTGCTCCAAGTGGATTATAGAGCCAGATCTCCTTAGCATCTTGATATGCACGTGTTTAAAGAAGATGAGCACATTTTGGGGATGGGATTCACAGGTCAGCAGAGGCAAATTTGGCCACTCACTTTTAAAGAACTGGGGTTTGGATAAGGACTAGCAAGCTAAATGGACCAGTGGCCTGGCTCCAATATTCGGGCCTGGCAACCCTGGCAGTGATTTTTTAAATTATAAACGCTATTGCCTTCCTTTGCCCCTCACCTTTCTTCCCTCATGTCCTAGCAGCAGCAGCTATTTAAAATGGTTGTTTTTGTGATCGTGGGTGGCGCTGTGGGTTAAACCACAGAGCCTAGGGCTTGACGATCAGAAGGTTGGTGGTTCGAATCCCCGCGACGGGGTGAGCTCCCGTTGCTCTGTCCCTGCTCCTGTCCACCTAGCAGTTCGAAAGCACGTTAAAGTGCAAGTAGATAAATAGGTACCGCTCTGGCGGGAAGGTAAATGGCGTTTCCGTGCACTGCTCTGATCCACCAGAAGCGGCTTAGTCATGCTGGCCACATGACCTGGAAGCTGTACGCCGGCTCCCTTGGCCAGTAAAGTGAGATGAGCGCCGCAACCCCAGAGTCGGTCACGACTGGACCTAATTGTCAGGGGCCCCTTTACCTTTACCTTTTATTAGCACTTCAGACTTGCAGGTCTTGAGTCCTTGTATTTGTTTCTGAACTGGTTACTGGTTTGGAAGCTGAATCAGGGCTCAGATCTTGGATGGTTCCTCTTTTGTGATGGAATAACGCTGCCCATTTCTCCCATTTCTTTAAGAACTTGCCATAGTTTGCTGTGGTCGACACAGTCAAAAGCTTTTGCGTAGTCAATGAAGCAGAAGTAAATGTTTTTCTGGAACTCTCTAGCTTTCTCCATAATCCAGCGCATGTTTGCAATTTGGTCTCTGGTTCCTCTGCCCCTTCGAAATCCAGCTTGCACTTCTGGGAGTTCTCGGTCCACATACTGCCTGATCACCTCATCCGTCTCCTGAGAAATCTCTATGTGGGACAAGAAGCTACAGTTAGAACTGGATATGGAATAACTGATTGGTTCAAAATTGGGAAAGGAGTATGACAAGGCTGTATATTGTCTCCCTGCTTATTTAACTTATATGCAGAATTCATCATGCGAAAGGCTGGACTGGATGAATCCCAAACCGGAATTAAGATTGCCGGAAGAAATATCAACAACCTCAGATATGCTGATGATACAACCTTGATGGCAGAAAGTGAGGAGGAATTAAAGAACCTTTTAATGAGGGTGAAAGAGGAGAGCGCAAAATATGGTCTGAAGCTCAACATCAAAAAAACTAAGATCATGGCCACTGGTCCCATCACCTCCTGGCAAATAGAAGGGGAAGAAATGGAGGCAGTGAGAGATTTCACTTTCTTGGGTTCCATGATCACTGCAGATGGTGACAGCAGTCACGAAATTAGAAGACGCCTGCTTCTTGGGAGAAAAGCAATGACAAACCTAGACAGCATCTTAAAAAGCAAAGACATCACCTTGCCAACAAAGGTCCGTATAGTTAAAGCTATGGTTTTCCCAGTAGTAATGTACGGAAGTGAGAGCTGGACCATTAAGAAGGCTGATCGCCGAAGAATTGATGCTTTTGAATTATGGTGCTGGAGGAGACTCTTGAGAGTCCCATGGACTGCAAGAAGATCAAACCTATCCATTCTTAAAGAAACCAGCCCTGAGTGCTCACTAGAAGAACAGATCCTGAGGTTAAGGCTCCAGTACTTTGGCCACCTCATGAGAAGAGAAGACTCCCTAGAAAAGACCCTGATGTTGGGAAAGATTGAGGGCACAAGGAGAAGGGGACGGCAGAGGATGAGATGGTTGGACAGTGCTCTCGAAGCTACTAACATGAGTTTGGCCAAACTGCGGGAGGCAGTGAAGGATAGGCGTGCCTGGCGTGCTCTGGTCCATGGGGTCACGAAGAGTCGGACACGACTGAACGACTGAACAACAACAACGCTGCCCACGAAAGCCCACTTCGCTGAGTTCCTGAGGTGGTCTGCATCTCTTCCTCCTGGAGCTAGATTGATTCTGCAACGCGTGAAATAGCAGACTTGCATTTGTCAGCAATGGCAAGGAGGTAGGGCACTTGGAGATCAGATCTCTTTGCTAAGGAGGAACGATTTTTGAACAGGCACTTCTCTCATCTGGCAAGAGCATCCTCCCTTCTTCTTCCCCCCCGCCCTCCCAGATCGCAATTCTCCCCTGGCCTGTTTTGCATTTCAAGTGCCATAATGCAGAAGAATGCATCTGAAAGTGACAAGGGAGCCTGAATGCTGGAATGCCGCCTTCCACGCAAGGCATATATTATAAATGGCCTGCAGTGACTTTAAATGGATTACGGAGCCCGCTTCCAAAGCGCCGAGCTGTCCCGCAAGCTGCTCTTGCTCTATTGCATATGATGTTACTTTTATGGATTACACTGTGTAATTGCTCATCTGATTGAATTACTTTTATCAAAGCACTCTGTGCTGAACAATGCGGCTAGGTCAGGGGAGGCTAAAAATAGATTGGGAGAGCAGAGAGTTAATTAGATTCTATGAATGTGAGAAGAAGGGAGTCAATCCTACAGCCTTTAAGGCGGGTAGGCAACCTAAGGCCCAGGGGCCGGATGCGGCCCAATCGCCTTCTCAATCCAGTCCGAGAATCAGCAGGTTTTTACATGGATAGAATGTGTGCTTTTATTTAAAATGCATCTCTGGGTTATTTGTGGGGCCTGCCTGGTGTTTTTACATGAGTAGAATGTGTGCTTTTATTTAAAATGCATCTCTGGGTTATTTGTGGGGCATAGGAATACGTTCATTTCCCCCCCAAAAATATAGTCTGGCCCACCACATGGTCTGAGGGACGGTGGACCGGCCCACAGCTGAAAAAGGTTGCTGACCCCTGTTTTAAGGGGAGGGCCTTGGCTCAGTGGTAGAGCAGAAGACCCTAGGTTCAATCTCTGGCATTTCCAGTTAGGGTTGGGGGAAAACATCTGCCTGAAACCCTGGAGAGTTGCTATATTGAACTATCGCTGTAAGCTGTACTGAGCTCGAATCAATGGTCCATCTCCGAAGAAGGCAGCTACCTATATTCCTATGTTAGTAACTCATGAAGACGCCATAGAAATAGCCACATTGCAGATGGGAGCCTATACTCTGAATGATGTGGTGGTTACAATACGGTTGTCACCTAATGAAAGAAATGTTAGTCTGTTCATCAATTTTGCTTTAATCAAATTCATTTTACACACACATGCAAATGTCTAAACCTACAGTTTTGAAGGGAAACTGAACCTTTCTTTTAAATGGTTAAAGTTGTTGGATATTCTCTCTGTGTGTGAGAGAATCATTTGTTCCAGAAACAGAGAAGAACAGAGAATAAGTTTCAAGAAGCAGCAGAAGGCTGAGACTGTTTTGTCTATGCAAGGATGTTTTCTGTGGGAACTGTTCTTTGGACATGGGCAGTGTGACAGGAAGTACTGATAACAATGGTTCTGTGTAACTTGTGAGTCTCTTGCTTGTGTCTTGCGGTGAGAGAAGCAGAGAGAGAGAGTCTTGGACTCTAAGCAATGCCTTGACCACGGCAGTGGTGAATGTCTGTATATGTTTGCTACCAATATGCTTTTATGCCTGTCAAGTCAACTTCTACACTTGACTGAATCTTTATGGCATCCATGAGTGTTTATTGCCTACGGTGTGTACCTTCAACCCTGAAGACACTTCCAAGGAAGGAGCTGCGTTGAGATGTAACTCTGCTGAGTATGGATGCTGGCACACACATGCAGCAAAAATGATGCTGGACCCAATCCTTCTAAATCACCCATCATAGGTTGATGGATTGATCCAACACAAGTTTGTGGCAGCGGGTGCCATATTAGAAGAGCCCGTTCTTCCTGTGTGAGAGAACTAAGGCAAGGCAGGAGGTGGGGATGCCTCTTCTAAACTGGAGGCTGTCACCTGTAGTTTCTAGAAGTGCTTTTATGAGAAGCAATTTAGGGGTGGTTTCTTTTTTCTTTCTTTTACAAACCAGGTTGCCCTATATATGCATTCCTTTTCTGTGCTGATAGGTTTACACACATTACAGTCATACCTCGTGTTACGTTTGCTTCACGTTGCGGCTTTTCAGGTTATGAACGCGGCAAACCCAGAAGTGTTTACTTCTGGGTTCGCCGCACGCGCAGAAGCGATCTGCGCACTTTGTGCATGCGCAGAAGCACTCTATCGCACACACGCAGTAGCGGCACTCTACTTACAGACTTTTCAGAGTGCGAATGGCACGCCGAAACGGATCACGTTCATAAGTAGAGGTACTACTGTATTATAAACAGAACCAGGAAATGGAAATTTGCACAATCCTAATTGTCATCATTACGTAATTCTCATTATTATAATTGCATTTATATAATTGCTTTGATTATTCTGTTGTATAGATATTATGCTATGGAGTGGCATTTGTGTTCTGAGTTGCAAACCACCCTGTGATCTTTTGACAAAGGAGTTCTGAGCCAATTCTGATGCGGTTGTGGCATCTCTCCAGCTGTCAGCACAATAAGGATGGTGTCAGCCTTTGCACTGAGCTTCCTTTGCCACTTTGGTTCATGACCTGAGTGTTACTTAAACTTGAGAAGTGAAGCTATTACCAGGCTCTGTAAGGTAAGCCAAGGAGACAGTGTGCATTACCCCCTAATATTTAATGAAGTCTCAGTCCGTTTACATCCCACACCTGCTATATTATTCTTTGTCAGTTTAACCATTATGGGCTCCATGTAGGCAGGTACCTCATAGCCCCTCATTAGGCACATACATTGCCACACCTCCTCTCCTGACTCGTATTGGTCCTCCCCACCCAACTCTCCTGATAAGCCACTGTATCAACCTGCCTGTTCATTACTATCAACAGGCGAGGCTCTCTTGATGGTCCCTGCTCTGAGTGAGGTGTGCAGTGTGAGGGACCTATAGAAGAGCCTTTTCAGTGTTGGCCCCACAGCTGTGGAACAATCTCCCCACTGACATGAACCTTGTTTCTGCAGTGTATTTGTTTTGGCACCATCTGAATATTGCAGATAGTAATATTGTGCAGCTTGAAGCAATAAGATGAATTAAAACTCTTGGAATAAAAATGGTCCAGACCCATAAATATGATTCAAAAGCTTTACTAACAGAACTTGTTCCAAAAACAGATACAAAAAGAAATAATAATATATCCACCTAGTTATATAATGTCATGTGCATGTCCAGCACAGTTTCATCTTCTTACAAATTTGAAGTAACTCCTAGCAGACCTAAAATTACCTGTAGAGGCCTGTCTCTCCCCACAGCCTCCATTAACCTGGAGCTATTTTCTCTCCAGAAGAGACCTCATTATCACATCCTTTGTTCTGTGGCTTCCAGAGAAAACAAGGCAACTCCCTTCAAAATGGTGATTTGAAACTGAATAACCCTCTCACATGATCTAAAGTTAAAGACCATGTGAGAGAGCCGAGAACATCAACAGTTAATTATCAACCAGTCAGGTGCCCAGAGAGCTCTTGTTAGTTTTAGTATAGCCCAGCTGAATTTACCATGGCAAACCTTCAGCAACACTTATTCAAACACACACAGGGTTATTTGCCATTTCATTGTCAATTAAACAATTATACAGTACCGTACTTAACAGTGAAGACACACCTCTCTCACCAATCTTTTAGCAGTGGAAAGGTGTGATGGGTGAAATCAGTTTTAAGTATGATGCTGCTACTTTAATAGTTATGGAAGTATTTTATGTGACTCTGTTCTAACAATTGTATTATGCATTGTTTTGTTGTATTTACTTTACAGTGCTTTGTGGCTCCTGTTGTGAAAAGCAATATCTGAATAAATAAATGTTGTACTTTCCACCCCCTAGAAATATCTACAATTCACTGTCATAACACATCAGTTGAAGTCATTTGGGTCAGTTTTCCATAGGAAGATCACCATCATCCTTCTTGGAGTGTGGTGGAGTCTCCTTCTTTGGAGGTCTTTAAGCAGAGGCTTGACAGCCATCTGTCAAGAATGCTTTGATGGTGTTCCTGCTTGGCAGGGGGTTGGACTGGATGGCCCTTGTGGTCTCTTCCAACTCTATGGTTCTATGATTCTATGATTCTATGACTTATTAAATTACAGTAATTATTACTGTCTTCGAATTGGCATAGGCAAATTTTATGCAAATCTGTCAACTTTTTTTTTGATGACCTGTTAAGTGGGCACCCTGTATGCAATCATACCCATGTCTACTCAGAAGTAAGATAGAGTAGATCAGGCCTTGCTCCCCTGGTACTGGTCCATGTGCATAGTAATGCGGCTGGAAGAACACTGCAATGAAATGCTCTGATGCCAATTTTTGTTAAATGTGTGCTTTAAAAAAAAAGTTAGCTTGTAAGATACATCTTTTCATCTATTTCTTAGGCATATAATCAACTTCCTCTATTTAGAGCATCCAGTTATAAAATGCTCTTATTTTAGTATTTTAGATCTCTTCCCCAGATGTTCTGTTTTGGTGACGCAACTTTCAGCCATAGCACAGGGCCTTGGATCCAGAGAAGCTTGTGTGCATATCAGGGACTGATCAGAGGAGACCGCCTCCCCAGCTTGACCCTTCCGGAGAAGAAGAAGACAGTTCAGAATTACAACAGGGGTTTGAGGGAGGTCACAGCTCAGAGGCAGATGAGGGAAAAGCTGGGAAATAATGGGAGAGGAGGAAGCACTAGGAGTGTGACAGCTGACAGACACAGTGTCTTTACAAAGCATTCCAGGATCCCCCCTCCCAGGACCTTGAGAGCCTTGAAAGTAGTAGAGCATAGAGCTCAGAAGCCGAGGGACCTCAGCGCCACCCGTAGAGGCGATGATGACAATGACAAATGACTAATGAAGAAGTGGGAGAAAAGTGGGGTGGAGAGTCACTCGGGACAACGCCATTATCCCAAGAGGCTGAGTTCCAAGCCTCTCTGTAAATATTGAATGAAAAGCAGATGGAAAGAACTTCCTTGTATTGTACGTTCCTGGCAACCGGCCGTGGGAGTTGCTTACTGTCGCCTGACAATGCATCTGCGAAGTGCTGTTGGCCAATTTTACCACATGAGATCCTGTTCCAGAGGGCCTTGAATCTTTGGGGGAAGACTTTCTTTTTTTTTTCTCCCCCCCCCCAAATTTTTTTATTAGATTTTAACAAATGAAAACAAACATCAAAAAACATCAAAAAACAAACATAAAAGAAAACAACAATAATAAACATAAAAACAAGCATATATCCTTTTAACCTATTCATCCTTCCTGTCATTGTGGGTTGACTTCCTCCTGTCCTCCCTTCCTGCGTTCCTTGTATATCATCTTTAGTAATTTCTTGACATCATTTAACACATTTTAATTAATTAACCTCAATATCTTTTCTTATCTAAGATCATTATCATTAATTCCAACTGCCATAAACCTTATATCTATCTTCTAAGTCTACAGCCTCATTTATCTTCCAGCTTACTTCTACTCTTTAATCATACAATACTTTTTTAGATATAATTTGAATTTCTTCCAATCTTCTTCCACCGCTTTCTCCCTCTGGTCACAAAGTTTCCCGGTCAGTTCAGCGAGCTCCATATAGTCCATCATTTTCATCTGCCATTCTTCTATTGTTGGTAATTCCTCTGGGGGAAGATTTTCCATGGGGCTGCTGCTAGAAGTTAAAATCTGAAAAGTCTCCATATACCAGCAGAAGTAACCTTGCGTTTTTCTGGAACTAAATCAGCATCTACAGCTATTCCAGCTCTGAGATTTAAAAAAAAACAACAGCTACAAAGCGGCGAGGCATACAGCGACATATATGCTACCTTTGGGAAGAGCTGACCTACATCAGAGGAGGATCTTGCATCTGAGCCGTAAAGCTGCTAAGCCGCATTCTGTTCTAAGATGCACATTTCATAGTCTTGGCAGTGACCTTGCCACAGGACAATGGCTAGTTCCGATATTTTCTCACTGCCATCCTCAAAAAGGACCACTGCCTTTGCTTAGTTTGCTTTTGTTAGGGCAAATTGCAAATCCACCCCACTAGGCTGCCAACAAATAGGGCACTTTCCCCCTGCATAAGGTGTCATTGTGCAAATTGCTCAGTGCCAAGTCGGTTTGCTTATTTATTATTAAATTTATATCCCACCCTTTGAGAGCCAGTGTGGTGCAGTGGTTAAGAGCGGTAGACTTGTAATCTGGGGAACCGGGTTCGCGTCTCCGCTCCTCCACATGCAGCTGCTGGGTGACCTTGGGCTAGTCACACTTCTCTGAAGTCTCTCAGCCTCACTCACCTCACAGAGTGTTTGTTGTGGGGGAAGAAGGGAAAGGAGAATGTTAGCCGCTTTGAGACTCCTTCAGGTAGCGATAAAGTGGGATATCAAATCCAAACACTTCTTCAAAAGACCACAGGGTGGTTTGCAACACAGAACGCAAATGTCACTATATAGCACCATATCTATATAACATAGAAACCATGCACTGGGGAGGGTGAAATTCCCAAATAAAGTAACAAACTTTCTGCTATGGAAAGGCTATGTAAGTAAAGTGGTTTGTATATATATCCCTTTCAAGGTTGAAACAGTGATACGTTTGTGTCATCTCCTTTGTACAGTGCTTTTTCCGGTGTATGAGCTGACTCCTCAGGAACTTTGTTCTGGGCACAATCCAATCATTGGTCAGATCATTACAGTGGCTTCAACCTCCAAATCCAGTCCTCAACTGAATGGGCCCAGTGTTCCTGTTGAAAACTAGACTGCTTGCCTTTCAAGGAAACCAAAGTGTAAATGGAATTTGTCCTCTTTTGAGACCCGTAGGCGAAATTCACTGGCCAAATTAAAAACTGAAGAGCAGGCCAGCATGGCCCACATTTTGGCCCACAAGGCTGTCCCCCCCCCAAAACCCCACACCCACCTGTCTCATACTTGACACCATATTTACATGGCTACAAAGGAACAACTGGGAGCTTAAAGTGAGCCCCAAGTTGTTCCGATCAGCGAACCCCACTGGGACTGGCTGCACTAAGGAGTTCCCCATGGGAAACTGAAAGAGTTCCCTGTTAATGCTGATCTGCTGATTGCTGCTGTCAGCAAGCCTTCCTTTGTCCATTTACAGGTATGGTTGGAATCCAAACCACACCTGCAAATGGACTTCAGGACACCTCACTGTGACTCTCAGTTGGCAATACCAGCAAGTCCCTTTGAATGTTGACTGGTGGGCAGACCCAACCACAGGGGTGTCTTGTCCTGTTTTCACTGTGAAATATACTCGAGTGTGAATTTCATGCTCTTTATTCAGCTCCTAGTAGCAAGGAATGAAAGTTTTTCCCAAAACGTCTGCTATAAATACATTATTTACACAATGGGCCCCACGTGATTGGCTAATTCCGGGATATTCCTGTAGGCCAATCAGGTTGTGGATTCACTTCCACCTGGAGCTGGATTGGGTGGCTCCTGCGGACCAATCAGACTGCTGCATTCTGGATCCTATTGTTCTAGGACCAACCAAACTGCTGCATTCTTGATCCTATTGTTCTAGGACCAATCAGACTGCTACATTCTGAATCCTATTGTTCTAGGACCAATCACACTGCTGCATTCTGGATCCTATTGTTCTAGGACCAACCAAACTGCTGCATTCTGAATCCTATTGTTCTAGGACCAATCACACTGCTGCATTCTGAATCCTATTGTTCTAGGACCAACCAGACTGCTGTATTCTGGATCCTATTCAGCTCAGTACATAACACACTGCCTGACTCTGAGGCAAAACAAGAAGGTGCCCCCCTGTCACTACTGAAACTTCACTTACTGGGGCCACACCGCTGCAGGTTCTGGTGAGATCTCACAAGAGGTCTGGGACAGGCTTCCTCAACCTCAGCCCTCCAGATGTTTTGAGACTACAATTCCCATCATCCCTGACCACTGGTCCTGCTAGCTAGGGATGATGGGAATTGTAGTCTCAAAACATCTGGAGGGCCGAGGTTGAGGAAGCCTGGGCTAGAGATCCCTTCCAACTCTAAAACTCTTAAGATGAAAAGCAGTGCACATGCTGGGATATACCAAAGAAGGGAAGTGTAGCAGCGCTTTCAGACTCCCAAGGGCTCTTGCGGTTTTAGGGATTGTGTGTGTGTGTGTCTGTTGTACATTTCATGTATAATTGTAACCTGTTTCCCATTTCTGACCTGCTCACGGTAACCGTTGCACGCTTGGAGATGATCTCCTTTTGGATTTCTCTTTGGAGCTTTTAAAATGAAGATTGAAATTGCAGTGCCACCTTGTGGAAAGCAGTGCTCCTGTGCTTTTAACAGGAGCCTGATATACAGAAAGACAGAAAGAGAAAACACCAAGGGCAAATCAGGAAAGTAGAAGAAAAGAGAAGAAAAATAAAAAGGTCTCCATCCCTGCTCTAAACACTTGTAAAGATGCTTTAGTTTTTGGAGACTTGATAACACAAAGGTAATTCTTTTGCTTGGAGTGGGGAATATAGACAGTTGCTTTCCAAGTTACACTACTGGGAAAACCCTATTTTCTGTTACTTGCCCTAGATTGGTGGTTCTCAAACTGGGCCACACTTTCAGAATAACAATTTGCGCTCACCACACCATTTCTTGTTTTGTTTTATTGATAAGAAATACATTGGAAAACAAAGAAACAACTCCTAGCAATGCTTGATTTGTAACACAGAACATAGAATATGATCATGGGACATCCAGGCAGTATAAAACAATGCCGCTACATAAGAACACGAATCATTCCCGAAATATAATTATAAACAAGTCTCTTACATATGTACCTTAAGTATGCATGCAGACTCAGTGAGAGGTGTGAGCTTGCTTTTGTTGGGTAATCTCATTTATATTAGGTCTAATTTGAGACAGACAAACTCCCATCTCCTCATCAACACAAAGAAACCTTTCTCTTTTCTGAGAAATTCGTTTTTGTCAGAGTTGACAATCCTTGATCACAACAATATGTCATGGAGAACTGTAGAAGAATAGCAAATGCTCTTGAATATCTATCCATATTCTGCAAATAAATAAATAAAATACTTTGATACTATACTAGGGCTCAGCAACCTTTCAGCCGTGGGCCGGTCCACCGTCCCTCAGACCATGTGGTGGGCCGGACTATAGGGGGGGGGAAATGAATGAATTCCTATGCCCCACAGATAACGCAGAGGTGCATTTTAAATAAAAGCACATATTCTACTCATGTAAAAACACCAGGCAGGCCCCACAAATAACCCAGAGATGCATTTTAAATAAAAGGACACATTCTGCTCATGTAAAAACACGCTGATTCCCGGACCATCCGCGGGCAGGATTGAGAAGGCGATTGGGCCGGATCCGGCCCCCCGGGCCTTAGGTTGCCTACCCCTGTTCTATATACTATACTATACAATACCATACAATACTGAAATGTTTAAATGTTGGTTTGATTGTCCTTGAATCTTCCTGTCACACCAGTGTGGCATGCCTGTTCAAAATTTGTTTTGATGTTAGGGATGGGGGAGAAATTTGATTCAGTTTGCACCTAAAAGCAAACCTGTCTAATTCACACTTTCTGAAACAATGCTAGAACTGAAACACAGCCATCCTGGGCAGTTCTCCGAATTTTGCAGTGCAGTTCTCTAGGCAAGTAATGTGTGCAAAAATGCTCACAGGAATGAGGAGGGGGGGAACACATACAAACATGGATTATATTAAGGTAAATTGGATTTCAAAAACATTTGTGTTAGGCAATTTGCATACAAATGTGTTTATATTACGATAAATTTGCACTCAAATGCTGATGAGCTTCCAATAATAACAACCTGAAAACTGGCGTGGGAATGACGTGAAGCTAAGATTGGAAAAAAAGAGAAACTGAGAGAAACTGAAACGAACAGGTTTCCCCATCCCTAGTTGATGGTAAATTTTGTGTAAAAAGGAAAATGAATTAAACTATTTGGGTTGGAATACTGGGAAAATATCGCTTAACGGAAAGTAGATCAGTTGGGTGTCGTTCATAGAGTGAGTATTTCGAATAATTTCTTTTCTGTAACTGACAGAAAATCAGAAGTCCTTTTTATTTTTCTTCTCTTTCTACTTTCCTGATTTGCCCTTGGTGTTTTCTCTTTCTCTCTTTCTGTATATCAGGCTTCTGTTAAAAGCACAGGAGCAGAGGCAGCCAAAGAAGAAAGAGAAAGGTGGCAATGGAAGGCTAATCAGAGTGCAGCCATGTGCCACAAAGTGCGTAGCCTGGTGCCATGGAAGAGTTAGCATCCGTGCTTTATTGGGGAACATCCACCTCTCTTATGCCTTTGCTTTCCCATCACCTATAATTCTCTAAAGAGAACCGCAGGCTGGCACATGGCCTGTGGTTTGAGCGAAGGTGAATGGAGAGAAATCAAGCATTTCAATGATTAGGTGGTGCAGTTTCAAAGCTGTTCAGGGAGCCGCTGTGGATTTTACAAGGAGGTTGGCCCTGTTCCTCTGGAACTTTCTGATTTCTTGACAACTTCCCTATAGCAACAAAGGGCTCACCCACACTTCCACTTGTCCCACGCTTTCTAGTTTTTCTTTCGTCCCACCACTTACCCCTGGAAAACACACCATTTACCTCTGAATAAATAATAATAATAATAATAATTTATTATTATTAGTATTATTATTTATACCCCGCCCATCTGGCTGGGTTTCCCCAGCCACTCTAGGCGGCTTCCAACAGAACATTAAAATGCAATGATCTATTAAACATTAAAAGCCTGCCTTCAGATGTCTTCTAAAAGTCTGGTAGTTGTTTTTCTCTTTGACATCTGGTAGGAGGGCGTTCCACAGGGCGGGTGCCACTACCGAGAAGGCCCTCTGCCTGGTTCCCTGTAACTTGGCTTCTCGTAGTGAGGGAACCGCCAGAAGGCCCTCGGCACTGGACCTCAGTGTCCGGGCTGAACGGTGGGGGTGGAGACGCTCCTTCAGGTATACTGGACCAAGGCCGTTTAGGGCTTTAAAGGTCAGCACCAACACTTTGAATTGTGCTCGGAAATGTACTGGGAGCCAATGTAGGTCTTTCAAGACCAGTGTTATGTGGTCTCGGCAGCCGCTCCCAGTCACCAGTCTAGCTGCTGCATTAGTTGTAGTTTCCGGGTCACCTTCAAAGGTAGCCCCACATAGAGCGCATTGCAGTAATCCAAGCAAGAGATAACTAGAGCATGCACCTTTCTGGCGAGACAGTCCGCGGGGAGGTAGGGTCTCAGCCTGCGTACCAGATGGAGCTGGTAGAAAGCCGCCCTGGATACAGAATTAACCTGCGCCTCCATGGACAGCTGTGAGTCCAAAATGACTCCCAGGCTGCACACCTGGTCCTTCAGTTACCCCATTCAGGATCAGGGAGTCCTCCACACCTGCCCGCCTCCTGTCCCCCCAAAACAGTACTTCTGTCTTGTCAGGATTCAACCTCAGTCATAACAAACATCAGTCGGGTTTTCTGCGGGTTGGCGTTTGTTCTAATTCAGCAGCAAATGGCGTGCTTCCCCAGAGAAAGCAGCAGGGCAGAAGAAAAACCTCTCCGACCCACGCCCAGAAAACACAAGACACGTGGAAGAAAACATGGGACAAAAAGAATTGTGGATGAGTCTAAGGCAGGGGTCGGCAAGGTTTACCTCGCCTGGGCTAGTTCACTCCAGCGGAGATCTCCCCGTGGGCCGGAGCGCGCATGCATGTGAGTGCGCGCACCTGTGATTTTCGGCGTCTGCGCAGATGCGATTTCTGGTGCCGTGGAGGTGAGTCCCCACGCCACGCCGGTTTAGTGCAGTGCGCAGGGACTCACCAAGTGGGAGGCTCTGTTCGGGGGCAGCTCGGGGGGCAGTTAAATGACCCCCGTGGGCCACTTGTGGCCCATGGGCCTTAGGTTGCCGGCCCCTGGTCTAAGGTAAGGTTACCAGACGTCCCTCTTTCCCGGGGACAGTCCCCAGATTTACAAATCAGCTCCCTGACAAAATCCACTGAATTTGACTGAAGTTGAAAAGTATCCCCGGATTCATTGAAAAAAAATCTGATAACCTTAGTCTAAGGAATTTCCTGCTTTGCAGCAGAGTGCTATGAAAGCTGGCCAGGAAGGTTGTCAAATCTTATATGCCCAGAAGTGCAAAACACAAAACTGAAACCCAAAGTACTGTGAATCAGATTTCCTAAGGTTATTCACGTGTTAACAATCCACTTGGAGGGCTAATGTATGGTGGGGAGAGTGGGACTGTGTCTCCTGGCCTCACCCCTGATGCCAAGTGTCCCTGTACCCACACCTCAATTTCCATACGCCCTCCCTGCTCCACCCTTGTGACCTCCATGATTGGCAAAAGCACGTAGGCTCTATTCATAAAGGTTCTTTCACATGTTCTGGAGACCCTGCCATGCCTCAGCCGAAGGATTCCTCATCAGGAAACAACCTGTAGCCCCTGCTATGTAGTGAAGCCACAGACACAAGTTGATCTGGTGATAAGGACAAGTTGGGACTCTCAGACAAGCTTGCCAGGAGAGTTCAACCTCGGCCCTGAGCCAGTGTGAACAACAGCACCTTAAATGGCAGGTGGAAACTTGGAGATTCATTCCCCGTGTCTACATGGGATTATAATCTATCACATGACGGTGTATGTTTTCATTCCACAGAATGGGAAGTGACAGAGACAGGATGTTTGTGTTACTGTGTTCCGTGAAGTGGGACTATTGTTCTTCGTTCTTTCTCTTTGCTGTCTGATGCTAGAGAGAGAGGGAGCCATGTTGCAGTGCTCCGTGTGTGTTTACATGTAAATAAAGTAGATTAGCCAAAACGCTGAGTTGCTGAGGTCTGTTTATGCATGCTACGGAGACTCTGCGGATCCCTGAGTGTGCTGATGCTACTTGGTATCAGTCGTTGTGATGTTCGGGCAGAAGAAAGCTTTTGAAGCTCCTGAACGACTGACCAGGAGGGAGAGAACATGCCAGTCAGGCATGTGTCTCTGCCAGGGTCCTACACGCGAGTAGGATGATCCTGCCCCATGAAGAGAAGGTCAAGACTTTAAGGAACGACTCATAGAAGCGTAGAGTTGGAAGGGATCCTAAGGGAATCTCAACTAAAGCATCCAAGACAGATGGCCATCCAAACTCTTGTTTAAATTCCTTGAAAGTCAAGGTCCTCCTCGTGTGTAAGGTCCTCATCTTTGACAATAGCTGATGGAATTCAGGTGGACCCTGGGTGGGGTTCCAAACTTTTTTTGAGTTCTGTCAAACACTCATTTTCACAGCAGAGGCCAATTTCTAATGTGCAGGCTCTGGCTCTGACCTTGAGCACCCAAGATAAAACAGGTGCTGGTACTTGTGATCTCAACCCTGCTTGAAGAGAAAGAATATGTTCTCAGAGGCCTAACTTTTGTTCTGAGGCCTGAGTTGGGAAACTATTTTCTAGCACACACAAAAACCACTTTTCTTTTAAATAATATTTTATTAAAGCTTTTTCATAATACAATAAGATAAAATAAACTAATATAAACAAAAACAAAAACGGAGAGAGAGATATATAAAAGAAAAAACAGGGTCCTCTCTCAAAAATAACTTGACTCACACAGAAAATGGTGGACCCAACTCTCACCTGTGAATTTTCCTTTCTTCTCCCAGTCTCTCACCTTGGGAGGTCTTCCCTTTGTGTGTGTGTAATACTTGCACCCCTAAAACGGCCCAGAGCAGAGGACACCAAAAGAAAACAAAAAAATGGGTGGGGGGACAGAAATGAAAGAGAAAAGGAGAAAAATAAAAGGACTTTCGATTCTCCATCAGTCAGTTACATAAAAGAAATTACTACAAACATTCACTCTAGAATTACATCCAACAGATCTCCTTTTCGTTAGGCAATATTTTCCCAATCTTCCGACCCAAACGTCTCAGATTAAATCATTTTCCTTTTCATGCAAAAAGTCCAAAAGGGGGTCTCTAATTCTTGCCATTAATAAATGCCAGCAATGGTTTCTCTCTAGCTTTCTTGACACGTGTCAGACTGAAAGAGTTTCTGGAACAATGCAGTAAAAAAAATTATCTATAATATGCCTTCTGCCTCATCCTCTGCTTGCCTGGAATTTATGTTTCTTTTTCCCCCCTTTTTAATTTTATTTTTATTTTGCATACATAAAGAAAAATAAACACACAAACATACAAACTAATACACAGACATACAGACTGAGAATAAAATACATCATTCTTATAGTTTTCACAATATAATCTTCACACATAAATTTATAATTTCATAGACAAATTAAGATTATTATTAGTAATATATATCCTAATATTATCAAAGTTTCATTAACCGTTCCTTTTTTGAAGAAAGAAAGTAAGTTACAAACATTATATATATGTAGCTGACTTCCTTATTACCACTCTTCACTAGCAATGTACATAATTATAACTAAATAATTTATGTTTCTTTTTATCAGGGTCCATAGCTTCCCATCAGATTCTCAAAAGAGTTTGCGACCCAGAAAAAGTTGAAACACCCACTTATCGTAATCCAGCACTCTAAACAGGAACAGCTTTTCTACCCTGACTTTTCTTCATGGTTTTTCAGAGCTCAAGTGTCAAGATTTCAGATTACTATTCCAGGTATCTATCTGCTGAAAATTCAAAATGTTTGCCATTTTTGGTGAGGTATTTTACATTTCCGTGCGCTTTGACAGTAACCTCTTTCAACAGAGAAATAAAAGCTCACACTTCATTGCGGATTCCAAGAACCGGCAGAATACTGCTGGTTGCGGGTCGGGGTTTGTGTCAGGTGTCAAGTGCTGTGAGGTTGGCGACGTGTTTCAGCCCATAATAAAAAGGTTCTGAAAAAGAGCGGGGGAACTGCAAAAATTGTGTGAAAAGAGCGGGAAAACGACTAGCAATCCCAGGAGCCTTTGCAACTACAGTCCCACAGCCTAGAACTTTGGAGTACCAGTCATGCCAGTCTGGTAAGTGCTTCTGGTTTTTTTAAAAGGGGTTTTCCGAAGTTTCCACAGGGTATTTGTAGGCTTTTTATATGGTTTTCCCCATTATGCATTATTTCCCATGTATGCATGGTAACCTCCAAATAAGCGGTGAGACGCCTGTATTAAAAAACAAAACAAGGTAGAGACCCTGTCATCTACCTAGAAAAGCCTATTGGAACAAAAATGTATTCAGTTGGTTCTGGGGAAAATGTGGATATTGTAGAAGAAGAAGAAGAAGAGTTTGGATTTGATATCCCGCTTTATCACTACCCGAAGGAGTCTCAAAGCGGCTCATATTCTCCTTTCCCTTCCTCTCCCACAACAAACACTCTGTGAGGTGAGTGGGGCTGAGAGACTTCAGAGAAGTGTGACTAGCCCAAGGTCACCCAGCAGCTGTATGTGGAGGAGCAGAGACTCGAACCCGGTTCACCAGATTATGAGTCCACTGATCTTAACCACTACACCACACTGTAGAGGGGCTTGTAAGGGTACAATTGATCCCTGGACTTGAGGTTCTGTGTGCCTTCCTTACAGGGTTGCTGTAGGAGTACAGCTGCAATAATAAATGTGAAGTTTTCGAAAGCACAATATAAATGTCAAATATTGTTTCACACTGAAGAGCAGCCTTCCCCCTCCCCTCGATGCACCGAGCAACCACAGTCTAAACTTTAGGAAGGCCAATCGGTGCTTGGAATTGAAGGGATCAGCTGGCAACTCATTTTTCCACCTAGGCTATTTGCATTGCAATGAGATACTCGACAAACAGACAAAAGTATGTGTAACTCAACGGTAGCTATGAACGAGGGGCTAGCTTTAAAGGAGGGAGAGGAGGAGGAGGGAGGGAAGAAAGATACCATCTCAGCAATATTGGTACTTTTGATAAACTTGTTTTATTTAATTCCACAGTCTGAACATATGTTCTATCAACCCTTCTGCGAGCGTCGAAATTGCATTTTTCATAGCGATGCTAAGGGGTGCGTGATTAATGCAGGATGGGAGGTGTGCTCACAAATCCTGTTATCAGATAATGGGATTAGCACGCATACCTCCCGAGCGCCGCCGCCGCTTTGAAAAATTTATTTCCGAATCTACATATTCAGCTACACAGAACCAGCCACATTATGGGCATAACAAATAAAAGTGCTGGGGAAGCAGTTGGAAGAGCCTCTATCGTGATTACGTTTGCTGCCGCCGCCACGGCAGCAGCAGCAATGAGAGACTAAAATCGGAGGCGAGACACAGCACTGTCTCTCTTTCTCTCTCTCTCAGGGCTGCTTCACGTTATTGCTAACGCGGAAGACAAGTTTGCCAATTGTCTGCGATACCTTGGCTTGAAAATACCATAGGGGTGGAATGTGCATCTGAACTCCAAAAACAAATGGCAGACACACACCCGAGAACTGGGAGCAGGGCATTGCTGCCTGTTCTGGTCATGGCTCAGTAGCATAGCGCTCTCAACCTGCTTCCTATTCCTCCAAGAAGCTCGGGGGTTTTGTGCACGATTCTCCTACTCACCACTTTGTCCTCAAAATAAAGTAGGATAGGCTGCGATACAGTGACAGACACAAAGTCGCCCAGGCCACGTTTGCACTGTACATTTAAAGTGCTGTGATACCACTTTAAACAGTTGTGGCTTCCCTCAAAGAATTCTGGGAGCTGTAGTTTATTAAGGGTGCGGGTGGTTGTTAGGAGACCTCTCCCCCTCCCAGAGCTACAGTTTGCAGAGTGGTTTAAGTAGGAAGGCAGGGTGTAGAAGGGTTGCCAGAAAGTAAGGTGAAGCGTCGCCCTCCAAAGGTTGAGGCTGCAATCCTATATACCAGTGGTTCCCAATTAGCTAAGTACTGTAAAGGTAAAAGTAAAGGGACCCCTGACCATTAGATGACTCTGGGGTTGCAGCGCTCATCTCACTTTACTGGCCGAGGGAGCCAGCATACAGCTTCCGGGTCATGTGGCCAGCATGACTAAGCTGCTTCTGGTGAACCAAAGCAGCACACGGAAACACCGTTTACCTTCCCGCCAGAGCGGTACCTATTTATCTACTTGCACTTTGACGTGCTTTCGAGCTGCTAGGTTGACAGGAGCTAGGACCGAGCAACGGGAGCTCACCCCATCACGGGGATTCGAACTGCCAACCTTCTGATTGGCAAGCCCTCAGCTCTGTGGTTTAACCCACAGCGCCACCCGTGTCCCCTAGCTAAGTGCTGTAGACCCCTGTTTTTCTAAAACCAAGCCAGAGACCCTCTACTTTCGAAAAGAAGAAGAAGATATATTTGTGGTAGTTTTTGCTGTGTGCCACGGACCCCTGGGTGGACCCCTCAAGTGCTCCATGGACCACCAATTGTGGGCCATGGCTATATTCTTTTGCACGCCACCTCGATTTCCGAGCTGTATGAGCTTCCAGGGGTTTCAGTTGCTTATGCAGGGTTCATTTTCCTTGGAAGTAGGGACAGCAGTGACTGTGATGTCTTTAGGATACAGCATACAGGCAGTGGCCATTTTAGGCATGCTCCAGTGTGACAACGGTCAAGAAAACTTTTTTGTTTTGTTTGAATATGTACGGTATGTTAAAATGAGTTTAGAGACTAAGGGAACTTCCAGACTATTGCATACCCGACAACTGTCCTGTTTTAAGCGGGACACTCCCGATCACAGAAGTCCATTCCAGCTTCTGTTTGGGTCCCAGAATGTCCCAGTTAAGACGGGCACCCTGGCGTGACCCAGGTGATGAGCGCCAGAGCGTCTTCCAGGATCGCTTTGGCAGCCGTCAAACCCAAAGCAGCTCTGGGAAGCTGCAGCCTCGGTGGGGGGGAAAGGTGTGGGGAGGGGAGCACGAGGGAGAGCAGGCAAGGGAGAAGGTGGGTGGGTAGGTGGCAGTGGCGAGTGCGAGCAGGCGAATGACAGCAGGATTGTGTGTGTGTGTCCCGATTTGCCCTCACTAAATGTTGGGATTTTGGGGGTGGGATTCAATCACATACTGGAAAATTCAGGCTGCACAATTAAACCTGATGTGGAGCTCTTGTGCAACAACCAAAATACTGGTATGTTTGTTCTGCACAGAGATGCCCGGGCAAATTTACTAAGACCAATAATTCACAAAATGGTTGGTACTTCAGCAGAGTCTCATCTTGCCCTAATCTTGCAAGACAATGATCCTTACATAACCTTGCAGGTGGCAAGCTTCTTAAACTCCGTTTTGTCCCAAAAAAGGCGAAATGGCCAATTACATAACTACTAAAGGTCTTTCGCCATTTTTTCCTTTTTAGATCGCAGTTTTAATATGATGGTTACTTTTGACGGCAGTGGTACGATATTCTGCTACTGTGGTATCTCCATATTTCTGTGTTATATGGTTTGTTTTATGTATGTTTACGTTTATGTTTATATATTTATATGGGCTTATAGCCGCAATAAATTTCTATTCTATTCTGGTATGTTTGCAGGGAAAATCCACCAGAAAGCGCAGGATAAATGGATGCTATGTTGTCTAACCTCTCCAGAAACAAATCAGATTGTAAATAGCCAGTGTCACCACATCTCTCTGCAAACAAGCCAGAATGAATGATCAATTTAGAGGCTGTATGGAAGTGACCTCACAACTGGGCCTTGAGAAGGAGATGGCCTCGATAATATTTGCTGCCGTAGCTTTTCTTTTTTGGCTAGCTTCTGTAAGCTAAAGATGTACCGAATATCTACTTCCACTAAGAGGAGCCCTAGGCCTGGAACTCAGCCTTCTCTTCTTCCTTTTAAATAGAAGACAGTAGGGCAGATGGAAGTGGAGGAAGCACTTTTTTATTTTCCGACTGCAGCATAAATAGAATTAATGAGTTGCTTGTGAGTGCAAGTGATTTTGCATGGTTTTTTTTTTTACAGGAGCTTGCAGTGTGGCAACGAAGAGTGCCTGGGCACTTAAAGGCAGAGGAAAGATATAGAAGCAAATGCAATTTTGAGTCTTACTAGCAAATGTAATTGGACATCTTCCTAGCCTTGGTACTCAGCGAAGCCTGTTTTCAGAAAGGTTCTTCTGTATACAAACAGCGAAGCCTGTTTTCAGAAAGGCTCTTCTGTACTTAGTCCTAGACGAAAGGAAAGACAGACAGGCCCGAACTATCTAAAATATTATCTGCAAATGGAATGTAGACTTCCAGACAATAGATTTCACCAACAACTTGTGGACATGAGAAATTATTGGTCTGCAATTTATTTTGAAAGTTGTTCTTAGTAACAGGTTGGAAATAGCTAATGGAAAGTACAAGAGAGCCTGAGCTTATAAACTTTGGTATACCTCCGCATTGACATTAGTTGTCTGATAAAACTGAATAATGTGCGCCTTATAGCAGGTGGAAGGGCACTCTTGCCAGTTCTGGGATTCCAAATATTTTGTTTCTCCCCGTATCACTGAAATGTGATATGGACTGAGATCAGGATGACAGAAGCTCTGTAAAGGGAAATGGGAGGGATTCACCAGCAAATTTTTCTGCTCTGTTACCATCCTTTTCTTCACCCCTCTTGCCATCTTCCTGATTGCTCCCAAGCTCAGACCTCATGCCTATTGTAGATATTAATATTGTGCAGTTTGAAGCAACTGGAATCAAGAGAACTGACTCCTCCTTCTGGAAGAAATCATTGTCCAGTCCCATAAAAAATTATTCAAACTTTTACTTGCAGAACTCTTCAGAAACAGAACATAAGCATCAAAGATGCATCTAAAATATCCCTATAATGCCATGTGCTGTCCAGCACAGGCTCAGCATCTTAGAAAATATGAAATAATTCAAACAGACCTAAAGAAGCAGAGACTTGTCTCTCCCCACAGCATCCATTTTCCCTGGATCTGTTTTCTCACACACTCAGAGAGGGTCATTTACATGTCCTTACTTCCACAGAGTTTGGGACAAAAGACTTAAAGGCAACTTCCTTCAAAATGGAGACTTGCAACTCAATACCTTTGTCACTTGATCAAAGGTTACAACACTCACCTGTTAGCCAGCAGAAAACAACAGTTAATTGTAACAGTTGTGGTTCACTGCAGAAACCACTATGTTATAAGTTCTAGTATCTTGATACTTCATATATGGTATGTACTTCTATAGCACAATTGTTTATATAATTTCAATTTGTTAAAATATGTTGAATTACGACATTATATTCATTTATATTACTTAGAATATGTACAACTGATGAAGCCCATGAGAGCGAAACAAGGCATTATTCCGGAAATCCTTATCAACTGTGGAACTGTAGTAGGCTCCAATTTGGACTTTATGAACATATGTGGAACAGAAACTAGCAGGTATTTGGTCTTTATGAATGAACAGATCTATTGGGACTTGCGTCTATATTATTGCACTTTATGTGTTGTTTATGTGCAAGATAAACATTTGATATTGTGATAAGAATATATAGAAGAGTATTGTTTATGTGAATGCACAGCCGGTTACATCTTGCGTGTTTGTCGAATGTACCGGTATTTCATGTAACGCAAGGTTTGATGTTGTTTTGCTAGCTATTGCAGCCAGCCAAGTGCTCGATAACCAAGTAAACAGTAAAAGCAGGGGATTCCTACCCTGGTCGAATGGGCTGCAGCTGCATGTCAGCTTGGCGGGTTGCACAGTTTTCCAGGCCTGGGAGGGAGAGCTCTTACATTTGCATCTTCAGAACTGACCTCTTTCCTTCCAATTCTATGATTCTATATGTATGGTCTAGTTGAGATTCCTGCATGCCAAAGGGTTGGACTAGAGGGTCGTTGGGTAATCTTGGACCAGTCACTGCCTCTCAACCTAGCCTACTTCCCAGGGTTGTTGTCCATATAGGAGAAGAAGAAGAAGAAGGAGAGTTTGGATTTGATATCCCACTTTATCACTATCCGAAGGAGTCTCAAAGCGGCTCACAATATCCTTTCCCTTCCTCCCCCACAACAAACACTCTGTTTGTAGGGCTGAGAGACTTCAGAGAAGTGTGACTAGCCCAAGGTCACCCAGCAGCTGCATGTGGAGGAGCGGGGAATCGAACCCGGTTCACCAGATTACAAGTCAACTGCTCTTAACCACTACACCACACTGGGAGAACAATGTACACCGCCTTGTGCTCCTTGGAGGAAAGGCGGGATAAAAAAAATTGACAAATAACATTCAGATTCAAACTGAGTCATTGTGTGACCGCCATTTTCCCATCCCAAAAAACCAGGAATTAAGTCATGTATATAGAAGACATTTCTCTAAGCTGCGCACTGCATATCCTTTGTGATAGCTTTCCCACTACTGTAGCTCTGAATTACATTATTGAAGTCCCTCTGTGTCGCTAGATGGCCACTAGAGGGCAGGGTTGAATTTGGATAAGGAAAGAAAGAAATAAGACTGTAGAAAGAATGAGTACTATTGAGTATTAGAGAATCCCGCTTGACCAGGAAGATAGAAAGAAAAGCTCTAATTGATTTTCAACAGGTAAAATCTCTAGGAAGCAGCTGTCTGTGATAAAAGGCAGGTAGAACCTGTGGCTCTCTGTGTTCTTGGCATATCCAGTGAAGTTCTGGATTGCAGATCTATTGCTGGATGAGCCATCAGTTATGATCTGGGCTATAGCACCATTAGATATCAGAGAGGCAGAGCTTGATTCTGGTTTACAATGTGGTGCACTTTGTGAACAAAGAGGAGGCAGTCTTGATTCCAGCGGAAATGAACTTTATGGGCAAATTTCTATTTTCCCACATAGAAATCCAGTTTTTAAAATCCAGAATTTCAACTGCTCAGATACTGAAATTTAAATTCGGAATCCTGAGTACATTAATGGATGTATTTGTGTGGGTGCATAGATGGCCATATATCAGTGGCAAAAGGCATATATTTTCGGGTGCTCAATTTTGATTCGTCTGACCATGTGAAATCACACTTTCAAATGTTGAAAATGTGGGGCGGTGGGGGTAGGCAGGGGAGCCTAGGCTGCAATCCTAAACACATTTCCCCAGGATTTAAATCCAGCAAATTCAATGGGTCTTGCTTCCAAGTAAACATGAAATTATGTCCATTGATGTCAATAGCTCTACTCTGAGTATGACTGCTACCACCCATAATTTATGAAAATAAAATAAAATATGATAAATATGATTTAGTGACATCTGGAGGGCTGAAGGTTCCCCTAATAATTGCTCTTCCATTGTAAACTTTATCTTTGACTTCATTTAGTAATGTTTTATTTTGATATATTTTATATAATATTTTATTTTCCTGTGAATTATGTTGCTTTCTATTTGACCTCCTTCTATAACGTTTTATTTTAGATCGTTTTATTTGATGTTTTAATGTAGGATGTAAAATGTTTTGAGATTCCCCTCTCCCCTTAAAAATATGAAGCAGTAGAAAAACGAAATGAATAAATGATAAATGAATCTAATGTGCTCAAAACTATTAAGTCAACATACTAACTGTATTTACACAAATAAGTAAATAGTAATTCAGTAATTAGGACGAGGATTCTTAAAAGGTGCATCCATATCACAGTTTATTGTGGATTCAATGCTGCTCATGCCTGCATGAATGTTGGTGGTTCGATCCCACCCAGGGACAGCTGTGGGCAAGATTTCTGAATTGCAGGGGGCTGGACTAGATGACCCTCGGGGCCCCCTTCCAACTCTACAATTCTATGAGTCTATGTTTTTCCTCAGCCTCTATGCAACGTCCTCATCAAAATGCCATTCCATATCGCTCCTCCCTCAGATTTACTGCTTCAACGTGTGTTTTTTTACTTACTGGATTTTCAGCAGAAGCTCTAAATCCAGATTAAAATGGGGAAATGATATGGGCATTTGGTTGAGGACAATGTGTGGATGCTCCATAAACCTTGAAAGCATGAGCAGGCAGCACCAAGTCCACAATAAACTGCCTTCTGGAAGTGCCCCAGAACTGCAGGGCTGGAGGACTATTTACTACCATACCCAGAAAAATACTCTAATCATAACCCCAAAAGTCTAGACAAACGAGTCTTTGCTTGGTGCTGAAATGACAAAAAGTGGCTTCTGTAATTTCCACGGCGGAATTTCTTCCTCGGTGAAAGCTGTTAAATTTTACCACCCATTTTCCCCAGCTACAGAAGGAGCTTCAAGGACCACATACAACAGTGTGGCCTTGCTGTGTGTAATTGCCTATAATTGCATTGAAGGCACTGAACATTACAGTCTCGGAAACTCAGGCGTAACCTTTGTTATTGACACATATTGATCGCATGTGCTGGAGCCCCGCAGGCTACTGGGAGGGGGAGGGTCTCTTAACTCTGCTCTGTTGCCTATACACCTCACACACCTCAGACCCACTCTGACAATTTGCAGAGACCGCGGCAAGCCACATATGCTGCTCCCTGGGGGTTTCTGTCTTTTGCGCAGCAGTTGCGAATACTTTACAGTGTTGCGCAGTCTCCATTTCCCCCAAACAGTGAGAAATTTTCAGGGGCAGTCAGGGTGGATTTGATTTAAATCAAATTGATTTAAATCACGATTTAAATCACTAGTCAGTAAGGCTTGATTTAAATCACTAGTCAGTAAGACTTGATTTAAATATTTTTTTTACAGAAAGACTCGTTCTTGCTGGTATAATCTTAATATTTATAACCATATGAAGGTTTCATTTTTAGAATAATAAATTTTCAGAGTAGTTTTTACAGTTATATCAAAAATTACTGATTTGGTTATACTACTAGACATACATAGACAGATAATTATGAAATTATGGTGAGGTTTAATAAGTTAACTGTTTATATTTGGACAACTTTTCTGCTTTACTTTATTGGAAGGAGAAAAATAATCATTTCCTTAATAACCATTTAAACAATTTATTTAACTAAAACAATAACATGATAGCATATGTATCCATGTTTGTTAACTGATGTGGTTAAACATTTTTTTAAAAAAAACTTAGACTGAGTTTTAGCACACTTGATAAACTTAAAACAAATCCTTATTTCCTGATGAATAGCCTTTGGACTACAATGTAACTTAAATAGAAGACTATATTTTAGAAAGATTTTTCCTCCAAAAGCATTTTATTTTAAAAATCCAATTTAAATAAAAAAAATCCGATTTAAATCAAAAAATCCGATTTTTTTTTTTTAAATCATTGATTTTTATCCACCCTGGGGGCAGTGTTACTCAGGTTTCCTTTCCTGTGAATATGAGAGAGAGTGCACAAGGGACATGTAGTTTTGGTAGAATTTATTTATTCGCGACTATAAACGAGAATAAAGATGTTTGGTGAGCATTCATATTGATTTGTTTTCAGCAAGGTTAGACATTTGCTACTTACTGAGTGTTCATTCTGATTTAAAAGCAGGGAGGTTATATGGCATTGGGTCAAACAATTGTTACCTCTCGCTTTCTAGTGCATTTTCACATCACTTTCCTGAACTGCAAAAAGTCTTATCTTTGGGGGGAATTGGGTTTGTTGCCCAAGACGTACCCATAAACTGTAATTGCACAACCTGAACTTGCCAGTATGTGACTGAATGCCACCTGAAAACAGCGGCAGTCTGTTGTTGTTGTTGTTGCTGCTGCTGCGTGTCGAGGTCCCCAAGCCACACCCAGAATAAATTCACACTTCAGACATTATTTTTGTTTGGGTTTTTGGCATGATTTAGGCCACAACTTTATTAAAATACAAATCATGTGAGTGGTTGCGTAGGCATTGGTTCAGACTAGCTGTCCGACGGGACAGAGCTGACCACGTGTTAGCAAAGGGAAATCCCATCTGGGGAGAGTTATGGAGGCTGGGAGCAGAGCCCTCCCTCTCCCCAGAGGTTCCCAGGGGCTCTTGCGTGGCCCTGTCCCCCAACTGGGGGTTCGGACAAAAGCATGTTGAGCCCCTGGATTCCTTTAACGGAATTCCCATCACACCATCATCACTTTGGAGGGCGACCGCCCTCCCAGCAACCAACATAACCAATGCCTAACCGCCAACCTTACAAGTTGTGACTAGTTGCTATGTAGTAGGCTATGTAGTTCAGTCGTTCAGTCGTGTCCGACCCTTCGTGACCCCATGGACCAGAGCATGCCAGGCACGCCTATCCTTCACTGCCTCTCGCAGTTTGGCCAAACTCATGTTAGTAGCTTCGAGAACACTGTCCAACCATCTCATCCTCTGCCGTCCCCTTCTCCTTGTGCCCTCCATCTTTCCCAACATCAGGGTCTTTTCTAGGGAGTCTTCTCTTCTCATGAGGTGGCCAAAGTACTGGAGCCTTAACCTCAGGATCTGTCCTTCTAGTGAGCACTCAGGGCTGATTTCTTTAAGAATGGATAGGTTTGATCTTCTTGCAGTCCATGGGAACCAAATGGCACCAGCCAATCCGCCAGATGGAAAAATTCCTACTAGGCCCCTGCCCAACAGCAGACGACCCCATGACAGGCAATAGCAAGGTCAATACAGAGGCCTAATAAAACAGGGAGGGAAGGTGGGTGATCCAAAGCACGTAGCCAAGAGGAAGGTCACACAATGTGCTGACCAATATATAGGACGCTGGGCTGTCCACCACAAATTGCAACATATAAATCTCCCCAGCGACACCACCAGGTGCAATCCAAGCTGTGGCCAGCTACCAACTCACCCCAGCTACAGGGGAGGTGGCTTGCTAGCCCCCACCGCATAGGGAGAACACGCTTTGTGGCAGGCTGCTGCTGCTGCTGTTGTTAAAATTTGTATACCACCGTTCACCTGAAGATCACAGGGTGCTTCACAACATAAAAATACAAAATGAGAACACAAAATACATAAAAACAAAACAAAAGCATAACACCCCCTCCCACATACAATTAGCATATGCAGATGTGACACAAATCTTATCCTCTTTATTGAGGGACACAGTTCACAGTTCCTCTCTTTCTTGCAGCTGTTTCAAGTGGCTATCCTTCTGCAGTCCATTGAGCATTTTCATAACACTGTAGTCCTAAATTCCCTGCTAAGAAAAAAAGTTGCCACATTTTGCAACTTTCAGCGAGTCGTAGGGGAGCATTAGGTAAGTACATATTGCAGAGCTGTTGGCATCATGACCCTGGGGTCAGAGTCATCATCTTCAGGGGGGCAAGGACTCTGAAGCAGAAACATGCCCCCCAGAGGAGCCATCGGTGCTTGTGTCCTGGGCCTGATGGTACAGCATTGTAATCCTCAGACTTTGGACTCAGCTACATTAGTCAATGTACTGGACACGGGTGGCGCTGTGGTCTAAACCACTGAGCCTCTTGGGCTTGCCGATCAGAAGGTCGGTGGTTCGAATCCCTGCGACGGGGTGAGCTCCCGTTGCTCGGTCCCAGCTCCTGCCAACCTAGCAGTTCGAAAGCACGTCAAAATGCAAGTAGATAAATAGGTACCACTCCGGCGGGAAGGTAAACGGCGTTTCTGTGCGCTGTTCTGGTTTGCCAGAAGTGGCTTAGTCATGTTAGCCACATGACTTGGAAGCTGTCTGCGGACAAATGCCAGCTCCCTCGGCCAGTAAAGCAAGATGAGCGCCGCAACCCCAGAGTCGTCCGCGACTGGACTTAACGCTCAGGGGTCCCTTTACCTTTACCTTTTACATTAGTCAAATTGTTGTTGTTTAGTCATTTAGTCGTGTCCGGCTCTTTGTGACCCCATGGACCAGAGCATGCCAGGCACTCCTGTAATTAGTCAAATTACAATGTTATAAATGTGTTATAATACCGTAGCAGCAGATGGCGCTGTAGAGCTGAAAATGCAACTCAATTATATTTTCCATTGTGAGCTTTACAACAGCTTTTCTCATAGTGTTTTTAGAGCGTCTTTTTTTCTAGCTGTGTAGATCTAGTCTTAGAAGACTCCAGTGCCAAAGGCCCAGTCAGACCAGAGTTTCTCCTGTCCTGTCACAGTAGGTGATAGGACCCTAAGTTGGGGACAAACAGCAGACGTTCTTACAAAGCAGCAGGAATACAAATGATGGCTCCGGACAGAGGATGTAGCTCAGTGGTAGAGCATCTTAAAACAGGTGTGGTGAAATCAAGAATGTGCCCATCAGCTTTCATTGCCATATTTCCATATTTCCATCTCTAAGTCACTGTGGTCCTGGGGGAAGATATCTGCCCGTATTCAAACATGAAACAAAAATTGCATGTTAAATATATACAAACAAACACACCATATTCCATGTTTCTTTTTAAAAAATAAAATAATTTATCAAATTTCAGAAACACATGAAAACCTCTAGGAAGGCAAAACACAAAATGTATAAAAGGGCACCCACATAGAGAGAAGGGATGAGGACAAAGGGGGCACCAGACATATATTTTATGGTCTGCATGGACTTATTAACATCTTCCTTTCCTTTTCCCTTTTTAACTTAGTGGAACTACGATACGATACGATAATCTTTATTGTCATTGTCCCATACAGAACAACGAAATTGAGAATCTACATCAAACATACAAAAACCGACAAGCCTACTATCCAGAAAATGCCTGTCGACTCATTCCCCATCCCGCCTATGCATAATTAACCTCCTAAAACTTTAATACCCTACCATGTTAGCCCCCTAAAAACTCTGATGCCCCACAACTAAATACAGACTGCCTTACACTGCGTTTAAAGCCAAAATCTTTTTTGGATAGAAACTATTTCTTAGGCGGCTAGTCCTTGTCTTTATAACCCTGTACCTTCTTCCAGAAGGCAGAAGCTGAAAGAGATCATTTCCGGGGTGTGCACTATCCTGCACTATCTCTGCAGCTTTCTTATAGCACCTGGAAGCATAGATTTGATCCAAGGTGGGAAGAGTGCACCCAGTTATTCTCTCCGCAGTCTTTACAACCCTGGACAGCATTGTTCTTTCCCTGACCGTGCAACTCCCAAACCACACACACAGACCATAGGTTAATACACTCTCAACAGTACAGTGGTAAAATGCCATCAGCAGGTCCTTTGAGAGATTCTTTTTCCGGAGGATTCTCAGAAAATATAACCTCTGCTGTGCTCTCTTCATCAGGTTTTTGCTGTTTGCTCCCCAGGTTAGGTCATCTCTCAACTCCATTTCCAGAAATTGAAACACCGAGACCTGTTCCACACACTTCCCCTGTTGTAGAAAAATCTGCCCTTATTCCCTTATGGGGTACACAAGAGCCCTTGCAAGTTCCCTGCAGGTTCTCCATCGGTAGGAGTAAAAACAGAGGCCAACCAGAGAAAAATTGAGAAGCAAAGCCTTTATTTTCACTGTTGCAACAGGGTGCTTTCCTCTCACACATGAGCAGGAAAAGAACCTAGAACAATGGTCAGCAAGCTCATATATAGACTTTGAAATTCCCCCCCTTCTGCTCAAGACCACCCCCCTATGCATCATACATACATCACAAAAAGGGGTGTAACGCAGGACCACCCCTCAGATACATCACAGCTACATCATAGAAAAAGGCGGTCTCCAGCTCAGCAGAAATCTTGAGTTGTTTACCTCCTGTCTGCCACTTCATATGATAATGTCTTATCTGATTGCATTTCCTGGGCAGTCTGGCCATTCTTTTGTTATTATAACCACTAATTCCTGAATCTAGGTCACAGGTCACAGGCCCTGTCCATAGGAGACAATGGGGAGCTTTTCCCACTCCCTTCCTCCTTGGAGAGAAACACCTGGTCAGTTCTTGAGAGTCAAAATGGTGCCAGGAGTCAAAATGGTTTCAGGACTGTGCTCTTCAGACATGAGGCCTGTCTTTCTGTGCTGCTCCCAGACACCCTGGCCCCAGTCACCCCTCTCTGCTCATGTCCCAAATAGTATACTGGGGTCCCAGTCACCCCTCTCTGTTCATGTCTCGACTAGTGTAATGGGATGTTTTAAAAGGAAGCTCCCCCCCCCCCGAAATTCCCACAACACCCCTCAATAATAAGTGGCTGAATATTCAATTTACATTTCCTAAAGTCCACAATAATCTCTTTTGTTTTCTTTAAGTTAAGGAGTAAGTTGTTTTCCCTGCACCACTCCGCCATCTGTTCCACTTCATTCCTATAGGCCGCCTCCCCCTCTCCATATCCCATGCTTCGGATACTTCACTGCAAAAGAGAAATTCCAAGCAAACAAATTTGCAAATCGAGAATGCCAAACTGTTGAGTTAAACCAAAGGCCTCGCTTAGCTTGGCCAAAATATCTCCAGGGTGTTCACAAAGTACGGTAGCTTGATTCGGGAGGGGACAATCAAGGATCTCCAGACAAAACTACCCTGTCAACAACTCCATCCGCTTCTCCCTCTCCTTCTTCCAGCACCATCCTGGCGTTCGTGGCACAAACGGTACAGACTCCTGCAGGCCGTTGCACAGAACCCTGAAATCCACCCAGTGACTTCTACTGATGCGGAGCAGGGTCAGGACAAGAAATGGCATCCCTGATTTGCACTGAGCTTCCACACACCCAAAATTCTACTGAGCATCACATAGGGAGTTGCTTCTGCCCTTGCAAAACCTTCCATGCTTTTACTTCTTGCTCTGCACATAAACTTCATCTAGACCTCAACTCCCAAAGTTCATAAAAAATGGGATCTTCTTACTAGGTGAACAAATACAGTCAGTAATGCCGCTAAGGACAGAAACCTTTGATAAATATTGTTGTTCATGTGGGCAAAAAAAGAGAGAAAAAGAAGAGCGAAATCATTTTTTTTCATTTTGTAGCTCAGACATCCGTGCTGAGTGCTACATAATCTTTGGATTCATGTGTCGGACAATTACTGTCTAATTAATTAATCATCTGATAATTAAAATGACCTCCTTTGGGCTGATACCCGATCTGCGCGAGGTTCAAAGGAAACTTGACACATCGTGTTGTGTCCTGTTCCAGCATGACCTACAGGCATGTTATCGTGTTATGTCAAATCTGGTTTTCCACAAGGAAAGCAAGCCAAGGTACAAATTAAAGGAGGCAGGGGAGGAAGGGCACAGCTGCACGGGATTAGAAACTGTGTAACTGGTCCTTCTACCTGGCAGAACGCATACATCAGGAAAATCCCAAGAGCATCCGTGCACAAAGCGTGGGATGGTAACGGCTGAGGGTATTTGTTTTGCTACGGCTATTGTACCATGGTAGGTAAAGTAGATTTTGCATGCCAATTAAATTAGCTAAGCCACTGTTATGGACTACAGCCACCATAGGTGGTGTTTCAATGGGGCAAGCGGAAGTTGCAGATTGTTGGCGCTTGCGAAGAGGGAGCATCACACAGGTGTTCGCAAGTGCCACAGGTCAGCTGATTAGTGGTGCCCAGCCACATCTTTACCTGCCCTCTGCCTGACGTCAAATAGGACATCAGAGGTGGGTTGTGGGCCAAATGGAAAGGCAAAACCAGGCTTATTAGGCTCACAGGTTAGCATTTCTCCTGTTGACTTAGGCCAATAGTCTTCAGCCTTCCCAGATCCACCTTCGACTTTGACCGATAAGGGGCTAACTTTTAATTCACATCACCTACACATTTTAACACAGGCTTCCTCAAACTCGGCCCTCCAGATGTTTTGAGACTACAATTCCCATCATCCCTGACCACTGGTCCTGCTAGCTAGAGATCATGGGAGTTGTAGGCCAAAAACATCTGGAGGGCTGAGTTTGAGGAAACCTGTTTTAACCCTTTATCTGGGCTCCTTCCTTCCTTCCTTCCTTCCTTCCTTCCTTCCTTCCTTCCTTCCTTCCTTCTATCCATATGGTTATAATGCAACCTGCTTGAGGTTGGTTCAGACCAGACATAGGCAAACTTGGCCCTCCAGATGTTTTGGGACTACAACTCCCATCATCCCCGACCACTGGTCCTGTTAGCTAGGGATGATGGGAGTTGTAGTCCCAAAACATCTGGAGGGCCGAGTTTGCCTATGCTTGGTTCAGACCATTGTAAATCTCAGCTCCCCAGGTGACAGGTGCTTAGAGTTGCCATATTTCAAAAAGTAAAAACCAGGACACCCCTAAAGCTTCTTCTTCTTCTTTTTGAAAACCCGAAAGTTGATGAGATTTTTTAAAGACAAACCCCAAAGCACCGCCTTTTGGACACCCCCCCCCCCCGGGCGTCAATTCCGTCTTTGAAATCCCGGTAATGTGCTGTCATGTGTTGATAGCATACAACTATCTTTTCCAAGCAGGTGCCCTGAATATATATATATATTGGCTTGCAGCTCCCATCACTCTCCACCATTGGCCACGCTGACTGGGGCTGATGGGATTAGCAGTGCAAAACATCTGAACCAGATTGGAAACAATTGCTCCAGGAAGCCAACCAATCAATGTTTACAGAGAGGCATGGTTAGATTGGAACTGCGGATGGGGTGGACATTTGCACCTTCAGCCCATACCAGCTGAATAGGTGGAGACCACACACCTCAACTCACCGTGTCAGCACTGAGGTTTTGTTCTGTGCAGCCAAGGTTTTGTTCAGCTTTTTTATTTTTGAAAGACAAAATTGAATCTTTTTGGAGCTAAGGTGCTAAAAAGACACATCAAACTCTGCTCTCCTGCTGGCAGGATAGTAGCTAAGAGACTGAGCTGTGAATCTAGGAGTCTCCAGTTTAAATAATCTCAAGTCTTGTCGCTAACTCGTTTGGCAGTCTTGGGGACCTTCAGACTCTGTGAACCTTTCAGCTGACTGTATTGCAGAAATCAATATGGTATTTTTGCTTTGGCTAAGAGAGTCAGTTCCAGGGAAGGCAATTGCTGTGAAGACGACTAAGACAAAGAATTTAAGGAAGGCATTTCACAAATATTAGAAGTTTCATATAAATTGTTGATAATCATAGGTAAATAACCTTTCTTAGAGTTATGCAGACATGGGGAGAAAAAAGGATGAATTCTTTAAAAATGTAATTGCAAAAAGAAAATAACTGCTCTACAAGTAGATAGACCCATTTACAATCCTTATATTTGGAGCCATTGGTTTTTTGGACTGTTTTCAAACTATTTGAGAAAATTTCCATTTGAGATTATTTGTATACTTTCTGCAGATCCCATTTTGAATATTAGTGTGCATTGAGCTTACCTGCTATTTCCCTAAAGCAGGGTTTACCTTATTATACAGCTCCTGTCTCCTTTTCTCTTTCGGTGTTTTGTACTTTAAATATATAGATTCCGAGATAGGCTTCCGTACAAAATGTGCACATGTTTTGGGTGGTTGTATTGAATTCTTGCGACCAGCATAGATGATCTGACCTTTGAAACCCTGGAAACAAAACCGAGAAACGGATTTGCAAGAAAGCCGAGCTGTTCCAGTTTAGCGGCAACGGATTTGCCCAACTGCATCAGATATTCTGACTCTTTCAGAAGTTGTGGGTGATGCTGGCCTCATCTCCAGGGGATATTAGTTTTCTGTATATAATTAATAACAAGAAAACTGTATCCTGACTTGAGGGCCTGCATGAGCATACTGGAACAAAAAGGGCCATAAATTAACATCAATTATGTATTAAAGTTCCAATTAACCTGGCTGATACTGATATACTTTAACAAGGTACACTTAGATAAAAGAAGCCAACTCTCTAATTACTTGGAATGGGACCTTCTGACCCCCTCCTCCCTTTTATGCCAACACCACCCTAATGAGGAAGGAAGTGAGAGGTAGGGGAGCCTTATAGAAGGTGAGGTTCTGAGCACCACCAGATGCCCCCCTGGGACATGCCTCTACCTTCTTCTTAAAACTGTCAATGATGAATATTTCATTGCTCTCGAAGCCTTTTAACCCTTGGAGGAGGCAGATGGTTCAAGCTCAAAGGGGCTAGGAGCATCCTTCAAGCGCTCTACTTTACATATTCACTTCCCCAACCTTTTATCAGCTTCCTCGTACTCCACTCATAAGATGTACATATTGGCTTTGTTTCTGAACTTCACTGCTGTTTTGCTATTTAGATATCTTTTCTGCCTTAACCCAAGGCTGGGGTATGGCAACCGGTCAGTGTGACCCGTTCCAAACAGAGGGCCTTCTCGGTAGTGGCGCCCACCCTGTGGAACACCCTTCCACCATTATTTTTAAGAGACAGCTAAAGGCAGCCCTGTTTAGGGAAGTTTTTAATATCTAATGCTGTATTGTCTTAACATTCGATTGGGAGCCGTCAAGAGTGGCTGGGGAAACTCAGCCAGATGGGCGGGGTACAAATAATAAATTATTATTATTATATAAGTATCATCTACTAACTTACTCCTGTCTCTTTCTCTTTGTCCCCACCTCTCTTCTCTTTGCAAAAGATGGTCCTAGTGCCACTGATATAACCTACCTTAGCTAACACGGTCTACTTGAAGACCAGGGAGTTGCAGCCAGTTTTTAACCTCTCTGGATCCCTGTGAAGACGGTTTAAGGGTGCTTCCAAATGGGCGCTTCAATGGCAACAGGTCATTGAGATGTTGCAAAATGGGTCATTGGTAACAGCTATATTTTTATTTTATCAGATCTCCCCAGAATTAAATGGGGGGGGGGAATACTGGCTGGCATTTTTATGCTAGTGATGTCATGTGGACACTGAAAAGAAGAGCACAACTTGCATGCGTGAGGAGCGCCTTTGGAAGTATCCAAATTCTTCAATCCTACATGCACTTCCGCAATCCTATGCACATTGGCGTTATCCCCACTGAAAACAGTAGGATTTACCTCTGGGTAAAAAGGCAAGTTGAGAGAGGTGGTAGCATTGGACCACTCATGAATCCCACCCCCTTGAATAACAGGACTCCCTGCAAATAGAAAACTAGCTCAGTGGAACAAGTTTCAGCTAGGGTCATTTTTTTTTTTTTTACTGATGCACAAGTTTTATATTTGCAAATGTTTACATAGGGGAGCATCCAAACATCTCTGTATACATAGGGTTCCTCTACGCAAGTCCCCCCTCCTCCGAATTTGCACAACATCCCTCCTCCATGCTTAGAGAACTTCCACCCCTAACACTCCGAGTTGAGCGCCAGTGTGGTGTAGTGGTTAAGAGCAGTGGACTCGTAATCTGGTGAACTGGGTTTCCGTCCACATGCAGCTGCTGGGTGACCTTGGGCTAGTCACGCTTCTTTGAAGTCTCTCAGCCTCACTCACCTCACAGAGTGTTTGTTGTGGGGGAGTAACAGGTAGGTAGCCGTGTTGGTCTGCCGTTGTCGAAACAAAATAAAAAAATTCCTTCCAGTAGCACCTTAGAGACCAACTAAGTTTGTCCTTGGTATGAGCTTTCGTGTGTATCTGAAGAAGTGTGCATGCACATGAAAGCTCATACCAAGAACAAACTTAGTTGGTCTCTAAGGTGCTACTGAGCCAGTGTGGTGTAGTGGTTAAGAGCGGTAGACTCGTAATCTGGTGAACCGGGTTCGCGTCTCCGCTCCTCCACATGCAGCTGCTGGGTGACCTTGGGCTAGTCACACTTCTCTGAAGTCTCTCAGCCCCACTCACCTCACAGAGTGTTTGTTGGGGGGGGGGGAGGAAGGGAAAGGAGAATGTGAGCCGCTTTGAGACTCCTTCGGGTAGGGATAAAGCGGGATATCAAATCCAAACTCTTCTTCTTCTTCCAAGTGTCTCTCAGAAAGATGGCTATAAAAACTCCCTACATCTTTGTGTGAGTAGATACAGTTCTTGCAACTTGCTCTTTGGTAGGTGGACCATTATAGGGGCAGGAGGAGAAACCTGTAAAGTTGATGGGGTAGCAGGGAGAGAGGCAGGACCATTGAATCAGCTGCCCTGCTCCCCACTTACCTAAAATGCTCTTGGTAGGTATCCTGTCCCGCCCCAGTCTCAACGTGAAAGCTCTGCTTTCAAAGTGGTATTGCAGAGTTTATGTGATTTTTTTTTTTAATAACTCTGACCCAGTCTTCAAAGTAATATTTTTAACTACTTAGAGTTGTGGGTGCAGGGTGGGGTGGGGGAGAGAAGAAAGATAAAATATAAGCACTTTGACACAGAATTTCCTGTTATCTGGCTGCATGGGGCCTTTCCAGATCTGTGATGCGTTGCCCACATACTTCTCCTTTTCACCAGGAATAAATTTATAAATAATCTTGCCCACTCAGGAAGCCCCATTCTCTTTAGAAAGACCAGGGATTTGGCCAGAAAGAGGATTATTGATAACACGGAATATCTTTATTATAGTGGTGTCCGCAAGCATGGCTGTACTTAAAGGTCTGTCAGCATTTTGATTTTATATATATTTCTTCAGAGGTTTATAAACTCGCACGCAGGGGAGAAAAATTAAATGCAAAAAAAAAAAAAGTACTCAACCCTAAAACTTGGCATGCAAAGGATTTAGCTGCCAGAAAGTTGGGTTTTATCAGTGTTATTTTTATTTTCAATTAAAACGAAATTGGGTTTGCCATGACTTATCACAGATTAAATAACTAGCTCTGCCTATTGAGCTGCATAGCTTAACCCCTTTGCTCCTGCTGAGTCTGGACTGAAGAAGTGGCAGAAGTGTGTGTACAACGTCTCCTGGTCGTGCTGGGACCTCTCACAACAGCCCAGTAAGGAAGACCAGGTGATGGGCCTCAGACAGACAATGGCCAGGACACCGTTTAGGGAAGGAAGGAGAAAGGGTGCCCTTGGTTCCCTGATGTTTCATGTGAGAAGCAATGCAGTACAGTGGTGTGAAAAAAATATCAGCTTCCTTCCTCTCTTTGGGCTTTTCCAAACTATTTGATTTGCTTCCACAAAGCTTCCACCGAGGTTAAGGTAAAGGTAAAGGATTTACCATTCAGTGGATTTGTAACTGGCTGACTGACCGAACCCAAAGGGTGCTCATCAACGGCTCCTCTTCATCCTGGAGAGAAGTGACTAGTGGGGTGCCACAGGGTTCTGTCTTGGGCCCAGTCTTATTCAACATCTTTATCAATGACTTGGATGATGGGCTTGAGGGCATCCTGATCAAGTTTGCAGATGACACCAAATTGGGAGGGGTGGCTAATACCCCAGAGGACAGGATCACACTTCAAAATGACCTTAACAGATTAGAGAACTGGGCCAAGGCAAACAGAATTAATTTTAACAGGGAGAAATGTAAAGTACTACACTTGGGCAAAAAAAATGAAAGGCACAAATACAGGATGGGTGACACCTGGCTTGAGAGCAGTACATGTGAAAAGGATCTAGGAGTCTTGGTAGAACATAAACTTGACATGAGTCAACAGTGTGATGCAGCAGCTAAAAAAGCCAATGCAATTCTGGGCTGCATCAATAGGAGTATAGCATCTAGATCAAGGGAAGTAATAGTACCACTGTATTCCGCTCTGGTCAGACCTCACCTGGAATACTGTGTCCAGTTCTGGGCACCACAGTTCAAGAAGGATACTGACAAACTGGAACATGTCCAGAGGAGGGCAACCAAAATGGTCAAAGGCTTGGAAACGATGCCTTATGAGGAACGGCTTAGGGAGCTGGGTATGTTTAGCCTGGAGAAGAGAAGGTTAAGGGGTGATATGATAGCCATGTTCAAATATATAAAAGGATGTCATATAGAGGAGGGAGAAAGGTTGTTTTCTGCTGCTCCAGAGAAGCGGACACGGAGCAATGGATTCAAACTACATGAAAGAAGATTCCACCTAAACATTAGGAAGAACTTCCTGACAGTAAGAGCTGTTCGACAGTGGAATTTGCTGCCAAGGAGTGTTGTGGAGTCTCCTTCTTTGGAGGTCTTTAAGCAGAGGCTTGACAGCCACCTGTCAGGAATGCTTTGATGGTGTTTCCTGCTTGGCAGGGGGTTGGACTGGATGGCCCTTGTGGTCTCTTCCAACTCTATGATTCTATGATTCTATGACCCCAACCATTAGGTCCAGTCGTGTCCAACTCTGGGGTTGCGGCGCTCATCTCGCTTTACTGGCTGAGGGAACCGGCATACAGCTTCCGGGTCATGTGGCCAGCATGACTAAGCCGCTTCTGGTGAACCAGAGCAGCGCACGGAAACGCCGTTTACCTTCCCGCCGGAGCGGTACCTATTTATCTACTTGCACTTTGATGTGCTTTTGAACTGCTAGGTTGGCAGGAGCAGGGACTGAGCAACAGGAGCTTACCCCGTCGCAGGGATTCGAACCGCCAACCTTCTGATCAGCAAACCCTAGGCTCTGTGGTTTAACCCACAGCGCCACCTGGGTTAGATTAGCTTTATTGAGCATTCGTTCTTTTGTGGGTTATACGACAACAAACATCCATCCTGCATCCTAATTTACCTGTGGGGTGTTTAGGCATCCTCCCGTTAAATCATTTGTCCGTTCCGCACATTTTAGTTTCTTAACTCCCAACTATTCCATTTTTTAAAAAAATTAAAAGGTGGCTTTGTCGTGCTACCGCTTTATCTATTTTAATTGTGCAAATGCGAATTGCCTAGTGCGTTGCTTGAATTAATCCAGCAAAATGCTGTCTGCATGGGGCTGCCCTTTGATAACACCTCCCGTGAGACCTCTGTGGACAAAGTCTTGCCCAGGTGCACCCAGCTATCTGTGGGCACTAAAATCTGCGTTGTTCCACATCTGCAGATAATTCCCCTGCTTCATCCTGCCCTCCTAACTGCATGGCTCACTAAAATGCTAACTGAGGTTCTTGCAGGAAACTCCTGAAAGATGCAAATTTACTTTCTGCTACCCTATTGGAGCCCTTGAAACCCCCACCCTTCTTGGAGAGTTTCCTGCCCTCCATAAACAAGCATCTTTGCCTGATTTTCTTTGTTCTTCATGCTCATGGCTAGGAGTCAAGTTCCTGACTCCTCAGCCCCAGGAACTCAGGTGAGTTTCTTTGCCTCCTGCCTATAAGCTGGTTTAGAAACACAAGTTGCTCCATTTAAAGTTTGCTGTCATTGCAAGTGTAGAATATCCCTGAGTTAAGAATCAGGAAGATGTTCCTGGCTTGAGTTTTGCACCTGCTATCAGTTTATTATGTGCTTGTTTTTACTTTTACTTTTACTTTTCACTTTCCCTTTCCCCTTTTTCCTTTTCCTCAATGAGCTGTTCCCAAAGCAAATTACAACAAACATTCAAAACATCAAAACAGAGAACACCCGAAGTAAAAATATACAAAATGCAGAACGTATAAGCAAGTTCAAAATAACAAAAGCTAACAATTTAGCAAACACAGAATAACCTCAATCATAGAATTATAGAGTTGGAAGGGACACAGGGGGTCATCTAGTCCAACCTCCTGCAATGCAGGGATCTCAACTAAAGCATCAATGGCAAATGACCACCCAACCTCTGCTTAAAAACCTCCAAGGAATCTTGTAACTTGAATCCATTGGTTCACATCCTAGCCTTCAGAGCAGAAGAAAACAAGCTTGCTCCATCTTCCATGTATCAGCAGTTTAGATGTTTGAAGATGGCTGTCCTATCTCCTCGTGGTCTCATCTTTTCTAGGATAAACATACTCCACTCTCTCAACCATTCCTCATAAGGCTTGGTTTCCAGACACTTTATCATCATGTTAACAAACAAACAAACAAATCTAGGCTGTAAAGGTAAAGGGATCCCTGACCGTTAGGTCCAGTCGCGGACAACTCTGGGGTTGCGGCGCTCATCTCGCATTATTGGCCGAGGGATGCATGTGGCCAGCATGACTACGCTGCTTCTGGTGAAACAGAACAGCACACGGGAACGCCGTTTACCTTCCTGCCGGAGCGGTACCTATTTATCTACTTGCACTTTGACGTGCTTTCGAACTGCTAGGTTGGCAGGAGCAGGGACCGAGCAACGGGAGCTCACCCCGTCGCGGGGATTCGAACCGCCGACCTTCTGATCGGCAAGCCCTAGGCTCTGTGGTTTAGACCACAGCGCCACCCGCGTCCCAGGCTTAAGTACATAAATACAAAGTAAAACCAGAGTTAACCAACAACAAAGCTTCTGGTCCTGGTCTTGCTGCACTCCAAGAAGCCTGGCTTAGATACATTTCAGATGACTTCCAGCTGGCTCTCACATCTCTCCTCCAGAGAAGACGGACAGTGGCAAAATGCAAATGTCAGGGAAAGCAATGATGGCAAGGCTCTTCCACAGCCTCCTGGAAGTACCAGCTGCTGGTGCAGGTCCAAGTCACTCTACCCCATTCTCCCCATCTGCAGACTGAAGGTAACAATACCATTCCACACCTCGCAAGTGTCCCAGAAAAACGGGGCATTCTGTTTTTTTCTCATCAGAGGACAGCGGCTCTTTCGGACACTGTGATCTTGCACGATTTTGCACTGAGATCCCCCCCCCAAAACGCTTTTTCTGGGGCCACAATCTCACTCAAAATGCGCGTTTTAGGGCGCTGTGCCCCCCAAAACACACTCTCACAGAGGGTAGGAATTAGGGCTGCTGAGGAGGGCCCCAAAGGGCCACATTTGACTCTTGGACCTGAGTTTACATAGCCCAGCTATACTGGGACAAAATAGCATTTCTTCTTGGGTGGTGAGAACAACTTCACATGCTGCTCTTATACAACAGAGATTATATCCATACACACCATGATAGGGTGGCACAGTTAAAAACCGCCATCACCATCCTGCTTTCCTCTTGACGGCTAGAGCAAAGACCCATATCATGTTCGCCAAACATACACGGTTTTTTTTTTTTTTATGTGCTTTAAGCACAGTTAAGTTATTTAAAGCCCTTTCTTCTCACTGTACAATTTATTCTTTCCTTCATGTCTCTCAGCATTTCCTATTTGTGGTCAGCGGAATTGTATCTTTCCTGTACTGAATCGTACACAAAGGATAATACTGTTCTGTTTTGTCTGTTGACAAGATCTTCAAATCCTACTGCCCCACGGATGCATAATCGAAATTTAAAGGAAAATGTTTCCATCTATTCCCCCCCACCCCAATATATACACATATATATGTAGGGATTTAGCTAAGACTTTGACACCATGGAAACTAGGCCCTAGGATATGATTCTGTTCCTTCGAAATATTATCCCCTGACTTTCAATTTTGCTTGAGGTAGGGGTGTGTGTGTGTGTGTGTGTGTGTGTGAGAGAGAGAGAGAGATGAAAAAGCTCTTTCACAGAAACTTACTTTGCCCTTTATGATCAGCTCACATGCTCCCCAAACATCTAACTGCAGCGGATGTATTGGTGCCTATATACAAACGTTGGTATTCATTTAAAGCACAAACCATCAGGGCATCATTTTGACATGCAAGATGTTTGCGAAGGGAAGGCGTTCACTGCAAGGACTCCCATGGTGCATACCAAGAACAAACTTAGTTGGTCTCTAAGGTGCTACTGAACTAGTGTGGTGTAGTGGTTAAGAGCGGTAGACTCATAATCTGGTGAACCGGGTTCGATTCCCCGCTCCTCCACATGCAGCTGCTGGGTGACCTTGGGCTAGTCACACTTCTTTGAAGTCTCTCAGCCCCACTCACCTCACAGAGTGTTTGTTGTGGGGGAGGAAGGGAAAGGAGAATGTTAGCCACTTTGAGTCTCCTTCGGGTAGTGATAAAGTGGGATATCAAATCCAAACTCCTCTCCTCCTCCTCCTCCTCCTCCTCCTCCTCCTCCTCCTCCTCTAGAAGGGCCCTAGAGGGTCTGCTCTGGAGAGCCCCATACCATCTGATTGTGGGAGCTGGAGGGGACAGGAGTGGAAGAGGAAGCTCTGTTGCACACACAGTAGTTGACTGCACCAGCGCAGTTGCAACCTTGGAGACAACCCATATTTTCGAACGGCTTTTCTTTCAAAATACACATATCTAAACATAGTGGGTGATATTCAGCTGGGTCACATTAGAGACCCATTAGAAGTCATGGATTTAAGTCACTTAAGTCCCTTGGTTTCAATGGGTCTGCTCTATGACTGTTGGGTAGCTCCCATTTTCTCTCAAAATAGCATTTGCCACTTATCTTGAGCTGAAAACTCAATGTTCGATAGACAGCTACATTTCAACCCACACATTAATCTTGGAGGTGCGGATCAGGCCAGTCAGCACTGGAACCCACAAAGATGGATTTCCCCAAACACAAACCCTGAAGGCTCAAATGAAGAAGGAAAGAAAGACGACCTCAGGACACTTATATTTCTCTCCCTTCATACATTATTCTCTCTCCTAGACGCAGGAGGAGAACAAGAGACTCACCTTCCTCCGCATGGGTCAGCTTGCTAATTCTAACCAGCTTGTTTTTATTTTTAAGTGCCAATCAACGAGAGTTATTTCTTGCCCGCTCAAGACAACAGAGTTTAAAGCTTAACGAAGAAAAGAGGAGACACACAGGAGGGTCTGGTGCTAATGTCCTCTGTTCTCTGAACCTGTCTGTTCTACCAGTGACCCATAGAGGAGCTGTGTCAGCTTATCAGTTAACCAGCCATCGCTGACAGACAAATACCTTAAGACAGAGGTTGGGCGAAACTGCTACAAATGTGCCAACCATTTCAGAGCCGGCAAAAATCCTTTCATTCAGGCTTTTCAACCATGGCTAGAGATAACCACATCTGCAATAATACATGTTTTCAGGAGTATTAGACTCGATTTTTTTTAAGGCATGAGATGGGCTTTGTATTATTATTATTTTGTTTTGTTTTGTTGTGGTATTGATGGCACTGAAATCACAATGGGAGGTTTCCATTTCATGGTTTCAATTAAAATGATGAATAGTGATATGCCTTTCCAAGCCCGATGGCCGTATGTATTTAAGTTTGCCTACCTAGCTTGTGCATTCCAAAACTACTTCAACCAAGACTTCTACCATCCTTCCAAATGCACACTTTCCCAAATTTTGTAAGGGAGTGCTCCAGCCCAAGTAATGTGCACAGAAATGTATTCACTAGGTTAAAGTGTAAAATATTAGTGGAAACACAATACAAAAATGCATTGCATTAGGGGAAATTGCTTTCCGAACAAGAAGTTTGCATTAGACTGCTGATGAATTTTCAGGAGGATTTAATTTCCAAACGTGTGAGAATGTGGAGAACTGAACTTAAAATTGGGAAAATGGCCTAGAGAAACAAAAAGTGACCGATTAGCCTCTGTTTGGATCTGCCTCCATAATCTGTCAGTGTCTAGTTGGTCATTTGGGGTGGGGCTGGGTTGCAGGGTCCTGGACTTTGGTTTTGGGGTCCAGCCGTCTCTGCATTGTATGTGCAATCCAGCTCCTTCACTGGACAAAAGAATGCCTTTTTAAAATTAGGCCAATCATCCCTTCATTATCTAGCTATCTAGGAGCCGGATGTTTTTTCTGAGCCAAATGTCTTGTCTTGTTTTTTAAAAAAATTATTCAGCAACCCAGAGGGGTACAGTTTTTAGGCTCTAGGCATTACTGAGCAGCTGGATTTCTGCACCCCAGAATATATTTAGAGCCATCTTTTAAATATATATTCAAAGCAAAATACAATGAAAACAATTAATGGGAGAAAACAGTGAATTATATTGGAAGCAGAAAACAATGCAGTAAAACCATGTGCATAGCAAGCACAGCAGAAAACTTCTAAAAGCAATGCAAAAAAAACCTACCATCTGGAGAATTAAGGTAAAGAGCTAAGAAAAGTCTTTTGAGAAAGTGCAAAAAGACAGGGCACTGGAAGGGGCTGAGCAGACGTCACTTGGATAGGAGTTCCATACATGGGTGCCAACACTGAAAAAGCCCTGCTTTGCATTCCGAGTGGCATTCATAGGAATTATCCATGTTTTTTCATGCATGTCTGCCTTTCCTTACATAATTTTTACAATCACCCTCATTTCAGATGACGTCCACACTTAATCTACCGTTTTAAAAAATAAAAATCAGTTGCACTAATAATATCTCAGTCCCCACTCCACAGATGCTTTATAGTTTTAAGAGAAAAATGCAAGGGCACTACAAAGAAAGGATGGAGGAGGGAGAAAGGTTGTGCAGCTGAAGTGTGCTCAGAGAAAGCTGATCTCATAGTTGGAAATGCCAGCGGGTTCCTAGCCCTGAAACCCAAATGCTTGTTGATTTTGGCTGAATGCATCTGTTGAGTACCGAGTGACATTTACCTGTGCAGGCAGCATCTTGGATTTCAACACAAACTAATCTAGCCATCCTTTTGGCATCCATCATTCCCAGTGACCCAAGCTAAAGAGCGGCATGCAGCACCTTGTATGCTCTTGCTTTCAGGCGGGGTATCAGCTAGCAATTATGGCTAGTCATTTGTCCAAGCGCCTTTGGAGGAAAGGGGTGACCTGCTAGGGTCTGCACGTATTGTCAAACAAAGAGAGGCTCGGATCATGACAAGAATGCCTTCGCAAGTTCCCACCCAGCCAGTAATCAAGTCCTATCTTGAAAAAATAACAGGGAAGGCAGAACACCCAACGTTATCCCCCTTTGCTATCCATTTGTCCATTTTTGCTCCATCACTTAAGAAAACACATTTGGTATGGGGTCTGGCTTCTTAATGGGACAAGCTGGATTTTTTGCTCTCTTTTTTGTGGGAGGGGTTCATAGTAACAGCCAGCTGATGGCAGTAGACATGAGGCCGAATGACAGGACCCATGTCAAGGGGAGAGGAGACAAAGGGTTTCTTCCCGAAAGAGATTGAGTGTGCGCAACAGACTGCATCTCTCCCCAAATACCTTTGTTTTGCTGTTCTGCTTTCCCAGAATATCTAGATTCGGTTAAGTATGCAAGTAGAAGATACCGTTGTTTTGTACTTTAGGAGTGATGCAGGAATTCCCATTAGGACGGCATAACATTGCTAACTTTCAATCTGTGGCAACACGGAGGCAGCCCCAGAAAATGGGTGAAAAAAAGCAAACAGAGAGATCGGTACCCTGCTGAAAGGTTTAGTCACGAAAATAAAATAATGTCATATCAACCCCAAACACATGCTGAATGCAACCTTTAGCAACAATAAATAATAATAATAATAATAATAATAATAATAATAATAATAATAATAATTTATTATTTATACCCCGCCCATCTGGCTGGGTTTCCTCAGCCACTCTGGGTGGCTTCCAACAGAATATTAAAATACAATAGTCTATTAAACATTAAAAGCTTCCCTAAACAGGGCTGCCTTCAGATGTCTTCTAAAAGTCTGGTAGTTGTTTTTCTCTTTGACATCTGGTGGGAGGGCGTTCCACAGGGCAGGTGCCACTACCGAGAAGCCTGGTTCCCTGTAACATGGCTTCTCGCAGCGAGGGAACTGCCAGAAGGCCCTTGGCGCTGGACCTCAGTGTCTGGGTAGAACGATGGGGGTGGAATCTATTGATCTTTTTTCTTTTCTCAATGAGAGTTCCCTTGGGAGACTTTTTCTAGAAGGATGCCTAGATCACTCGAGAGAGGTCCACTGCTCTTCATATGTCTAGAAAGGCTCTAGGAATGCAGAACCTGTTACTCTCCAGAGGTTATGAAACTTCCAATGCCTGCCAACCCAGGCCAGCATGGCTAGTGGTCAGGGATGATGGACATTGTCCATTGAGAGGGCCACAGTTTCCCCAGCCCAGTTCTAAAATCTAAAGTGAGGATGGCTTTCCAGGTATTGTTTGACTCCAGCATCCATCAATCCCAGCCAGCTTCAGGCCCATCCCTGCTCAGCCATGGTTAGGTATGATTCCACTAAACATCAGGAAGAACTTTCTTATGGCGAGAGCTTACTTGACAGTGGAACGGACACCCTCGGGAGGTGGTGGACTCTTCTTCCTTGGAGGTTTTAAGGCAGAGGTTGGATGGCCATCTGCCATGGATACTTTAGTTGAGATTCCTACATTGCAGCAGGCTGGACTAGATGATCCTCAGGGTCCCTTCCAACTCTACAATTCTGTGATGGGAACTATAACCCTCATCTCATCTCTGACCTGGAACAAGATTGCAAAGATGCTCCAGGCAATTGGGCTGTACGAAACTCCACGAAACTCTATGAAACGCAGCATGGGAGCTATCTAACGTGTGCCTGTATTTCAGTTTGTTTTTATTGTTGTAAGCTGCCCTGATAACTTGCTTATAGGATGGCATAGGAATGCTTAACATCCAAAACAGTTGCATCTATATTTAATCACTTGATGTGTGTCTAGTTCTAGCTATTTATCATCCAAATCCTCTTTGTTCTGTTCTGTTTGTTTTTAGTTGTTTAATTACCTATTACACATGAATATCCCTTTTGTTCTTTATGGGGCACTGTATTGTTCTAAATAATTGCTATATAAATGAAAATTTCTTGAAATAAAGGGTATGTACTTAAAACAAACAAGGAAATGACTGTCTCACCAAAACAAACTCACGTGCATCTATTGCAGCTCTCTCGGCCATGCTTCTGGGTGAGAGCCCTGCAAAGCTATTGCCTGTTCTTAGAACAGTGGTTTTCAGATTTTGAGAGTCAGCATGTTGGCATCCATCTGTCTCAAGAGGCAATGATGTGCGCCTCCGGGGGTGAAGTCAAACCGCTGGAGATCACACCGCCTGCTGTAACTGCAGAATCCAAAGCCATAGTTATGGGGGAAGCAAGGCCCTCTTGGGATGTTAATGCTGTGAATCGCTTCATGGTAAGGTTCAGGTTGTAAAGGTAAAGGGACCCCTGACCATTAGGTCCAGTCGTGACCGACTCTGGGGTTGTGGCACTAATCTCGCATTATTGGCCAAGGGAGCCGGCGAACAGCTTTCAGGTCATGGGGCCAGCATGACTAAGCCTCTTCTGGCGAACCAGAGCAGCGCACGGAAATGCCGTTTACCTTCCCGCTGCAGCGGTACCTATTTATCTATTTGCACTTTGATGTGCTTTCGAACTGCTAGGTGGGCAGGAGCAGGGACCGAGCAACGGGAGCTCACCCCGTTGTGGGGATTCGAACCGCCGACCTTCTGAGGCCACAGTCTCCGCTGTCCCCCATTCTAAAGGAAACACGAGCCATTGGTGAACGCCTGGTATCTTGCACCACGTGAATATTGGGGTGGCGTGCAACAATATGTAATGCATTTTCTGTCCTCCGGAAAAACTTTCCACAATGACTTGAGTGTGTTGCAGATGATTATTGGACACATTCAAGGGGCAGGCATCAGCCATGCCTATTGAGGGCATGACTTGGAATGTATCCCACAGGCTGTTATGGTGGTCCATTGCAGAGGAAGATTGGTGGTGATGGACGAGCTGTCATTCAGGGAAGCTTGTTTCACCAATCTTTTCAGTGAAGACACCCCCTCTCCCAATAAACTTCTAAGGAACAACGTGGCTCCACAGGAAGATACTGCCTGAAAAGGGACGGACCTAGAAACCTGTAATGGAAGCACCTTATGAACACAGGGAAAGGAGACCCCACCATCCATTGTTTGGCAGCAAGGAGGCCTCAGTCCATTGCTACTTCCAGCTTCTTCATCTGTTGTGGTCACATATATCGCCATGATGAATCTAGGTACTAACATGTCCCTGAAACGGAGCAAATGGTTTTGACTCAGGCTTCTTATGTGAGTTTATGATGGCTTAAAGAAGAGGCGGTGGTCCTAATAATCCAGGATTAGAAACAGAAAATGTAGAAAACCATGGGGTCGCAACTGGAAGGAAGATCATTCATTTCAGTTCAAGACAGGAAATAAATGCCAAAGACTTCATTTTCTCGTGTATGGAAAGCAGGCCTCAGATAAACAACGTAGTCCAGAAAACACACGTTTGTGTGCTAACTCTGTTACACACACAGAGCTCGAGGCAAGACGCGTCTATAAATAAAAAACGCCCCACCCACCCTTCATCGAAATCTGTGGGGAATTTAGTGAGTGTGTGTTTTTGTAAGATATTTCTGTTCAATTAGGCCACACCGTACAGTGGCTTTATATGAAAGGCGGCCTAGAGACAGAGCGAGCGCAGGGTGGCTCTGTGGAAGTGAGAGTACATTGTAATGATAGCAGCCGTGCTCGGGTTGCGAGTGTCATTCACCTCTTATTCTTAATCAAAAGGCTTCCAATCCCTTCTTGAGGCACGTCCTCTGGAAATGAAGGGACTGCCAGAGGAATCATTTGAATGTGGCAGCCCTTGATAATGATGAAATGAATAAAAGGTTCACTTTTTTATTTTATTTTTTTGGTTTGGGTGAGGAGGAATTCAGCTCACGGCTCATGAAAAGGCCGCGGTTTAATAGCGGCCGGCGGCAGCCGCGAGGGCTTCTAGTTATCTGCCGTGCGGCCTCCTTTGCAGAGATAATGGCTGCAACAAGGGCTTCCCCTCAGCCTACTCTCAAGGCCTGATGGAGCAGGGGGAAGCAGCCTGAGAGGAATGGAGAGCCCGGTTCACACAATCACTTTCTGGGCTCCTTGGAAATGTGGGCCATGTCATACCTGTGAGAGCACAGCAGCCATTTTGGGTGCTGTGCTCTCATGTGTAGGTTTTTTTTGGGGGGGGGGAGATCTCGTGATCTGATTAGTGTTGGGTAGCCCCTAGTGGAAACTGCCATTTAAATTTCCCACAATGCCTCAGTGCAACTCCATATTATGGGCATCATAGGAAATGGTGGCTAGGCAAAAACAACAGCAACAACCATTTTGTGGATTGGGTGTTGGGCAGGTAATTGCAGGGTTAGCGGAGTTCTTAACCTGAAGCGTATGTAACCTGAAGCGCATGTAACTTGAAGCGTATGTAACCTGAAGTACCACTGTAGTAGGGTTTGGTGTTGCCAATTTGTTGCAATCTGAAGTGCTATTCAGTCTCTCTCTCTCTCTCTCTCTCTCTCTCTCTCTCTCTCTCTCTCTCTCTGTGTGTGTGTGTGTGTGTGTGTATGCAATACAAATGCATACCCGGTATTTGTGAAAATTGTGTATTTGCACATGTATATTTATTTATAACATTGCTGGGTAAAGGTAAAGGTAAAGGGACCCCTGACCGTTAGGTCCAGTCGCGGACGACTCTGGGGTTGTGGCGCTCATCTCGCTTTACTGGCCAAGGGAGCCGGCGTACAGCTTCTGGGTCATGTGGCCAGCATGACTAAGCTGCTTCTGGCGAACTAGGGCAGCGCACGGAAACGCCGTTTACCTTCCCGCCAGAGCGGTATCTATTTATCTACTTGCACTTGACGTGCTTTCGAACTGCTAGGTGGGCAGGAGCTGGGACCGAGCAACGGGAGCTCACCATGTCACGGGGATTCAAACCGCCGACCTTCTGATCGGCAAGCCCTAGGCTCTGTGGTTTAACCCACAGCTCCATCCGCGTCCCTTCAAGATTGCTGGGTATATGCCTATAAATAACTTCAGGGCGGGGTATTTGCATGTTTTCCTTTGCAGAGCTCAACATCTAATTGAAACGCCGTCAAAGGGCAGCCCTTTCTTTGCAGGAGTCCCCTTATGAAAAGGGGTGTCTGGTCCAAGTCGAGAAGGGACAGCGGCAGGGTTCTTCCGGTTGCCCATCAACAGTTGGCACCTGGGTAGCAGATGGAGCAGACACCCACCTGGCCACAGCCTTTCCTGCTATGGTGAGCTGTATTGTCGTTCTGTTTAAATAGTTGTCATTAATAATAAATGTGCCCACGTTCATACAGAAATTAGCACAGGCCAATTTCACACAAACCTGTATCCATTTTTCCAGTTACAGGTAGGTAGCCGTGTTGGTCTGCCATAGTCAAAACAAAATAAAAAATAAAAAAATTCCTTCCAGTAGCACCTTAGAGACCAACTAAGTTTTTTCTTGGTATGAGCTTTCGTGTGCATGCACACTTCTTCAGGTACACTGAAACAGAACTCACCAGACCCTTATATAAGCAAGCTGTCTTATTGCAAAGGAATTTCAGAAATAGACTAGAAAGAGAAGTTGCTGAATTGCAACTCATTACCAAACTTAAAACCATGGAGAGACCTGGTCTGAATAAAGACATTGGATTCTTATCTCATTATACATGACAAAGCTATTTTTAACCTTCTCACCCATTGCTTTTTCCTGCAAGACCAATTGCAGTCGTTAACAGTCATCAACAGGTTCACCACAGCTACCAGCCTATCACCCACTCCCACCACCCTTCTGAGTAATACCCCTCCCACCCTCTCACTATATATAAGGGTCTGGTGACTTCTGTCTCAGTGTATCTGAAGAAGTGTGCATGCACACGAAAGCTCATACCAAGAAAAAACTTAGTTGGTCTCTAAGGTGCTACTGGAAGGAATTTTTTATTTTGTTTTGTCTGTATCCATTTTTGTCCTCTTTTTTATGATGCCTAAGTTGCCACCTCACAGCAGGGTCTAGCTAAACTAATAAAAACTTTTGGCAACTGACTTAAGAGCTGCCCCTCACTCCACTGCCCACTTCAGACTGTCTAAAGTAATTTGATATCTCCAGGTTGATTGTATGTCTCAGACGCACAGAAATAGGAATTCATGACACAGTTGTGTAAAAACAAGGGAGACCTATTTATTTATTTATTTATTTATTTACAGTTTACTTGTTTATAACATCTATCCGTTTTACTCTCAGTCCTAAGGCACTCGAGATGATGCACACATTTTAAAGATATGAAATGATAATCTTGTGCACTGATACTTCTTTTGTAGGGCTGGCAATTAGGGGGTTTGGCGACTCAATTTAGCAGCCAAGATTGACAGACACACACCCTGTCTCCAACAGGACCACCCTAAAGATGCCCCTCAGCTACTCGGTATACATTACATTAATTAAAATAATGTAAATGCCTATTTAAAAGATAACTAAGTTTCAAAGCAGCTTGCAAATGAACTTAGAGAATAAAATGGAACACAACAAAATAGCAAAATAATGACAAAGGTCAAATGCAAAGCACACACACACACACACACACGGAAAACAGAATATTCTCTTGAACATGAAGACATCTCAGAGAAAAATCAAATGCAAAAATATAGCAAAACTTCACAAATCAGCATCATTAGCTGAGATAGATGCTGTCCCCCACTTCCCCCTATAGCAACCTGTCCCAGATACATTCCTAGCAATCTTCCCCATACAAAATTCTCTCTTTAGCATTCCCACCAGCCACACAGAGAACACAGATAACCCCCAGCCAACCGCTTGTTACAAGGCTAACGTTTGGACTACAAAAAATACCTGGCAGCTTTGAGCATAATTTGCAGCCAGCTCATTCACCCAGCTCCATCTAGGGCAATACAGAAGCACCACGCCCTCCCTGTCTGCCACCCAGGTGGGGCCATACTCTCTACCAGTTCAGTCTTTCACACTGAGCAGTATTAAGCAACTTTGAAATGCACAAAAACATTGTGAGCCAGACCCTTTTGTACAAGCTGAGACACAGTTTGCAGAGGCTTTTTGCAGAGTTAAGTTACTGAAAAAGAATTCTGGTGATCAGTCCAAAGGTCCGTCTAGATCTGCATTCTTGCTTCTCCCAAGGACCAATCTGATGCCTCGGGGCAGCTCACAAGCTGCGAATGTTCAGTTGTTCCTTATGCTGTGATCCTTTCTAACAACTGATATTCACTTGCACGCTGCCACTGTGGGATAGTGGTTAGAGCAGTGTTTCTCAAATGTGGGTCTCCAGCTGTTGCTGGACTACAACTCCCATCATCTTTGACCATCCCAGCTAGGGATGATGGGAGTTGTAGTCCAACAACAGCTGCAGCCCCATGTTTGAGAAACACTGGGTTAGCGTATCAAACTAGGACCTGGGAGACCAGGTTCAAATCCCCACTTGGCCATGAAACTCACTGGGTGACCTTGGGCCAGTCACCAACTTTGAGGCCTGCCTACCTCACAGGAATGTTGCGACAGTAATGTGGAGAGGCAGGGAGCTTCTTGGGTGGAAAGTGGGACATGAACGTAATAATAAATACTGCACCCAAAAGCGTTTTACAGTAGAACAACATATTTAAAACAGTTAAAAGCAATATAAAGAAATGCAAAAAACAAACAAACAAAAAACCCTATTTAAAAACAACAGTACATACTTGATATCAACGCCTCTAAAGCCAAAACCTATTAATTAATACAATCCCAATAACAGGAAAAGCAAAATGGCAGGACTGAAAGAAGAAAAACAGCAGATATCATTGAACAATGTAGGGTCAGACCAGAATAATCCATTAAGGAGGATGTTTGTTAAAGTTTACTTAACTGTTCCGTATGTTGAGAAGGTTTCTAGTCCTCATGGGAAAGGCTGAAAAGCCTTGAGGCGAAATTTAATTCATCCAACTCAATTTAATTCATCTAACTCAATTTAATTCCTCTAACTCAATTTAATTCATCTAACTCAATAGTTATTGTAACAAACAAACAATATTCTATCAATATAATGTCAATTCCAACTCCAGTTTTTAATACCTTATGTTATTGCCTTCGAATTCATCAATAGGACAAGATTTACAGTGCTGCTTGCTTTTTTTAAAAAAAGGATCCATCAAAGTTAAATGTCAAGAGATGAATTGGAATAGTTTCAACATTCTGCCCCACAGAAGCCTGCCAACGTGTTGAGTAATGAACTGGGAGCAGCAGGCAACAGGAAATGGGTCCTCGTGAGTCAAACGCAGAGTCTGCAGGGCCTAGAAAATCTCCCAAAGAATACAGATGCTATTCCCACAAGAGCCAGGGCTCGGCTGAGATTTAAGTACCAGCACACACTTGGTACTGGTCTGTTGTCTTCTGACTACTGATGATGGAGAGAGAAGAACAGTTGTGGGTCTACCGGTAGCATAGCAAACTCACTTTTTGCATCAGGAAGAAGGCAGTTTGCCTCTGAATAGCACTTGCGAGGAATTTCAAGTGGGAAGAGGGCTGTTGGACTCAGGTCCTACTTGCAGGTACCCTATGGACAGGGGCGTAGCAATGGGGGGGCGGGGGGGGGCGGGCCGCCCCGGGTTCCACCCCAGAGGGGGTGACACTTTTTAAAAAAAATTTTTTTTACTTTTTTTTTATTTATTTTTTATTAATTTTAACTTCATTGAAAAAAAGAGATAATAGACACACACACACAACCCCCCACACCTCACAAAGTGGCACCATCAGAGGGGGGGGTGACACTTTTTAATTTTTTTAATTTTTTTTAATTTTTTAATTTTTTAATTTTTATTTATTTTAACTTTATTGAAAAAAAAGAGATAATAGACACACACACAAAACCCCCACACCTTGCAAAGTGGCACCATCAGAGGGGGGGGTGACACTTTTTATTTTTAAAAAAAATTAAAGTGGTGGTGGGGGGTGACAAAAAAAATTCCGCCCCGGTTACCACCTGGGCTTGCTACGCCTCTGCCTATGGACATCTGGTTGGTTACCGTGAGAACAGATATGCTGGATTTGATGGGCCTTTGGCCTGATCCAGCAGGACACTTAGGTTCTCATTCCTATAGCATCCTCCCTGCCACTTGGTTCCTGCTTTTATGATGGACACTTCTCAGAAGCCTTTAGACATTTTTTTGTGTGGATTATCAGGATCCCTCCTAATCTTGTGATGTGGAACAGCGCTTAGATTGAAGAATGTCACGCCTAATGCCTTAAATAAATAACCTTGGACAGCGTGTCAGAAATTTAGCTGCTGAGATCCTTCATTCTTGCTTGCTCAATGTCCCTCCCTTTCTGCTGCGTGCCAAACTTGTTTGCCAAGTACGGCCATTTTGCTAGGTCACAAAATTCTTTGCGACTGCAAAGAAAGGTGATTTGCTCTGGGCAATTGGATATCTTAGGAAGATTAGGACAAAGGAAGAGCGGAATGAAATTGATGGAGTACTAGGCAAGACCAAGCGGGCAAAGACTGGAAATTAAGAGAGAGAGAAGTAGAGGGTGATTAGATTGTTGGATGGTTGGTTAGTAGGTTAGTTGCGTCAACTGGGAAAACTGATGGAAGGCAGGTGGTGCTGGTGATAAGTAATAACTGGGAGGAGGAAGTTGACATAAATTAAGATGGGAGCAAGATTTAAAGGCTGGAGGTAGGGATGCGGGAGGAATTTGATTCAATTTGCATTTAAAAGCGAACCTATCTAATTTACACTTCCTGGGGAAAAAACAATTAAATGAAACACAGCCAGTGTTTGAAACAATTGCTTCTCCAAATTTTGCAAAGCGGTTCTCCAGACAAGTAATGTTTGCAAAAATGCATATATTAGACTAAAGGGTGCATCAAAACCACAAACGGATGTGCAAATGTGGGAAACCGGAATTAAGATTGGAAGAAAGAGGAATGCCTTTCCCTAGATGGAGGGGGCCCAGGCAGGTTACTGTAGAAGACAATGTAGTTCAGGGCCAGATCGGCTGACTGACAGTTGGAAGGGAATGCAGCCAAGCTGAATGTCTTGGGCAGCAGTAAAATAGTGGTTCGCAGTTGTTGCAACCTACGGCTAGAACAGTCGAAGCCTCTTCCAAGCGCAGCACCATACAGGGGGAGTTTCTGTAGGAAAGAAGCTCTCAGCTACCAGAGGACCACTGTCACTAGGCTCAACGAAGCAGGTAACATTAGGTAGCACCTTAGAGACCAACTAAGTTTGTTAGTTGGTCTCAGAAGGGTGGTGGGAATGGGTGATTGGCCATCAGCCAATCACCCATTCCCACCACCCTTCTGAGCAATACCCCTCCCCACCCTCTCACTATATATAAGGGTTTGGTGACTTCTGTTTCAGTGTATCTGAAGAAGTGTGCATGCACACGAAAGCTCATACCAAGAACAAACATAGCTGGTCTCTAAGGTGCTACTGGAAGGAATTTTTTTATTTTGTTTCGACTATAGCAGACCAACACGGCTACCTACCTGTAGCAGGTAACATTGTCAAGGAAAGTGTGAAAAAGGGTGTATAGTTTTACTTTCGGCTGGAAGTTCTCGGAGAACTTTCGACCTAAGAGTGGAATGACTGTATTCTCACATGGCGAAACTGTGAATTACAGGCACTGAAAATGATAAAAAAGGTGTTAAAAAAGGATGGTTGCACCTTTCTTTTGCCACTTGGGGGTGCACTTGCACAACCATTAACAATGGAAGACTAGTTTTTCTGACCTCATAGTTTGAAAACCTGCGAAAAACACACAGGGCGGGGGGGGGGGGAGAGAACAAACAACATGTAAAGCTCACCCTTTCTCACGCAGATTTCAAAACCCTGCTATTCAGCTTGAGCAACCGAAGAAAGGGTAAATTTAGCTGAGGAAATAGTTTTTGTCATGCTTGCGCATAGTGTAATTAGCTTAATAAGAGAAGCTATTTTTAAACGTTCACTCTGGTGAAGTGGTCTTGGCTTCTCTCCATGCACGTTAATTCACACGGCGAAAGGGTACCAGCCCAGTAGGTCTGGTTAGGCCTGCGGTTCCAGCCTGGAAGACAGAAGAGGGTCCCATCAGAACTGTCACTCACTTTGACAACTTGATTTGCCACACAGCATTCGATGCCATGGCAACAGGAAAATCCCAAATTGAGCAATGATTTGCCGAACATTACAGGCAAGGAAGGGGCTCTCCACTTCTACTTTACGAAAACAGATCTCAGAGTTACTAAGATTGGAAAAAAATAATAATATGTACTTTGGGATGCGAGTTTCACAATAAAAATAGCATCACGAACTAAAGCCACAGCACACCCATTTGCAGTTGCCCCTACTGCTTCTGGCCCGCCGTTTAAAAATAAAATAAAATCCAGGCTTCATTTCTTCTTCTCTGGCTATATGCAAGTACCTCAAAACTCCCTCAGACTTTTTTTTTTTTTTTAAACATTTTGGATTTTAGCCTCCAACTCTGACAAGTTCCTGTGACATATACTTCAGCTTCAAAGAACATTAAATTCATAATAATAATAATTTTTTTATTTATACCCCGCCCATCTGGCCGGGTCCCCCCAGCCACTCTGGGCGGCCTCCAACAGACACCAAAATACATTAAAATATCACAAATTAAAAACTTCCCTAAATAGGGCTGCCTTGAGGTATTTTCTGAATGTCAAATAGTTGTTTATCACTCTGACCTCTGATGGGAGGGCGTTCCACAGGGCGGGTGCCACTACCGAGAAGGTCCTCTGCCTGGTTCCCTGTAGCTTTGCTTCTCGCAGTGAGGGAACCGCCAGAAGGCCCTCGGTGCTGGATCTCAGTGTCCGGGCTGAACGGTGGGGGTGGAGACGCTCCTTCAGGAATACAGGACCGAGGCCATTTAGGGCTTTAAAGGTCAGCACCAACACTTTGAATTGTGCTCGGAAACGTACTGGGAGCCAATGTAGTTCTCTCAGGACCAGTGTTATGTGGTCCCAGCGGCCACTCCCAGTCACCAGTCTAGCCGCCGCAATTCATGGTCCTGACACCTGCACCTTTTGCTAGGTAACTATAGAGAAGTCTTGAGGAACTACGATATCTTGACTTTGAAGAGTGAAGAGTGCTGCCCTGGACACCTTTGTGAGGAAGGGTAGGATATAAACTGAACAACGACAACAACTTGTGGCTGTAATCATGGCAGGATTCAGATAAACCCTTCACATGCTCAAAGATGGAATACTCTAAGCTCTTACACCAATGCTGTGAGTCTTATGACTGGGTTGCAGATTTGAATCCAAGTCTCCCAGGTCAACGTTTGACATTCTAAACACTACAACACTCTGGCTCTCCCTAATGAGAGTAACATGCCCCTAAGACATTTCAACGGGAGGTACTACCCCTACTGATAATGCTGGCATCCTCCTGAAAGTTCATCTTATATGAATGCACACCCCACCATCAAATCTTGACATAGCCGATGCTAGTCAAAGTCCCTGACACCTGGATCTCCCCTCCACCTTTGAAGATGGAGACAACATTTGCCCTCCTCCAGTCTGCAGGGACCTCACCTGTTCTTCAAGAATTTTCAAAGATTATAGACAGAGGCTCAAAGATTATAGACATATCACACCTGCACGCTCCTTTAGTACCCTTGGGTGCAGCTCATCAGGCCCTGAAGATTTCAATTCGTTTAAAGTAGCTAGGTGTTGCCTTACCACCTATTTTGGGCTGCAGCTCCCTCCTTGTATTGTTTACTCTGTTATCACCAGGTTGGGCAATGCATTCCTTTGGGTGAAGACAGTGACAAAGTAGGTGTTGAGCTGTTCCACCTTCCCTTTGCACCCAATAGCATTTCTCCATCTTCTCCACATAGAGGACCTACTATTTGCTTGTTCTTCTCAACCCACCAGGTTTCAGTAATGCCTAATAGGTCATATTTGCCACCCTGTATTAAAAGCTCCAATTCGTTTTGCTTGTTTCCCATACTCTGTGCATTAGTATAGAGACAGCTGAAACCACGAGCCATTTCATCCAGCTGCTTCCTCCTTGTAGTTTCCTGCCCTTTAGCAAGTTTGCTTATTCATCTCAAGTTTGGAACAGAACTCAATTCAGGGAATTAGCATTTGCAGTTGTTGCTTTCGGTCTATAAATGATACATTTCCCCTGGATTTGCATTGTGTTTCCTATGCCTTGAAACGAATGGATTGGAATAACATAGCAACCATGTAACTTACTGACACAATTTCTTTACAGCAGCCAGTGAAGCAAATAATGTAATTTTTAGTGGAAGGAGAGATGCAGTGGAATAGAAACAACGCTGTATGCAACTAGTAGATGGCGGGATGGAAAACGGTGCCTTCTTACACCCCTCCTTCCCAGTACCTCTTATCTATTTTATTGCAAGTATATTGTAAGCAGCCTCAATAACTAGTAGGTGGGATGTACCGGTAAATACTAATTAATATTGCTGTGGAGATCCCTTCCCTTTTCTGCTTGAAAGGACACCATAAACTTTCAAATCTCTTGCATGTTTGTTCTGCCCACACACCTTGATCATATAACCTTAAAGGGGGGTGGGGGGAGCACCACCAGCCAATGCATATGAGGCTGCTTGTGTGCTTTCTGTGGCATTAGCATCTGCCAGGGGTGCTGCAAGTCCCTGTGTGTAAGTGAAATCCTCCCCGCGGGATTTGCTTAGTGCGAGAGAATGATTAGCAATTGCTAGTGATTAGTAATTTTCTCCCACAGATGGCTTTTCTGCATTCCTGTAGAGCTCCACACACACGGTGGCTCTGCCAATGCACTGCAAAGGCAGAAAACACTATGTGGCAGGAAAGGAAGAAATATCTGGCAGGCTTCTCTCCCCCCCCCCTTTTGTGTTATTGTTATAAACAAGCAGCCTAATCGCACTGGCAAATAAGCAAGAAGGGGAACAAATGAGCTGGGTTCTGAATTATTTTGTACACATGTGGTGAGAATCATTCCATGTAAATCAAAGTTCTCCAGGGGATAAGGGCTACATTAAAGTGCATGTTGGGGTGGGGGGAGGTAGATGCCCAGTGAACCAGGCAGCTTAGAGGTTGAATTGCACACTTCCCAAGAGGTTAAGAGTCTATCGTTCTATCAAAATCTAACCAAAGTTGCTTTGGTTGTCTTGTTTTAATCCCTCCAGCAACCCTGCAAGGTAGGTCAGTGATATTATCTCCAGGTTGGAGAGAGAGGAGGGAGGGGCCTTGCTTGGGCATCCCAGTGAGCTCATGGCAGAAGTAAATTTTAATTTTGATTTGTTGCTCAGTCTCTTAACCACCACGCTAACCAATATTTCCGTGTGCTCTGGCACTTGTCATGGTCCTTCATGCGCCAGAAGCGGTTTTGTCATGCTGGCCACATGACCCGGAAAGCTGTCTGTAGACAAACGCCGTCTCCCTCGGCCTGAAAGCGAGATAGGCGCCGCAACGCCATAGTCGCCTTTGACTGGACTTTAATTTAGGGAGGTGCAGGGGAGGAGAGGCAGAAAGTTCCATTGTATGCTTTGGATATACTCCCACACATCTTAGTTTAAAACTGGGCCTAATCCGGCAGCCACCACCACATCTGGTAGCAATGAGTCCCAAAGGATAAGCGCACAAAGTGTGTGGAGGGGAAAAGGACTTCCTTTTTGTCAGGCCTCAAGCTCTTTGTCTTACTCATTATTTTTTGTTTGCGTATTTTGCGAAGAGCGTTTATCATCGTGTCCCTTAGAGACGGTGGATGATTCAGGAAAAGTATTGCCAAGGACACACAGCTAGACACTCTCCCGTCTAAACAGGTGTAATGACTGAGGGGAGGGAGAAAAGGAGAGTAAGTGAGAGAGATTTTCACAGTACAGGAAAAAGAGTGATTCCAAGTAAAATGAAAACTTGGTGGAACTCCTCCACCTGAATGGGACGTATCCATTAACAAATATGGCCTTCATGTTGTTTACGTTTGAGAGTGTGTGCGTAGGGGAGAGATTAATACATCCCTGCAGCATGAGCTACTGGGGAATTAATTAAAACCACCTCTAACCCACATTTTAAAAGTCTTTTGTTTTCGCTCTGTACAATGAGATGGACATTAGAAACAAACCACAGTGAAATTAATTTCCACATGTTCAGTGAGTTGCGAGGTGGGGAGGGAGGGGAAAAATGCACAGGCTTCACTCAGAGTCTTCGTTGATCTCTGCTGTGGTCAAAAAGGGCCTTCAGCATGTCTCTGAGGACAAAATGTTGGAGGGCAGCTTGAGTTCTTGCCGCGATAGCCTGGGCAAGTTGCTACCCAGCTTTCTGCCTTAGCTCCAAGGGAGTCACATGCAACGTTTAGCCAACTTATCGGTTAGTTGCTCACCTGGTTCCCTCCAGATGTTGGGGTGACAACTCCCATAATCTCCAAGCAATGTGCATGTTATTTCTGTTGCACATATAGGTAGCTGCTGCTGCTATTCATCAATGTGCCTGTTATTTCACAAAGTCAGCTAACGTGCAGTAGGGGAACAGCCTAGGACCAGGGAGACCAAGGTTCAAATTCCCACTTCAACAGGTGACCTTGGGCCTGTCACATAGAAGATGGAGCAAGATTGTTTTCTCCTGCTCTCGAGGGTAGGACTCAAACCAAGGGCTTCAAGTTACAAGAAAGGAGATTCCAACTAAACATCAGGAAGAACTTTCTGAGAGTAAGAGCTGTTGAACAGTGGAAAGGACTCCCTCGGGAGGTGGTGGACTCTTCTTCCTTGGAGTTTTTAAGCAGAGGTTGGATGGCCATCTGCCATGGCTGCTTTTGTTGCATTGCTGGGGGTTGGACTAGATGCAGGTGTAAATGCAGGGATCTTGGCGCGAATTAATAGAAGCATGGTGTCCAGATCATGAGAAGCATAGTATCCCCAGCACTGCTATACTTCCCAACACTTGATATGGAAAACTGTTATGGTTCCTGGTCGGGTGAGTGGCATATATGGACAAAACTCAGTAGACGATGGGTGTGTGTGGTTTTGGTGGTGGTGGGGAATAAGTCATTGTCTCATAACTCTGGCAAGTGGCAAAGTGACATGCCTGCTTAGATGATGCATTGGCTTGCAATGCACAGCAGAATCTCATGTTAAAGTCTGCACAGATTGCATGTAGGAGATGTAGGAGTCTCCCTTCCAATGCTCCCCTGTTGAAATATATAGAAAACTAGCATGCCAGAGAGAATGAATCCCAAACTGCGGTCCACAGACCATCCGTGAACCAGGATGTTCATGCAGGTGGTCTGTGGCATGTCTGTAAAAATAGAATTAAAAATCAGACAGGATAGCACTTTACAATGGCTACAACGGGCAGGAAAAAAACATTAAGCAGTCCTTGAGAACCACTGGCCTAGCTTTTGCCCTGATGCATTGTTTTTCTACATGCAAGGGGATTTTTCTGTGCATTAAACTAAACGAAACAAAAAACCCTCCTTGTGCAGCCTGTAGTGATACAGACTGAGGAAAATTTTACCACTTCCCTGCTGGTTGTATAACCTGGCCCAGAGTTTCCAGTCCTTACACCGTCTCCTGAACCCTAAATGTGAAAAATTGACCCTCTGTGCTCAGAACAGGCCCTGGGATGTTGAACTGAGAGACCAGGGTTCAAATCCCCATCAGTGGGTGACCTTGGGCCAGTCATTGCCTCGGTTTACCTCACAGGGTAAAATGAGGAGGAACTATGTATACTACTTGAGCTCCTCATAGGAAACGTGAGATATAAATCTAACAACAGCATAGAACAAAGGTACATCTCTGGTACCCAAACACTGTTGAGGACGAGAATTTCCCCAACATCAGGTTTTCTTGAACCAGGAAGCATGTTTCTCAGCCCTGCCTGCCTGCTCACTCCTGTCAGACATTCCTGGGTTGAGTTGAGGGCCAAAACTGAAGCGACCGACCAGCTGTGTTTGTTCTCCTTAATCCTCTGTACAACTACAATCAGGTGCCAGGTGACGGGCATCCCCCCCTGCTTTCTGCCAAGGCTTATTTCCGCATGCGTTTTGATATTTACCTCATACGGGGCGGGGGGGGGCAAGTAGTCAAGTGGAGAGAACTGGAAATCCTAGTTTATTTTGGGACTTTCGTAAAGTCCACAAAACAGGCATTTGGGGGCAAAGTCCTGACAAAAGGTGGACTTGAGACTGAAGCCATGTTTAGAGAAGCCCTATTGAAATTCAGTTACTATACTTAACATCATGACTCTAGGCCCAATGGCTCCCGACTTTGGCCTTCCCCTCATTCTTCATATTGCAACTGTCTGCGCGGCCCTTGCAAGGATTTCAGCTGCTCAGCCCCATGGCTGGAGGAGACATTTAGTTTGAGGACTGCTAAGCTGCTGGTGTGCTGTGGGTGGCGCTGTGGGTTAAACCACTGAGCCTAGGGCTTGCCGATCAGAAGGTCGGCGGTTCGAATCCCCGCAACGGGGTGAGCTCCCGTTGCTCGGTCCCTGCTCCTGCCAACCTAGCAGTTTGAAAGCACATCAAAGTGCAAGTAGATAAATAGGTACCGCTCTAGCGGGAAGGTAAACGGCATTTCCGTGCGCTGCTCTGGTTCGCCAGAAGCGGCTTTGTCATGCTGGTCACATGACCCAGAAGCTGTACGCCGGCTCCCTTGGCCAATAGAGTTTTTTGGATTTGATATCCCGCTTTATAACTACCCGAAGGAGTCTCAAAGCGGCTAACATCCTCCTTTCCCTTCCTCCCCCACAACAAACCCTCTGTGAGGTGAGTGGGGCTGAGAGACTTCAGAGAAGTGTGACTAGCCCAAAGTCACCCAGCAACTGCATGTGGAGGAGCGGGGACGCGAACCCGGTTCACCAGATTATGAGTCTACCGCTTTTAACCACTACACCACACTGGCTCTCAAGCCCACAGCACCCGGTATTCCCAGGCGGTCTCCCATCCAATAATGCGAGATGAGCGTGCAACCCCAGAGTCGGTCATGACTGGACCTAATGGTCAGGGGTCCCTTTACCTTTACCTAAGCCGTTGGTGTCTAGAGGACTTCCTGACCGCACAGAGCACAATCACAAACAAAATTCCTTGTGTTCAGTGGGGCGCCATCCCACATCAAGCGTGCATAGGACTGCAGCCTCGGCAATGTGTGGCATGATAAGGGCCTACAATAACCATTACACCATTAGCGATCTGTTACAACCTGCGGTGTTGCAAGAAGCCCTTTGGTGCTGTATTAATTTTGCTCCACCAGTGCTGAATGGTTGAGCTTGTTCATAATTCAACAGCTTACAAAGGGCTGTTTTAATGCTTAATCTGCTGGTAGTCAGCAACCCTAAAATTTACTACCAAGGCAACGTGATTCGGTTTGCAGCCTCAGCCTCCCCTTTGCGATATCTCCTTTCCCCAAAGAGCAGGTACAGCTTTGCATGATGGGAGTTGGGCATTTCTTTTCTTTTTCCTTTTTTTAAAAAAAAACCAACACTTCCGATTTCTTTTCCCTTTGAAGCCTGGCCTGCGGCCGTTGTATTTCAGAGTGCCCTCTTTGTTCCTCAGGCCTGCTTTCCTTAATCAGAGAAGTGGCTGTTTAAGGAAGAGTGCAAAATGCTTTAAAATAAAAATATTCACCCCCCCCCTTTAGAACTTCCCCCTCCTAGGGTATGGGGTAAATCAGCAGCAACAACAACTAAAAGATGTGAGCAAGGCTTGGCCTATATTTCCAACCCCCCCCCCCATGAAGTAAAATGTTGGCCACCTGGTGTCGCTATTTACTTATGTATTGGCTGGATTTCGGAGGCTTGAGCCGTTCTGTTTGACTCTTACAAAAGAGCCAGAAACAGAGACGCTGCTGAGTTTGAACTGAATTGCCATTGGCAAAGCTTTGAGGTTCAGCTAAGGATAAATTTGTCACCTAGGGCCTCTCTGGAGCATCCTAACTTTGTGCGCAAAGAAGATAACTGAACATCTTCTTGACCCTCAAACAGCAATATTCATTTGCAGGGGAAAGCAATTCTCTGCTCCGGCCCCCCAACTAGAAACCCACTGCAATTTTGAGTCTAGTGTTGACTGTACAAGCGTGAGAGTTACTGGATATGTGTGTGTCTATGAATGTAAGAAGGCACAGACCTCCACTCTTCGCATGCAGAGCTATTTTTGTTCCGCTGCAGATTGGCTTCCAACGAAAAGCAGTACTTGCCTCGCTGTCTGCTCTGGCGGAATTTTACATGATTAATTACATTACTCCACACCATTCATTTCGGTGCAAAGGAAACACAATGGTGGGTGGGAAGTAATCAATTACGTATTGTCTGCGGACAGAAAATAGCAACAGGGCAGACCCACGGTATTCGCTGGATTGATTTCCGTTCTAGTCATGGAACGGATATGTGGGCACCGGCAGCTTCTGCTCCCATTTCCATCAGAATTCTCGAAAAGCCCATATTTATTAATTATTATTATTATTATTATTATTATTTACCTGGCCTTCCACCTCAAGTCCCTGGGTGGGCATAGTATTAAAAGCATAGTATTAAAAGCAGTTTTAAATGACTTAGAACCTTAGAAATAAGGTGGGTCCTAAAAGTGTACAACTGTCAAAAGCCAGGATAAAGAGGTGCATCTTCTATATTCGCCAAAAGCTGTATAATATGAATCATAGAAATGTAGAGTTGGAAGGGACCCCTGCAAATGCAGGAATAAGCTGACAGAAGAACACAATAATAACCTGCTGGATCAGGCCAAAGGCCTATCTAGTCCAGTATCCTGTGGCCAAACAGATGCCTGTGGGAAACTGAGTGCGAAAGTACTCTCCCATCCCGTGGTTTCCAGCAACTGGTCTTCGGAAGCATTTCTGCCTCCAACTGTGAAGGTAGAATCATAGAAAAGTAGTCCAACCCCCCGCATCGATGGAATCTCAGCTAAAGCATCCATGACAGACAGCCATCCAACCTCTGCTTAGAAACCTCCAAGGAAGGAGAGCTCACCACCTCCTGGGGGAGTCCATTCCACCGTCAAGCAGCTCTTGCTCTCATAAAGTTCTTCCTGATGTTTAGTCGGAACCTCCTTTCTTGTAACTTGAAGCCGTTGGCGGAGCGTAGCCATCATGTCTAGTAGCCATGGGTAGCCCCAGTGAAGGTGTCAGATGCACATCTAAGCAGGAGGGAGTGCCATGAAGAATGCCCACTCCTGGGCCACCCTGCATGGTGGAATAACCAAGAGGACCCTCCCTTCTGCTCTCAGTACCCAAGAGGGTCTGTAAGGAAGGAGGCAGTCTTACAGGTATTTGAGAACCAGGTTGTTTATGGCTTTAAACACCTTTAATTGGGCCTGGAAATGCACGGGCAACCAGTTGTAGCAGACCGTGTCCACTAGTGATGGGCAATGTGCCTTTTCTGCTCTGCCATTTTGTGTGTTTTTATTTTATATATATTATTTTATTAAATTTTCTGTTTTACAATTTAAAATACTCATTTTACATCCTTAAGATATTGACGACTTCCCTTTTTCTCTTTCTGGCAGGGGGGTTCATTTTACATATCATAAATCCCTGCATATTTTACAAAAACTGTACCATTCAGTATTCCATCACTGCATCCATCAAAACTTATTCACACTGTTGAATTTATCTTAATGCTGCCAGTGTTTTCAGCTGTACACAATTATTTCCCATAAAAGTTTTCCAATCTTCTTTAAATGTATGTTCTTCTTGTTCTCTTATTCTATATGTTAAGTCTATATGGTTGTGTGTTTTTAAGCCCCCCATGTCCTGCACTTAACTGTGAATTAACTGTGCTGATCCAATCTCTCGTCTCCACTTTCCTCTCTTCCCTTGGCCTGGGCAAAACTTTGTCCAGACTTGTGTTAACAGCTCTGTATGTGACCCTTGTTGATAAACCGACAAAATTAGCAGCACCCATGCAGAGCCTGAACTCCAAAGTCAAGATTCAGCAGCCAAGCTTTGCAGCGCAATTGTCTGGATGTTTCTTCAGAAATAAATCCCATTGATTTCAGTCAGTAGGACTTATTTCCCCAGTAAGTGCAAGCTTATTTGGTAGGCCAATAGACTAAAGCTTTAATTAATTTATTGCATAAAATGTATACGCCACTTTATTATTATTATTTATTATTATTATTTATTATTATTATTATTATTAAAAAAAACCTTCAAAGTGGTTTACAAAAAGAATAAAACAAAATTATTGTGAAAAACAGCTAAAAACGACTTCAAACATTTTTTTAAAAAGTGATAAACTAAAAAAACAGGTTAAAACACACACCGGCATTCTACATAAACATACAGCTGCAAATATAACATTTTAAGTGTGTTTTAAATGCATTATACAAATGTGGCACTAGATGGCGATGGTGAGCTAATGGCAAATTCAATATATATTTTAAAACTTTTTTAAACAAGCATTTTCACAGTGTTTTTTTATATATGCCTAGATTTAGCCACATTCTATGTTAATTCACGATAATATTCCTGGTTTTCTTCCCCATAGTCACTGAGGGTCCACTTTAATATGAATCGCTACAGCAATCTTGCTTGAGGCTGGAATCTTAACCTCATTTATGTGAGGGTAAGCCCCACTAGAGCTGACTTCTGAGTAGACATGGTTAGGATTGCACTGTGAAGCCACATTTGAAACGGATCTCCTCAGCTGAAACTTTTGAGGCATTTCGAGGGAAGCCAAAAAGGCACTTTGGGTAAGTGTGGTGAAATCCGCCAATTTTGTTTGGCAGTTGGTTGCCTGAAGCAAAATTTGAAGCAATTGTGGGTTTTTGGTCACAGAGGGAAGCCAAAGGATTTTGAGAAGAATACAGAGGTTTCTCAAAGGGGGGCATGCATCATGAAAATCCCTAGTTTTTCATGACAAGGCCGGAACTTAACAACTCACCTTAATCTTTTTAAGACTGATTTGGTGCTGATCTGTTGATGAACGGTAGATTTTGTTCATTAAATTAGAATTTATCCATAACTTCCTCCAGTGCTTCATAAATATTGATGTTTTATCAAATGCACATTGTAATTAATTGATTGGTTGGTTGGTTGAAAGGCAGCTGGGTTAATCGAACGAGAATTCTTGAATCATTTGGTGGCCCTGCCTTTTTGTTTATTAAAATGATGTGATTTTATTAGGGCACGATCCATTCAAAGGTAAGCAAATCCAAGCCCCGTTGAGCTCAGTGGGAAAATTAATTGGGCCTACATAGAAATCAGTTTGATTGCATCAAACAGCTTCCAAGGCTGTGCACTCCCCCTCTCTATGGATGGATAAAATCTCTGATGATATATATTTTTTTAAATTGCAAGCAGTCTCCACAAAAGTACCCCATACCACCTGACTTTTTGCGGTGATTCCTGTATTGCAGGGGGTTGGATTAGATGACCTTCAAAGTCCCTTCCAGTCCTATAAGTCTATGATTACATGGTTTTAAATTGCACGCCAGGTAAAGCATTGCACCACCGGTATTAGATCGGGGCAAGCATCAGTAAAGCTGTATAAAACAAAACTGGGTTTTTAATTTTGTCATCCGGAAATGTCCAAGTACCAAGAGAACCTGAATGCTCAGTATCAGCTGTTCTAAACTGAAGCATGAGGGAGATTCATACACTATTGTAATATTATTGTTTTACTGTATGGATTTGGCACTTTTCTCGCAAACGGCTTACAGAAATAATACCCAGTTATATCAAATGAAACCAATAAAATCCAGAACACTCCTGCATAGATAAAATACAGGCCTTACAGATCCCACCCCACTAAAAGAGGGTCACAAATGACTGAAACTCTTTAAGGGCCAAAAGCCTGGGTAAAAAGAAAAGTGTTTGCCTGGCACCTAAAAATAGATAAAGATGGTGCTGGGCATGCCTCCTTGGGGAGAGCATTGCACAAGTAGGGAGCTAACACTGAAAAGGCCCTGTCTCATGCTACTTTCCAAACCTCTCATGGAGGAGGACACATGAAGAAGGGCCTCAGGTGATGATTGCAGGATGTTGGTTGGTTCATGTGGGAAAAGGCCCTTGAGGTATTGAGGTCCTCAGCCTCATAATGCTTTCTTTTGATAATAATTTTTATTAGTTTTCAATTACAATCCAATAATAGCCTCATTATATTAATGCCAATTTATAATACAATTATTAATACCAACCGTTCAAATGCCGAATTATATAATTTAGATAAGGTGGGGCCCCCAACATGCTAGAATTGATGGCTTCATTATTTGCTTTATTTCTGCATTCCAATATCTTATTAATTTCCATTGCATTCCGGTCATAATAATCCCTTATACAACAACTGCAAAAGTAATTACTTCCATTCGTATTGACACATTAAATGATTTATAAAACTACAAGTGAGGAACTCAAACTATATCCTTGTTCTTCCTGTGTGTGGCAATTATTCTGTCCCTGTTGTTTCTTCCTGTCCTTGTAATATGTTATGTCTTTCTTTCTCCTGGTTGTTGCTGTTATCCATCATGCTTTGGGTGAAGCTGATATCCCATTGTTGTTCCAGAAATTTCTCCATTGCTCCGTCCCGTGCTTCATTGTTCTGCTGCTTTAAACAGCTGTAAAAATCACTCTGTCCCAATAAATAACCAGTTTTCTTCCTCTCAGCCTGGGAAGAGTGGTCTGTCAAACTGCAGATGACTCAGTAATGAACCTTATCAGTTCCTTGGCAAGTTCACAGACTCCTTTCATCCTTCCGTCCAACTGAAGATATATGAGCAATTATACTTCCAATTAAATTAAATTTTAAGTCCTCTTAGTGTTATTCAGTTAACTCCGTAAATAATAAAGGATGGGGAAAGTCAGCTCTAAGTTTCCATTGTAAACCTTTTGCAAAATAGAGCTTCCCTCCTTTTTTTTCTTTTTTTACACACACAGTTCTGTTTAATATTATATTCCATACCTATAATCCAATTTCTTCTGTCCTCGCTTGTACAAAAATAATTACTTTGAACTATCATTCAGAGGAGGGTTGCTGAATCATAAATGTAGAGAAGAAAACTTTAAATAAAGAAACTGTAGGCTCCTCTCCCCCCATACCGTCCTTTGCAGCGAATGAAGTCTTATCTCAACTTCAAACCTTAAAGTCCTTGCAGTTGTTGTTGTTCCACAGTTTGTGATCTCATATTTTCTAGCACGCACCTGCACTTTAGTTCAATTAAACTCTAATTAACAGGAGAATCTCTACTTCTTAATGGCAGCATTGGAGGGTTTTCGGCTGGCGAAGTGCTTTTGCACTCAGCGCTTCCCTGCCTCATGCAATCCATGCCGGAGCGAGACCCAGGGACTGAGATGAACTGCGAGTGAAGCTGGTTCCTCCCTGTTCCTGGGGGGACTTTGCAAGGATAATTACCCTCAATCATCCTGGTTTTTCCTTCGCCAATGATCTCCCGCTGTCATGGGAGCTGTCTCCATTAAGGCAGACTGGATCTGGAAGCTGCCTCATAACACTTTCTAGGTCAAACTAGCACTTTGAATTGAGCCTAGAAACTAACTTGCAGCCAATGCACTTTTGTTGAACAAGTACATTATGCTGTTGATGTTCCTATGTGCACAAAGATTTGAGGACTACACTTGTACAGTTATTCACAGGTAATGTTCAACAAATGTACAGTCCACGTACCTGTGTACACAACAGCTGAGCTGTACAAATAGACAAGGATATACAAACACATGTACGTGATATAGAGATAGCTTGTGACTGTGTTCAGTGTCACATGCCAACAAGCCTAAGGTGTCAGTGGATACATTAAATCACTGGTGCCAACTCTAGGGGACCCGGGGGGCCCAGGCACCCACCAAAAATTGTTGTCGGTGTTCAGTACCCACACAAGAGACCTCTGACGTGATGTCTGGTGCCTCGAGAAGAAGCAGAATTAACATCTGAGGCCTCGCAAGGCTTCTGAAGCAACTCCCAGTATTTTGCTAAGTACAGGAATTTTTGTGGGTGCTTGGCACCTGCCCCCCCAGTGCTTCTGATGCGACTTCCGGTGCTTCGCAAGGCCCTGGAAGTTGCATCTGAGACCTTGTAGAGCCTTGGAGGTCTCTTCTCAACCTTCCAATGTGATGTCTGAGGCCCTGCGAGACCTCGGACACAACCTCGGAAGTCACATCCGATGCCTCGTGGGCACTTCTGGTGCTCCCAGGCCATGCGATGTAATGTGAAGTCATGTCACGTTACGTTGCGGGTGCCGTTGGGCACCCACAATCTGGGGCCCATGTTGGTGCCCCTGCATTAAATATTTAAAAATATACACAATGCTTTCTCTGGAAATGGTTTGTTAGGTGAGCATTCGCACAACAAGCCCACGATTTCCACTGATTCCTATGGAAACAGTTCTAATCCAGGATTTTCCCAAGCTCTCCTACCTTTTTTCAATGGTTTGTTCCTGAAATGACTGCAGCCAACCAGGAAAAGAGAGACACAGGAAAAACTTATTTTTCCAATCTCACTTGGTTTCTGCATGCTTTGTGCCTAAAAATGTCTGCTACCGACCAGCAAAGCACGAACAAGCAAGGAATTAAGGAAGTGGGCTTCTAGAATTATCTAGACCCTTTTCAATCTGGTTTGCAGGCCTGGTTATGGGACAGAAGCAGTTTTGCTCACCTTGGGGGAATGCCTTACACCAGGAATTGGACAGGGGAAGTGTGTCCCTGTTGATTCTGCTGGACCTCTCAGCAGCTTTTGCTACCATCCACCATGGTATCCTTCTGGGCCGTTTTGCTGGGATGGGACTTGGAGGCTCTGTTCCTTCTCGGGGGACGAACCCAGAAGGTGGTGCTAGCTGCTTACAGACTGGGCTTCCTGGCACCTGGCATCAGCAGGGGTTGTTGCTGGATACTGATGCCAGCCTTGCTCCTGTGGTTTCTTCCCAAAGATCTTACTGGAGAAGTATGAAATCCAGCCACAAATGCAAGTCCCTGTACTTTTTTGGCCATCCTCTCTCTACCTGGCTCCCTGCCTTCCTAGTCCTGGGCAGACCTCCTGCAAAATTTGCCCTCCCTGGGCTCCTTTGGCATAAAGGGAGGAATATAAGTTTAATAGATACCGGTAGATACCGTAGATAGATAGATAGATATATAGATAGATAGATAGATAGATAGATAGATAGATAGATGGATAAGGTCTACAACTCTGCCAGTGCATTTCATTTCAAATGACTGGGATTCCTGCCTTTAGCACCCTCTATGGATGGCTGCCAGAATCCCAACAACCAACTGGGGACCCCTCAGGGCTGGCACAGCCATTAGACAGAGTGAGGCTGCATCCTCAGGTGGTGGAAGCACCCAGGCGGCACCCCCACCAGCACCCCGCCTGCGCTGCCACCTTCATCCCCAGCATCGACGCTGATTTCGGCTGAGACTGTGCTGGTTCGGGGCATAGTCTCTCTGAAATTGTGCAAGCTACTGCCACACCGCATGAGATCTCGTGAGATTTTGGGGCCATCTCGCCTGAAATCGGCGTGATCTCGCCCGAAATCGGTGCCGATGCTGGTGGCACTCCTCCCCCAATGGCGGAGGTGGTAGAGTGGGCAGTACAGCCAATGGCGGCGGCGGCAAGGAGCACCACCCCCTGGGGCCACTAAATATGGGGAAGGGGCCTTTCCAGGTCACTCATTGGCCATCGTTGTCCTAGGCCCTTGAGTTTCAGTAGCAGAGTGTTATGGCGCCAACAGGATGGCGTGCCGAAGCCAGGTATCTGTACCGGGATCAAGAGAAGCCGAAGTCAGGAGCAGTCCGGGTCAAGAGCCAGCTGAGGTCAGGAATCATTACCGGGGGGGTCAAGAGAAGCCGAAGTCAAGAGCAGTCCGAGTCATGAACCAGCCGAATTCAGGTGTCAGTACCGGGGGGGGGGGGGGTCAAGAGAAGCCAAAGTCAAGAGCAGTCCAAGTCAGGAACCAGCCAGAGTCAGGTACACAGGATCAAGATCAGGATCAGGATGAGCAGGCACAACCACGTGCTTCAGCACAGCAGTTGCAGGTGCTGGCGAGGGAAGCAGCCGGCCTTCCTTAAGTAGCCAGCTCATCACCACGCCTTTTACGAGCTGCAACTGCCTCCAATTGCTCCCTCCGGTTCTCAGCTCTACGCTCTACAGCTGAGATGGGAGGAGGGGAGGGGGCTCTCCGGCTCCTCTCCTCACAAGGGCCTGATTCTGGCTCAACTTCTCCCTCCTCCTGTTCTGGCCTTTCCTCTTGCCCACCTGCTTCTTCCTCTTCTGAGGAGTGTTGCCACCAGTCTCCTTCAGGTAAGAAACCCTCCATTCCTCTGGACTCTTCCGTGGTTGCCGCCTCGCCTAGGGGGGCTTGCCACCACTCCTGCTCATCTGGTGCAACCCTGACACAGAGCACATACTTTGCAGGAACCAGACCTCAGTCCTCCATGAGCAATTTGAAAGGCTCTTGTTTGGCATTCTGGAGAGCTGGTACCAGTCTTTGCAGACAACGTTGAGCTACAGACAGCAAATGTAGCTCCACATGTTGGCTACGTTGCGCCACCTCTGAAGTAAAACGTGCCAGAGACCACTGGGTAATCTAATTACCAGCGGAAGAAGCACGAAGCACACCTCTTTTCCCTATCCCTGCAGATGTTTCCACCATATTTTCCTCAAGGCCCAGTTTTGTTTTAAGTAATAAAGGAATGAATGACTACCAGCAGACGTATTATTCAATATTGAGCATTCTTCTTTGAAATGTGGCCTCTCTGTGTTTCACATTCTGTGGGTTGCGCTTTTTTTTTTTTAAATAAAAAAAGATCCACACGGCATAATTGATAATTGCATGAAAAGCTTTGGGAGGTTGGACAAGATAATAGCAGTTTTGCAAGAACCCAGGAGACACTGCAAACTTTTGCAGGATTTTCTTTTTAAATGTATAATTATTATTTTCCCCCCATTTTTTTTCCATACTTAACAGTTGTTCCTGGCATAGTTTTAAATGGTTGGGTGGACAGTGTGTTTAATGTGGTACTTCTGTAAGATGGATTTGGGTTCTGCCTCTGATGTGTGGGATATACCATGAACCCACCCCTATATGAAAAAGGGGTGGTTATCGATAACTGGTCTTGTAGCAAAGTACTGAATGGTGTTTAAACCGCAGCCATGAATTAAGATGACAAAACCTGCTGTCGACCAATATCTAACTGAAATGAATGTAATAATTGCAGCGTTAGACCAAACTCAGAATGAATCACTCTGCCGTATCTGGAACATTTTGTCTGAGAACTACAATACTATACGGTATGTGGCAGTCAGAGCTGGTGGTCAGAAGGCAAAGAAGAACCGAAGAGACAGTGTGGCTTAGTGGTTAGATTGCTGGACTAGGACCTGGGAGACCCACTCAGCCAGGAAGCTCACTGGGATGACCTTGGGCCAGTTACCATCTCCCAGCCTAATAGGGTAGAAATCTTGACTTTCGCTTAAACTGCTTAACTGAGGAATAGTGTTCATAGATTACCAGATTTCCCTTCAGATTGCGGAATAAACTTCCTCCCGATTTAAGCCAAGGTTAACTTAACACACACCTGCATGAGGTGGGATATTTTAAATTTATCTCTACGCCCCCCCCCCCCCCAGCATTTTGGATGCAAATTTTTTTTGTCCAATTTGGACTTACAGTAGTTTAGTTAATGTTCATACTTTGCATTTCAACTATGAAAAGTGTTCCATATACATTATGTCAGCGGTTCGTACAACAACCCTGTAAGGCGGGACAGCATCATTATGCCCAAGCTGCAGGTAGGGAAAGAAACTGAGGCAGAGAGATTGTTAACTGACAAAATGTTCACATATCTCCTCCTGCTTGCCCTCTGCATTACTATAAAAATGAAATATATATGTTCATATGACTATTTATTATACTGTCCTCCTGACTTGAGCTCTGGGGAAATTATTTAAGAAGAGTGTTGTCTGCCAACCTTCAAGCAAAGCAAATGGGGGTGTGGAGATTATGGTGCCTGAAATCCTATCTAGAAGAAGAAGAAGAAGAAGAAGAAGAAGAAGAAGAAGAAGAAGAAGAAATATCCAGACATATTATTAGCAATAAAATGGCTTGTTGGTTGGTGTTTTTTGTTTTTTTGTTTTTTTTTTAGGGCTAACACCGTTCTTCACGAAAACAGTATTTCTCATTACATTAATCTACAGCCTTTCAGGAAAGCTACTGTTGTAGCAGCCCATTATGTCCTGCTGCGATGACGCCACGGGTCTCTCTTTATTTTTTTTAAAGACAAAGATTTCAGGGCCTTATTTCTCTCTCTCTCTCTTTCCCACTCCCCCCCCTCTTTTCTTCCTTTAAAGAAGGAAGCGCCAGCACAGAAAAATGTTACAGTGCCAAAGCTCTTTTGGGGAGAGAAGCTTTCATCTCCACCCTCTGCTTCCTCCTCATATTGTAAAGCATGGTGTAAATTCTCTTTGTGTTCCTTATTCCTCATTTCTTATATCCCTGCCAAACCACGGAGGTCTTTGTGGGAGTCATTGGAGTGACCCTCCAATGAGATTTCAGGGCCCAAACCTGAGACCTGGGGTGGCTCCAGGTGATGTCCGGGGGAGGGGGGCAAGCCCTAGTGATGTCACAGGGGACAGACCCTGGTGGTGTCATTACTCACGACACATTGAGGTGACTGAGAGCATGCCATTCAAATAATAAAAAACAACCACAAAGTCTAACAAACAAAACAAATGTGTCACCAGTTGGAAATTAAGAGAGATGCCATGGAATAGTTGGATGCAGGGGAATTTTGGGAGGCACCAGCTGGGAAACCACCAAGGGAAGAAGTCCTGGGAGTGGCGGTGGGACAATGGTGAGTGGTCTGAGAGAGGAGACTGGGAAGAGGAGGTGTTGGAAACTGAAGAGGTAACAGGGCTCAGTGAGCAGGGGGAGTCTGTGGCAGAGAGAAGTCCAGAATCGGGTGCAGAAGCTGAAGCAGGCAAGTGGGAGGAGGCAGAGATAAGTCAGGGGACGAGTCACAGGGGTCTCTCCCTCCTACTGCGACAAGCTCCCCTCCCTAGAACCAGAAGAGGGCTGAAAAGGGCGGAGCAGCACCAGGCCACACGCAGGCGCAGTCTCTGATTACTTGAAAAAAGCTCTGGAGAGGAGCTGACTTAGACGGCTGTGGGGAGGTGGGGACTTTCAGTCTCGGCAACTGATCCATGGGGGAAGACCTACATGTGCAGGTTGTGCTTTAGCCAGGGGCGCCAACTTGGGCCCCAGATTGTGGGTTCCCAGTGGTGCGCAACACCACACAAGGCCTCAGACTTGAATTCTGCCTCGCAGTGCCTCGGACAACCCCCTCTGAGGCCTTCCGAGGCTTCGGCCTCCACCTCCAAGGCCCCTGACGTGACTTCCTGTGGTTTGTGAGACACCGGAAGTTGCGCCAGAAGCCTTGCGAGGCCTCAGATGTGACTTTCACTCCTTCTCAAGGCACCAGAAATCGTGCCGGAGGCCTCGCGGTATGGGTACCGAGCACCCGCAACAATATTTTTTGGGTGCTCAGGACCCCAGGGCCCCCTATAGTTGGCACCAGTGGTTTTTGCCAATAGTTAACTCAAACTTTGAATGGTGTGATTTGCTGCCGGTTCGCTCTGTGACAATAGAAGACTTTGATAAAGGGTGTATTCTAGCTGAAGTGAGGGGATCTTGCCTTTTCACCTGGGGAGAGTCCCGAGAGCCACAAAGAGAGTTTTGATTTCTGGGCCTGAGGTCCCCTTGCTCCTGTTCTGAAACATGCTAGAATTGATGCATCACAGATCACAAAGACAAGAACACTGCAGAGAGAGAATTGGTGTGGCAGAATATGCTGCCCTGTCACCAGCTGCAAAGTGAGATTCAGCTGGCTTCTGTATGAGGAATGAGAGGGGCGGGAGATACCATCTTACTGTGCGCCTCAGGCAGCACAATGTATTTGGGTGCTAAACTTCTCCCTACATATCACCTCCCCACAGTGTGCTGACCAGGCAGGACCTGAGAGGCAAAAAAATAAATAAAAAAAATCCAACTTTTATATTATAGAGACATCAGCAGAAGGCCAATGAATGCCTTTCAGATCATGAAAGATATGAGCATAATATTAATAAACAGAAGTCAACAGCACTTTATACATGAATGACTCTTGAGGAAAGGAGAAATAAGGAATAGCATATGCAAATAATGATTACATGGAAAAGGACATCTCTGTCCCCATGTCATTTCTTCCCAGGTGATCTCCAAGATAAAAAATAAGAAGAGTTTGGATTTGATATCCCGCTTTATCACTACCCGAAGGAGTCTCAAAGTGGCTCACATTCTCCTTTCCCTTCCTCCCCCACAACAAACACTCTGTGAGGTGAGTGGGGCTGAGAGACTTCAGAGAAGTGTGACTAGCCCAAGGTCACCCAGCAGCTGCATGTGGAGGAGCGGAGGTGCGAACCAGGTTTACCAGATTACGAGTCTACCACTCTTAGCCACTACACCACACTGGCTCTCCACACTTGGGAGGTGGGGCTTGTGCAGGAAAATCCTTAGCAGGCAAGAGAACGGTTAAGCACCCCACCTCTCACCTCTTAGGAAAGCTCTCATGTTACCATTACTTGGCAAGCATGAGTTTGGGATTGCGTACCTGCTGCTTAATATATAGCTGCAGCCGGAGACTTCACCTGCCCCATGAAAAAAGCTCCCCCCCCCAAATGAGCCGTTCCACGTAGCAATATGGAGACATGCACTCCTATTCCATAGTTGTTTCTCACCGCTTAAACAAGATTTCCCCCCCCCTCCCTCTTTTGTTTCCCTGCAACGGAGTTAATAGATTTATTCATCAAGTTCTCTAAATTTAGACATCAAACTGATGTCTTTCTCCCACTGTTAATTTTATTCTTAGCAGCTCTTTACTTAAATAGTTCGAAAGAAGCAGGAAGCTGGAGTGGCATGGGAAAGGTTAGCAGCAACAGCAGCAATAACCGAGGAAGGGCCACAGCTCAGTAGCAGAGTGTCTCTGCCTTGCAAGCAGAAGGTCCCAGGTTTAATCGCTGGAATCTCATTTAGTTGAAATTCCTGAATTGCAGGGGCTTGGACTAGATGACCATTGGGCTCCCCTCCCAACTCTACAATTCTGTGATTCTGCATAATAAAAATTAAATAAAAATCCTTCCAGTAGCACCTTAGAGACCAACTAAGTTTGTTATTGGTAGGAGCTTTCGTGTGCATGCACACGAAAGCTTATACCAATAACAAACTTAGTTGGTCTCTAAGGTGCTACTGGAAGGAATTTTTTATTTTGTTTCGACTTCAGCAGACCAACACAGCTACCTACCTGTAACTAGTGATTCTGTATGACACTATAATGCAGATGGGGCCCTTATCTCTCTCCGTCTCATTTTATATACCTTCAATCAATGCTGTGCTGAACACATTTTGCAGGGGTTCCGTTTCGTACATCAATGAAGGGGGATAATATCTATCCTGTGTATATATTTGGAACCCATTCAGTATAAATTCTTCAGGTTTGGTTTAAAAAATAATAATATTGTTTCCCCCTGCGGACAGGACAATTAATCACTCCCTCCCCCCCTTTGATGCTTAAACTTGTCTCTTCCATTTAGCTTAATTATTTGAGCCTCCAGCATCCCCGAAGCCCATGGTCAAAGGACTTCTTTCTCTTCCCGGTGCATGGATGTCATAGCCATTAGTATCAATGGGAGTCAAGTATGCGCCCCGCCACAGAGCGTAGAGGGAAAGACTGGCAGAGACAGGAAGAAGAGGAGCAGAGGGCCAGTTAGCTAACAAGTAAGTGTAGTCTGCTCTATTCCTATGCCAAATATTCTCTTAAGATAAACTAGACCCATTGTGATTTATTGGTCCAGATTGTTTCATATTGATCATTGCTAGGTACATGATCAGCTCATGCAGGGCTTTGTAAAATTAACCTTGCTCCTTCGTTCTTTTTTCTTAACTGGCCTCTGTCCAACATGGCAGAAAAATAACCTGTGGCCCATTCCAGAACGTGGGGAAAGATTGTGCTAACCTGATGGTGGTCACTCCAAAGTAAACTGGATTTGAATGGGCAAAGAAGCCTTCAGGAAGTTCACATTTGTGTAGGACAGGGCTGCCATGGATGCTTCAGTTGAGATGCCTGCATTGCCGAGGGTTGGACTAGATGAGCTCTGGGGTCCCTTCCAACTCTACAGTTCTACGATTCTATGTCCCACCATTTGTTTTTTTCTCCAAGGAACTCAGAGTGGGGCACATGGCTCCCGCTGTCCTAATTTAATCCCCACAAAAACCCTGCGATGTAGGTTTGGCTAGGAGGCAGTGACTGACCCACTGACCCAAGGTTAACCAGTGAGCCGCACGGCTAAGTGGGGATTTGAACCCTGGCCTCCCAGGTCCTAGTCCAGTGCTGTAACCAGGGGGACACACTGCCTCTCACACTGGCTATATCAGATCGGTGGCCCATCTAGTCCAGCATCCTATTCCCACAATAGCCAATCAAAGGCCTTTTTTTCTTTTTACCTTATTGACACCCTTATCCCCCATAAGCTATGCATTTATCAGTTGACCAACCATTCACCCATCAAGGTGAACTAAGATCTAATGGAGAAAATGCACTGCATCTCAGGAAGCTACACTCTGCTATTGAGCTGTGGCCCAGAATTCTTGGAGTGGTGGTGCTGTTGCTACGATAATTAAAATGGCATGAAGCCAATTTGCCCCACTTCAGCCCAAAGGGCCATTAAGTAAAATAATAATAATAATAATAATAATAATAATAATAATAATAATAATTTATTATTTATACCCCACCCATCTGGCCGGGTCTCCCCAGCCACTCTAGGCGGCTTCCAGCAGACATTAAAATACATCCTCTTCTTCTTCTTTTTTACAACTTCCAAGTTTATGCAAAGCACCTGCAGATACATTTCTACGAGCTGGCTGAAAAAGTTTGAGCCCAATCCGCCACAGTCTATCAAACCTTTTTTTTGGGGGGGGGGGAACAATTATGTGAAAAACAATGGGGAACACGAGTCTTTCAAACAATGTGTGATGTTCATAGTTTTGGCTCTCTCTCTCTCTCTCCCCCGCCTCTCTTTTGTTCTAGCTTACTTTGAATATTTAATAATAAGATCAAGATATTGAAGATAAGAATAATCAATCACAGTGGTGAAATTGATGTGAATGAGAAGCCCGCGCAATGTGACACGGGGCTGATCAGGCATATTTATTTGGTTGCTGAGGAACATTTAACAACACACACACACCAATCTAAGACAGACACCCTAGCTCCCCCCAATACATGCATCCTTTATTTACAGCTGTTCACTTAGTTCTAGATGAACGCAGCCGACTCACTAGTACATGCTCGCTCTCTCTCTCTCTCTCTCTCTCTCTCTCTCTCTCTCTCTCTCTCTCACACACACACACACACACACACACACACAAACACACACACACCTCTTTCCCTCTCCCCCTCTTGTGTTGTAGCTTTATATGCGGCTAATGGAGCAAGGCAATGCTCAAACGTCAAATTAAACTGCACAGCTCTGTAATCACTCAGACTGACATGCCATAAAAGGATAATTAGTAGTTCATTACAAGGGACATTGTTTGTTCAGCTAAATTGATTTCTCTCAGCTGCCCATGTTTTCTGTTTATTTAGCGAGCGCTCCGCTGCACATTTTTTATTTGTGAACTAGGAAATCCCTTCTCCTGAAAGTTTTTTTTTTTAAGTAACCCACCACACCAAACCATTCCCCTCTCCCCCACTTTGGTCCCTGAACTAAAATAAAAATAAAAATAAAATAAAAAACCAGTTGCTTGAGGTAGGTAAAAATTACCAAAGCAGGTGTACAAGGAACAATCACCGGTGTAGAGTGATGTACGCTAAAAACTGAGCTGTGTGGTTAAGGGGGCTTGTTGGATGAGCCCACAAAAAGGCCCAGCACACCCAGATGGTTTTGTGTGCAAAAATTCCTTCCTTGGCTTCTCTCTCTCTCTTTACAGATAGAGGGAACCTTCCCTTTCTTGTTTGGTCTCACGAACGGGCACAGAAACAAAAGCAGAACCCACATAATCCCTCTGCACTCAGGGGCGGAAATTTTACAACAAAGTCTTCTGACAAGCCTCTCTTTTGCCCCGCGAGGCCTAGAGAAAAGAGAAAGGTGGGTTGTTGTTTTAAGCAGGCTGTTCGTTCCAAGTTCCAACACAAACACCTGACTTCAAAGCGTTCCAGCTTTGCTACTTCATGTTTTGTGGAAGCAGGTAGCTTTCACAGCCAGTGTGACAACGAGAAGGGCCCAAAACACTCCTGAACTTTTCAGGGAGGTGGTCCCACTAAACATGGTGGCTCCTGTGAAAGGTGAGAAGAACATCTTTGAGGAAAATGTATTCCTCTCCCTGGAGCATCTTCCTCCAGCTGTCAGGGCCAGCGCAGCCTTATAATGATAGACAAAGAGAACTAGACTACGGGTGTCATTGGGGGCCTTGAATCCATGTCTGGGCTGGGTCATTTTAGACCTCAATGTGGGAGCTCACCCATGCTCCTCCATGAGACCCTCCTGTGCCTCATGTATAGCTCACAATCTTTCTTGATCTGCTCTCTGCAGAGCTGGAATGCAGATGAGTTGAGGACACCCATCCATTTTTTTTATTTTATATATATATATTTAAAATAATTTAATATATATATTTAAAAACAACAACAAGTTATCTGCAGGAATAGCAAAGTTTCCAAGTGATTGCCTAGCAACAAAGCCCAGAAATCCATTTGCAAAACATTTTTGCATTCTTCTCTTGACAGACGTAGCTTCAACATACCTTACTGACTTGATGGAGGCTGCTTTCGCTGCGCTGGTGTGTGTGTGTGTGTGTGTGTGTGTGTGTGTGTGTACAGAAGAGAAGAGACATGCTTCTTTCCCATGGCCGTTTCCCTGACATTTCCCTAACCATCAATTTCTGCATTATATTTGGGCTTTTGCACAAAGTCAAAGTCACTTCTGGAAATTTAGTGGGATATGGTGGAAGTTTAATACTTATTCCCCTGCTAATGGCTTCCAGGAAAAAAAAAACATTCTGCAACCTCTTTATCCCGGCAGAGTGACAAAATTTGGGGTGATTTACTGACATACGGTTCTTTACTGCCGTTTTCATGGATGAATCATGGGGGAGCAGAAACACACAAGTCACGGAAAGGGTATGGGAGCAGCAACGTTGTCCGATGGTTTGTGTCAAATCCCACCCACTGGTGAAATTAAGTGTGACAGGCATGTACCTGTATATTGGTCAAAAACCATTGACATGACATAATGCAACATAGCATCTCAGAGCTTTATATCACAGTATGGCACTGTGGGTTAAACCACAGAGCCTAGGGCTTGCCGATCAGAAGGTCGGCGGTTTGAATCCCTGCGACGGGGTGAGCTCCCGTTGCTCGGTCCCTGCTCCTGCCAACCTAGCAGTTCGAAAGCACGTCAAAGTGCAAGTAGATAAATAGGTACCGCTCCGGCGGGAAGGTAAACGGCTTTTCTGTGCGCTGCTCTGGTTTGCTAGAAGCTGCTTAGTCATGCTGGCCACATGACCCGGAAGCTGTATGCCGGCTCCCTTGACCTATAGAGCGAGATAAGTGCCGGAACCCCAGAGTCGTCCATGGCTGGACCTAATGGTCAGGGGTCCCTTTACCTTTACCTATGGTATATATATCTATATATTGATAAAATAATAGATATAAACCAATTGCACACATGGAACATTTACATATGCACAAACAATTTCAAATACCAACTTGGAAGGCTTGTTGAAAGAAGAATGTTTCCAACAGGCACCGGACAAAAGAGAGGTGGTACCTGACTGACATGCTGATTTTCACAAAATATAATATTCACAAATATTTGACATTCGTTAAATTTTCTAGTTTCGTGAAATTGTGGATTAAGCACATAAACTTTGGGTGCCTTAGGCTGCTGCCTGCAATTCTAAACACACTTAGAATAGTAGAATGGTAGAGTTGGAAGGGACCCTGAGGGTCATCTAGTCCAACCCCTGCAATGGAGGAATTTCAGCTAAAGCATCCATGACAGATGGCCATCCAGTCTCTGCTTTAAAATATCCAAGGAAGGAGTCTGTTCTACTGTCAAACAGCTCTTACTGTCAGAAAGTTCTTCCTGATGTTCCGGTGGATTCTCCTTTCTTGCAACTTGAAGCCATTGGTTTGGGTCCTACCCTCCAGAACAGGAGAAAACATGTCGGCTTCATCCTCTATGTGACACCCCTAAAGATAAGATGGTTGTCATATCTCCTTTCACTCTCCTCTTTTCCAGGCTAAACATACCCAGCTCCTTCAACCATTCCTCATAAGGCTTGGCTTCCAGACCCTTGTTCATCTTGGTTGTCCTCCTCTGCACATCTTCCAGTTTGTCAATACCCTCCTTAAAATGTGGTGCCCAGAACTGGACCCACTACTTGGGAGTAAGCCCTGCTGGACCCAAGTTACCGGTATTCTAACAAACAGGCCCAGGCTTGCTTCCTCAGTGTTAGGGTTGGGGAACAGGGTGACACAATGTTTCTCTAGTGACATCTTTTCAGATTTGTAAATCCGGGGACTGTCCCTGGGAAATGGGGACGTCTGGTAACCCATATGTTAGGGGAATGTGTACATACAAATGCATATATTAGAGAGCGTAACCTAAAAATGCATCATATTAGGGCAGTGATGGCTAACCTTGACACCCCAGATGTTTTGGAACTACAACTCCCATCATCCCTAGCTAACAGGATCAGTGGTCAGGGATGATGGGAGTTGTAGTCCCAAAACATCTGGAGTGTCAAGGTTAGCCATCACTGTATTAGGGAAACCTGTTGGCAAAACTGTCTGGGGGGGGGGGAAATACATACAAAAATGTGTATATTAGGAAAAATTGCACTAAAATGCTGATGAATTTTCGTGAATCACAGACTGATGAAGAACTGTGGAGAACTGAACTTGAGACTCGAAAATGAGACCAGGGATTTCCAAACCTGTGGTCTGTGGACTACCACTACCCAGAGAAAACTTCCCAGCATTGAGGCTCCATGGTTCAGCATAGGAGAATGGACACTGTCAGTCACAAAGGAAGGTCCTATGGGATACTACATATGCCTGCGGGCCTGCATTTCTCCACCCCTGGGACCAGGGACACCAAGTGGGAGGGCAGGGCACCCCCAAAATTTCAAATCAAAGGGCCGGGCCCCCCCAAAGTTCCATGGTGGCTGTGCGTGCATGCCGCAGGGTGTGTGCGATTGATGCCAGCATGCCGAAGGGGCATGCACACACGCCACAAACACACCATGTGGTATGCTGATGTTATGTGCACACAGTGTGGTGACATCGCATAGCCCCTGGCCCCCCTCAATCATGGGGGCAAGGTGGCGTCCATGCTTGGGACACCGATAGAGCTGCTCAATGAAATTCTATATAGATAATTTATTTATTGTCATTGCACAAGTACAAGCACAACGCTATACAAGTGCAACGAAATTGTATGCCATCCCGTAAAAGAAAAAAAGAAAAAAAACAGCACAAAACACACACACACCAAAAAGGCCACACACGCACACACACACATACACCCATCACAGCTCTCCAAGGTCATATTATCTGGTTACAGCATTTAAGATGGTTATAGCTCTTGGGTAGAAACTGTTCTTCAATCTATTTGTTCTTGATCTAATTGTTCTATATCTTCTGCCTGAAGGCAGTGGTGCAAAGAGACTATATCCTGGATGAGATGGATCCTTTAAAATATTGTTTACCTTTTTAAGGCAACTGGAACTGTATAGTTCTTCCAGAGATGGGAGAGGATGACCAATAATATTTTGGGCTGTGGTTATGACCTTCTGAAGTATCTTCTTCTCTCTGGCTGTGCAGCTGGAGAACCAAGCACAAATACAGTATATAAGAATGCTCTAAAAATTGCAAGAGTTGAAGAGGCTATCAAAAGAAGGTGCGAGTTGAGCTTTATGTATTTGCAATGGACATACAGGGTTCCTTCTCCCCCCTCTCTCTTTCCCCCTCCATTTAATTACATTATAGATGTTGGAGTGGGCTGTTGGTACAGAAATAAAAAAAAAAATTCATTGCATTGTCCTTTTTTAAAACAAACCAGGCAAGGTTATTGTTTCGTCTCAATGTATTGCAGCGAAGGGGAAATGATGACCCAAATATCCTCTTGTGCTGGTGGGGAGGGTGGAACTGTGACACTCAGTCTCTTTGAAATGAGTGCTTCTTAGGAATTTAGAATTTTCAAGTACGCATGGCAGAGCTTTGTAGTTCTCCTTAAAGGAGATGATGTGCTTCAAATACCACAGCACATCTTTGTAATTAGTTTTAGAGTCACAAAGAAGTGAAGCAGATTTTCGACAATTACTCATTTTTAAAATAATAACAAAAAAACGAAACAAAAAACCCCCCAAAGGTTAACGGTATGAATTTTGTTTCTCCCACAGACAGCTTTATATAACCGCTGTACAAAATGGAGTAATTCAACCGCCAACATAATGGCATATCTTAAATGCAAAATTGCTTTCGAAGGGTTGACGCAACGGCCTCCCCTCTCCAATTTACCTTGGACTCTCTTTAAAAACAAGGTCCTCAAAGCAATGCATGCTATCCCACCTAAGGCTGTGTACTCTGTTGTATTGCCTATTGATCCTGGCTGCTTCCAGACAGGTGGCTCCTAACTCTAGTAATAATTGCTACTCCACTGTAAGCAGCAAAAAAGAATTGCCATTGATTTCCCACGCATTCAGTTTTTCCCAGCTGTGCAAAGTCACTAAAGGAGGGTACAGAGCAGGACTAGTGAGGAGCATGGCCTCAATAGGGGCGTGACCACAGGCTTAGGCTTGTGCTTCCCCACCCCTGGAAAAAATTGGGACAAGTGCAACTCTTCATTAGCAAAAACAGAATCTGCACAGGAGTGTCAGGCTTTAGGAGCACAGAAAGTCATCTCCAGCAGGTCTTTACCCCATGAAGCAGTTGCTGGGACTGAAGGTCCCCACCTCCCCACAGCTGCCTAAGTCCCCTCCTCTCCATGGTTTCCCCCCCCTCCCTAAGCAATTGGAGACTGTGTTTTCATGCCTCTTCTGGTTCTGAGAGGCAAGCGGGGAAGGGAGCTTGTCACAACAGGAAGGGGAGACACCTGTGCTTCTTCACCAGCTTGACTCATCTCTGTCTTTTGGCCTCTCTCCTCTGTTAGGATTCTTGTTCTGTGTTTGCAGTCATGCGATTGCCAGGCACTAATGACGGCCGGCAGAAGCAGAAGAAGGCTGTAAGGGTAGTCACTGTTTCCTTGGAGAAGGAAGCTGAACCATGTCCAAAGGCCGTGTGTGCCAACACTGATTCCTCAGAGAAGAACGAGGCTAGGGTTCGAGTCCCAACAAAGCCAGCTGTGAAACTTCTTGATAGTCAGGAGAGCTATGACGCCAAGACTAGTCAGAAGTGCAGGATGGTAAGGCCCAAGGCCAATCCAGTTGCAGGTAGTTCCAAGGGTGGAATGGGTGATACAGGGGTATATTTTGTGTATGACATCTGTATGGTTGGTGCAGTTACACTGATGACTACAACACGGTTCATGAATCGGGGGAGGATGTTAGGATTCTTGCTCCGTGTTTGCAGTCATGAGATTGTTGTCTATCACATGACGGTGTATGTTTTCATTCCACAGTGTGGGAAGTGACGGAGACAGCATGTTTTGTGTTACTGTGTTCCGGAATGTAGGATTATTGTCCTTTGTTTCTCTTTCTTTGCTGTCTGATGAGAAAGAGGAAGGAGCTAAATCAGAATGCTCCGAGTGTATTATATGTAAATAAAGTAGATTAGCCAAAAAGCTGAGCTATTGAGTGTATTATGCAAACTGCCAATACTCTGCAGGATCCCTAAGTGTGCTGATGCTTCTTGGTATCAGTTGCTGATACCTACTTTTGAATCTACTTTTGAATCTACTCAATCTACTTTTGAAGCTCCCGAATGACAGACCAGGAGGGAGAGAGCTTGCCAGTCGGGCATGTGTCTCTGCCAGGGTCCTACACAAGAGTAGGGCGATCCTAACACCCTCCTGCTTCAGCTTCTGTCTCTGGACTCTCTGCCACAGACTCTCCCAGCTCCTGACACCTCCTCCTCCCAGTTTTCTCCCTCTGACCACTCATCATCGCCCACCACCACTCCCTGGGCTCTGAACCTTCTTCCCTTGGTGGTTCCCCAGCTGGTTCCTCCCGCCATTCCTCTGCATCCAGCCAGTCCATGAGAGCATGTGTGCGTGAAAGATGGAAATACACATCTGTGAAACATACAGGATTTTATTTTATTGGCAGGTTTAGCTGTGCAGTTGTTGTTGTTGTTTAGTCGTTTAGTCGTGTCCGACTCTTCGTGACCCCATGGACCAGAGCACGCCAGGCACTCCTGTCTTCCACTGCCTCCCACAGTTTGGTCAGACTCATGCTGGTAGCTTCAAGAACACTGTCCAACCATCTTGTCCTCTGTCGTCCCCTTCTCCTTGTGCCCTCCATCTTTCCCAACATCAGGGTCTTTTCCAGGGAGTCTTCTCTTCTCATGATGTGGCCAAAGTATTGGAGCCTCAGCTTCAGGATCTGTCCTTCCAGTGAGCACTCCCGGCTGATTTCCTTAAGAATTGATAGGTTTGATCTTCTTGCAGTCCATGGGACTCTCAAGAATCTCCTCCAGCACCAGAATTCAAAAGCATCAATTCTTCGGCGATCAGCCTTCTTGATGGTCCAGCTCTCACTTCCATACATCACTAAATCTGTCAGTCACTTCCCTTTAGAAGCCCACATTGTTGCCCTTTCCCTGGGAGCCCCAATCTCCTCCTTTCTGCTAGTCTTATCTGAAGAGCCCCGTTGGCTACATGTCGAGGACTTTGAGAACCAACACTCTCAGAAGTCATTTAAGGCTCTCCCAACTCTTAAAACTATAACAAGATTCAGATGGAAGGAACTGGGATGAGAAAGGTCTAAGCTCAGGCATCCGTGGCTCTTGGAGGAGATGTGAAAGCCGATGCTTTAAACATAAATTTCTCCTTCCTGAGCTCTGGGTGCTGCCAATTTCTGCTCAAGTTCAGCTTGTTATCATCAAGATGCTGATTTCCAGCTGCCTTCTTGTATGGATGCTCTCTCTAACGTGGCAGATGCTGGCCAGACAAAGAAATGCTTCTAAAGGCTTGTCATTTGCCTATTAAAAAAAATAAAAAAATAACTAACAGAGGCTGTCATTCAAAGTCTTCTCTTAGAAGGGCTGTCCAGTCTAAAACTGTTTTAAAAGTAAAGAACCCTAAGAAGGGCAAACTAGACATCTTACTAGAGACCCATTAAGCCTCTTGCTTTTAAGATAATGGTCTTTAAAATGATTGCATGTCGAATCCCGACCCCTCCCGTGGAGAAATGAAGACACAAGACTCAATAATTAAGATTAATGGGCATAGAAAGGCCACAACTTTATTGGTTACGGAATGTAGAGAGGTATTGGCTTAGGCATTGGATCTAACCAACTATATCTGACTCCAGCATGCTGTGCTGGCAGTCCGGGAAGGGTTAACCACCGATGGGAGAGTCCTGCTGCTGCACATCAGCTAGGAACTCACCCTGGGGTCACCGATAATGGGGCGTGCCTTTGGCCCTCACCTACCACGGCTTCGGACAGGGACACCCCCCCCGGACTCGTTTAACGAAGTACCCTTCAGCATTTGGGGGAGGTGATGGCCCAACCTCCCCCCCACCTTCAGCCTTCCCTAGATAATCCGCACCCAGGGCTCAGCCTATGGCGGCAGGGGATGAAGCCATCCCCTGCGCACGTGCAGGGCTCATGATGCCTGCAACCCCCCTCCTTCCTGCGGGCGGAAGGGACTTTGCAGCAACGAGGCAGAAGTTAAGTTTCATGATAAATCAATCAGGCCCCTGTTCAACTCCTATCAGACAAAGGTATGGTTCTATGGGGTTTTTAACTGCAGCAATTTGTATTTTACATTACAGCAGAACTTTAACTGTATTAAGGGATTTCCTTTCAAGTTTTTTTTTTTATAAAAAAACTAAAGGACAACAACACACATTGTTCTTCCAGTGAAGGCTAATGTGCACAGCGATTTTGAGTATGTAGATTCAGATGCACATTGGCCATGATTTATTGGCTGTAGATTCAGATATTGCCCTACGGTGTGTTGTGTGTATGAGTTGTGTACAATTCTTTTGCAAACAGGAATGTAGATTTCATAATGCTTTATTATATCAGCCAGGGCTATACTGAATGCCACTGTACATTAAGCACTGTACATTGCTCTAGTTCTCTACAGCTCGGGGACACACACACACACACAGCCAGCATTAGCCATTGGCCAGATATTTGCCAAGGTACAGTTGCCAGGCCTGTATCAGGGAGAGTATGTGAAAGTGTCAGCACCATAACAACAACAAAAAAGTCAATGTGTGTCTGTTCCTCTACCTGTCTGCATCAGAGAAAAATGACAGTGAGACCCACCCCCTCCCTTGGCTTAGCTTGAACTAGAGCTGGACAAACCTGTTAATTTCAGTTTCTCCCTTTTCCAACCAGTTATGAGAAGGATAAAACCCCCGATGGAAATTCACCTGCACTTTATTGAGAGTTTACCTTGATGCATTTATTTGCGTTTGCAATTTTCCTTAAAGGAACCCATTTTTGCACGTTGTTTTCACTAACGCACACGCACACTTTACCTGCAAATTTGCACTTTCGTCCGCATCGCTTGCACCGGAGAACTGCATTGCAAAATTCGGAGAAGGGAGGATTTCGAGAGGCGGCTGCGTTTTGATTTGCCTGCCGTTTTGGAAAGCGTGGATTGGGCAGGATCTCCTTTAAATGTGAGCTGGACCGAATTTCTCCCCACCCCTCCCCAATTCAGAATCGAAATGTCTGCAATGGAACAAATGACCCCAAGGCAGGGGGAGGAGATGGCCTGGTTGGAGATATGATGTCACAGACCCCTTGGTGTATGTATCCCTTTATCTGCCAATTAGATTAATCCCTCCCGAGTGCAATTTGTTGCTGAGGGGGCATTGGGTTTCATGCAACAAGGCCGATGACTTTCCTTTTTTGTTGGCCTTGGAACATACAGTATCCCTATCTGGAGATCAAAGCCCCCTGGAAAGTTGGTAAATAGAATATTCTACCTTTGATGCGTGCATAACTCTCCTTGAACACATACACCTCCAGAGGAAAACGTATCCTTTCGGCGACACAGTAATGGACGCCCAGCTCTGTCCACTTAACAGTTGCTGGCAAAGAGGGACAGATTTCAGGGAAGACTTAACAAAAATATTTCCCCTTTGTTCTTTCTTGGAGCTATTACAGTGCCTTTTCTGTGGGTGATGAAGGATCTTTTCTCCCTCCCCCCCTCCGCACCCTCGGCATCTTCTAAACCAGCTCAATAGCTTTCCAGACCAGGTAATATATAACCAGGTTCATTGTGATGCTAAAGAGTTCTATTTAGCTGTATTTAAACTGGATATCATGACTCCACACGATGACCTTTCACTCCTGGGAAGTAGTTTTAAATTCAATCCGCGATAAAGGGAAAAATCCTTCCAATTCATTGGCTCTCAAAGGTCACAAGTGAACTGTGTTTTGATGCTATCTGCTGCTTTGTGGCTTCGGTTCTCAATATACATGAGCATCACAGCGGCTTGAATTGCCTCTTTGTCTTGCTGGACGGAGCTGCAAGGAGCCTGAGAAAACACGGAGCCAGGGCAAGGATACCTGGCGGAAAGGGCCGATCTGGAGGGGCCAGAGCTGAACTGGACCCAGCACGTGCCCGTAGGAGGTCTTGGGTTCAACAAAGGACAGCCCATTAAGAAGACTTTGGTGTTACAGGACTGGGAAAGTCCGTTTTGAAGTTTGGGAGTTTGTGATGGTAGCCAAAACCCCTAGAAGGATCTATAGCAGGAGCAAGTAGTGAGGTTGGGGAGCTGAAAGTAATTTCACATCTGGCAACCAACATGCCTCTTGGGTTTCAGATAATACATGGGTAGACAAGTCTAAAAAGCCTGGGACACAAATTTTCACAGCAGCTATGGTGGGTCATTTACCATAAGTAATGAATTTAGTGTTAATTCTGAAAGTGTGTATTAGATTCTGACCAAACTAAACCTCCTGATGTATATTGTGCTCTAGTTTGGTCAGAATCGAGTACACACTTCCAGAGTTAACACGAAACACATTACTTCTGTTAAATGTAAATAGAACCTTAGCCACTAGAAAATTTGTGTCCCAGGCTTTTTAAACTTGTCTACCCATGTACTATCTGAAACCAAAGGGGCACATTGGTTGCCAGATGAGAAATATATTGGCATTATTTTCAGCTCTCCGCCCCCACTAAATGGACCACAGTCCAAGGGCCACATTCCCTTCTGAGTAAGCTTCTGAGGGCCAAATGCTGGTGATGTGCGGGTCCAGAGGCAAAAGTTGCTGCAGCAAGAAATGTGAATTTTACCTTTGCACCGTTGACTAGTTTCTACACACACACCCCTCCAGCCTTCATCCAGGGGCATCACCAGTGTTGAAGGAGACATTCTAGTCAGGAACAGGCAATTGTCAATTTTCCTTTCGAAAAACCCTCCATGGCAGCCACCACTATTTTAATTTCTTGGGGAGTCCCAGGGTGCCTGGAGGCCAGCTTTACAGAAAACCTGGCCTTGTGCACAGCCTTGCCTTTTGTGAACTTTTTGGGGTCCTTCCAGCTCCTGAGACTAGTGTCGAGAGCAGAGATAGCCAATATAGTGTCCTCCAGATGTCTGCTGAAGGCCAGCTCCCATTACCCCTGACCATTGCCTGTCAGGGCTAGATCAGCAGTAAAGAGACAAGCAGTAAAGTTGATTCCTTATTCAAGGAAACAGAATACAAACAGAGAAACACATGGAGAGACTAGCCTCTAGTAAAGCAGTTGCCAGAACCGACACATTGGGCCTCCTACTTCACCTTAAGTCCAGCTGTTTTTCCATAGAATCTTAAGTTCCCATCCAGCTGTTTTTCCATAGAACCAGCAGGCTCCTGTGAATCTGTTCCAGCCTCAGCCCCCACCTCTTTCTCAGCTGCCTGTCCTGTGTCTGCAGTCTTTTCTGCCTCTTCTTCCTCTCTCTCACTCAAGCCTGCTGCTTGTTCATCATCCAACCATTTTGCCCCTCCATCATCCTCTGACCCGTCTTTCCCGTCCCACCACCACTCCCCTGGCTCAGAGTCTTCCTCTTCTGAAGTTTCCTTAGGCGGTTCTACAGCTGGAGCCTCCAACCATTCCTCATTGTCCAGCTAGTCCCTGACATTGCCCATGTTGGCTGAGGCTAACGGGGCTGGGGCTAATGGAACTAATAGCTAATGGAGTCAAACAATGTCCGGAGGCCACCACACTAGTCCAGAAAATAGAGAGGGTCTCAGAATGGCAGAAGTGGGCCATCCCTGATGTGTAATAACTTAGAAGCCTGCTTCCCTGCCCCCAATTTGGTTCCGTTGGCCCTACGCAGCAGCAAATATAGTGCCAGAAATTCCCATGTCCACTCTGTAGAAGGTCAGGTCAGAAGGTCATTGCTTGAGTGGGAGATGGCGAGCCAATTTCACCCTATGGGATATCCCACGATATGTAAATTCCTTTTGCACTCCACTCTGACATAAAGCTCACCCTTGTAAGCCCACCATGCTCAGAGATGGCCTTGGACGATGGCTGCCTGCGGCTAGTTTAAACTTGCGCATTCAAAGTCAAGCCTAAATAAATGGTACTGTAAGTTTAGCATTCATAAATTAACGTTCCCTTTGGTTTTCCTCCTCTGCCCTTCATGACTTCTGCCCTTCTCTCCCAGATACCCAAAGAAAGTCCCATTGTGTTTAAAAATAATGCCTGACACTCCACATAGATTAACTAGAAACGACACTTCCAGACACTTTCAGGCTAACACTCTGTTATATGTCAAAAGTACGTAGGCAAATCTCTTTAGCTCACAACATGAACAAGTCTCCTTACATATCAAGTCCCACGGCAGCAGTGGCAGACTCTTATGAGGTTTGGGTTTCCTCCGAACTTGGGGTGCAATAGGTGGAAAAACTATAAATAGTTACGCTTTAGTGCATTTACGCCCTCCATTTTCTCAAAGGAGCTCAAGATGGAGGATATCCCACTTGCCTGTCACAAGAACTCTGTGAGGTGGGCTTAGCTGAGGGAGGGTGGTAGGCCTCAAGTTGCCTAATGAGCTTCATAGCTGTGTGGGGATCTGAACATGAGCTTCTCCATCCTAGTCCAACATGCTCACAACCACAGCAAACTGGCTCTCCAAATGGTTACAGGTGCAAGTATTCTCCTTGTCCCCCTCATTAGTTCTCATTTTGCTATAGATTTAATAGTATAATAATAATAATAATAATAATAATAATAATAATAATTTATTATTTGTACCCCGCCCATCTGGCTGGGTCCCCCCAGCCACTCTGGGCGGCCTCCAACAGATATTAAAATACAGTACTGTACACTAAAACATCACAGGTTAAAAACTTCCCTAAACAGGGCTGCCTTGAGGTATTTTCTGAATGTCAGATAGTTGTTTATCTCTTTGACCTCTGCTGGGAGGGCGTTCCACAGGGCGGGCGCCACTACCGAGAAGGCCCTCTGCCTGGTTCCCTGTAGCTTTGCTTCTCGCAGTGAGGGAACCGCCAGAAGGCCCTCGGCGCTGGATCTCAGTGTCCGGGCTGAATGATGGGAGTGGAGACGCTTCTTCAGGTATACAGGACCGAGGCCATTTAGGGCTTTAAAGGTCAGCACCAACACTTTGAATTGTGCTCGGAAACGTACTGGGAGCCAATGTAGTTCTCTCAGGACCAGTGTTATGTGGTCCCAGCGGCCACTCCTAGTCACCAGTCTAGCTGCCGCATTCTGGATTAATTGCAGTTTCCGGGTCACCTTCAAAGGTAGCCCCACGTAGAGTGCATTGCAGTAGTCCAAGCGGGAGATAACTAGAGCATGCACCACTCTGGCGAGACAGTCTGCGGGCAGGTAGGGTCTTAGCCTGCGCACCAGATGGAGCTGGTAGACAGCTGCCCTGGATACAGAATTGACCTGCGCCTCCATGGACAGCTGTGAGTCCAAAATGTTTTCCCTCCCAGATTCTTTTTTTAAAAAACAGTTTATTTCATCATTATATCATTAATTAATATATTCATACAAATAACACTTGATTTCTCTCACATGTGACACTGGGTTTTTAGTAGCTGGATGTGTGAGCTGGCTCCGTGGAAAAGCATTACAGGGAACGACCAATTTGCGCACGCCCAATTGACTTCAACGTGCCATTGATGCAATAATAGTGCAATTGTGGCGGATTTATACTGCACTGTCCACACATCATTCCGCTTTAGTCATTGTGCTGCAATGCACCCCCGGTGTCACTGCACTGTTGCCATCTGGAGGGGCACTCTGACACTATAGCACAACAAAAGTGGGACAAAAAATAAAAATAAAAAAATAAACCGGAACATTTGTGGTCTGAAAAGTTACAGGATTTCAGCAGGAAATTACAGGACAGTCACTGATTGGAAACAAAGCAGTATATATGCCCTGAAACTTTCATCCATCTTTGTAACAAGAGCAGCACCAACAAAAGAATCAGAGGACCTCTGTAATCTTATGCACTCACTCATAGACTCCAAGATTTGACGGGTGATGCGTGTGCATTTGTTACTGGGGCTACGCAAAAACTATTCACTTCTTTGCAGAAACAGGGGTTTGTGTTTTTTTGCACTGTCAATCCCCCCCTCCGCCTTTTTGAAGATTGATTGGCAAGGGGGGCGGGGGCCGCCCTGGGCAGCGCCCTGGTGGGGGTGACACTTGGGGCAGGGGCCATGCCCCCCGCAGCTGCCCTGCGCCTTTTCTTTTTTTAAAAAGGCTATTTTCGGCGCTGCTGGGGCAGAGCCGCAGGGGAGGCCAGCGAGGAGGGGTGTCACGCTTGTCGCTGACATGACACCCCCCCTTCGCTGGCCGCCCCGGCAGCTCCACCCCGGCAGCGCCGAAAATAGCCTCCCCCCCGCTTTCAGCGTTTCCCCCCGCCACTGGGCTCCCTGAGCAGAGCCGCGGCATGGAGGAGAGGGGCGGGCCAGCCAGGAGGGGGAGCTTTGTTTTCCTCCCCCCCTTTCAGCGGCTTTTTCGCTGCTGGCTGGCCTGTGGCGCTGCAGCATGGAGGAGAGGGGCGGGCCAGCCAGGAGGGGTGTCACCTCCAATGAGCCCAGCGGCGAAAAAAACCGCTGAAAGCGGGGGGGAAAGGAAAACAAAGCAGGCACCTGCTTTGTCTCCCCCCCCCTTTCAGAGGCTTTTTTCACCGCGGCATGGGGCAAGGGGCGGAGGCGTCGCTCCGTGCGCATGCGCGTCGTGACATCATGCGCACGGAGCAATGCCCCACCCCCAGGGGTGCTGCTTGGCTTGCCGCCCCCGGTAGCTAAGCGGCACGCTATGCCCCTGATTGGCCATGCCTATTTATTTGCATTGCCTTCTCTTGCTCTGCCTCTCCACTGGTTTCATTTGCCTTCAGTGATGTCATCCCATAGCCCAATCTGATTGTGCAGCGATGTCATTGCAGTGGTACCTTGGTTCTCAAACTTAATCCGTTCTGGAAGTCTGCTCCAAAACCAAAGCGTTCCAAAACCAAGGCGTGCTTTCCCATAGAAAGCAATGCAAAACGGATTAATCCGTTCCAGACTTTTAAAAACAACCCCTAAAGCAGCAATTTAACATGAATTTTACTATCTAACGAGACCATTGATCCATAAAATGAAAGCAATAATCAATGTACTGTATTATAAAATATATAAGACAGTGTTGTAGATGATAAAAATTATCATCCACACAGTCACAAAAACAAATTAACCGAAAAAGCCTCAAAAACAAAAACGCAAAATAAACAGCAAAAACAAAAGTGCCAAACTTAATCCATTCCGGAAGTTCGTTTGACTTCTGAAATGTTTGAAAACCAAGGCGCAGCTTCTGATTGGTACAGGTGCCCTGGAAACAATAGCCAACAACCGTATCGGACATTCAGCTTCCGAAAAACGTTCGAAAACCGTAACATTTGTTCATTTGAGAACCAAGGTACCACTGTACATTTGTTGCGTGATTGCTGATTGGTGAGTAGCAACCTTGTGACTAATGCGGCCTAACTTACTTTCCTTGCCCTCTTCTGAAGCTATCCTTCTCTCTGTGATCTCTGATTGCCTGGGATCATTCACGCAACTAATTCTGGAAGAAACGAAGAACACCAGGAATGAGGTGGCAGCGGTGGAGGAGTCACAGAACCGCCACCGCCAGGTTGCAGGAGAAAGAACAGCACACCTGTATGAGCTACATTCATTTACTCAGCGATACCGTACCTTGTACTGCTTGAAAAACAACGTGGGTGTTTGTTATTTTGGTTAAATCTGCCGGAATAACGTAATTGTGTTATAATGCGTTGTCAGCAGTTGCGTGGTGTGAATGGCTGGCTGTGCACTGCATGGTGGCTAAATATCATGTGAATGTGCTAATCTGCATGTGTACTATAGACATGTCTTCCCTGTGCATGGAGTTTAACTTACAGAGATCTAGGAGAGGTGGCTAAAAATCGGAAAAATGACAATTCTAGCAAGTAGCAGATCGGAGTAACTCTGTTACTCACATTCTTCTATACTGTGAACTTTACAGTGAAGAACAGTCTCGACTTATATTACCCCTTTTATCAAAATTTAAACCCTTGCAATATTATCTGGAATGTATTCTCGAAATCCTACGCAAATTCCTTTTGGAAGACTCAGTATCCTATGCTGTGGCCAAGTTTTGCACCTTAGCCATCAAAAAACGTAAATTGCTTCTATTGGAAAATATACTATAAATTTCTTTTACGCCATTGGTTTTTTATTTATTTATTTATTCTAATCCTTAGGATTTTGACGCCTTGTAGCAATATTCTGATTGCTGGTTTGGAATTATACTGTATTATATTGCTGGCTTTTGCTGTAATAAACTGAGTTGAGTAACTCTGTTTTTAAGGCACCCCTTGCTCAAATCTCCCCCCAAATACACAAAATGGGGAAAGCGAGTTAGAGATACACCAAAAATAATCAGCATCATTCCTGACCATCAGAGTGTATACGAACCACCTTCCAAGCAGCCAAGACGATCTTCTTCTTTCTTCGACTTCTATTTAACACGTGGACGTCCTCCTCGGAATTTGTGGCTATGTGTTTTTAATACTGTCAATAAATGTCTTTCCTGGAGACTCACGATGGCAATAATGGAAGCTGTTAACAAAGTGTGAAAGGCAGAGGGCCAGCAAAGGTTAATCATATGGCTGTCCGCTAATGACCTCTCCAGCCCCTGGTTTTAAACCCTCCGCTACTTGTAAAGACCAATCACGTGAGCAATTTCCTGTCTGAGGTTGCCTTTATGGAGAAGAATAAAAGGCCGGCTTTATTGTGAAAAAAGAGAGCACCCAGCAGGGGTGGAGGTTATTATTTTTAAGCTGATCTAAACACCTGGGCTTCCCAGTAGAGCCTATTAAACGTCCTCCATTATGTCTAAATATTTCACTAATTCCCAACCCCATAGTAGATTAGAGTATTATTGCTTAAAGCAGAGAAGGCACAGACATTCTGGACACATGGGGCAAAAGGTTGTACCCTGCATAAGCCACCGGCGGGAGGCAGCTGAGATAGCACTGGGCATTTCATTTTGTTCACGTGAATGTGCAATAGACAGTTGTGAATTCTTATCCAGCCGACAGCCAGTAGGGAAATTATTGGGTTTTAAGGGTGGGGAGCTCAGACCCCACCTCTGCCTTGTACTCGCCCTGTTGGCCTCGGCAAGTCACTTATCATAGAATCATAGAATTGCAGAGTCGGAAGGGGTCCTGAGGGTCATCTAGTCCAACCCCCCGCAATGCAGGAATCTCAGCTAAAGCATCCATGACAGATGGCCATCCAAACTCTGCTTACAAACCTCCAAGGAGAGAGAGTCCACCACCTCCCCAGGGAGTCCGTTCCACTATCAAGCAGCTCTTACTGTCAGCCTCAGTACTTTGCCTTCTGTAAGATAAGATAAGATAAGATGAAAAGATAAGATAATTTATTGTCATTGCACAAGTACAAGCACAACGCTATACAAGTGCAACGAAATTGCATGCCATCCCGTAAAAACAGAAAGAAAAAACAAAACAAAAAACAGCACAAAACACACACACACACACCAAAAAAAGCCACACATACACACACATACACCCATCACAGCTCTCCAATGTCATATTATCTGGTTACAGCATTTAAGATGGTTATAGCTCTTGGGTAGAAACTGTTCTTTAATCTATTTGTTCTTGATCTAATTGTTCTATATCTTCTACCCGAAGGCAGTGGTGCAAAGAGACTATATCCTGCATGAGATGGATCCTTTAAAATATTGTTAACCTTTTTAAGGCAACGGGAACCGTATAGTTCTTCCAGAGATGGGAGAGGATGACCAATAATATTTTGGGCTGTGGTTATGACCTTCTGAAGTATCTTCTTCTCCCTGGCTGTGCAGCTGGAGAACCAAGCACAAATACAGTATATAAGAATATATAGAATATATAAGGTGGACATTGCGGCAGCTAATATGGGGTCCATAGCAGTAAAATGAGTCGTTTGATATTTTTGCAAGGTTTGTGGTCTTGGGCAAAGAATTTGACTCCACCTAGTCCAGTATTCTGCTTTCAATAGAGGCCATTCAAATGCCTTGGAGAAGGTCTCCCTGTTGCTTGTCCAAAGCCTACACTGTTTAGAGACATGGGACCCTTTCACCTTGTACAGTGGTACCCCTGGATACGCACACCTCTGTTTGTGTATCCTTCAGAATGCGAACGCGGCAAACCCGGAAGTATTTTTCTGCATTTCGCTGCGCGTGCATGCGCAGAAGCAGTTTATCGCCACGCGCACATGTGCAGAAACCTCGGGATCCGACCGGAGCTCCGGAACAGATCCCGTCCGCAACTGGAGGTACCACTGTACTTTATTGGGGACTCAGTGCTGCTAATGCTTGCTTATGCCTTTATTTTGCAGCATCTACACCATGTCATCCTAATCAAAACCCTGTCCCATATTATTTCCCTGCATTTAATCTGGATTTACTGTTTCCACTGAAAATCTAACACAGCCCTGTCCTTGTGAAAAAAGCAAATCCAGAATAAATTAGGAGATCAGACTCAAAGGCCCACCTTGTTTAGCATTCCATACCCTCCAACATTTCTGCAATGGAAAACGGGACATCCTATTCCATAATAATAATTTTTTTATTATTTATACCTTGCCCATCTAGGCAGCTTCCAATATATATAAAGCATAATAAAACATTAAATTTTTTTTAAAAAAACTTCCCTATACAGTGCTGCCTTCAGATGTCTTCTAAAGGTTTTATAGTTACTTATCTCCTTGGCTAAGGGTTCACATAACTGCATACCCTTCTGTAAATCTGTCACTGTCCCTAGAAAATAGGGATACCCGGAGGGTCTGGAATTCTCACAGTGGCCAACCAGAAGTCTGCCAGAGGAGCATGGGAATCCCACAAACTGGACATGAGCGCTACAGCACACTTCTGAATGTGACTCCCTGCAACTGGTGTTCAGAGATACGAATGTACGAAGAGCCCTGCTGGATCAGGCCAGCAGCAAATCTTAGTCCACTGTTATAGGTTAGCATCCACCCAAAAATTGTTGTGGTGACTCGGCACCCACACTGCAGGGCGTCTGATGCGACTTCCGGTGCCTCACGAAGCACCGGAAGTCATGTCCGAGACCTCACAGGGCCTCAGAGGTGGTGTCCGAGGCCTTGCGGGGCCTCAGATGTGACTTCCAGGGTCTCCTAGTGCCACTGCAGGGCGCGCAACGTGGAGCATGAAGCTCCGCCACTGGCCCTGTTTTGGATGGAGGGGAAGTTGTAGTCTCTGCCTGCCCTTCCAAAAGAGGGCAGTCAAGAGATGGTGCGGCTGCGGCTGCAGAGCCTCGGCATGCAACTGTTTGTTTATTCCTGCTCGCTGCTTCCTGCTACGTAACCATTTCCTGGCCCACGAGAGCACCTCTCCTGCTAAGCTTACTCAGCAGTCTTTGGTGGGGTACCTTGCTGAAAGCTTTTTGGAAGTCCAAGCACATTACATCACCTCTAACTATATGCTTGTTGACATTCACGAAGAACTGCAATAGGTTTAGTTACAGGTAGATAGCCGTGTTGGTCTGTCATAGTCAAAACAAAATAAAAAAATTCCTTCCAGTAGCACCTTAGAGACCAACTAAGTTTGTTCTTGGTATGAGCTTTCGTGTGCATGCACACTTCTTCAGAAGGTTTGAGAGACAGGCTTTGCTCATGTTGACTTTGCTTCAGCAAGGCTTGTTCTTCTATACTCATGAGCAGGACATGAACCAGAAAGTGTTCTCTTCCTTCTGTTCCCCAGAGGCACAGCCTTATTGTCTGCGGACTCATCTAATCCAGTTTTCTGAACTGGTGGCTGCCACCCCATCTTGAAACAGCAAATTCCATAGTTTAGCTATGTGCTGGTTGCCAACCATTATGGATTGTCTGGAACAGTTCAGAAATTGGATCATGCTGTTGACAAAACATTCGGCCTCTCTAGAGGATGTCCAACGTCTAGAATGTAGCGCAACAATAGGACACGAAATACATTTTCGCTTTTAATGTAGGAACAGATTGTGAGAGGCTGGCTTTGCATTGCACACTTGTAACTATGGCTGCCACCGTTTAACCTGATAAATTGCGGACAAACCTGATGCACGCCCTATCTGTGGGGCAAAATGAACGTGACATCAAGGGCCTTAATGAGGACATGGTATAATCATTGGCATCTAGTCACATTGTTTTAATTATTTTAATTGTTAAGCACAGAGTGGGAAATCAGGTTCCTAATGCCTAATGATCATTATATAGCCTCTTATTATCCTACACAGCAATTTCCGTTGCTATTTTTTCAGAGCAGGTCTACCATACAAAATAACACTATTATGCATTATTTTCTTACAGAAACAACTCACACTCGTTCTTTTTTTAAAAAAAGAAGAAGAAGAAGAAAACTTATCTTCTGTTGCTCTTGAAGTTACATCTTTGTTTCAGGGATGGATACAATGTGTTTTTATTGCATGTTAATGAAAATGAGCACCAGCAGTTCAACCTTCTAATGTCTGCTCAGAAGTAAGCCCCATTCAGTTCAATGGGACTTACTTCCAGATGCGGATTTCAGCAAATGGCACCATGCAGTGCACGGCCTGCCAGTTTGGACCTGCAGCCACGCACATCTCTACTGAACAGCAGTTAGCCTATTTTAGGCGCATGAAGTTTTTTCAAATATCTGTTTCACCAGAAGAAGATGCACCCTTCCGACTTTCAGAAGGGTACGAAGGAAGAGGAGCAATTGCAGAGTAAATGAATGGAGAATGGGTCTTTCAAGGTGAGTGGGGGCTTCGGCAGTGGTCTAGGGTTATAAGTATTGGAGTACAACAAATGTATTTCTGTTTTGAACTGCAAAAATTTGAGGGCGTGATGCAAATGCACCCACCCACCCAGAATTATAGCGTGGCTTTGTTATAACAAAGTATTTCTTACTGGCATAGTTGGCAACCTTAGAATATGCTTTCCCCAATTTTACCCCATAGAAGGATCCTGGTGAAGTACACTCTTCAATTTCTAATAATAATAATAATAATAATAATAATAATAATAATAATAGTTTATTTATATCCTGCCCATCTGGCTGGGTTTCGTCAGCCACTCTGGACAGCCCAACAGAATATCAAAAACACGGTAAAACATCACACATTAAAAACTTCCCTAAGCAGGGCTGCCTTCAGATGTCTTCTAAAAGTCAGATAGTTGTTTATTTCCTTGAGGGCATTCCACAGGGTGGGCGCCACTACCGAGAAGACCCTCTGCCTGGTTCCCTGTAACCTCACTTCTTGCAGGGAGGGAACAGCCAAAAGGCCCTTGGAGCTGAACCTCAGTGTCCGGTTTGAACGATGGGGGTGGAGGCGCTCCTTCAGGTACTGTATACTGGGCTGAGGCCATTTAGGGCTTTAAAGGTCATCAACAACACTTTGAATTGTGCTCAGAAACATACTGGGAGTCAATGTAGGTCTTTCAGGACCGGTGTTATATGGTCTCGGCAGCAACCAACTCCATCACATATATACCGGTAGATAACCTGCTTTTGCATCTACTTAATAGCTACAGCTACAAACCCTATAACCACCTTCAAAGCCCTCTTCTTAAGCCACTACATATTTTGGCTTAAGAATATGTAATTTTCTTAATTGCCATATATAATTTGGTGATGAATTGCATACGACACCTGGCTTGGCACATCCTAGCGGTGCACCATGTGCTTTAGAGACGAGTAGTTTATGAGCATGTGCAAGAGAAAGTCAGAACCGTTATTTTAGGTTCTCCCTTTCCGAACCATTCTGCACCTAGCTTTAGACCAAAGGCATCTATTATTATTATTATTATTATTATTATTATTATTATTATTATTATTATAAAAAACTGCTTGCAATTGGACTAATTAAAAACTCTCATTGGTCTCTCCCAACCCTGTACTTATTCCCCTCCCGCTTTAATTGAGCTCCTAGTTTTGCAGGCTAGTGGAGATGCAAGGAAAGTTTCTGCATCTTCAAACAAGTTTTTTTTTTAAAGTGTGTTTTGATTGTTGTGGGAGCCTCATTGCTATTCCCAGAATGTCGAGTTGAGCTTATGCTGATCGGCAGGACTTAGAAGCGTGAAACAGAGAAAAAAAAAAGGAGAGGGAAAAAGGGTCCTTTCTTCTCTTCTCACTCCTTCATGGTCCCCCCCTCCCCCTTCCCCATTTACATTGAAAGTTGGCCAAGATCAGATCACGCTCTGTCTGTGGCCTCTGAATTAAAATGGGGCTAGTTGCTCCCCCCTTAACTTTATAGTTCCTGCAGAACTTCTTCTTGAGTTTAGTCCTTCTTGAGAGAAGTGTTCTTCTCCACCCGCCCTTCAAATGAACTTCTTTTGCTTTTTTTATTATTATTTAAAGAGGTTGGAGTTTGGGTTTTGTTTTTTAAACTCCCCCTTTTCTTCTGTCCCCAGATCGAGAGTTTGCATTAAAAGAAGGGAGGGAAAGAAAGAATGCCCTGTTTGCGTCTCGAGGTAAAAAACAGTCTGCTCGCCAGCAGGTGCAGGGTCCGCAAACAGCTGTTTTACTGCTCTTGAGTTGAAGCCTATCACGTCCCCCCCCCTCCAAGCCAAGAGCTCTTCATTTAATCCTCTCCTGCAATTCACACTGTAATTGCCGGAGATCCAGACAGCCGGGGTAGGGTGGGGGGCTCTCGTTTTATTAGTTGTATTCCACCCCCCTCTCCACAAATAACAAGATCCTTAGCAAATAAGGGACAAGGCCTTTTAATTAGTTTTCGAGACTTTGGAGACAATCTCGTTGGGGGTGTCCGCAGTGCAGGCTTTGTTGACAACGAGCGGGAGTTTGCACACGCCCAGTTCAACAGGGCTGGGGCAAGAGACGTACCTCGTGGATTGTGGCCCTGGGCAACTGTAGCCAAAGTAAGTCACATGAAGCCAAATGGGCACCCCAATATCTACTGGGCTCCAAATACCCAAGAGATCTCCTCCTTCCCTACAGATGCTTCAGATCAGTGGTGGGGGCCATCTTGACAGTTATGCCACCCTCAGAAGTTCAGGGTTGCTGCCCTTAAGTGATAACCACCAAGTTGTACGGCTTTCATATATGCATTTCCGTGTGTGTTTTCCCCTGAGAATAATAATAATAATAATAATAATAATAATAATAATAATAATAATAATTTTTTTATTTGTACCCCGCCCATCTGGCCGGGTCTCCCCATCCACTCTGGGCGGCCTCCAACAGACATTAAAATACATTAAAATATCACAAGTTAAAAACTTCCCTAAATAGGGCTGCCTTGAGGTATTTTCTGAATGTTCTGAATGATATGTGTGCATGCTTTGGTTGGAGAAGACTTTATTCACACTGCCATACAAACTCTACTTTTTTTTTTAAAAAAAAACCTTCTACTTTTCAAGGCAATTTGTAGTACAGATTTTACAGAATTTCCTCAGATAGTTGTCTGTCTTTTAGCTGGCCAGATGATGTACTCAGGCTCTTTAAAATAGTCTCTCTGTCTCTCTGTCTCTGTCTCTGTCTCTGTCTCTGTCTCTGTCTCTGTCTCTGTCTCTGTCTCTGTCTCTGTCTCTGTCTCTCTCTCTCTCTCTCTCTCTCTCTCTCTCTCTCTCTCCAGCAATGGTTCAACCTTTCTGATCATCCCCAGCCCCCTCAGGTGATTTAGTTCTGGTTTTTTTTAAAAAAAAATTATTTATTTGTTTGTTTGTTTGTTTGTTTTTTGTTTAAAAAAGAGCAAGGTCATTTTCATCATCAACATTCTTTTATTCGACCGTCAGTCAGAAGAGCAAGGCCATTTTATATATGAATTACATAATGAACATACGGCACACAGAAAAATTTACAAAAGGGAGACACATCAGATATAAAAAGGAGGAGCTAGATTGATAAGAAATATGTCAATATTTGGCTGAAACAGAACACTGCAATATAAATATTCTGGTGTGCTTAAATGAGAAGAAATGAGAAGAGTTAATTTACCTTCTGTTTATTATGTTGCAAGCTACCTCATGCTTTCTCAAGTTTGCTAGATGCATATGTGTCAGAGTTTTGGTAACATGCAGATCCATTTAAATTTAGATGGTGATAGTATACCTGTCTACTCAGAAGTAGTAGTTCAATAGGACTTGCCTCCTCTTAAAAGTGTGAACCCGTTAATTGGTTGAAAGGCAAGTAATCAAATTTAAATAATCTTGGGTTATTCAAGGTCGAAAATGTTAGGTCGAAAATGTTAACAAAACCACAAGTTAACAAAAGTCTAGAAGACCCTCCAGATGTTCTAGCACGTGCTGCCATTAGTCCCAGCAGCACGCATAGCCAGTGGTCAGAGGTGATGGGAGATGTCATTCAACAACATCTAGAGGCCTGTGGGTTAGTCACCCCTGTCCTAGAATCACGATTACGGGACATCTGAAATATTCAAATCTGCATTTTGGTATATGGAGATGTTGATAATTTTATAAAGTACATAAGAGTATGTAAAATAAAAGTTTAATTTGGCTGGATTTGCCATGCTGACTTTACTTTATCACATTACTGATTATTTACTCTGCTACGTATTTTGGAAAGTGATTTGTGTGTCTATCTGTCGGTTCTTTACGCAACCGGATGCCTTTTGAGCTCCTGTTGCCCAGTTTGTCACAAAGGTTCCCAAAGTAGTGGTGGTGGTCTTCATCCACGTTTGGACACCGGACACAATTTTTGAATCAAAGCGGTGGACCAAAATGTTCCAAGCTGCACTGATTTGGTCACCTCCTGAGATATGGTTGCCCAATTTGGTGTGACTTCCAGAGAATGAGGAGCGGGTTTTGACCTACATTTAGAGACTGCCAGACATTGTTTTGCATTCAGATTGAGTACTGAGACACTTCAAAAAGTGCCAGTTTAGGCGCCTCTAAAAATACCATCACACAATCCGGCATGACTTTGCCCAGTTTGGTGTGATGGCTCCAAACTCAACTGATTTGGATGCCTCTGAAGATACTGTTGCCCAGTTTGTCGTGACATGTCTAAGCTGTGGTGATTTGGGCGTATCTGAAAATATCGTTTCACAATTTGACACGACAGTTTCCAAGAGCAAGGAGCAGGTTTTAATCTATGCTCAATACCACTGGATGCTGTTTTGAATTAATATGACAGACTGAACCTTCCAAACTGTGCCAATTTGGACACCTCTGAAGATATTGTCACCCAATGTGGCAAGACACCACCCAATTTGGTGCCACGGTTCCAAACGGCATTAATCTGGATACGTCTGAAAATATCAAGGATATCTAAAGATATCGCAAAATAGTTCAGTGGCCGGCCCACATAATATGTCTTTCTTCCTTCCCCAACCAAAATACATCCACGGAATTCTGTCAAACAAATATGGGTGAGGCCCACTTTAGACTCGCTTGGATGATATTAGCTTGTTTTGGTTTTGGAATTATGGTTTCATCTAATTTTTTAAACCTTCTTCTGTTGCTGTCTTCTTCTGATTTAGTGCATTATTTTACAGATGCTATGTTGTTGGGGTTTTTTTTTGGAAACTGCTTGAAAAGTGGTATATAAGAGTTTAAAGCAAACAAACAAATTCCCAATGGGTGGTGCTATGAGCACTACTCTGGAATACTTACACTGAAATTACTTCTCTCTCTCTCTCTCTCTCTCTCTCTCACACACACACACACACACACACACACACACACACCCACACACACACACACCCCATCGCCATCTGCAAATCTCACGTTGCTTCCAAAGCTCTTTGCCAATCCAACACGCTCCCCCCCGCCCGGCGCAGTGGTACTTTCTTCAGCAAAACTTTAGGTCTCCCCCACCATCAACAGCCCCTGTCCTTTCTCAGGCAACCCTCTTCCTATCTAGATTTGACGGGGAGTGAGCCAACCAAGACGAGGGGAGCAGAGTGGGAAAGACTGGCATTTGTAGACCCCGAGGGCAGCTTTTCACCCCCTGAGGGAAACAGGCAGTTGGCTCCCAGACACTTGCCTTTTATGAGCCAAAAGGGACATATTTGCCAGAGTTGTTCTCTGCTCCCGTTTCATTCCTCTCTTCGTTTAATTTTCGGAGTGGGGCACCTTCACGATTTCATAGCCCTTCTGCTCCCCGCTGTCTGTCATCCCTTGTCCCCCCCCATTTCTTTTCTTCCTTTCCCTGCACTTCCCCCCCTCCCCATTTCTGCCCCTTTCTGAAGCCCCCAAGATGACATGGCTCATTGATGCATCCCCCTCATTAGCATTTCAGCAGCTTGGCTCTGGAGTTTCAGAGACTATCCATCATGAGAAAACCGAAGAATGTGCCCCATTTGCATGTTTCTGTGCCAGAACGAAACCCTTCCCTCCCTCTCAGCTGGTCATTGTGCGAGCTTTCCCATGAAGTCTCAGAAACCATATTTGAGATTTTGCAGCGCCCCTGTGAAAATGCTTGGCTAGTTTTCTTAGAAGTGCTCCTTTAAAAGTGAGGAAAAAAAGAAGAGTAACTTCCATGCACCCCAGCTTCGCAGTTAATTGCGTCAATAGATTAATCCGTAATAATATGTTTATGCTGGTCTGTTGCTGTCAAAAAGCTTTGCCTAGATGAGACGAATCAATGATTTTGAAGCAGCGATGGGGGAAGAAAGAGGGAGAGATTGATAGCGGTGAAAATGAGTGGTCAGGCACAAAAGACAACCATAAGTTAGCTATCCTTCCCTCTAATAGCAAACTTGGGTGGTTGAGTGCTGATCAATTTGGAAACAAACTAAGGCCACCTACAAACAAAGTAAGTTTCAGCATGCCCAGGGGAGCCTCAAGGTATCTAGAAGCACATCCACACACACTCAAACCCACACATTTAAACATAGCCTGCGCAAAGGGAACGTGTTGGCATCCATCAAGAGACAATGGAGTGCACCTCCGGGGGTGAAGACGAACTGCTGGAGAATCACAGCGCCTGCTGTGGCTGCAGAAACAGGTAACTCATAACTGCTGCCTCTTGTGTTGTTTCTGCTGTGTTAGCAGCACCAAAGTGACTTCTCTGGGGTACAAACCTGGGCAGTGTATATGGAGGCCCTGGGCTACCCAGACGGCGAGACCCTACTCTCTGCCTTGCCGATGTGGTCCAAAGGAAAGCAGATCAATATGTTTGGCAACAGCACTCTGCATTTTAATCCCTTACTGTTCCTTCTGCTCTGTGCCCATGTCATTGATGGTGTTTTCAAAAAGGCCCACGGTGGGTGGGATCACGTCAGAAGAGATGCTTTTTCAGCCACCAACTCTCCACCTGTGCTTACTGATCTGGAGGCTGGTCTCAGCCACAGCTGACTCACAGCAGGAGAATTCTGCATCAGGTTGGAGGTGGGTGAGGCAGTTCAGACTGAGAGGGCGGCTTGGGATTTGGAGACTTTTTACTCATTTGGGGGGGGGACCGTGACCAAAAACAAATAAATAAAGGGGGTGCATGACATTAGGGTGTTTGGGAGATATGTGCAGCAATGGAAGTTACTGTGTATGTGGAAGGAGTTTGGTACAACTTTGTATGTAGCCTGGGAGGAGGGTTGGGGAATAAATTCAACTAAGTTCACAGTTAAAGGTGAACCTAATTTGTACTTCCCGAAACAATACGAAAACTGAACAGCAGCCTGCCTTTGAAATTCCCAATTTTGCAGTGCAGTTCTCCATCCACATAATTTATACAAAAACACTTATATTAGTGAAACTTGCATACAATGATGCATTATATTAGGAGAAATTGCATACATAAATGAGTAAATTAGGAAAAATTCACACAAAAATGCTGGTGAATTTTCACGAGGCATTAAAAAATTGCAAACTGATATGAAAGTGGGGAAAACTGAATTTAGGGCTGGAAAAATGAAAAATGGAGACAGGTTGACAGATTTACACCTCCATAGCTGGGAGCAGACACGAGTGTCAGTGAACAGGATAATCATAACCATCTCTAGTATTTCATGTGTCTGGACCATTATGGGGCCCAATTCCTTGTGCCCAATGTTTCACTTACAGGTAGGTAGCCGTGTTGATCTGCCTTAGTCGAAACAAAATAAAAAATTTAAAAATTCCTTCCAGTAGCACCTTAGAGACCAACTAAGTTTGTTCTTGGTATGAACTTTCATGTGCATGCACACTTCTTCAGAAATGTTTCTCTGAAGAAATGTTTCACTGTTTGTGTTGTCCCCTGTGAAAATCCTTGTTATAGTAAACTGAGAATCAGTCCAGTGCAACAAACTCACCCAGCCCTCAGCCAGAGAAGGTCATAGTGACCCAACTAGGACATCTCAACAAGTAGCAATTTCTAAAAGCCAGAACATAGAAAATTGCTCCCTGTTAGATTTGGTTGCCTATGGATGAGTGGAACAGATAATCATTCATGTGAATTTTTTTTTGGACAAGCGGTCTTCCATGCCAATCTGTCTGGTTTAAAGATACCTGTTGATTGTGGTAAGATCCCTTGACAAGGAGACATAGCTCACTATCAGGCTGCTCAGATGAGGGGCAGGGGGAGATAGTGGACTAAGTCAGAAATCCTGATAGCAAGTTAGTAATTTCTGGTGTAGTAATTTCTGGTCTAAAATCATTAGCTGGGGCCCTAAGTTGATAGCAAGGAGGTAGATAGCTGTTGAGGTGAAAGATTTTGACAAGTAGCCACTCTTATCAATCAGAGTGAAATCACACATTATAGGGAGAGATGTGAGTGGAATTGATCCATGTATCCCCCATGAGACGTGATGGCATCTTATTAGTGTTTTCCAATGTTCTGCTCTCTTTTACTGCTTAGTGATTAGGTAGTTAACATCATGTATCATTTTCTTTCTTTTTTTAATAATAATTTTATTCATTTTATCATATATAATCATGTATCATTTTCATATATTACATGTTCCCGGGGAGACACAGGTCGGCATGCCCAAGTCTCTGTTTTTCATTTTTTGTTAGTTTTGACTCAGTTTTCCAATCTGTTAAGGTCCTCTTGAATCATCATTCTGTCTTCTGTGGCATTAGCTACTCCTCCTAGTTGGGTGTCATCTGCAAATTAGATGAAGAAGAAGAAGAAGAGTTTGGATTTGATATCCCGCTTTATCACTACCCAAAGGAGTCTCAAAGTGGCTAACAAGCTCCTTTTCCCTTCCTCCCCCACAACAAACACTCTGTGAGGTGAGAGGGGCTGAGAGACTTCAGAGAAGTGTGACTAGCCCAAGGTCACCCAGCAGCTGCATGTGGAGGAGCGGAGACGCAAACCCGGTTCACCAGATTACGAGTCTACCGCTCTTAACCACTACACCACACTGGCTCTCCAGATGAGCATCATGGGGCACTTGGGGGAGGATAACAAAATGATACGGTGTGTCTTATGCCACGTAGGAAGCAGATCGGATTGTTTGTCCATCTAGCCAAGGGATGGGGAACCTGTGGTCCTCCAGAGGTTGCTGAACAACTCCTTTCAGCCCCAACCAGTAGCAAGCAGTGATGGGCGTTTAACCAGCAATATCTGTAGGGCCACAGGTTCCCCCACCCCTGATCTAGCTCAATATTGTCTGGGTCCCTAGTCCAGGATCTCAAGATGACATGGCCTGCTATCTGCTCCAGATAGAACCTTCTGAACCTAGAACCTTCTGAATACAAATAATGCACTGAGCCACAGCTCTATTTTCTCTGGACCTTTGAGAGGCTGCTTCTGTTATTTTTCAGAGTGGGATGAAACTGGAGAGATGACATTTGGAGTTTTGTTTATTCCGTATTATGTGACTGGGTTTATAAGTACTATAATGAAACCTACCTCTACCCTCCCAGAGCTCTTGGGAACTGGGTTAGGCTGTGCTCTAGAACAAATAATGAGAGGGTTTTTTTGGGTTTTTTAAAAATAGTAATCTGTTGCCATAGAAGTTGAAGGTCTGGCAAAGACTGCCTGTAACTGGCCAGTCAGTGGAAATATATCAGCTGAAACTAAAGCTACTTCATTACACACAATCGGGATGCTTTCAGTTCTTTTACCTGATATGTCAAAAAGAATTGGTGGGGGAGAGAGAGAAACCCAGCCCTCTGTGTGGAGGTTCAGGAGAAACTACCGGCTCAATGAGATTCCTGCATTGCAGGGGGTTGGACTAGATGACCCTTGGGGTCCCTTCCAATGCTACAATTCTATGATTCTATGATCTGAACTATGCCAAATTTGGCTTTCATGCAGGATTTTTAAAAAACAGAACCCTGTAGTCTATAGTTGAAGTTTTCTTGATTCAGCAGACCACCATTGCAACAGGTTGGTTAGTTTGTTTCCCCCCGTGTTTTAATTGTTTAATCAGCTGTGTGTTTGCTACCCTGGGCATGTTTGGGAAGAAGGACAGAATATAAATTTAATAAGTAAGTAAGTAATTTCCACACAAGCCAAAATAAATTGCCGACCAGTATTGCTTGGGGAGAAAAAGATCTATACAGAATTAGCCTATTTTGTCTTCCCCCAGAGCCTAACAATGAAACAGATCTGGTATTCTATTTTATTTTTTAACGGTGGGACAGTGGCATCCTCAAGGCATTGCTATATGCCGGAACACTTTTGTTATCTGAACTGGGTTTGGTGGGCTGAGAATAAAATTGAGCGTTGTTGCATTTTTAAGCATCAGCTAATGCTCGCCTCCGTTTTAAAAGCTCTGTTTTTTTAAAAAACATCTGGATGCATGTTTAAGTAAAATAAAAAAATAAAAATAAAAATTCCTCCCCCACTCAAACCTTTCGACCAGGCTGTGGATTTAAATGAATAAGATGTGTTTGTGTTCTGTTTACAGATGTCCACGCTAGATTCATGCCAAACGAAAGAGGAACGAGGGAGCGAAAACCTTTACGTAGCCACTTTTGAAGGGGGAGGGGGAAAGTTTGTCGAAATAATAATAATAAAAAAACGAGTTTCTCTCTACCTCCCCCACCCCAACCTGCATCTTCACCTTGGAGTTATTTTGGGGGAGAAGGAAAGCAGGGTGGGTGAGGGACGAGGGTGGAAGAGAGAGAGAGAGAGAGAGAGAGAGAGAGAGAGAGAGAGAGAGAGAGATGGAGAGGGCCAAAAATGCTGACCTTAATTAATAGAAGATCTACTAGAGCCAAAGAAAAAAGATTTGGCTCTCAGGCTTGGGCCTCCCCTGATCCTCTCCTGGGTGTAATGAGAGAGTTCAGCTTCATTATTGGCAGCTGAGGCAAAGGGTCACTGGCGATGGATTTGTAAGGCCTGCATTGAGAGACTCGCTCCATGCTGAGAGGAGCTGGCCATGTTCTTGGACACCTGGTCATTAACATTGCTAATTAGTAGCCATTAATCAGGGCTCTCGTTCTTTCCCTCCCCCCCCTCTGTTGTGTGGCACCGGCTCAGAGGAGCCCAGCGAACAACAGGACTGTTTCATTACCTCCACAAGAGGTGGAATAAAAGCCGTTCCCATCAACTCAAGTTGAGATGGATTAAGGGAAAAGGTTAGACAACAGTTTAAGATGAGCTAGAGCTCAGGGAGGAAAGGCAAGGCAAGGGAGGAGGGGAGGGGAGCGTGGGGAGGGGGGGGGACCTGAGCTGTCCTCGGAGGGGAAAGCCAGTCACCTATAATTAATGACATCTTCCGTGACCTAATTCTAATCACCGTGTGAGCTTTCCAACAACAACTGAACCTCTGTAGTTTAGAAAGGGCTCCAATTTATCTGTTTGCACATGAAATTAGCCAGCAGTCAAAGTAGCTCCTTGTTTAAATTTTGCGCATGGAGTGCCACAGGTTTCATCGAGATGTCAATCCATAGATATGCCATAAAAGTGTCTACATGAGGAAGAAGCAGCAGCACTGTTACCTCACCGTAAGAGGTTATGCTTTTCCATCGTCATGCAATACACAGTTATTTCTATAATTAAGCAAGCCCCACTTGTGTGTGTGTGTGTGTGTGCGCGCGCACACACACACACACACACACACACACACACACACACACTTGTGCATTGCGTTTCCATGTTAAGAATTAACAGGAGAGAAGGGGAAAAAGAGGAAACTCAATAACCTATAAAAGAGAGGTTAAAGGTAAAGGTAAAGGGACCCCTGACCATTAGGTCCAGTTGTGTCCGACTCTGGGGTTGCGGCGCTCATCTCACTTTATTGGCCGAGAGCCAGCGTACAGCTTCCGGGTCATGTGGCCAACATGACTAAGCCACTTCTGGCGAACCAGAGCAGTGCACGGAAACGCCGTTTACCTTCCCGCCAGAGCGGTTCCTATTTATCTACTTGCACTTTGACGTGCTTTCGAACTGCTAGGTGGGCAGGAGCTGGGACCAAGCAAAAGAGAGGTTAGAGAATGACAAAAAATGGCATTTAGGTAGCTTGTAAACGTATTGTGGTAGCCTGTAAAAATATTTAGCTAACTTGTCACAAGTATAAGGCTATTTCTCTTGCAATGCTTCCCTCTCAAATTGAATGTTGGGGTAAGTAAAAAAAAAAGTCCACAATGCAGGGGTAGATTATATCCAGGTTTTAGTAAGCATTTGTTCTGATTGTTCTGAGATTTGTGCAAGTAAGTCAGGTGAACTCAAGAAATAGGACATGTGGCATGGCCCCTGGGTCTCATCTTTTCATTTATGCTGTGGTTGTAAGGAACAAACTACAGTGACAACCCCAAGCTATTTTTTCAAATGTCCATTGTTGGACATTAACCAGGCAGTGCTGATAATCACATGGAGGTGATTGCAAACACTCACAGATATAACTCTGGACGCATTCATGACATCCCATGGGAGTTCTATCAAATCTTATGCCATATTTGCTGTGACATACGCTGTAACATGGGTGGTGCTGTGGTTTAAACCACTGTGCCGCTTGGACTTGCCGATCGGAAGGTCAGCGGTTCGAGGCCCTGCGACGGGGTGAGTTTCCGTTGCTCTGTCCCAGCTCCTGCCAACCTAGCAGTTTGAAAGCACACCAGTGCAAGTAGATAAATAGGTACTGCTATGGCAGGGAAGGTAAACGCCGTTTCCGTGTGCTGCTCTGGCTTCGCCAGAAGCAGCTTAGTCATGCTGGCCACATGACCCGGAATCTGTACGCCGGCTCCCTGGGCCAGTAAAGTGAGATGAGCACCACAACCCCAGAGTTGTTCGCGACTGGACCTAACGGTCAGGGGTCCCTTTACCTTCACCTATGGGAAAACAAAGGACGGTCATTCTGCCAAAGAAATTCTAGTTGATAAATGGTCAAGATTCTTCAGGCAATTAATTAAAATTTTGCAGAAATATGCATGCAAATATATTCTAGATTTATAATAAAGATTGACTTTTTCAAACGCAATAGCCTTTGGAGGCCCTCCTCCTATTAGTCCACTGGCTTCTGTGAAGAAGAAGGAGGTTTGCTTTGGCATGACACACTCCCTCTCACACCATGTAATAATGCCTGGATAATGTATGTTTTTAAACCACGTTGATCTGGAGGATATTAATGTGGTGGTAACTACACCTGCAGGATACGGAGCCTAGCGCACGTATATAAAAGCTGTTATTAGTTGCATAACCTTTCACTAGCGCTAATGGCCATTTTGTCCGGACATATGGAAATATGAAAACAAGCCCTTGCTGGACTTAAAAAGCACTCAGTACACAGTTGTCCATAAACCCATCATATAAATATAAGCTCCGTACAAAAAAAAGTGTCAAAGACATCAGCACACATTACATTACAGAATAACAATATCCCATAACACCTGTTTCCCCTTCGTTCTCGGCAAAATTGCTTTAACAGCCCTAACCGTGTGTTCGGTTTTGTGTCGCTGCCGAGGGATCTCAGTTACCTGTGTGTAGCAACTGCACTCAGTGCTTGTTTCATATTATACAGGGAGTGGGCGGTTTGTGCTGAAAGCGCTGCCTCCTGTCGTGTGCATTCTCTGCATCACAGTAGCCCAGGTCATAGGATCATAGAATCGTAGAGTTGGAAGGGACCCAAGGGCCATCTAGACCAACCCCCTGCAATGCAGGAATCTCAACCAAAGCAGCCATGACACATGGCCATCCAACCTCTGCTTAAAAACCTCCCAGGAAGGAGAGTCCACCACCTCCCAAGGGAGACCATTCCACTGTCGAACAGCTCTTACTTCAGAAAGTTTTTCCTGATGTATAGTAGGGATCTCCTTTCTTGTAACTTGAAGCCATGGGTTCGAGTCCTACCCTCCAGGGCAGGAGAAAACAAGCTTGTTCCCTCTTCCATGTGACAGTCCTTGAGATATTTAAAGATGACTCTCAGTCTCCTCTTTTCCAGGCTAAACATACCCAGCTCCTTCAACCATTCCTCATCAGGCTTGGTTTCCAGACCCTTGATCATCTTGGTTGCCCTCCTCTGCACACATTCCAGTTTGTCAATATCCTCCTTAAAATGTGGTGCCCAGAACTGGACACAGTACTCCAGGAGTGGTCTGACCAAGGCAGAATAGATTGGTACTCTTATACCCTGTCCATAGTGTCCTGATTAAGGGAAGTAACAGACAGACAGACAGACAGACAGACAGATTATTATTATACTTCTGTTGATCCAGCCTAGAATAGCATTAACTTTTTACTTGGTTGCCCTCCTCTGCACACCTTCCAGCTTGTCAGCATCCTTCTTAAATTGTGGTGTCCAGTATTGGACAAAGTATTTCAGGTATGGTCTGACCAAGGCAGAACAGAGTGGTACTCTGACTTCCCTTGATCTGGACACTATGGGCGGGGTATAATAAACAAACGAACAAATTATTATTATTATTATACTTCTGTTGATCCAGCCTAGAATAGAAATAGCTTTTTTTTTGCTGCTGCATCACACTGTTGACTCATGTTAAGCTTGTGGTCCACCAAGACCCCTAGATCCTTTTCACATGTACTGCTAGTAAGCCAAGTCACAGGACCTGCATGACGATGAACATTAAGCAAATGTGCCACATTTGTGCAGTTTCTCTCTTTACACATTCTTTAATTAGCTCTTGCTAGACTTGGGGAAGAACATTGAAGGGGCAGAAGCTCCACAACTAGTCTCTGGAAATATTTATTCAGCAACTCCTGACTAGGTGGGGATCAAACCTGCAACCTTGGTGTTGCCAGCACCACACTCTAACCAACTGAGCTATCCAGTCTTAATGAAAGATTCTCAAGAGTACTGCATCCTGATGTTTTTCTGAACCCTTGCAGAATTGTGGCAAAAGCACAGAGGCCCTGGCCATATACCTTTTAGTAGAAAGAAGTATGTCTTTATGCCCACAAAACTTTCATTTGCTGCAGACTTTCTCCTGCACAGGGCGTGTGCAGAAAGTCCCAGGTTCAATTCCTGGCATCTCCAGCTAGAGCTGGGAGGGAACCTTGCCCAAAATCCTGGACAGCTGCTGCCAGTCAGTGTGGACAATACTGAGCTAGATGGACCAATGACTCAGTGTGAGTGTGTTGCGCTTCAGGGAACAGCACACTGTGATTTCACGGTCCCCGAATTACGACGCAAGCCGCAGCTATGAAACCAGCCCCGTTGGAGTGTGTGTATAACCTCCAGCCTTGCCACACACTATATATGAAGGGCTGTGACTCAAACGTTGGCTCCGTATCTTGCAGCCCCACCCATACCTCCCACCTGGAAAATGCAATGCATCTATCTGCTTGTTCATGCTGAATATTTCCTTCTTTTGAAACATTGCCCATAGACACAGAATGTTTGCTTTAATAATTGGGACATTAGCTTACATGCTGGCATTTCTCCTCGGAGTGGAAGGGGCCTTCTTCCCCACAGGACTTTCAACTTTAATTTTATTTTATCCCCCTGCCCCAGCTTGATGATTTTATCCACTTTTGACAACAAAGCGTTCGGATAGATTTCCTCACCTCCTCCTCCCCCTACACCTCTCCTCCTGTTTTTCTTTTTTTTAAAAAAAACAAATGCACCTGGAATCAAATTTTCTTCTGCCAAAAACTCAAGTGCGCACCTGGAAGCACTAAATCTTTCTTTAAAAAAAAAAAAAAGTTGATATTTTAGTAGGAAACTGCATCTCCTTAAGCCTGACTTTTATGAGCGCAAGTGTATTGTGAAATAAGTATGCTCTGGTCGCAGCGCGTAATTTGCAAAAAGATGTTCCTAGGGTTGGGAAACTGCACTCTTGTGACCCAGAGATCCTGCACCCTAATCCTTCAGGCCTGTGAGAGCGAGCTGCGATGACTCAGTGTTGAGAGACAAATTCTTCAACTAGGGAGAGCTTACTTTGCCACCCAGCCAACTTGTAGAGAAGAAATTGGAAGTAAAGATGGAAGGAGCTATCAGTTTCAGTTTGCTTAGTTTTTCATTTTTCCAACCTTGAATTCAGTTCTCCAAATTTTGCAGCCATTTCTGATTGTTACCGTATATTCCGGCATATAAGACGACTGGGCGTATAAGACGACCCCCAACTTTTCCAGTTAAAATATAGAGTTTGGGATATACTCGCCGTATAAGAAATACGACCCGGCGTAAAAGACGACCCCCGACTTTTGAGATTTTCCTGGGTTAAAAAGTAGTCTTATACGCAGGAATATACAGTACTTATTTTTTAATCACCAGCATTTTAGTGTGAATTTCTCCTCATAAACACACCTGACATGCAGTTTTGACTACTGTACACATTTTTCAGATTCCTGTAAAATAATGCCTTTCTGTATGTCCTTTTTCACAAATATCTTTATTCTAAAGTGGGCCTCACCCACAATCAAAGTGCTCTCTAAGTCGTGTACATAAAACAGCTGAAATCCCCAAATCAAACCCAATATACATAAAATAATTGTCATTAAAACAACGATGAGAATCAGTTAAACTTTAAAAACAAGTAACTAACTTTGGGGTCTGGAAAGACGTGCTGAAATTGAAAAGAAAGATGACATCAGCAGACATCTAAAACAATATTAACAAGGGTGCTTCCCTAACGGCAATAGGCAAGGCGTTCCAAAGTTCCTGTACTGCAGCTTCTCAGTCATGTTCCAGGTGACTCTCTTTCGTAGCATTTCTCCCTTAATTCCCTCCCTTCCTGCTTCCTTCCCTGTACGCTAGTTTCCCTGTCTGCTAAGCTGTTCTGCCGGCTTGCTCCCTAGCTCGGAAACTTACAGGCAAGCCAGGCCCCCTTAGGCCAAACAGCACACAATGTCAATCACGTTGTAATTGCAATTGCTTAAAAAATAAAATAAAATATGTTGTACATGTTTATTAGGTTGTTATATGCTGTAACCTGCCCTGTGGCCCATTGGCAAAGAGCGCTACATTAGCATTTCTCAAGAAATGAAAGCAAACTATTTATTTATCTATTTACTTATTGAGAAATTTTACATACGAGCTTCTTTTTCATAAATTGCCAGGATGGGGACGCTGATGCAGATCAGGACCCTGGCAAACTGGACTTTAACCCAGTTGCTCCCCTGCTTTCTGCACTGTAGTCAGCATCTGGATTGGACTGCCTGGGCTTACAATTTGCATTGGGAAAGAGAGCTTCCACTGGAGCAAATGGCAGCTCCACCCACCCGAAAAGCAAATGCAAATTGCAGGTGTTGAGGGACCTAATTAGAAACAAAGGGTTAAACCTTCTGATGTCTCAGCCAGGTTTTGAACCTGTTCCCCTCCTGCACTGGCAATTTGTGAAAGGAAATAGGTCGCGCTCCAGGTCAACATAACACTACAATTTTCACACGCTGTTTGGCCCTAAATAGGTGAAGTCTGACAGCAAACTGGTAATCCTTTGGCGATCACTCGTAGCCGAGTAAGATTGTCCTCCATAAACACAGTTTTAACAGTGGGTTCGTAAGTGACTGTGGAGGCTGATTCTGGTGTGGTGTAGTGGTTAAGAGCGGTAGACTCGTAATCTGGAGAACCGGGTTCGCGTCTCTGCTCCTCCACATGCAGCTGCTGGGTGACCTTGGGCTAGTCATACTTCTCTGAAGTCTCTCAGCCCCACTCACCTCACAGAGTGTTTGTTGTGGGGGAGGAAGGGAAAGGAGATTGTTAGCCGCTTTGAGACTCCTTAGGGTAGTGATAAAGCGGGATATCAAACCCAAACTCTTCTTCTTCATCTTTCCATAGTGGGCACATAGGTTTCCGGGCTGGAGTTGATTTGCCAAGCGTGCCTTCCTCTTAGCACGTTTCTCCGTTGTGTCCTGAGTTCGAGCGTCTTCAAAGCCCACGACACCTTTGGTAAAGGCTGTTCTCCAACTGGAGCGCTCGCAGGCCAGTGTTTCCCAGTTGTCTGTTTTTATACTACATTTTTAAAGATTTCCCTTGAAACAGCCTTTAAACCTCTTTTGTTGACCACCGGCATTACGCTTTCCATTTTTAAGTTCGGAATAGAGTAGTTACTTTGGAAGACGATAATCAGGCACCCGCACAACATGACCAGTCCAATGAAGTTGATGTTGAAGAATCATGGCTTTGACACTGGTGATCTTTGCTTCTTCCGCTACACTGGCATTAGTTTGCTGGTCTTCCCAATACATTAGGGGGTGGAGCTAGGTGAGAGAGGGTGGAACAGTGGCAGACTTGGGCAATATGGCGCACTGTGCAAGGCCCTCAGCCCTCGCACTGCCTTCCCAAAGCCAGGTAAGAGAGGCGCGGGGCTTTGGGAAGGAGACACGAGGCCCTGGCAGGGTCCCAGAGCCCTCCCACCTCCTTCCCAAAGATGGGAAAGCACTAAGTAGGCTTGGGGAAGGAGGTGGGAGGGATCTAGGACCCTGTCAGAGCCTTGCATTTCCTTCCCCAAACCTGGAGACTTGTTTAGTGGGGTTTGAGGAGGCGCCCCCGACTGGCGGCAGCTCTTCAGGGTTTCAGGCGGTGTGTCTTTCAGGTCTACTTGGAGATCCCAGGAATCGAACTTGGGACCTATTGCATGCAAGGCAGATGTCCTACCACTGAGCTCAGCTCCTCCACAGGATGCTATTTGCCTCAAGGGAACCAGTAGCAAATTCTTTCCACGGCAAATTGGAGGAGACCAGGATGGGTGAATCTGTCAGTTTTGGTTTCTCTCAGTTTCTCCAGTCTTTTCTAGTCTTCAGGTCAGTTATCAACATTTCCACACTAGTTTGCATTAAAAAAAAAAAGATGTTCGTTAAAATTCATCTGCATTTTTGTGTGAATTTTCGCCAATATCCAAGTGTTTGTATACAATTTGACCTAATATAATATGTTTGCAATTCCCCATTATAATGCATTTCTGGATGTTATTTTCATCGATACATGCATTTCTATGCACACTTTATCCCCATTTTAGGCATTTTGGTATGCATTACTTGGCTGGAGAACTGCCTTGCAAAATTCAGGGGTGGGCTGTGTTTCGGTTCGCATAGCATGACTTAGGTAAGTTCACCTTTAAATATGAACTGAATTGAGTTTCTCTACCAACCCTGGGGGAGACACAATTGGACACACACACACACACACACACACACACACACACACACACACACCCTCTCCTGATTGACCCTCATGGCTGGTATTTAACTCACAGCAACATAAGGTGTATTGAATGTATTCATATATTTGACACATCATCCAACTTGGCCCTAAGTTAAAGGTATCAACCATAACCCGAAAGCCTGGGTACAAATGATTTTATTTTTTTATTTTTTTAAAACACTTGCACACCACAATTCCATTTTTTTAAAAAATAAATAAAATCAGTGCAGTTGGAAGAGCATTCCACAAGACTGGATCAATGTTGATCTTAAAATGGACCTTACCAGGGATGACCAATGAGGCCCCTACAAATGATCTCAGTGATTGAGCTCGGATATAAGGGTTCAGGCATTCCCTAACACACTCTGGACCTAAGCTGCTTGAGGCTTTTTCAATTAACACAAGGACCTAGGACCTGGCTTGGTTGTTAAGGCTCCACTGTGTGCATGGACCCCTATGTATTGTGGCCTGGATGCCTAGCGGTGTTGGAGCTTGCTGCCACCATCGCAACCCCCCTGCTCCACCCGGGTCCACGTGTAGGCGGAGATTGACACTCTAGATGATTGTCTCGTGTTTGGTGGATACCCTTACCTTGATCCCGTGTAGAAATGTGAGCATACCTTTAGAACTAATAGGCTGCTTGCTGTGTTTACACCGTCCCTGGTAATTGGAGTAGAAGATGCTAGCAGGGGGCTGAAAGATTGCCCTTCTTCCGCAGGAGGTGCCAAGGCCAATGCATGAAAGTTCACATGTTCCTGGGTCAACACCAGTGCCTGCTTTAAATTAACCTGTCCTGTGGAATTTGCTCCCAGCCAACTACAGTATCAAGGGAGGAAAACAACAATGACCCTCTGCCCCTCTTGTTCTCCTCCTCCTCCTCCTCCTCCTCCTCCTCCTCCTCCTCCTCCGTGGCTCCGCTTACCTCCATAACATATGGAAATGTGAGCACCATACCCTTGTGGCATCGGATTGTTTGCAGTGTTTACACCACTTCTAACACTAATCCCCATTAATGTTTGATATCGCTCCCAAGGAGTTGAAATAGATGTCAAGCTCCAGATCTATTGCATATTTGTCAGGCATCATAGCTACTGCAAAAAACCCCCAATGAAAAACACCAAACCCATCATCATCATATTTACTCAATGGATTAGCTACTTTGTGCATATGCAAACCTCTGCTATGTGCCCCCCCCGTCTGCCAGCTTTTAACTTAAAGGGCCTTATTTGCATAAGAAACACAACACACGAGCCCGCACACTGCTTCAGAAGGGCATTTCACCTGCCCCATTGTAGTTTTCTCTTATCAATGGTTTGGAGACACCCCTTTCTTAAATATACTTGCGTGACCTGTGACCACCCAAGTAAAATCCAAGCCAAAAGTCATGTTTGTGTAGCCTGCCCAGAGCTCGACTGCCCTTGCTTGGTTTTGCACACCCAGAGAGGTACCGGGTAGCAAAAGTAGGGGATTTTTACTGAGCCTGTGGGTGGGTTGCATTTCACATGGTGGGTCACAATCTATGCACACTTGATGAAGAAAAGATACCAGGATCACAGCCGCACCTTTTCTAGATCTCTAGACAGGGCTGCCAACTTGAATAAAATATGGGGGGGGCAGGTAAGTCCTGCCCCGCATAATCGATCACATGATGCGGTGCACACACACCATATGAATGGCGATGCTCAACAACTTGGGGGTGGTGGTGGCCCCCACATATATTTTATTGGGGGAGGGCGAAGACCCATCAGCCCCTAGGAGTTGGCTCCTGTGTCTCTGGATGTGCCTCTTTGTTCATCTGCATTCTTAGGGATTTAAAGCATGGAAGCAGAAAGAGGAAGAGGAGTGCTGAATGTAATAATGTAGCTTGTCAGGGGTGCCAACCTGAATAAATTATCAGGGGGCAGGTAAGCCTCGTTCTGCATAATCAATCACATGACACGGCGGACACATACACCACTTGAATATACTGATCAACTTTGGGCGATGACCTTCAAATATTTTATTGAGGGACCTAGGAGTTGGCTCCTATGTTGTTGCTTATTATGACATTATGGGCAAGTATATAACTTTATAGACAATTTCATGGAGGTTAAGGTTATCCATGGCTACTAAACCTGATTGATACGTTTTATATCTGTGGTTGGAGGGGATATGCTTCTGAATATCAGTGGCTGGAAGCCAGAGGAGGGGAGAGTGTTCAGAGGAGCCAGAGGAGGGGAGAGTGGTGCTCAGATGCCAATTATGGACTTCTCAGGGGCATCTATTGGCCACCGTGAGAACAGGATGCTGGACTAGATGGGCCTTTCGTAAGTCTGTTCTTACGCTCTTTTGCAGTTCCCAGTAACTGCCTCCAATGTTGGGGGCAGTGCATAGCCATCATGGCTATTAGCCACTGAAAGCTTCCTCTGTGAGTTTGCCTAATCTCTTTATAAAACCATCCAGGTTGCTGACCACCACTACATTCTGTGGTAGCAAATTCCATAGCTCAACTGTTCTTTGTGTGGAGAAAAAGGAGGCATGTGCTATGGGAGTTGCCATAAAGAGGAACTGTACTTCAGTATTTACCACTATAAGTGACTTTGGACTGCTGACGTTACACAGCTCAGAACCACACCCCGTTCTAGTTGTGGATGGGACAAAGCAAAAAAAAAGCATAGCTGTCAACTTTCGGATTTGAAAATAAGGGATTTTTAAAAACTTTCGGATTTGAAAATAAGGGATGCCGTGAGGGCGGTGCAATGGCACCAAGTAGCCTCGCCACGCTGCGCCCGAACGAGTGAGCGAAAGAGCGAGCGCATAGATGGCAGGCAGGCTGTCTGTCTGGTTGGGCGTGAGGGTCTGGATGCACAAGGCATGCAAGCTCCGCCCCCAGTCAGTCTCAGACTCCTTATTGGCAGCCGAGCAACGCAGCTGAGGAGCCTCCATGGCCGGCAGGGAGGGAGAGGAGCTGCTTCCTTTGAAATCTGGGAAATTTAAGGGATATCAACAATCCGGGATAGCAGCGGGAAACGGCATTGGAATAAGGGAGTTTCCCGCAAAAAAAGGGAGGGTTGACAGCTATGAAAAAAAGGGGGGAAATGGACTTCAAACACAGATGCACCGGACACCAGGTCACACTCCTCACACTCATACATACGCTCTTGCACACCAGGAACACATATGACGTCAGCCCATAGGATCTCAAATTGGCTACCCACAGGTGGATTCAGCTACCCAGAGCATGCTACTATGAGTCCCATCCACACAAAAATTGAATCTGCAAAATCCCCCCTCCCCGTCTCTCTGCAACGCAACACACACACACAAAATCACCTCCCTCTGTTTTATTTTTAGTGTAGCAAGGCTATGTTGGCTGCAAACATAAGGCAATTTTTCATTAATTGCAGGAGTGAGATTGTCAGTAGTCAATATTGCGCGCTAATGGATTGATTGGGTTTTGATGAGCCCAGCAACTGATTGACTCTGTGAGCTTAATGGGTTGTTGTGCATAATGTTTGCAAGGATCGTCGAAAGATTGCTGATGAACTGCTTATTAATTTGTAATCAATTTTATATGGCTTTTAATTTTTATTTTTAATTATGGGTGAGAAGCGGAGAGCGAGAAGAGGGAGAAATGAGTGCAGGTTGTTTTGAAGAACCTCTCTAGGAAAGACCAAGTCATGTTGGCAGGAGGGAGGGCGGTTCTTCATCACAGTGCCATCTAGCGCCCTCCAGATATTTTGGACTGCAAAATCTCAAAATTTTCGGCCAACATGACTGCTCATATGGCAGGATCAGTCCATGGAGAATAAAACTATCAAAGGCTAACAGCCACAATGGCTAAGCTCTACTTCTGCTGCTGGAACCAGTATAGCCCTGAATACCAGTTGCATGGAACTGCAGATGGTGAGGGTGCTACTGTGCCCGGGTCCTGGTTGCTGACTTCCCGTCGGCATTTGGTTGACCACAGTTGGAAGGAGTTGTTAGGGACACAACCCCGAAAGACCCCTTCTGCTGTATAGACCAGCCCATGTGCAGAGATCTACAGATGAGGCCCTCTTGATAGTGCCATAGCTTGCTGTGGCCCATTATGCAAGAACTCAGATCTGAGATAGCTCATTTGGTAGAGCATGAGACTCTTAATCACAGGGTCGTGGGTTCAAGCCCCACATTGGGAAAAATATTCTGACATTACAGGAGGTTGGACTAGAGAAGGCACATCCAACAGGCAGATCCACCAGTAGTTCACTGGACGTCTGCGGTAGATCACTGGTAGATCAGTGGCTCCCCTAAAAAAAAAAAAATTTTTTTTTTTGCCCTGCACCCCCCCAAAAAAGCTCAACAACTGTGACCTCAACCCCCCAAAACAGGGCTTTCCTTCGTAAAAAAATCTCAACAAGTTTGACCCAAACCCCAAAAAGGGGGTAGATCACTGCCAGTTTTTAACTGTGAGTAGATCGCAGTCTCTTGGGTATTGGCCACCCCTGGACTAGATGATCCTAGTAGTCTCTTCCAATTCTACAATTATGTAAGTTGGTACTTCTCCATTGTGGAACAGCCCCCTCCTAGAATTAAGACAGGCACAGATTCAGATGAGATTTTGGTGCTATTTATTCATGAGGGAGTTTACTGGTTATTCATTCAGAACTTAAGGTTAAAATTCAGCTGGTTACAGTGGGTGGAGATGCATCGGATTTGTGCAGTGGTTCTCATTTGTATTGGAGTTTGCTGCTCTGGAATCATAGTGATGATGCAGGCAGTACCAACGGATGCATGAGCCAGTGTGGTGTAATGGTTAGAGTGTGGGGCTAGGGCCTTGGAGAGCAGGGTTCGAATCCCCACTCAGCCATGAAAATCACGGTTTGATCTTGGACGAATCACCATCTCTTAGCCTAACCGACCTCACAGGGTTGTTGTGTGAATTAAATGGGGGAGGAGAAGAACCATGTACATCACCTTGGGAGATAAAGATGATATATAAATGAAATAAATAAAAAATAATAAAAAAAATTCCTTCCAGTAGCACCTTAGAGACCAACTAAGTTTGTTCTTGGTATGAGCTTTCATGTGCATGCACACGAAAGCTCATACCAAGAACAAACTTAGTTGGTCTCTAAGGTGCTACTGGTAGGAATTTTTTAATTTGTTTCGACTACGGCAGACCAACACGGCTACCTACCTGTAACTATAAATAAATAAGATAACCCATCGGTGCAAGGATTTATGCTTGCGCAACACAAACAGATTTGGGGGGGTCACGAGGGAAGGAGAGGGGGAGAAAGTTGCATTGCACCAATTCTTGTATATTGGGAGATTTTAGTTGGATACTACCCAATGTTACTGCAATAAACTTGTAGGCATGAGGACCCCTCGATTCCACAATAAACACTGGCTAGCAAAGGAGAGGCGCTGGTGGCTAGCAAAGGAGAGGGACATGGGTGGTGCTGTGGGTTAAACCACAGAGCCTAGGGCTTGCCGATCAGAAGGTCGGTGGTTCGCATCCCCGCAGGGGTCCCTTTACCTTTACCTTTAGCAAAGGAGAATGACATTATGTGTTGGAGAATGACATTAAGAACTACAAGTACAACTCTTTTAATAAATGCGTGTGGAGTTTCACCTCTTTCCTCATTAGGCTCCTGAAGTAGAAGGAGGCGAGGTCTTTGGCCCCATCCATTTGCATTAAAAGGACACTGCCCCTTGCAGATTTTAATTACCAAATAATTCGATCTGCGCAAAGAAACACATTCTGCATCCAGTCTGCTCCCCCCTGCTCCCCCCCCACCTTTCATTCGTGTGACCGAGTTCAGCTTGGGTATAGCTGGCCTCATTATGTCCTTAAAGGAGTTCAAATTTCCTGATAGCCAGCAGGAGAACCAGGTAAAGCAGGCAGAATTAGCATCCAAGCCTAATAAATGACTGGGAAAAATTGTATCTGTCACATAGCACTGGTTCCCACACACTCTGGTTACATCATTACTTAGTCTGTAAACCAAGAGACCAATTAAATGAGGGAGCTGCCGTCACGTGACCAAAACTTAAAAACGCACACGAAATTCTACCTGAAAGATGGGATTTCAGAAGGGGCCCTCGGATAGTTGACTCCTCACCAGCAGCTCTGCAATTTTCGTATTCTGTTACACCTTTGCTTTCAGGCTGAGCGCTTAGGTACCACAGATTGATAAGTTCCAGCAAGCCTTGTTGATATGTCTCTCCCTCTCTCCCCCCCTCTCTCTTTCGCCTGTCCTTGCTCAACCACTGTGCAGGTGCATTGGGCAAAGTTATTTCCTGCATCAAAAAGTTCGGTAATTGGATTCCCTCCCCCACCTCCTTTGCCCTGTGAAATCTTCCAATGCCCCGAACCTTTACGGAGATCCCTCTCCCCCTTTCTTCTCTTCGTCAAAGATTAGTGAATTATAGCACTGTTCTGGCACCCAAATTCCCTCCTGGATCGGCACCTTGGGTTCATCTGAAAGGGATGAGAGTAACGATACCACAACATGGCGAAAGTTTCAGAGCAAGTGCAGCATTAAGAAGGAAAGAAACGATTCCCGGTTTTCAGCAGATGTTTGCAGGCTTTCCCCCTTTACACACAGCAATTGGGATAAGAATGATGGTTGGATTGTAGAATTGTGGAGCTGGAGGGGACCACAAGGGTCATTTAGTCCAACCCCTTGCAATGCAGGAATATTTTTCCCAGTGTGGGACTTGAACCCATAATTCTAAGAGTCTCATGCTCTACCAATTGGGCAAGGTGGGAAGTTATATTCATAGGGCGTGGAGATCTGCCAGCAGGGAAAGGGTTCAGTGTTTGCTATGGAATTACTTAGGCCTGGATTAAAAGACATAGGGGCCCTAAACTGAAATGTGTGTTGTTGTTGTTTTAAATTCTTTTTGTGGGGCTGGGGGGGGTGTATAGATGAATCTGTCAATTCTGATTTCTGATTTTCCAAGTCTTCGGTTCAGTTCCCCATCATCTGCCACATTTTTATTTTTTTAAAAAAAGAAAGTACCCATGAAAACCCAGCATTTTAGCACATTTTCTTTCTTCGTGTACACATTTTTGCAAGCAATTTCACCTGCATTATGTCATTTCTATGAATATATGTATTTTCCACACACATTTTGTTTGCTGAACCACTTATAGATATGTATGTTTGAAGAGTAATACATTAAAAATGCATATCTTTCTACACATTATTTGGTTGGAGAAGCTCATCACAAAATTCGGATAAGTGTGGATTTTGAAAGATGCCTATGTTTCAGTCTGTGCATTGTTTTGGAAAGCACAGATTAGATAGGTTCACATTAGAATACTTTAGCCCATTGTTGGGGCACGGGTCGGAGAGACAAGTTATATATCTGAACTACAAGGCAGCTGTCAGGGATGGGTCCATCCCCAAAGCAGGGTCGGAAGGGAGAGGCAGTTGGAGGTAAAGGGCGGAGTTTAGGTCTGACAGCGATTCACAGCAGAGCCAAGGAGAAAGCAGTGGAGAGGAGGAAAACCAAGCGCAATCAGAAGGGGTGGGGCTTTGGGAGCAGGCCAGAGCCCCGTGTACACCGGAAGAGGTGCTGAGGCTCTGGGATGAGGCTGAAGCATGTGGTCAGCCGCAAGCAGGGGAGGGGCTCGGGGATCTGGCCAGAGCCCCAGAGCAGCCTGAAAGCGGGGGACAGGAAATGGAGGTGGACCAAGGGGAGAAGGGGCTATGGGATGCTGTAAGAGCCCCAGAGCCACCCAGCGGTCAGGACGGGAATAGAGAGGAAGCCACCAGCGCCACTCCGCTCAGGTCCAGAGGGCGGAAGCGGAAAGAGGGTAAGCGGCGCCTGGGCTGACTCGGATGATGAAGTCTGAACGCTTGAATGTTTGATCTTGTAAATAAAGTTACTAGTTTAACAATCAACGTGCGTGGAGGCTTACTCTTGAGAAGACACCACACACCTCTCACAGCAGCATTTCCCAACTCAGTGCCCTTGGGACTTGTCCCACATAGAGATTTCTCAGGAGACAGATGAGGTGATCAAGCACTCCCATTTCTTTAAGAACTTGCCATAGTTTGCTGTGGTCGACACAGTCAAATGCTTTTGCGTAGTCAATGAAGCAGAAGCAGATGTTTTTCATGTTAGGTAAAGGCAAAGGGACCCCTGACCATTAGGTCCAGTCGTGTCCGACTCTGGGGTTGTGGCGCTCATCTCGCTTTATTGGCCGAGAGCCGGTGTACAGCTTCCAGGTCATGTGGCCAGCATGACAAAGCCGCTTCTGACGAACCAGAGCAGCGCACGGAAACACTGTTTACCTTCCCGCTGCAGCGGTACCTATTTATCTACTTGCACTTTGACATGCTTTCGAACTGCTAGGTGGGCAGGAGCTGGGACCGAGCAACGGGAGCTCACCCTGTTGCAGGGATTTGAACCGCCGACCTTCTGATCAGCAAGCCCTAGGCTCTGTGGTTTAACCCACAGTGCCACCTGGGTCCCTGTTTTTCATGTTACAGTAATCCAAAAGCGATGTGACTAAAGTGTGGGTGTCCCATTGTGTTGCATGATTAAGATGAAAATTTTGAATGGGTCTCTGTGTGGCAGGGTACTTCCTAAACTGGTACCCTCCGCACCTCAGCCTTTGCCTCGGATTATTATTATTATTATTATTTTGGGGGTGTTGTTTCTTAAAGCATCAGTGTCTGAGGACATCCTTCCATATCCCCAGGAGAGATCTGACTGCTCTGAAACTTTAGATTGTGACCCACCCACCCCATTCACTGTGCCTTTGTCATTAATTTTGGCCGATGACCGTCGGAGGGAAGAGCCGAATCAGAAACTCTTTTGTTTCCCGGGTATTTAGTGGAACGGGAGTTTCGTCCCTGTGCAAGGACGAGCAAACCACAGTCTGGCCGGACGGCTGCCAGCGTCGTGGACGGGGTGCTTGTGTCTCTTCCATGACAAGCGCCTCTTTATTAATTCATGGTCCAGATCCCCTCTGTACATGCTGTTACTAATATTAGGTTTCGGCAGAAGTAGCAAGGGACACCAGCAGCTCAGGGAAGGGAGTTGGTGGGGGGGGGAAGGGAAGCTGTTTCAGAGAATTAAAATGCAAGGGGGGGAAGCAAAGAAAATTCCTTCTTGAGTTTTAATTGGGCTTAAATATTTGTCGATCTAGAGACCTCACACCCACACCATCACACTGATGGTGTGATGGGGGAAAAGATTTCTTTCTTGTATCCCAAATCTATTAGCTTTTACCAGGAGTGGTGCTAGGGCTTTTTGCGCCCTAGGCGAGGGGGCGGGCCACGTGACGTCATTGCGCATGGCGTACGGTGCCCCGCCCCCTTCCCAGCTGGGTGCCCCGCGCCGCGTGCTTTTCGTCGCTGGTTGGGGCTGCACCGGGTGGCGGCGGGGGGCGAGGGGCAGGCTGGCCAGCGCCCCCTCCATTCTGGCGCTCTAGGCAGCTGCCTAGTTCGCCTAAATGGAGGCTCCGGCCCTGGCTTTTACAAGGAATATGTTTAGGGGTGCTCGAGGCGGGTCTGAGGCTCAATTTTTTTGTGGTGGGTCCTAGATTTCCATAATTTTTCTCTCTCTTAACCCCCCCAAAAAACCTCAATTATTCCAAAATTTGTTTACCACCCACCATCTGATTAGGGGGTGGGCCATACCACAATGAAAGAACACCTGCCTTGAAGGCAGAAGGTCTCAGGTTCGATTCCCGGCATCTCCAGGTAAGGCTGGGAGAGACTCCTTGCCTGGAACTGTGGAGAATTGCTGCCAGTCAGTGTACATAATACTAAGCTATATGGACCAGTGATCCGACTCAGTATAAGACAGCTTTTTTTCTTATACACAGATGTGTCTATACATTTAAATGAGTATATGCAGATTTGCACAAATATAAGGTGGGGGACAGCTGACTTTCCAGCAGAACATGTGAAAAGGATCTAGGGGTCTTGGTGGACCACAAGCTTAACATGAGTCAACAGTGTGATGCAGCAGCTAAAAAAGCCAATGCAATTCTAGGCTGGATCAACAGAAGTATAATAATAATTTGTCTGTCTGTCTGTCTGTCTGTTACTTTCCTTGATCAGGACACTATGGACAGGGTATAAGAGTACCAATCTATTCTGCCTTGGTCAGACCACACCTGGAGTACTGTGTCCAGTTCTGGGCACCACATTTTAAGGAGGATATTGACAAGCTGGAAGGTATGCAGAGGAGGGCAACCAAGATGATCAAGGGTCTGGAAACCAAGCCTTATGAGGAAAGGTTGAGAGAGCTGGGTATGTTTAGCCTGGAAAAGAGGAGACTGAGAGGAGACATGACAGCCATCTTCAAATATCTCAAGGGCTATCACATGGAAGATGGAGCAAGCTTGTTTTCTCCTGCTCTGGAGGGTAGGTCTTGAACCAATGGATTCAAGTTGCAAGAAGTGAGATCCCAACTAAACATCAGTAAGAACTTTCTGAAAGTAAGAGTTGTTTGAGAGTGGAGCAGACTCCCTCGGGAAGTGGTGGACTCTCCTTCCTTGGAGGTATTTAAGCAGAGGTTGGATGACCATGTGTCATGGATCCTTTAGTTGAAATTCCTGCAGTGCGGGGGAGGGGCTGGACTAGATGTCCTTTGGGGATCCCTTCTTCCCTTCTATGATTTTCTGATTCTGTGCACAGGTATGTGCCCTGGAGATTGTGTAGAAACCAAAGCATCAGTATGAGAAGGAAATTCATCTCCTTATCTCTGCAAGTATCATCTGTGGGTTTGGATGGGTCCAACATTCAGATAGGGAATCAGTTCTCTAAGGCCTTTCAGATCTATGATTTTAGGCTGCTTGATATGGTTGTAACTTTCTGTTTACAATAATGCTGCCAAATAGGAGTGAGAACCTCTGAGCAGGTGAAAAGTTCCTTTCCGTTTTTTTAAAGAGTTTATGGGCAAAGTGATTATGATCATGTGCAGAGTGCCCTTCCTTTATGAAAGGAGAACCTCCTTACTACATTCAGAGAACGATGATGCCGGCAGCTATTTCCCCCACAGCTTTTAAAGATGCTGATGGAGAACTGTATCATCAATTCCCTATCTATGCTCCAAGATAAGTCAAGGCTGGAAATGCAAAAGTCTGAGAACTGGGGGAATGGGGGCCTCGATGCCCCACCAAACACACATCTGCAACGGCAATATGCACAGACTTTCCAGAGTCAAAGGATTAGTTTTATTGTGCTTTTGCTTGGCAGATCTGGTAACACAATGGATACCTTCTAAAAACACAGATTCTTCCCCAAAGAATGCATGCTGCATCCTTACTTAGAGAAAAACGCTGATTTCTTGTAATCCCCTCAAAGATCCAACAAATGTAAGAAACAGCCGTGTCTTTGGCCAGATGGGTGCTGTTCTTCTTGAGGTTCCCTGTGATACTCTAAAGGACAGTAGTAATTCCTAGATGCAGCTATATATTTACGCATTTATATTAAACAGATGCCAGGCTTGCTTATAACGAGAGCACTAAGCAGTCTTTCTGGACGCTTGTAAAACAAATGGCCCAAAGTAGTACATTGCAGGCCTTATTTGAAAAGGCATCTAAGCTTGCAAATGACACATAAAATGCATTGTATTCGGGGAAAGTGCGTGCCCAAAAAAAAAAGTACATTAGTCAGAGCTGCATACAAAAATGGGCATATTGGGGGGGGGGTGCACGAAAATTGAATATTGTTACAGAAATGTGGAGAACTGGATTTAAGAGGCTATTTTCACTAATTTCACCCAATATATGCATTTTTGTAGACATTTGTTTGTTGGAGAGCTGCACTGCAAAATTCAGGAATGTACAGTTTTCAAAGGATAGCTGTACTTCGGTTCATGGGTTTGAAATGTATAATTTAGGTTATTTCTCATTAAAGTGCAAACAAAATCAATTTTTTCCCAGATTCCCAACCCACTTCCTTTCCTCACTGTACAGCTGACCTGGGTTAATTCTGACATTTTAAAAAGGCTACAAGCACACACAGAGAGCAGCTCCAGCACTGCTGAATTCAAGCTACTGTGTGTATGAACCTCAGCAGTGCTAAAACCTAGGAAAGGAATTATCTCCATACATGATGAGATTGCAGGGCTGGAATGAAAACTTCCTTTCAGTGGTAGTTGAATGGTGGTCATCATCAGCTCCCCCCAAAGAGCCCAGAATGTTGTACCTTTGGCTGGCCATGGTGAAGCTAGAGCTAAATGATTTTTTTAAAAAATATGGCCCAGTTTCTCAAAATGTGATTGACAGCTCTTACAGCAATTTGCTCGCTAATCAGATAGCAGTCTTCTCCCATAACCCTGCTCTGCACATTCAGTTGACCTTAATTGTGGATCTGCCTGACCTTTGACCTGATAAGAGAACGAGACTCTATCATCTACCTTCTTCTTCTTCTTTTTTCTTTTTTAAAAATGGGGGTACAGTACAGGTTGCTGCTGCTCTGTGTGTACAGTACAGAAGTTAGGGATGGGGAAAGAATTCAGTGCCGGTTCACTTTTAATAAGAAGCCAACGAATTTGCACTTCTCCAACCAATATGCAAAGCGAATCATATCCTTGGAAACCCACACGTCTGCAAATTTTGCAATGCAGTTTTCCACCAAGCAAACAATGCGTATGTAAATGCATATGAAGAGGAATTTTTGTTACCCTCTTTGAGGTTTTTCTACAATCAAGTGGTATATACATTTAAATGAATGAATGAATGAATGAATGAATGAATAAAATATATATGGACGCATCATAAAATGCATCATATTAGGGGGAGATGCTTGAAGAAATGTGCATATTAGTGAAAAACTACATACAAAATGTGTTTATGGGAGGGGGCTATTGGTTTGTTATTGTTATTGTTTTGTTATGTCTTTTGTATCCTCATTTTGTGTTCTTCTGTTTGTGAATTGCCCTGGGATCTTCGGATGAAGGGCAGTATACAAATTTAAAAAATAAATAAATAATCTGGTAAAAACTGAACAAAGCAGCAGGCATCTTGAGGGTTTTGTCTTTCTTAGTTCAAGCCTTGTACGTAGCAAGGAAACATTCAATCAAACATATAGAGGTGGAAAATTCCCTCAGAACTACACAGCCAATCAGCGGATGTGCTGTCTCAGCAAAGACCACCCCACTCTGCCTGGTTGCTAAGTAACACCTCCACCCATCGCACTCTCGGCTAGTTGATTTTAACGCTAACAGAATTAACAAAGTGGTGCTGTGCTGAGCTACAGAGCATTCCGGGTAAGTCATCGCTGTGTTTCAAACCAGAGAGAAAGTCAATTGCCACAGTTTCCTGGCAAGGCACTCCATGGTTGATGGCATTTGGCTAGGCCAGCTCCAGACCCTGCACTCTCAGAGCAAGTTGGTACAATTAATTTTGCCAGTTAAAGAACGTGGAGCAAAGTTGACTGTGGTTGTACTTGTATTCATTCTATCAATTTATGTTCTAAATTACTATTTTAACAACGAAATTTCATATAGAGGACTGGCCTTTAGTTGGAACATGAAGGAGGTTTTCATGTAGACCTTGAGCATTATTTTTAGGTACGATCGAAAAAGAAATGTGTTTGATTTGACTTCTCTACTGAATTTTGACATAAAGTTCCTGTTTTTGAGAAGCAATTGATCCACTTTATCTTTTATAGGGCTCATCTACCACTTCCCTTCTCATTTAAGAGCCCTTTGTTCATTCACGCTTGCTTGCTTCCTGGCTACGCACTGAAAATAAACTTATGGTGTCATACTCAATTGTGTAGCATCCAAACTGATGTCAAAACAGGGGATTTAGACTTCGCTGCAGGATCAAGGTGGAGATATTGTCTGCAAAACCAAAGCTGATTGAAAACAACAACACAAAACTCAAATGTCTTCAAGGGTGCCCAAGCAGCTTTGTCAAATGTTAAATTAATTTGCACATATGTATTCCTTAGATGTAGTTGTAATGAAAAGTTTTCTCGACATGAGACGATTCCCATGGACCAGCTTTCACCAACAGCTTTCACCTCTAGATGTTTCGGACTGCAAATTGTGGGAATGTTAAGGATAGTAGGAGAGGATATGTTGATTAAATATTATCCTTCCTTCACTCACGCTAGTGAGTCATGTAGCAGAGCAGATTCCCCTCAATACAGCAGGAAGCTAGTTTGCAGATTTGTTTGAATATCTTTAGTTAAGCAATCCAGTCTGGCTTGATCAGACTGGATTATTCCTGGTGTCCCCTTTGATCCTTCTTAAAAGAATAAAGACACAAGAGTCTTTCCTTAAAAGCAACAATAAGTTTACTCACAGTCAGTTCACAGTATGATCCCTGAAGGCGGACTTTAGCTTGTAATTACAGAACATAGTGTGAGTTCATCCCTTATGGGGCTTAAGCCCATGTGCAGCTGGTTGAGAGCCAGCAGACAGCAAAATACATTAAGAGAACAGCATCAAGAGAACAAAATGGATGCAGGAGAGCAACATGGCATCAAGAGAAAGTTGGCTGAGTGACTCGGCTATTTTGTGGAGTCAGCCAGGGTCACACCCATCTCCCTGGTCACATGCAAGGGGAGGACGCTCCAGACCAGTGGAACAGGAAGTTATTCTGACTGGAGTAACACCCCCCTGCCTGTGTCCACTCTAGAGAAACAAGGAATGTTGTATTTGACTGCTCCAATGGATTACATCCCACACAAATCGCATCAGCCCCAGTCAGCACAGCTGGTCAATGGGAGTCATCGTCCAAAACAGCTGGAGGGCACCAGACTGGTGCAGCAGACCCTCTGCCCTCCCTCCATTTATGTATTTGAGAACTATGGGCTCATGAAACCATACTACTCATTCCCAGCATTTGGTAGGCCTCTCGTTATGATAATGTTGCCTTTTAGCACCAGCACTTGACTGCTGCATGAGCTGTATTTCGACAACTGCAAACCAGGTTCCCCCAGGGTGTCTCGATTTGGCTGCCTTTCCCATCTGTTTTACCTGCCTCCCATTTCTGAATAATTTATTTTTGCCATCTGCATAAATTGAACACCTGGCCTAGGGGTAACTTATTCGCTTAAATTATTTAGAGCTTTAAAAATTACTCCCTGTTACCTCTTCCATTTGTAGGCAGGCAACATAATTGACAGGAGGAGACCGCCCCGCCCCCCACCGTTTGCCTTTTGGGGTGTCCAGAACTTGGTGAGTGTTCTCCATCTTTCTGAATATATATTCAGAAAATGGGAACAAAATTGTTAGGGTATGAAAATCCCTTTGATAATAGATGTTTTCAGTTCTGGCCCTTTAAAGGAATCTGATGCTCTTAATAGATTATAGGGAAAGTGGGAGATTGGGAATTGCCCTATGTTTGTTCGCTTCATGCTTACCACAGTTGTAAGATTGGTTTCAGGGTTCCCAACTGCTCAATTTATTACAGCTGGTTTCAATTTTAGGTACGTCTGTTTTCCTCCAATATGTGGTCATTCCCAGTAGGACCATCTGTCCTAAATAGATGTGCACCTGACTGATGCCTGGGTGGGAGCAGCTACTACCGATAGCAGCTACTATTGGTAGTAATATAGCTGCTGCTACAACCTGCAGCCATAAATAAGAGCCAAATGTCACACCGAGCTGACACTTCCCAGACGTCAGTTGCAGTAACTTCTGTGATCCACAGTGATCAAAAGTATGTCTCTCAGATCGCAGAACTTTCTGTGAGCGGGTGTGGGGGACTCCCTGGTCCTGAATGGGGTAACTGTGCCCCTGAAGGACCAGGTGCGCAGCCTGGGAGTCATTCTGGACTCACAGCTGTCCACGGAGGCGCAGGTTAATTCTGTGTCCAGGGCGGCTGTCTACCAGCTCCATCTGGTGCGCAGGCTGAGACCCTACCTGCCCGCAGACTGTCTTGCCAGAGTGGTGCATGCTCTAGTCATCTCCCGCTTGGACTACTGCAATGCGCTCTACGTGGGGCAACCTTTGAAGGTGACCCGGAAAATGCAATTAATCCAGAATGCGGCAGCTAGACTGGTGACTGGGAGTGGCCACCGGGACCGCATAACACCGGTCCTGAGAGATCTACATTGGCTCCCAGTACGTTTCCGAGCACAATTCAAAGTGTTGGTGCTGACCTTTAAAGCCCTAAACGGCCTTGGTCCTGTATACCTGAAGGAGCATCTCCACTCCCATTATTCAGCCCGGACACTGAGATCTAGCGCCGAGGGCCTTCTGGCGGTTCCCTCCCTGCGAGAAGCAATGCTACAGGGAACCAGGCAGAGGGCCTTCTCGGTAGTGGCGCCCGCCCTGTGGAACGCCCTCCCAGCAGAGGTCAAAGAGATAAACAACTATCTGACATTCAGAAAATACCTCAAGGCAGCCCTGTTTAGGGAAGTTTTTAACCTGTGATATTTTAATGTACCATATATTCCGGCGTATAAGACGACTGGGCGTATAAGACGACCCCCAACTTTTCCAGTTAAAATATAGAGTTTGGGATATACTCGCCGTATAAGAAATACGACCCAACGTATAAGACGACCCCCGACTTTTGAGAAGATTTTCCTGGGTTAAAAAGTAGTCTTATACGCAGGAATATACAGTATTTTAATATCTGTTGGAGGCCGCCCAGAGTGTCTGGGGGGTCCCAGCCATATGGGCGGGGTACAAATAATAAATTATTATTTTTATTATTATTGTGGACATCTGCGACCCTCCAGAATGGTTGGAGTGCCTGTTGAGTAGCTGACAACTTCGGGCATAGCTAACCCAATCCCTTTTGCTTTGTGGTGCTTCGTCTGCGGTGCGACTTTAAGCTTTTGCACCCAGGACTCAGGATCACGTCTCTCAAACAGGCCACTTTGTGCAGTTGCAGGTGAAGTGAGAGGGAACACGAGAGAGCAGCCATAATCTCATCGTGCCATTTTGGCTCGCTGCCTTTTATTTTTACAATGAGGGGCAGGAGGGGAAAGCCCCAAAGGTTCAACTCGAATCCCTGTTGGAGTTTCCTTTCCTGTCTTCGATGTGTCTAGCCAGAAATGCAAGACTGACAGGATGATAAAACGCTGATGCCAGGTTCTCTTGCCCATTCAAAGACCCTACCTCAGGTATCAGGTACCTGGGCTCTACTTTGAGGTCAACCGGACACCTCCCCTGAGGCCTTCCTGGGCTGAAGGATATATCGACTCAAAAATTCTCTCAGGTATAGCAGCTGTTATCTGAGCTAAGATCAAAGTGCCCCTCTGTGATATATATAATCACACACATCTTCCAAGTTGATCTTTTTCCTCCATAATTCAAATGCATGTTGATCGAGCCTCATGGGGAAACAGTTGCTTTGCTGAAGAACAAGCTGGCAGAATTTCTGTGTTGTGAAATTCTAGTTTTGTTAGAAAACTAAAAAAAGAATTAAAGAAAAACCCTAATGCAAATTAAACACAGAAGGTATTTACTGTACCAGAAGTAAATAACATTTCATAAATAGCAGAACCTGTACGTGGTTCGATTACTTCAACCAATGTTTCTAGGGTGCTTCTAGGATTATGTGCTCAGAGGGTGGGCCATTGTAGCCTTACAGAAAAAGGCTTGAAAAAAATTTTTTTTTAATTGTACTTATTTTGATATCCTTGTTGCTGATTACCGCTCCACAGAACAGTCTACCACATCTCAAAGAACGTAACAAACTGCAAGTGCTAGTAGAGGATGCCAGTGAAATTTCAGGTAAAAGAAAATTCCAAGTTAATTTGAGAATTTGACAAATCCACAGGTAATTTTTGAAGAAAGCAAAGTAAGAGTTGTGCAGCATTTCTTAGGCAAGTTCAGCACATCTAGCATTGTAAAGCATTAATAAAACTTCCCTATACTGGATTGCCTTCAGATGGCTCAGGGGTTGGATAACTTCATACTCTCCAACATTTCTCCAATGAAAATAGGGACATCCTAAGGAAAAGCAGGACATTCTGGGATCAAATCAGAAACCGGGACAGCTTCTCTAAATCAGGGACATCCCCGGAAAATACCTGCGACCTGATAGAGGTGGAAACTGTCTCTCATGTCTTGCTATGATGTCGTTTTTATGAGGATATACACTCGTTTTTTATCACCCCTTTTACACATAGGTAGCCGTGTTGGTCTGTCATAGTCAAAAAAAAAAAAAATCCTTCCAGTAGCACCTTAGAGACCAACTAAGTTTGTTCTTGGTATGAGCTTTCGTGTGCATGCACACTTCTTCAGATACACTGAAACAGAAGTCACCAGACCCTTATAGAAATTTCCAAGTAGTTCTGAACCTCAATGCTTAAAATCCCTGATAGAGGATAAGGAGCCAGAGATCATGCTAAGGGTGGCCAAATTTGCTATTACAAAGACTAAGGCCTCAGATGCAAACTCTAGATAATATTTCAGAGACTAAGACCTAAACCACATTTCTAATGGCTGTCATATTCGTATTGTTTATTGCTATATTCAATTGTAAATTCAAACTTAATTCTATTGTGTTTTATGTTCACTTAGTACGGTATTTGAATCTGGTCTGGGACTGTAATAAATTTCATTTCATTTCATTTCATTTCCTTGGAAAATAGGGACACTTGGAGGGTCTGATATTTGGGCAATGTTGTGGGACATCACAAGGAGTGCAGATTTTTCAGGGTGGGGGGTCCTATATTGCGCTTTTGAAAAAAGTATAACATTTGTGGAGGATATGTGGAGATAAACAGGCATGAAGAACAGGGTACCCTCGCAAAGGCCGCAGGCACCGTAGTGGAAGCAATGAAACCAAGAAGCAGAGGACATATTTATGAAGGACGTGGTCAGTAGGACAGAGTTAAATTATTAAATTATACACTGTCTTAATATTGTCTTGCTTCCTTTCCGGGAGCTCCAGAGCTGATGAGAGCAACTGCAGAAATATTGATATAAAGAGGAATTGCAACAATCAGGTTCCTAGGGGAGCGAATGCCAAAGGCAGTGAAATCGAACCAGAAAGGTTCAAAAGCGGCACATGTCTTTTGTGCTTGCGCTCCTCAGATTTTTGTGGCTTAACTTTTTCTAAAAATGTGATTTGCCACACTTTGTGATAGCATAACTCTCAACATACCCCCGTAGAGTCTTTCCAGCTATAGGCAATAATAATTTTAAGCTACTGACAACAAGCGACTGATCAGTTCCTTCTGTTTCAGGTCATGATCAGAGCCAATAAGGAGGTTTAATAAGGCCAACTACAGGAAAGTGTGCCCCCACTGCCCTGTAATGGAACTGATTTCTTGAAACACATGCCCCCAGACAATTGACACCCTCCCACAGGTATACCACCTATGGATCTATAGTATACCAAGGTTTCACCTAAAGTGAATTTCAAGTAAAATTGGGATTTTTCTCCCCAGCAAAACATGTTGGGATACTTTTATCACTTCCAGTACTGAACTTATGTCCTCTTCCTGAACTCCTGCCACTGAACCTGTGCCATTACTTGCCTGAATAAATATCTCTTTCTTACTTACAAGTAAGAGCCTCTATCTCTGTGTTTTGGGTGGGAGTTTGGACAGGACCTCCAAAATAGATCTGAGGCATTGACATCAGTCATCACCTAAGAGGAACTTTCATGTGCCTTCCCTAAGTTACCAAATTCATTAAACGAAGGAGACAATTCACAAAGCGTGTTCTCCTTAATGGAGAGCATGTGTTGCGGTGGGGGCCAGCAAGTCACCCCTCTGGTGCTGGGTGGGATCGTATGGATGGCCACTGTTGTGATTGGACCCTGGGTGTTGTTGGGGAGATTTGTATGTTGCAGTTTGTTGATGGACAGCCCAGCAGATATATATTGGTGGGTATGCAACGTGATCCCCCTCTTGGCTGCATGCTTCGGATCACCCTCCCTCCCTCCCTATATTTTAGGCCTCTGCGTTGACCTTGCTATGCCTGTCATGGGGTTGTCTGCTGTTGGGGCAGGGGCCTGGTAGGATTTTTTCCATTTGGCTGATTGGCTGGTGTCATCTGGTTTTCGCCTACTGCGTAGCAAATAGTCACAACTTGTAAGGTTGGTGGTTAGGCATTGGTTATTATGTTGGTTGGAGGAGGGGTTAGGAGTGACTGTGTCTGTCCCTCCAATTGTTGCTGGTGTTAGGGGAATTCCGTTAAAGGAATCCAGGGGCTCAATGCTTTTTGTCCGAACCCCCGGTCGGGGGCTAGGGCCATACAAGAGCCCTGGGAGCCTGAGGGGAGAGGGGAGGGTCAGACCACCTGACTCCCTTTATTTCTCCAGAGTGTTTCCCCCTTACTGACGGTCGTCAGTTCTGTCCCCAGTGGGACAGATAGTCTTAACCAATGCCTAAGCAACCACTCACATTATTTGTATTTTAATAAAGTTGTGGCCAAAATCATGCCCAAAAACCAAAACTAAAATTCTGTCTGATGTGTGAATTATTTGAGGGGTGGTTTGGGGACCTCGACACGCAATGAGGAGATAATCAGTTCATTCAAACAAAGCATGCACTACCCTACATCTCAAAAATAACTTTCTGATACACTGCGGAGCAGATATTACTTAAAGGATGTCATGCTACAGTAAGTTTGTACAGTAGATGCTACAGTAGCATATACTGTATGAAGAATTTCATTCACATAATGTAAGCAATTGTGCTTGGATTGCCATTGGTACTGGACTAATCAAGAAAAAGAGCAGTAATGGAAAATGCTTCTCAATGCAGTCTGAAGGCGATGTTTTCTTTTTCTTGGATAAACATCTGAGATTAGATTATTTGGATTGGAGTCGGCACTGTTTGAAATGTGTTCCGGTGTATATTGTCTCCCCTGTTGCAAAAGCAGAGTTATGTTGTGCCAGTTGGGATTAATATGGGCTACATGAAAAGGTTTTGGGTGGTATCGTTTTCCATGGCCGTTGCATTCATTGACATAAGAATTTCAGTTGTATTGCCTTGCAAGTCAATTCTTGCCCAGGATGGTAGAGATCAAGGTCGTGTGTGTATTGTGCTACATATTCGTGACAATGCCACCTCATTCTTCCTCCGGAGAGTTCAGAGTGCCATCTTTAGTCTCTCAACAGTCTTCGTTGGAGCCTTTAAGCTGAGAGGTGGTGACTCATGCAAGTCCCAGGCCACCCATTGAGCATCTTTGCTGACTAGGGTTTTGATTGTGAGCTTCAGAGCCTGGAGCCACTCCAGCATCCCAGACTCTTATCAATCCCTCTTATGGGAAATGGCTGTGGGTCAGTCATAGACTGCACACCTTGTATGCAGAAGGTGTGATCCCAGGTAGGGCTAGGAAGGAATGAAACCCTGGAGATCTGTTGCCAGTCATTGTTGGTAGAGAATACTGAGCTAAATGGACCATTCATCTGACTTGGTATAAAGTACCTTCCTAGGTTTCTGTCTAAACTACATGCTCCATTTTTACCATTAGTTATCAGCAGTAGCAGCAGGAGGAGAGAAAACCAGCTACCTCTGAATCATTATGATTCTTATATCTGTAATAATCATATGGTATTGCTTTGACCCAAGTGCTTTGCGCAGTTTCATTTTAAGCTGAGGTCAGATGACCATCTGCCATGGATGCTTTAGTTGAGATTCCTGTGTATTGTAAGGGGTTGAACTAGTTGGCCCTCGGGGTCCCTCCCAACTCTACAATTCTATGATTCCGTGATTCTAGTTTTGTTACTCCACCTTGAGCATGCTAATGAAAATTCAGGATGCAAGTAACATAGATGACAAGGTGGATTTCAAAGGCCAGAAGAACCCAAAATATTCTGATTTGTTGTAGGTACTCTATATGATGCTTCTCGTACATTGCAATGAGAGCCAGTGTGGTGCAGTGGTTAAGAGCGGTAGACTTGTAATCTGGTGAACCGGGTTCGCGTCTCCGCTCCTCCATATGCAGCTGCTGGGTGACCTTGGGCTAGTAACACTTCTATGAAGTCTCTCAGCCCCACTCACCTCACAGAGTGTTTGTTGTGGAGGAGGAAGGGAAAGGAGAACGTTAGCCACTTTGAGACTCCTTAGGGTAGTGATAAAGCGGGATATCAAATCCAAACTCCTCTTCCTCTTCTTCTTCTTCTTCAGTTGCCTTTTTTGTTGGCATCTGTTTTTCTGAGAGACAATGGAGTGTGCCTCCAGGGGTGAAGTCAAACTGCTGTGCTAGCAGCACTGAAGTGACCTCTCTATGGCGCAAGCCTGAACCGTGTTGTGGGAATCATGTTGGATTGGCGCTGGCATGCCACGGCAGTCCTGCCCAGGCTGAAAGTGTTGCGCTGGCATGCCACGCCCGCGCTGTAAAGTCGGGATGGCAGACACGAGTCAGAAACACAAAGGAACAATGGAGGGTGCTGGAAAAGTACTGGAAATCACAAGATGAGCACGGGGAGGGTGCATGGGGAGAGCATGTGTTGGGAGCATGCAGGATGGTCACGTACGCAATGGCGGAGGCATGGGGGGAGTTTGGGGGTGTCACTTTTCGAAAGCAACTCCTTACATGGAGCGATGTGCCACAGCTGGGGCAGATGTTTCCTTATTTGGTTTCTTAAGTTGTACCTGTGGGGTTAACCATTAACGAAGGTATAAGATTGTCAATAAAAGGGACCCTCGTGTAAGATTCGAGGTTGCCTTCCCGCACATTCATCCTGTCTCTGTGTTGTGTTGTGTTGCCGGTGCGACACCGTGTGTATGGAGGTCCTGGGCTGCCCAGATGACAAGATCTCCCTCTTGGCCTTGCTGATATGGTCCAAAGGAAAGCAGAGCAGGAGTTGGCTTCAGGAGTTGCCAGAAGGAGGTGCACAAGGTGCCACCTAACCTCTTTAGGGACTCCACTCTGGATTTATGTATGTTTTCTTCTCCCGAAGATATCCTGCAAGGGAGCAGAGGTTCAGGATAAGAGTTATCTGGATGGAGATTGCAGCATGGGAGATTCCTTCCTCCCCTCAAAGCTACTACTTGCCCAGAAAACAGTCAAAGGAAGAAAGGATTTAACCTTCTTCTTTGCACCATAGTCCAGATCTGGACCACCTCCCTCCAGCTGTTTTTTTCCTGAAGAAATAGACACAGCCAGTTCTATGCAGTTTAAAATGCTTCTAACGCAATGTGCAGTTTTGCTCTCAAAGCAACTCTTGTTCCAAGAACTAGTGAGGCTTAGTGGATGGAGAGAGACTTGCTCAGTCATAGATTTGTGGACAATGGCCCCAGTCAAGCCATTGTCACATTTATTTAGATCCCTGACCTGTTAAAAAAAAGAAAAGAAGGAAGCTGTGTTGATTTATCAAAATAAGGCAATTCCAGAGCCTTAGGAATCTGTGCACTTTTGCACATTTCTTGCCAGCTCCTAAACGGCTGCTTCACACATTAACATCTTTACACCTAGGATGTTCTGTGCTGCATACCTAAACATGCCATATACTATAAACATAACAAATACATGCTTACAAACACATATATTGCACAGATCTATACCTGTCAAGAAGCCAGGACTGGTGGTGGCCCCAGCTAAGGCTATGCTAGGTGGCAATTCTAGGTTTGCCTCTGTGTAAATGTGTGAAATCAGGAAAAACTATCTGGTGGTAAGAGCTGTTCAACAGTGGAACCGTCTCCCTTGGGAGGTGGTGGACTCTCCTTCCTTGGAGGTTTTTAAGCAGAGGTTGGGGGGCCATCTGTCATGGAGGCTTTAGCCGAGATTCCTGCATTGCAGGAGGTTGGACTAGATGACCCTTGGTGTCCCTTCCAACTTGACAATTCTATGATTTTATGAAATGGCCCTAAGTGGCTTTTGGATAAAATAGAAATACCCTGGCTCTCTGCTTCTGATCATGTGGTGGACTCGTTTTTCAGAAGTTGAGGTGGGAATCTTCCTGGGAGAAGAAAGTCCCAAGAGGGCCTTTCCACCTGAGTGTATATCAGCACTTGGCAAGGGATTCCAAAATTATTTGAAGAGAGAGAGAGAGAGAGAGAGAGAGAATAGCTGAAACGACGACATGGGGACATCAAAGAGCTCTTTGCGAGTGTAAACAATGATCCCTTGAAATGCGAGTCCTCCAGCCCTGCCCGGAGGAGTGTCCCTGGCCCCCTTCCCCCCCACGGCTCCATATATTTGCTCTCATTTTTAGAACTCGGTGAGTCAGTGTTTGCTTTTGCTGATCTTTCCCCCGCATAAATCATCCCATTATGGGCGCATCGTCATTGATGTAGCTGCGAAAGCATTCACTCCCTTATTCCACCTGTCATCTCTGTGAGTCGGGCTCCTTTTACACTGGCCTCCCATTCCCGCTCATAACAATATAAAGGGAGGAAGCGGCGTTTTATGCTGAGTCATGACAGAGGGCCATGTTGTCGAGTCATGTCTGCTCCCAAGTGAACATGGGAAGCTACCTTATGGTGAGTTGGCCCATCAACCTCAACCTTGTCTTCTTGGACTTGTCTTGTTGGACTACAACTCCCACCAACCCCACCCAGATTAGCCAGTGATGGGAGTTGTGGTCCAACAAATGTCTGGAGACCCAAGGCCAAAGAACACTGCTCTAGGCTGACTGGCAGCAGCTCTGCAGGGTTTCATTGCAGGATTGTTTCCTAGTGTTCCAGACTTTGAACCTGGGAACGTTTGCAGCCCAAGCTTTTGCTGGCGTAGTGATTAAGAGCAGTGGACTCGTAATCTAGTGAACCGGGTTCGCGTCGCCGCTCCTCCGCATACAGCTGCTGGGTGACCTTGGGCTAGTCACACTTCTCTGAAGTCTCTCAGCCCCACTCACCTCACAGAGTGTTTGTTGTGGGGGAGGAAGGGAAAGGAGAATGTGAGCCGCTTTGAGACTCCTTCGGGTAGTGATAAAGCGGGATAGCAAATCCAAACTCTTCTTCTTCTTCTCCTTCTCCATGCCCTCAAGCATGTTGAGTACCAAAATCAGGATGTGCGTCTTTCCGGCTGTGCTCCCATGCGAGTCATGTGATCATAGAGTCCAAAAGGCACACTTTGGGAGGTACCAAAAAATGTGTGTATTGGGGTGCCATTTGAGATCACGGCCCCCCAAAAGTGCTTTTTTGCTGCGAGATCTCAGCGCGGAATCACGTGAGATCACAGTGCACAAAATAGGTGCCATCCTTTCACAGGTGGGGTGGGGGGTGGGGGGGTGGATGTCCTGATCTTCCCACGACACTTGCAGGGTATGTTGCTCTGCCACTGAGCCATAGCCCCTCAGAATCTAAAACTGACCATGGTGGCTGGGGCTGATGAGAGTTGTCTTCCAAAACAGGGCAAAGGCATCACTTTGTGGAGGGATACCATTTACAGATTCACAGCATCAGTCCATCTATAGTGACTGGCAGGGGCTCTCCAGAGTTTCTGGTCAGTCATTCACAGCCCTAACTGAAGATGCAAAGGATTAACCAATGACCACCTTTTGGGGTGCAAAGCCTGTGCCAGCTGCTGCTGCTGGATCATTGAGGCCTGGGCAGTATTGCTAGATGAATGGGGCATAGCTGTCAACCCTCCCTTTTTTTTGGTGGGAAACTTCCTTATTCCAATGCCGTTTCCCGCTGCTATCCCGGATTGTTGACATCCCTTAAATTCCCCGGATTTCAAAGGAAGCAGCTCCTCTCCCTCCCTGCCGGCCAGGGAGGCTCCTCAGCTGCGTTGCTCGGCTGCCAATAAGGAGTCTGAGACCGACTGGGGGCGGAGCCTGCATGCCTTGTGCAGCCAGACCCTCATGCCCAACCAGACAGACAGCCTGCCTGCCGTCTACGCGCTCGCTCTTTCGCTCACCTGTTCGCCTCTGGAGCGCAGGGTGGCAAGGCAACTTAGTGCCATTGCACCGCCCTCGCGGCATCCCTTATTTTCAAATCCGAAAGTTAGAAAAAATCCCTTATTTTCAAATCCAAAAGTTGACAGCTATGGAATGGGGTGGGGAATCTGCCCAGCCTGCTCTTGTGTCTTTGGCACAAGCTTAAACATACCCTGCAAGAGTCCTGGAAAAATCAGGAATCCTGTTTTTTCCCTCGAGAGTGCAGCGGCTATTTTGGTCACCGTGATCTCGTGCGATTTCGCACTGAAATCTCGCTCTGAAAAGAGCACTTTTGGGGAGCTGCGATCTTCGCTGCATGGGCATTACCATCTGCTAGCGGTTGCAGCCGACAGGAAGCCATTGTTAAAGGCACAGGTAAATAGGCTGGTTGAGATGTTGGCAAAATTAGGCACTTTTGCAAGCTATATCAATGGATAAATGAAACCCATGCAGCCACAACTAGTGCTTGGGAAAAGAATTAAATCTGAAACTTTGGCTAAGTAAAGAAACAAACAAAATGAGGCAATTGGAGTGGGGGGAGTAAAAAGCGATTGTTCGGTTGCCTGGGTAACGGGATGTGGGTGCAGCCAATCAGCGAAGTTGATATACTGTTTTGACATCCATGCACATATTCCTAACATAAATAGCAACAGAGACCTAATAACAATAGGTTTTAAAGCTAGAAACTGATGTCATTTCAAATGTGTCAGTCAACGGGAGCCTATGAAAGTGTTTCTTCTATCAAACTGACGTTAAGTACATGCTGTAATGGCTTCATAAGTGATAGCAGACTCCTGACAGGCCATAAAGGAGATGAAACATCTATAATTACCTTGTAGCATGTTCGGTGTCCTTTGGCATATTTAAAAGAAAGGGGGGGGGGATTTGAAAGAAATAAAATAAAACTTGAGCATTATGATCAAAGCTGTCCAAAAGTAAGCTGCCTATGTGAAAAGGATAACTTTCGACAGAGTAGATTTTAGTCTGTACAGGCCTTTAAATGGGAGCTTAATTTTATGTAAGGCGGCAAGGGGTAGGGCAGGGGTTGGCAAAGTTTTTGTGGCTTGGGCCGGGTCACGGTCCTGCAGACGCCACGGTGGGCCGGAATACACGCACGCACACACACACACTATTTCCGGCGCTCCTTCTGACGTGGAGGAGGCGTGCGCAGCTTCTCATTGGCTGCAGGAGCTTCCTGCAGCCAATGGGAAGCCAGGCCAGTGTTGTGGAAGGCGGTCCCCGCTCTGCTCCACACCAGTTTAGCGCAGCGTATGGGAGCCGACTGAGCAGGCAGCGGTGGTCCCCGAGTGGGTGGCGGGGGTCCATGGGCCGGTTAAACGACCCCCATGGGCCGCTTGTGGCCCATGGGCCTTAGGTTGCCGACCCCTGGGGTAGGAAACTTGGGGTCTGAGGGCCAAATATGGCCCTCGAAGCTCCCCCAGGCCACACCCCTCACAGACCCTGCTTCTTGCTTGTGCCTGCCTGGAGTGTGTCTTTGTGTTCTGGTTGCCTGGATGGATAGAGAAGGGTTTGTGAGTGTGGGCAGAAACTAGCCGATTGTACAAAGGTATGCATTCATTGTTCCGCCCACTTTTGCCTCTGGCCCTGCCCATCATGGACATGTGGCCCTTACAAAGTTGTCCAGAAAGGAATTTGGCCCTCTGGTTGAAAAATGATTTCCCCGCACCTAATATAAGGGGGTTGTATTCTGAACCTCTCTGAAGCAAATTAATCATTTCTTAACGTTCTGGGCAGATCTTATACCCCCAGTCAAAGCCATTAAACAGAGCAAAGTCAGTCCTGAAAAGCCGTCAAGTGGATTTTGAGTGCCATTAACCCACAGGCGGTATAGTGAGAGATGGACTGATCCAAAACATGGCCATGACATTTCCCTCAACTGTCCTGGTAAAACTGGGATACCCTCCCCTCCCCTTCTCTCGAGAGTATTGTGGCCATTTGGTATGGTATTTTGCGCCACAATTTTCCCTGAAAAAAGCACTTTTTCCAGAGCCGCAATCTTGTGCAGCTCCCCCAAGCACGTGTTTTTGGGCCCCATGCCCAAAAGAAGCACTTTGGGGGGAGGGGGGAAATCATGCCGCAAAATCGCGTGAGATCATGGCGCCCAAAATGGCCGACGTGCTCTCGCGAGAAAAAACGGGAAGATGACACCCCAGTTTTCCCCTTCAACATGTAGAAGGATATGGCATGATACACTTGTAAATATCTCATGTGTGCCACATTAAAAGGGATTGGAACCAAGGAAGAGAGCAGCAGCTATTATTATTATTATTATTATTATTATTATTATTATTATTCATTTCACTTCTGTTCCACTTGATATTTTTAATAAAAAAATCTCAAAGCAGTTTACAACACATTAAAACATCAAACAAAGCAATGCAGGACAAAGCATTAGTGAAGAAAGTCAAATATAACATATACATTCAAAGCAACATAGTGAACAGGAGACTAAAATATTAAGGATTTCAAAACAAAAACATAACAAAGGAGGTCAACTACAGAATGCTTATTTAGCGCAGCAGAGTTAACAATTGCAATTATCTTAAGCATTTCAAAAGAAAACATCACTAAAGGAAGTCAAGTATAAAATGCACATCTAAAACAGCATAATTAGCAAGGGACTAAAATATTATTATAAGCATAGAACATATCCGTTGCTAATTCTGCCAATCCTGCCAATGGTGGTTCATGGCAGATGGCAGTTGCGGAAGCCCAGGCTCAATTACCTTGGTGTGTGATACTTTTACAGGAGAATTTACCACTGGATTTTTCCTCATATTACTAGGGTGGGTGGTGAGGATTCCCACCCCCGCAGCGTTGGAAAGTTTAGAACTCCTTTCTACTCTTTCAGTGCATGTCTGGGAGAAGCCATTTAATTTTCTCACAATGCCTCTGATATAGGGTGCCATATAGGGTGCCATTTTTGGGGGGGGGGGTGTCGCAGTGCAAAATTGCATGAGATGGTACCCAAAATGGCCATGGGGCCCTCACAAGGAAAAAAAAACCACCAAGGAAGAAGCTCCTCTCACAAAAATACACCACAAGTTTGTGTAAATTTCTCCCACCATACACATTTCTCTATGCAGTTGTGCCTTGTTTACGTTTTTTTCATGAGCAATTTTCTGTAATATACATTATCTTTGTTAACTACAATTAATCCAGAATGTGGCAGCTAGACTGGTGACTGGGAGCGGCTGCCGAGACCATATAACACCGGTCTTGAAAGACCTACATTGGCTCCCAGTATGTTTCCGAGCACAATTCAAAGTGTTGGTGCTGACCTTTAAAGCCCTAAACGGCCTCGGTCCAGTATACCTGAAGGAGCGTCTCCAACCCCACTGTTCAGCCCGGACACTGAGATCCAGTGCCGAGGGCCTTCTGGCGGTTCCCTCACTACGAGAAGCCAAGTTACAGGGAACCAGGCAGAGGACCTTCTCGGTAGTGGCACCCGCCCTGTGGAACGCCCTCCCATCAGATGTCAAAGAGAACAACAACTACCAGACTTTTAGAAGACATCTGAAGGCAGCCCTGTTTAGGGAGGCTTTTAATGTTTAATAGATTACTGCATTTTAATGTTTTGTTGGAATATTTTTATGTATATGCAAATTTTAATACACTTTCTCTTAATGTATGCATTTTAATGCAGTTTCTGTTAATGTATGCATTTTTACACATTTTGGGAGACGGAGCATTGCATTTTAATGCACACTTTCCCTTAACATATACATTTTTCTACACACAAACACACATCTTCTTTCTTCTTTTTTTTGTTGGCCTACTACATTGCTGAGAAGTTTCAAAGGGTAGCTGTGCTTTGGTTCAGGAAGTGTGAATTGGGCAGATTTTCATTTAAATGTGAATTGCATTTCTCCCCAGCCCCTCCTTGCAAGCAGTGACCATCCTGCAAAACTGGATTTAACAGTTGCTGCAAAAGTGGAGCTCCTTTATCCTCATCAGGTGTCCCATTACCCTCTGCTGCCCCCTTGGTCAGGACACCTTGTCTCGCCCAGGTTTCAGATAACAAGGTGATACTAGGATTATTATTTTACACAAAATAAGAGATTAAAGGGTTCGTTTAAAACACCGAGATAGCAGCACCAAATTATAGCAGGTTAAGAGCAGCATATTAGATATTACACACAGATTCATGCAAATTTCTCTTGACGGCTTCCCCTTTCTTTCACTGAAAAGCAAGGGATGGCTGAAGGAGGAAGCAGAAAAGCACTGGGTCTGTGGGGTTCGTGTGTGCAGTGCTCACTTTTGGATGGTGATTCTTAGGGGTGGGGAGAGGTGTTGGTTAAAACCGGGTCCCCCCCCCCTTCCTTGCTTGTGTCTTAACATGGGAGCAAACAGCTTTTCGGTTTCATTTGGCTTCTACAGCCAAGAGAAGGTTATGTGCATTTATGTGCAATATCTAGTCTGGCCCTGAGCTGAAACCCAGAAATGCATTATTATTTACTTAGCAGTAGGAGCAAGGAGGACTTTAACATTTGTAAGGCTGGTGGCAGGCAGTTAGCTTGTTATTTATGACCTGCTTTTCCTTCAGAAAGCTAACAGGATGTCAAGACAGACTCCTGTACAGACACTGGCCAGGCTGAAACCTTTATAATTTTAATCATATGCCTCAGGCCAGCCTAGCCTCCAGATATTTCAGACTACAATTCCCATCAGCACCAGCCAGTGTGCTTTAATTCATGCTGGCTGCTCTTTAAACCGCTCTACCAATTTTATCTTCACAACAACCCTTTGAGGCTGGTCAGGCTGAGAGATGGTGATTGACTCAAGGTCGCCCTGTGAGACTGATGCCTTCATGGAGATCTGAAACTGGGTCTCTGCAGCTGCGCTCTAATAATCCCTACACCACATTTGCTTCCAGTATATTTTATGCCAGGGACTTCTCTGAATCAGAACTTGGTTTATTGCAATGCTAGCTGCCAGTCGCTTTGAACATGCTTTAAAAAATTACAAAAAATAAATAACAGACATAGAAGCAAATCCATGTGTCCTGCACATGTTCAGAAGATTTCCCCCGAAAAAGAATGTGGTTTCTGTGTGTGTACTTTCAAAAACCAAAAGCGGTATATGTCAACATTCTGAAATGATAGATGGGGGTAATAAAATTCCCAGATACACAGATGGGCATTTAGCTTTGCTGCTATGGTGGGATTATGTTACACTTTCTGACACACCATTAGACACATACACACACATCTGAATTTTTTCAGTTCATATGGCTCACATCAGAACTGAATCTGCAACTGGAGAATACTGAAAGCAAAACAAGGAAATAACAACCACATCAAAACACACACACAGAGTGAAGAAAACAAGATGTCACTATTCATGGATGAGCACATGATGCCTTCTCACCATAACGCCAATGAAGTTATTGCTCTCACAAAGCCACCTCTGTCATTTGGGAGCTAGTGCAGTGCCTACTTAACCTATGGAACTCACTGCCACAGGAGGTGGGGATGGCCACCAACTTGGGTAGCTTTAAAAGAAGATTGGACAAATTCTTGGAGGATGAGAGTATCAACGGCTACTAGCCATGACGACGACGACGACAACAACAACAACAACAATTTATTTATACCCCACCCATCTGGCTGGGTTTCCTCAGCCACTCTGGGCAGCTTCCAACAGAATATTAAAAACACAATAAAACATCACACATTAAAAACTTCCCTAAACAAAGTTGCCTTCAGATGTCTTCTAAAAGTCAATAAAGGAATAAAGAATGTGTAAGCAGAAGTAGGAAGAAGAAGAAGAAGAAGAAGAAGAAGAAGAAGAAGAAGAAGAAGAAGAAGAAGTTGAAGTTTATTTATGTGTCGCCCATCTGACTGGCCAACAATTATAAAACCACAGTAAAACATCAAACCTTAAAAACTTCCCTAAACAGGGCTGCCTTCAGATGTCTTCTAAAAGTCAGATAGTTGTTATTTCCTTGACATCTGATGGGAGGGCAGGGGCCATCACTAAGAAGGCCCTCTGCCTGGTTCCCTGTAACCTCACTTCTCACTTCCGGGCTGAACGATGGGGGTGGAGACACTCCTTCAGGTACACTGGGCAGAGGCCATTTAGGGTTTTAAAGGTCAGCACCAACACTTTGAATTGTGCTCGGAAACATACTGGGAGCATAACTGACAGTTATGTTCTGCCTCCATGGTCAGGCAGTAATGCTTCTGAATACCAGTTGCTGGAAACTGCAGGAGAGTAGAGTGCTCTCGTGTCTGAATCCTGCTTGCGGGTTTCCCACAGGCATCTGCTTGGCCACGGTGAGAACAGGATGCTGGACTATATGATCCATCGCCCTCATCCAGCAGGTGCTTCTCCTGAGTTAATTATAATAGATTCAATTGACACAGAAATGAAAAATGCCTGTATATTAATGAAGGTTTAAAATGGAAAATAGCTAAATGCTTATTACTTGTTGTTTAGTTGTTTAGTCGTGTCCGACTCTTTGTGACCCCATGGACCAGAGCACGCCAGGCACTCCTGTCTTCCACTGCCTCCCGCAGTTTGGTCAGACTCATGTTGGTAGCTTCGAGAACACTGTCCAACCATCTCGTCCTCTGTTGTCCCCTTCTCCTTGTGCCCTCCATCTTTCCCAACATCAGGGTCTTTTCCAGGGAGTCTTCTCTTCTCATGATGTGGCCAAAGTATTGGAGCCTCAGCTACAGGATCTGTCCTTCCAGTGAGCACTCAGGGCTGATTTCCTTCAGAATGGATAGGTTTAATATTCTTGCAGTCCATGGGACTCTCAAGAGTGTCCTCCAGCACCATAATTCAAATGCTTATTACTAACACTGGGCTTAAAACTACTGTTTTAAAACTACTATTAAAACTACTGTGGATAAGCCCAGTGTTATAGAATCATAGAATCTATGATTCTATAACACTGGGCTTATCCACAGTAGTTTTTCTAAGGGAAAACTTAGCTCTTAAATGGGATAATGATCACCTGTTGATTGTTACTCTACTGTTGTCACCTTAGATAAGATGACAAAGGTATTGAGTTGCAAATCTGCCATCTTGAAGGGGTGGTGGCTGTTAGTTTTTCTCTGAATGCCACAGAAGAAGCAAACAAAGCTTTCAAGGAAAACAACTCCAGGGAAATGGATGTTGTTAGAGAGAGAGAGAGAGACCTTTGCTTATAGGTCTGTTTGGATTACAGTGGTACCTCTGGATATGTACACCTCCGGTTGCGTATCCTTCAGGATGCAAAGCATTTCCCCAGGTTTCGCCGTGCATGCATGCGCAGAAGCGCTCTACAGCGCTGCGTGCATGCGCAGAAGCAGTCCCTCCGGTTGCGGGAACCTCGGGATCCGACCAGAGCTCCGGAAAGGAACCCATTCGCAACCGGAGGTACCTGTTTCCTACTTTCTAAGATGCCGAGCCTGTGCTGGACCCCACAAGACATTGTATGGATGTTTTGGATATATCCTTTGCTGAATCCTTTTTTGTTTCTGAAGAGTTCTGCAAGTAAAAGTTTGAATAATATTTTAACAGGCAGTTCTTTCTTCCAAAAGGAGTCAGTTCTTATGCTTCCAGTCGCTTCAAACTGTGCAATATTAATATCTGCAACGTTATGTTCTTCTGTGATGAAGTGGTTAGCATATTGGACTAGGGCTGGGGAGATTGAAGGTCACCTACTTAGGGCCCAGTCCCTATTATTTTTCAACCCATCCTCCCTCATGGTATTTTGTGAGAATAATATGACAAGAACACACCATGTATGCTATCCTGCCTCCCTTGGAGGAAAGGTGAGATATAACTAGAATAAAATAAAGTATTTGTAGAAGGAATGAGAGAATCAGGTGGCAGATTCTGAGAGATCTTTAAAGGCGCACAAGGCTTCCTTGTGGAGATTGAAGATATGGATTTTCTCGGGAATGTTCTCTGAATGAACACCAGAATAAAGGAAGCATAGCATGTGCAATGTTTTATCCCCTTGTGTGAATTCTTTAACAATACTATTCTGTACCAGAGGAGGCTGTGCAACCCAACCTAAGCCAGCCCTCACTTTGCTGCCATCTTATTACCCACCCAGGTGGTAGCATTGCCTGAATCCTGCCCTTGGAGATATAGGTGGATGGGAACATTAGCTGTCAACTGAATTATCTGAATTTTGTCACACTGTTTCAATTCAGAAAAATGCACACTAAAATGTGTGTTTTGTGGGGGGGGGAGAGGGATACAAAATCTGTATTTTAGGGGAAATGCATTAATAAGCATATTAGCAAAATGTGTGCCTTAGGGGGGGGATTTGAAAAAAATAAATATAAAATGCAGACCTTCCAAGTGTCCCTATTTTCCAGGAACAGTCCTGGATTTACAGACGCCATCCCAGTTTCTGATTTGATCCCGGAATGTCCCGCTTTTCCTTAGGACATCCCTATTTCCATTGGAGAAATGTCGGAGGGTATGGAGTTATGCGACACCTGAGCTAATGAGATAAGTAACTATACAACCTTTAGAAGACACCTGGAGGCAGCCGTATACAGTAGTACCTCTGGTTACGAACTTAATTCCTTCCGGAGGTCCGTTCTTAACCTGAGGTACCACTTTTGCTAATGGGCCTCCCGTCAAATGGAGAACTGCTGTCCTCTCTCTTGACCAAAACCACCATAAGCTTTCGTGCTTCCCCTTCTGCACTGCCTCTGTGCTTAATTTCTATTACTTCTCGGGAAAGTGTTAAGGTGCTTTCTCTAAAATGGCAATTATTATTATTGTATTTTTTTTTTTTACAAACCTAAAAGATGCCATTTATTTTTACTTCTCTCTGAGTCAAGTTGTAACAGCCTGCAAGGGTTCAATTATCTTGTAAGAAGAAAATCTCCGGGGGGGGGGGGGATAACAGATCTGCAAATGATTGCCTAATCTAATAGAAGGAGACAATTGAAAATTTGGTGGGGGGACAATTAGCCGTCAGTTTTTGAGACTTCAGATGTTCCTGCACTTGCTCACCCCCCCCAATTTCTCAAAGCTAATTTGTACTATACCAAATTAAAACTCTTGTCTTCTCACAAAGTTAAACAGCATGTGATAAGGCCTAGACCTAAATGAAATGTAGGTCAATTTTGCTTCTTTCTTTCTCTCTCTCTTTCTTTTTACGCAACAGGTACTGCTTTAAAATGGAATGGACTTATATTTTGTATGCAAATAGCCACACAGAGACAATTTGCTTCTGATGGCGTTTGAAGTTAGCTAGGGCTGTTAGCTTTTCCTTCCCTTCCATTCCTTAAAAAAAAAAAAAAAAGTTCAACCATGGAAATAATAGAACACCCTACAACTAACAAGTGCAACAGAACGGAAATGGGAATATAAATGAGTTGGGGAAATTCAGTAGGTCGGGGAAACAAGGGCAGGGCAGGAGGGGGGGGGAAGAAACCCGCAACCCCACAGATGTGAAGCTGACAAAGCGGAATCAAAAAGAATTTTTCTTTTTACAGCTAAGTATTCTAATAAAGGGAACTTAAGCTTCTGTTTAGGGACGCGGGTGGCGCTGTGGGTTAAACCACAGAGCCTAGGGCTTGCCGATCAGAAGGTCGACGGTTCGAATCCCCGCGACGGGGTGAGCTCCCGTTGCTCGGTCCCTGCTCCTGCCAACCTAACAGTTCGAAAGCATGTCAAAGTCAAGTAGATAAATAGGTACCACTCTGGTGGGAAGGTAAACGGCGTTTCCGTGCGCTGCTCTGGTTCGCCAGAAGCAGCTTAGTCATGCTGGCCACATGACCTGGAAGCTGTTCGCCAGCTCCCTCGGCCAGTAACGCGAGATGAGCGCCGCAACCCCAGAGTCGGTCACAACTGGACCTAATGGTCAGGGGTCCCTTCACCTTTAAGCTTCTGTTTGTGTCCAGGGATCCCCTTAGCCTTTTCTTGCTTGGTGACAAAAAGTTAGAAAAGCGGTTAACAAACCACTTGGGATGTGGTCCTTCATTTAGCATTTTGCCCAGCTGTACGAAACATTAGGGTGGGATATGCTGATAAAATCCCTTCCTGGAGGCAAAGCACATGGGGTGGCAGAGAGATCCCCCACCAGCTGCTACCTCCAACAGGATCTAGCAGGCTTACATTTTGCAGGCCCACATTAACTAAGAGACAAATGATGCTGGCCACCTCATCTCTGTTGTGATTTTTGTCCAAGCCGAGCGGCATCTGCTGCAGCGAGGACTGGATTCACCAATGGTGCCATCGTGGGATAATGATGTTTGTGTTAAGGTTATCGCTGAATTACATGAAGGTATGCAGGCGCAATTGCTTAGTGCAAAGCTGTCTGAACAGAATTGGGCTGAGAGCCTTTCTGCCTTCACTTATGCATGGGTCAGGGATGTTCCAAAGGGGATGGAGCAATCTCCATATGAGATACTGTTTAAAAGAAAACCTTTTGTGAAGCATCTTAAGGTTTTTGGTTCTCATATTTGGGTGGAGTCACTTGAAGGCACTCCTATCCAAGGCATTTTCATGGGCTACGAGAAAGGTCAATATAGAGTTCTGTTGCCTTCCACAGAAACAGTAGAATCATAGAATCATAGAATCGTAGAGTTGGAAGAGACCACAAGGGCCATCCAGTCCAACCCCCTGCCAAGCAGGAAACACCATCAGAGCATTCCTGACAGGTGGCTGTCAAGCCTCTGCTTAAAGACCTCCAAAGAAGGAGACTCCACCACACTCCTTGGCAGCAAATTCCACTGTCGAACAGCTCTTACTGTCAGGAAGTTCTTTCTAATGTTTAGGTGGAATCTTCTTTCTTGTAGTTTGAATCCATTGCTCCGTGTCCGCTTCTCTGGAGCAGCAGAAAACAACCTTTCTCCCTCCTCTATATGACATCCTTTTATATATTTGAACATGGCTATCATATCACCCCTTAACCTTCTCTTCTCCAGGCTAAACATACCCAGCTCCCTAAGCCGTTCCTCATAAGGCATCGTTTCCAGGCCTTTGACCATTTTGGTTGCCCTCCTCTGGACACATTCCAGCTTGTCAGTATCCTTCTTGAACTGTGGTGCCCAGAACTGGACACAGTATTCCAGGTGAGGTCTGACCAGAGCGGAATACAGTGGTACTATTACTTCCCTTGATCTAGATGCTATACTCCTATTGATGTAATTCTAATTCTGGGTTAGTAATTCTAACCCATGAGGTAGAACATGCTGTAAAAAGCAGCAGACACAAATTTTCCAAAGTTTTCCCATTGATGCCAATACACATGATGACACCAGCAGTAGCAGTGCAAGCTCAACAGTCTCTTGACGTGTGGTTTGGCTTCAATCACACAGGCCCCATGAGTCAGGGATGCCAAGCTCTCCTGCCTGCCAAGCATCTCCTCAAAACCTTTTGAAGAGCATTGATTTTGCTCTTCAAATCGATGGCTTTTCACCACAATAGCCATCAGGTCCTGCTTCCTACAGGCATCTGGTTGGCCACTGGAAGAACAGGAAGAACAGATAGGCCTTTAGCCTGACTCAGCAGGCTCTTCCTATGCCCTTGAAGGCCCTTTCTCCAGGTGCTTTCCTGCCAGGTGGGTCCACATGTGGTATCAGAACCTGCCTGAGGTTAAAGTGATGTGAAGGGACGGGCTGTGGGGAAGGAAGATGCAGGTGGGGGAAAGATTCAGTACCTATCACCCATGTGTTCTTTTTGCAATTGGGATCAGGCCCCACTCCTTGCTTTACAAAAAGTTGGGGGCAAACCCAAATGTCAAGGGATGTGTTGCTCACCCCCATGACCAGTCAAAAAGCCCTAAAAGGGTATGCTTGTTTTTGCCTTCTTATCACAGGGCCATTTTGGTCATGATTCAGCAGAAAATCCAGATTGGCTCCTGAATTCCCCCATGATGGTATATCAAGTGTCCCAATTTTTCCAGAACAGCCCAGAATTACGGAAGCTATTCTGGTGTCTGATTTGATCCTGGAATGTCATGTTTGCCCCCTCTAGCGCCGCCACCGCTGAGCTGGGGGAGGAAGATGAGCTGTCACTCATTGTCCTGGCAAGATTGTGGCAGCAAAAGACATATGTCCCGATTTTCATTGGAGGGTATGTGATGGGAAACTGAAATGGATCTTGACCTTATGGCTAAGGATTCTGTCTGCTGCCTCTCTCAACCTGTTGTAGTCGCTGTCTTGTTTTGATCGTTGTGTAATCGTTTAATCGTTGTGTAAATGTATTTTTTTAAAAAATATTTTGCAAACAACTTAGAAGCCCGTTTTGCATTAACTCTCCAACTGCTTTACTTCATCTCCAAAGGCACTGTCCTCTGTTGTCTCCTGAGACTGAGGAATGCCAACAAAGGTATATAAATAAAGCCACTTCCACCCCAATGGAGCCATCCCACTTTAAACAGTCATAGCTTCCCCCAAAGACTTATGGGAACTGTAGTTTGTTAAGGGTGCTGACAGTTGTTAGGAGACCCATTTTCCTCTCACAGAGCAACAATTCCCAAAGTTCCTTGGAAGAAGAACTGACTGTTAAACCACTGAGAATCTCCCCAAAATTCAGCTGAACATGACAAAGTCTGAAAAAAGGCAATCTCAATGATAGAGGGTAAATAAAGTTGAGAAACTGTCAAGGAAGATTGATAATGAAATCCAGAAGTAAGAGATTGGGGGAAGCCACCCTAAGATGTTAAGGTTAAAATGTTAATTGTATAAGAAATTTTTGTGTGGTTTGTTTTTATGTTTGTTTTCTTTTGTTTGTGTGTGTGTATTTTTCTTATAAAATGAATAAATATTTAAGATAAAAAAGAGGCAATCTCCAACCAAACTTCCAATGAGCACCGGGCTTTTTGTTACTCAGTCCTAGGTAGATGATATTGCAGGTACACTTGAAGCTTCAGAACATGCTAAAAGTGTGTTTTTATTTTTAAAAAATGGAAAAATGAATCTAGTATGGGGAAATCCTTTCGTTTACACCCTAAGATTCTATGTTTGTCAGAAAGCAGCCACAGATCCTTTCGAATTGGCCCAATACAGCCCCTCAAGACCTGAATTGAATGTGCCAGGCCTGTTTCAGTGAAGAGAAATAAAACACAGAGGAAAGAGTTTGCCGCAAAGAGGCATACCTGTCTGCTCAGGGAAATATTAAATTAGCCAGCTGCTGGTAAGAGCTGCCTTTGAAGGCATGAAATTGAAGGGAGGGGGGAACTCTGTCAGCTACCTGGGAGAGAGATCCTTTGTCAGAGGCAAAAACGGGGCAAAGGGGAAATGTTCCAGGTTGCATAACTGGGTGGGGATCGCTCTGTCCTTAAATACGACTCAGTCAGAACTCAAACTTGGCAAGAACAGACTTCTCCAAATTAGTGGTCTTCAATTACGGCACTTATCCCTTTAAGCTAGATGCAAGATCTTGAGTGAGAAATTGGAAGCAGGGGCCCCAACCCTGGAACAGGTGTTTAACGGGAAGGTTGAAAGGCAGCAGGTGGCTGCATGTGGAATCTTTCATATATTGCTGTAGGGGGGTTAGGTGGAAAGGAAAAGGAGGCTGTTTCTCCTTCTGGCAGAAGCGAAAGGCTATCGCATTGAAACAAATGGAGAGAGCAGCATCTGCCGGTGGTAGGTTTGTGAATATGTGGCCAAGTATAGCTAAAAAACGAATACATTGAAATACAAGTTCAAAGACTTCTGAGCTACCATGTTGCAACTCGCTGTTTTGCAAGGGGCTCCTCATTCAGTTCAATGGAGGAGCCAGTTCCATGGTGAGTTGATATCTTCACTGAAGTGAATGGGGAAATCACTGGTGCAGAGCCCTTGGGGGCTCAGTTTGCATTTAAGAGTAAAGCTGCTTAATATTCCTGAAACAATGCACAAGCTGAAACGCAGCCATCCTTTGAAATTCACACTTCTCTGAATTTTGCTACGGAGTTCTCTCGCCAATAACGTGTACAAAATTGCTAGAATGTGCTAGAATATCGTGTGCATCAAACGGCATGCGTTAGTGAAACTAACATGCAAAAATGTGTCATATTAGGCAAAATTGCACTTTAAAAAATGTGTGCCCTGGGCCAAACTGCATGGGAAAATGTGTATATTAGGGAAATTCACACAAGAATGCTAATGAATTTTCATGAGGACCAGAAAACAACAACAAAACAAACAACTTTGCAAACTAAGGTGGAGAATGGAATTTAAGATTGGAAAAATGAGAAACTGGAACCAAAAGGGCCATATCTGCTCATCCCTTTCCTACTCCAAAAGCAAACTGGAGCACCCAGGCACTCCAGATTGGTGGGCAATGCTGAATTCAAAGCACATGTAGGTGATAACTTTAAGAGTCCGCACCTAGTTCCACCTTGTCATATTTACACCAGCCAGCTCCAAGATGCCATGCTTTGTGTCCAAAAGCTGGAGCAGTTTGAGCTCAGGTTTTGAAACTTCTTCATTTTCTCTCCAGGATCAGTTATCAATATACAATACAGTTTATTCGACCGTCAGTCAGAGCACAATCATTATCCATCCAAATTTAAAAACGTCTAAACATCTCGGAAAGCTTTGCACTAAAACATACAATGAGAAGTAGCTTCTACATTTAGACCCATGTCAATACTGTCAATTTTAACCTTACGGTGTTTAAAGGCCAAAAAAAGAAATTTGGCCACCAAGAGGGTTGTGGTACCAGTAAAATTGCTCAGCAAAAACAAAACCTGTCTTTTTCTGTCTACTAGGTTAAGTGGGGCTATCAGTTTTTGTCTAAGATGTACATAAAATGGTTGACTCAACCATTCCCAGGGCACAGGGACAAAATCTCAGAGCATATGGAACTCCCCTGTATCTTCCCCACAAAACCGCATCAGGTATCTGGCTAGGCAGCTATGAAAGACCCAGTCCCAAACAATAACCAACCCCACATACCTCACTTTGAGAACTGCAATTTACCTGTGTGCAGATTATCTGCTCTATCCATGTTAAACAATTGTCTGGTGTTTATATCGCTCCAGACTCTGGCTGGCAAAATGCATGTTTGCATCATCTCAGTTCGCCTGTTGGTTAAACCCACCCAGCACCTCTGTGCATTTGGAAAGGTTGAACATCGTGGAAAAGGCTAGGCCAAAACACTTTCCCTGACAGGCTAGCTTTTCCTGAGCAAAACTGATTTTGATGCATGGGAACATTCAAGCATGCAAAAGCTCCCATGCAACCGGGAATCCAAAACTGCACAACACCAGGGTGCATTACTGTATTGTGTGATTTATCACATGTGTGGCTTGGCCCTTAATTTGTGAAGTGTGCAACACTGGACTTTACCTTGAACTCATATTTTTTGTTCTTATTTTTGTTCTTATTGTTTCTGCTTTTTGTGTGTGTGGATGTGGATACCTTGAACTTTAGGTTTTCTAATTGTGGTGTAAGATCAAAGAGTGAGTGAATGAATGATGAGGATGATTAATACACTGAAAAGAAATTGTTTGCTCCCAATGTGTATTACTTGGCGTGTGACTATGCGCCTCTTAATCTTCAGGGCCAGACTTAGATGGTTGGTAAGAATGAAAATGGGTCTGGGCTCAACTCCAGGGCTGCACCTGGTGTCAATAAGATCTCAATTGTCTTTTGTGAATTGGCAAGGGTTGCACGAGGCGACTTTATTTTCTGCCTTCTGTTCTGTTTCACAAATCTTTATTTTTCATCCGTCCCGTTGAAGAGTTCCCTAATTGTTTTCATTTTAGTCATGTCTCTTTGAAATAGGAATGATATTCACACTTTGCAAAATGAAGAGCCAATCTTTCCCTTTTAGGCTGTGATTCTAAGTAGACATTTGTCAGCTGGGGATACAGCACACGTGGCTTCAGAGCAGGTGCACAATCTCCCAATGCCCAGGATCTACCTGTGATGGTGTACTCATAGAGCCAACCTGTAGAGGTTGGTGGGGTGGAGCAGCAGCACTCACCTGGCTTCCCATCAGCTGTCTTGCTGCTGCTTTCTGGGAAGGGGAAGGGGACAGGCAAGCTGGTGGGGAGGTCAATGTGGTGCAAATGCACTGGACTGACTCTGCTGGTGTGTTTGCACTATACTGACCTTCCTGTTGCCTTCCTTCTTCCAGTAAGCAGCAAAAGCTTAACTGCTACTAGTCTTTGATAGTGTGGCATTTGATACAGGTGGCTGACTAATTAGATATCAATCAAATGAAAAACTGCAGTGCCAGTGCACTGTAATGGTAAGAGTTGGGTTTGGATATGAGAAAATAGAGCTTAAATCCCTTCTCAGCGGGTGACCTGGGCCACTCACTGTCTCTCATCCTAAACTACCTTGAAGGGTTGATGGGAGAATAAAATGTATCAATCAATCAACACTTTATCACGGTCATAGACCAGCATAAGAAGGGAGGGCTACAATAATTAAAAATCATTTAAAATCTAAAAAAACATAAAACTAAAAGAAGTTAAAACAGAATATACATATATATATATATATATATATATATATATATATATATATATATATATATAGAGTATATAAATATATATATATATGACCCAGGTGGCACTGTGACGGGGTGAGCTCCCGTTGCTCGGTCCCAGCTCCTGCCAACCTAGCAGATCGAAAGCCGTCAAAGTGCAAGTAGATAAATAGGTACCACTGCAGCAGGAAGGTAAACAGCATTTCCGTGCGCTGCTCTGGTTCGCCAGAAGCGGCTTAGTCATGCTGGCCACATGACCCGGAAGCTGTACACCAGCTCTCAGCCAATAAAGCGAGATGAGCGCCGCAACCCCAGAGTCAGACACGACTGGACCTAGTGGTCAGGGGTCCCTTTATCTTTAATACACCCACACCCACACACCCACACACACCCACACACACCCAGGAAAATCTTCTCAAAAGTCGGGGGTCGTCTTATACGCCGGGTCGTATTTCTTATACGGCGAGTATATCCCAAACTCTATATTTTAACTGGAAAAGTTGGGGGCCGTCTTATACGCCCAGTTGTCTTATACGCCGGAATATACGGTATGTGTGTGTGTGTGTGTGTGTCCCCATAAGAATCTGAAAAAAGCTAAGAAAGTCTAAAAGAAGGTTAGGAACATCAGACAAGAGTGAAAGAGCGCAAAAGGCTAGTATATATAAGACCACAGCTATCAGTCTACAGAGCACTCCAATATGAGTGCTCATTATATCTAGTTTGTGGCACAGGTCATCATCCGTTGAATCTTGAACGCTGCTGTGCAGAATCTGGCAACATTGTATGTTGTAGCAGGATTGGTATCTGAAAGCAGCAGGGAGGTATAGAATTGCCCTGTGCGCCCTGGGTACTTATGGTAAGATGAGGCTGGTACGAATGTCTCTATAATAAAGACACTGGAGAAGCACATGCTCTGTTGTTTCTATTTGTCCAGAGTCATGGGGGCATTGCCTCTCCAGATAAGCAATCTTCCTGTATCGGCCTTCAAGGACAGCCAAGGGAAGGGCATGACATTGAGCCAAGGTAAAGGCCCTCCGGTGCTTAGGGACTTTGAGTTTAGCTAGATATGACATAGGGCAGGCAGAGTACCTGGAGGGTTCATTGGCAATAAAAGTTGGGGTCCTGGCTAGATCCAATTGGTGCTCAGTGTCTGCAACACGTTGTTTTATGAGAGCTTTGGCCTATTCCAGTGGTGGCTAACCTTGGCACTCCAGATGTTTTGGGACTACAACTTCCATCATCCCTAGCTAACAGGAGCAGTGGTCAGGGATGATGGGAGTTGTAGTCCCAAAACATCTGGAGTGCCAAGGTTCGCCACCACTGGCCTATTTATATCCCGTGCTGAGTAAAAAGCCTGGAGAGAAGCACTCTAGCCTCCACTTTTATTAAACCTGTCTCTAGTCTCAAGGTGGCATTAGAGACACATTTTGGGACTAAGGATGAAATGAAGAGGAGGGGAACTTGAGCACCTTGGAGGAAAGGTGAGATATAAATGAATAACCAATAAACAATAAATCAACCATCCTAAAACAGGTTGGGATGAGCTGCTGGGAAGATCTATCTCAAATTCTGAAAAAAGTCTATGAAAAGCCTTATCCACTCTGTTTGCATCAATGTGAAAGAAAGTCATTATAAAATACTTTATAATTACTGTTTGACACTGTACCAATTGGACAGATGCTTTAGAATTTAATGAATATATAACTTCAGGAGGTGTCTTCAGACTTCTTGCATTTGTGGTGGACTGGTCTAAAATTAGATACCTATTTGGCTGAGCTATTGACAAAAATTAAACAGATGGCAACATATAATTTACCTTGGGACCCAACAATACTATGTTTAGGTTTATTAGAGGGAACTGTTAAAACTGAAATGTTATTTATGATGTAATGAAGTAATACCATGATATCTAATAAGTTTTTGGTTGCCATCCATCTGTCTTGAGAAACAATGGAGTGCGCCTTCAAGTGTGAAGTCAAACCACTGCCTAAGCGTGACCTCCACAGAGCACAAGCCTGGGCAGTGTGTCTGGAGGTCCTGGGCTGCCCAGATGACAAGACCCCCTTCTTGGTCTCACCGATGGAGTCCAAAGGAAAGCAGAGCAATATGCTTGGCACCAGCTTGGCTGCAGGAGTTGCTGGAAGGAGGCGTACAAGGCGCCATCCAACCATCTTAGGGACTCCACTCTGGATTTGTGTAGGGTTTACTCCCAAGTCTTTTCTTATCCCATAGATGTCCTGCAAGGCAGCGGAGGTTAGAATTTTCCTTCTCCTAGATGGGCTATCTTCCTTCTAAGAAAAATAGTGCAAAGCTATGTAACAAAACGGACGCTGGTGGTGCTGTGGTCTAAACCACAGAGCCTAGGGCTTGCTGAATACCTGTCAGGAATGCTTTGATGGTGTTTCCTGCTTGGCAGGGGGTTGGACTGGATGGCCCTTGTGGTCTCTTCCAACTCTATGATTCTATGATTCTTCTAAGGTCGGTGGTTCGAATCCCCACAATGGGGTGAGCTTCCGTTGTTTGGTCCCAGCTCCTGCCCACCTAGCAGTTTGAAAGCATGTCAAAGTGCAAGTAGATAAATAGGTACCGCTCCGGCGGGAAGGTAAACAGCATTTCCGTGCACTGCTCTGGTTTGCCAGAAGTGGCTTAGTCATGCTGGCCACATGACCTGGAAGCTGTATGCTGGCTCCCTTGGCCTATAGAGCGAGATGAGCGCCGCAACCCCAGAGTCGGACACGACTGGACCTAAAGGTGGGGTACCTTTACCTTTACATGTAACAATTATATCTAGAAAATAAATAATTCCAGCTGCAAACCTAACCCAATTTACCTGGGAGTAAGCCCTAAATAATCTATGGGGGAGGGACACGGGACAATGGTGGAGAATCTGTTTTGTGTGCGAAAGGTTCAATCCCTGGTATCTCCAGGTAAGGCTGGCAGAGAATGCTTGCTGAAAACCTGGAGAGCCGCTGCCAGTTAGTGTAGACCAGGCATGTCCAACTCCCAAGACACGGTGATCTACTCCCAGTATAAAAAAACTGGCAGTGAACTACCAAAGGTGGCAACTAAATGGGGGAAGATTTGCCAAGGTTTGTTTAGCTTTTTTTGCGGGTGGGGAGGCCAGAGTTGTTGAGTTTTTTTTGAAGGAGAACCCAGAGTTGTTGAGCTTTTTTGTGGGGGGGGGGAGGACAGAGTTGTTGAACTTTTTTTGAAAGAGAATCCTGAGTTTTTCAGCTTTTTTTGGGGGGGGGGGAGGCCAAAGCTGTTTCTCAGTGATTACTTCCTATCATCCCGCAATCTACCTGGAGCATCCCAGTGATCTACCGGTAGATCACGATCTACAGGTTGGACATCCCTGGTGTAGACAATATTGAGTTGGATGGTGCTCTGAATCCGTATAAAGAGCTTCCTATGTGCAGACATGGTTAGGGCTGCAGTTTTTGCAGCTAGGAGGCGGGGAGGAATCAGTACAGCTCCCTAAGGAGAAAGCAAACGCATGTGAGATGTGAAAACAAGAGACTAGGGCAATGCAATTTGCCAGAGAAGGTGATGGAGGGAGGGTGGAATGTGCAAAAAGTAGGGGGAGCCACACAGATCCGAAAAAAGGAAGTAGGAAGAGGGACATAAACAGGGGACCTTGTTTTTAAGGTCAATTTGTTTGCGAAAACACCACCAGTGGGAATGGATGGTGGCAGTGCTTTGACCTCCGTGAACTTCAAGAGCAGTAATGCACTTTTCAAATACCTTTGGCCCCTTCTTTCCAATTTCGCCTAATCTCATGTCTCCCCTCCCATTTGAGGCTATTTGCAGCCACGGCGCACAATCGCCAAGCAATAGTACCATTATAAGCTTCTTTAACAAAAGGCTTCCATGATCATTTTCTAGCAAACTGAAGACTGACAAGATCTCCTCCTGTTACCAAGGCACATTTTCTCTCTCCTTCCTGGTGATTTCTTTTCTTGTTTCCCGAGAAGGAAAGTGCCTCACGGAGGGCGACCTCTCCCGCTGTTGAGCGAGACCTTGTAGAAGGGGGCAAAAGGAATAAGAGAGCCAACAAACATCACATCTATATATAAAAAAACCTCTTCCTGCAGAGCATTAGGGGCGACAGGAGCACCAGCGAGCTCCTCTTTGACTCACCAGAAAACCTGTGACAAGGCTTCTGGGGAAATCAGTTCAATTAGAAAAACACGTTGCGATTTGCTTTCAATCATTTCTATGTGCTGATGGAAAACACGGGACCCAAATGTGCACATTATATCAACTAAAAAGCTTTGACTTCTCCAGATTTTATTTTATTTTTGAAGGCAGAAATGATCCCCAGAATTTTCTGTATAACTGGCAAGGTGATTAAATATAGGATGTGGGGGGAAAGCTCCTTCCTGAACAGCTATGAACATTTGTGGGCTTAGGGTGTATTCATGCTGCTAATGGTGCGGGTTGGGTGATGACCCACCCAGGTTAGTATGGGAGTTGTGTGCAATTATATTCCTTGGGATGACTTAGCAGGGCTGTGTCCGTGTCTCAAGGGACATTCAGCAAAGCGCCCTTTTGCAGGGCCCCTGCTGGGCCTTCGGTATTAGGCAGAGGGGGATGCCGGGAGCTGCCATTTTAATTTCCCACAATTCCCTGGAGGAGCATGATGTCAGGGGCATTGTGGGCATTAAGGTGGCAGAGTGCTTTCGGTGCCAGAATGAAGGGGCAGGGAGGGAGAAACCAGGGCAGATTTCTGCATGGGCTCCATCCATCAGGGTGGCGTCGGTCAGGTAGCTACCACACACTTAGGGCCAGTTACTGAATTGCACTTCTAAACTGTGTAGTATTTTAAAAATCTTTAAGGAGGGGTACACTGTGTACATTGTATAAACCATATCCATGAAAATGAAAGTACAACCTAGAACCAATAAAACAATATCAAAGTGAGTAAAACAGATTCAGGGGATTCACAGACATGGAATCATAGAATTGTAGAGTTGGAAGGGACTACGAGGACGTGGGTGGCGCTGTGGGTTAAACCACGGAGCCTAGGGCTTGCCGATCAGAAGGTCGGCAGTTCAAATCCCCGCAGCAGGGTGAGCTCCTGTTTCTCGGTCCCTGCTCCTGCCAACCTACCAGTTCGAAAGCACGTCAAAGTGCAAGTAGATAAATAGGTACTGCTCCGGTGGGAAGGTAAACGGCGTTTTCGTGCTCTGCTCTGGTTCGCCAGAAGCGGCTTAGTCATGCTGGCCACATGACCCGGAAGCTGTACGCCAGCTCCCTCGGCCAATAAAGCGAGATGAGCTCCGCAACCCCAGAGTTGTCCGCAACTGGACCTAATGCTCAGGGGTCCCTTTAACTTTACCTTTACGAGGATCATCTAGTCCAACCCCCTGCAATACAAGAATATTTCACCCAACGTGGGGCTTGAACCCACAACCCTGAGATTGAGTCTCATGCTCTACCAACTGAGATATCATGCTCCAATCTTATAGGTCAGGGAAAGCCTGGGCAAGAAAGATAGGTCTTTACAAGATGTCTCAAGCAACGGGTTGTTGATGCTTCAGGTATGGCAGAGGGAAGGGCATTGCACAGTATAGGGGAAGCAAGATCTGTTGAAGTACAAAGAGGTTTCCCGGATTCTGCTGAAGAAGAAGGAATATGTTTTAAAGAGATTTACCGTATATGAAGAATTTGGCAGGTCTGATCTGAGTGAGCTTTTCCTTCATCAGACTATTGAGTGTCTGCTTACCTCCAAACCACCTGAGCATTGCCTTTTTTAAAAAAAAACAACAACACCTAATTATATGCAAATCAATACACCTTCATATATCATATATTATACACATAATGTGCTTAAAAAGATCAAGCACCATATGGTATGATTGCAGCATAATTCTATCAGTATTAATACACAAATATTTTGTGTATTACATGTTACATGGGTGCCTTTTTATGTGTTGTTACTTTAGGAAACAAGGAGTGTCTATATGTACAATATGCATATACTATTACTGTGTAATAATGAATATAATAAAACCCATCCCTAACTTCTGTAGCCAAGGTGTTTGGTTTTTGTTTTAAATCACACAACACACAAACACACATCTTCAGCATGAATTATAGGTGCATCCGTGAGCTGTGTGAAGGGGCTGAGTGCATGGGAGCAAGGTGGGCTCGTTTTTCACTTCTAGAATGCTATGGAGGCCCCAGATAGCCTGAGGGATGCTTCTTGGTTAAGTGCTTTCCATAATGAATAATCCAGACCTTTTCCAGAGATACATAAAAGAATCCCATCACCATAACATATTGTATGCTTTCCAACTTTTTTTCCCCCAAGTGAAAAGAAGTCAAAAGTAAAGGACACCCGGATGGTTAAGTCTAGTCAAAGGTGACTATGGGGTTGCGGTGCTCATCTCGCTTTCAGGCCGAGGGAGCCAGCGTTTGTCCACAGACAGCTTTCTGGGTCATGTGGCCAGCATGACCAAACAGCTTCTGGCGCAACGGAATACCGTGACGGAAACCAGAGCGCATGGAAATGCTGTTTACCTTCCTGCTGCAGCAGTACTTATTTATCTACTTGCACTGGTGTGCCTTCGAACTGCTAGGTTGGCAGGAGCTGGGGCAGAGCAATGGGAGCTCACTCCGTTGTGGGGATTCGAACCGCTAACCTTTCGAATGGCAAGCCCAAGAGGCTCAGTGGTTTAGACCACAGCGCCACCCGCTCCCCTACTAACACTTGGCTTAACATTGCAGTTCAATTTGGAAAAGCCAAATTGATTGAAAAGCTACCCTGATTCAAACCGTGCCTTCGGTCTCGTGCAAGAAATACTGCACACTCCTAGTCCTCGCATAACACCCATATTCCAACCACTAGTCCTCACTGCCCTGCCTGACACTGGTACATTCTCCTGAATTATGATTCTGCACTTGGTCTATGCTGTATACCAGAGGTCATCAAACTTTGGTGGATGATGATGATGATTAAATATTTTATTTGTACCCCCATCTGACTGGGTTGTCCCAGCCACTCTGGGTGGATTCCAACCATATAAAAGCACAATAAAACATCAAACATAAAAAACTTCCTTATACAGGGCTGCAAGTACGTTTTAAGAATGTGTTGTGGATGCCAGTCACAACACAGCTGCCATGGATGTGTGGCATAACACAAAATGGCTGCTATATGATGGTGGTGGTGGTGGTGGTGGTGGTGGCCAGGCCTCTCTAGCCACTCCCAACAGAATATTAAAAACACGATAAAGCATCAAACATTAAAAACTTCCCTAAACAGGAAAGAGCAGAAAAGGAGACAGATCACAAAATGGTATGGGAATGCCCAGGCCATCAGCTGCCCTGTCAGTGGTGAGGAAATCACTTGACTTCAGCCACTAGTCCACTTGCTCACAGAGAAATCTCTTTGCACCTCTCTTCTGTTTGTAACAGAAGGAAGGATAGTGTCCAATAATGGCGCCCGGTGAAATGTGGGCACGTGCCAATCTACTTTTTCATGCCCCAAGCAGGGCACACATCTTCTGGGGGGCTCATCTCTCAGGGGACAAGGACCTTCAGCTTTCGAAGCATCACAACACTGGCATCGCCTGTGTGGAATTTTTTTTAAGGAGCAGCATTAAAACCAAATGTGGCTCAAATTATCCTCGGAGGCTTTCAGAAACAAAAAAAAAAAGGTGTTGGAGTTGCTGGGGGTTCTCCTTTATTCAGAAAATGTGTAATTCTGTCATGTCCACTTAGGACTTCAAACGTGTTTACTTTAAAACTGGCATTCGACAACTTCATAACAAAACACCGTCTCTGCTCTCCCACCTCTCACATCTGGAGAGACGATGGCTTTACGTCGGATCTTTAAACCGGCTCGGTGTGCTGGCCCTGGTGAGCTCTGCGCTTTGTAAAAGCTGTTGTGGGCTTTAAAAAGAAAAGAACAGGAATATACTAGCGCAGCAACAACAACCATATAGACCACCTGGTGGAAACATTAAACATTAAAATTGACAGTTGAAGAAACACATGTCCCCCCACGCTAAATCCCTCTCCATCAGGCACACCCCTGGCAAATTCTTTGGAGGGTGCCGTTCTTGAAATGCTAGGAGCTCCTGTTGACTGATGGGAGACTCTGTCAGCTGTTCAGGGAGGGCTGAGGGGGCATTATCCTAAGGAGAACCTGTATTTCTGTCTTAATTTGCTGTAATTTCACAACAGGGAGGTGAAGCTGATGTGATCTGGGTGATACATCTTTACTTTGAGAGGGCTCCGAATTGGACTGGAGCTGCTGGCAGTTGTGGGGAGAGAGGGCCCTTTCACCGCAGGCAAAACTTCCTTCCTTCCTTCCTTCCTTCCTTCCTTCCTTCCTTCCTTCCTTCCTTCCTTCCTTCCTTCCTTCCTTCCTTCCTTCCTTCCTTCCTTCCTTCCTTTCTTTCTTTCTTTCTTTCTTTCTTTCTTTCTTTCTTTCTGAAATTGCTTTCCCAATGATGCTTGCCCACCCACAGAGGGTAAAAGATCCAGCGTACAAATACCATTTCCCCAACTGGGAGAAAAATTACCAGAAAGACATATCACCCACATTGAAGAAGAGAAGAAGAGTTTGGATTTGATATCCCGCTTTATCACTACCCGAAGGAGTCTCAAAGCGGCAAACAATCTCCTTTCCCTTCCTCCCCCACAACAAACACTCTGTGAGGTGAGTGGGGCTGAGAGACTTCAAAGAAGTGTGACTAGCCCAAGGTCACCCAGCAGCTGCATGTGGAGGAGTGGAGACTCGCACCCGGTCCCCCAGATTAGAGTCTACCGCTCTTAACCACTACACCACACTGGCTCTCACCATTGCACCAACGTCACAAGTCCTTCCTTGCCTGCCCACTGCTCCCTATCCTTCTCTCCTCCCACTGTCCTCTGCTGCCTTGGGAGATGCCTTGCGGCCTGGCGCAGCCTGACTGGAGGTTGCTCCAGGCCATGCAGTGTAGAGAAACACCGCACAGAAACATGGAAGGTCTGCGACAGTCACACAATGTCACGATGCCTCTGGTCAGGAATAAACCTGGGACTAAAATGTAAATGGACCCCTGACCGTTAGATCCAGTCGCGGATGACTCTGGGGTTGCGGCGCTCATCTCGCTTTACTGGCCGAGGGAGCCGGCATACAGCTTCCGGGTCATGTGGCCAGCATGACTAAGCCACGTCTGGCGAACCAGAGCAGCGCACGGAAACGCCATTTACCTTCCCGCTGCAGCGGTACCTATTGATCTACTTGCACTTTGATGTACTTTCGAACTGCTAGGTGGGCAGGAGCTGGGACCAAGCAACGGGAGCTCACCCCGTCGCAGGGATTTGAACCGCCGACCTTCTGATCGGCAAGCCCTAGGCTCTGTGGTTTAACCCACAGCGCCACCCACATCCCTTTGAACCTGGGACTACATGCATGTAAACATATCCTTTGCCCCCGCCCCCAAGGCTGGACTTGCCCTGCTTCCAAACACCAGTGCTACGTTTTGCAGTGTTTGGACTGTTGGGGAAACAGAATAGAATGGTAAACCCTGCATTTTTGTATCGGCTTCTGCTTGTGTCGAGAGAAATGGGCCCATTCTCTCTGGATCAGGGCTATTGGCGCATTGCAGCGTGCTCATTAAAGTACCCATCGCCTGCTCATTAACGTACATATCGCCAGGGTGATTTCAACAATAGCGTGCATGTTGGCAGCACTGGAATTTGGCCTAGCATACCTTGATGCAAGACCCAACATGGAAGATATTCAGGCAAAGCCCCCGTAGAAACTCCACAGGGATCTTTTGCCTCAGTCAGAGCTTGAGGATGAAAGGCACTCTCTGGAGGAGAAAGGGATGCTCACCCCTAATTAGCGCACTGAAGCAAGGCTTCGACGAGTGCTAGGTTAGGTCATCTCAGATGAGCGGAAATAAATCTCAGGCAGGCATGGTTTTTTTAATGAACGTCTCACAATTGGCTCTACAACCTGCTTGGGTAATAATAATTGATACAGAGTCCTTGTAAAGCCAGACATAGAGAAATGAAACCTTCGCACTCAACAGGCCTGCCTATTCTCAAGGGTAAGTTGCAAGTGGGAACAAGTCCGGTGCCAATCAAGGCAGGGGAACCAAGACCGGGGAGATATGTGCGCAATAATGCGCATGCGCCATAACTAGCCTGTCTTCAAGATCCTCTCTGCTGCCACGAGGGACGTGGAGATTGTTCTCAGCGGTCGCTCACCCACCTCTAAGGATCGGGTCAGGCACCCAGCCGGAGCCAGACTCTGAATTCCAAGGCTGTTGGCAGCTGCCCATCTTTGCAAGACCGCAGTGGCTTTGCAGCATTCTCTGGGGCAGCTTGGACTCTGCTGCGTTATGTTTCCTTTGGTGGCTGTCAATGCAAGGCCTCCCACATTTATAATCTATAGCGAGCAAATTATAGCCGGCATTCTGCTTCTTTTGTTTGTGCTTATTCTGCAGCTGTGGGGGCCATTCCTTGCCAGACCAGAGTATGTGACGCCCAATCTTCCTATTTATTTATTTTTATAGCAGGGATCAGTCTTGGATCATGTGGGCAAGCATTCATATGGTGGTTTTTTAAAATATATACTATTATTTATTTATTTATTTATTTATTTATTTATTTATTTATTTCATAAACTTTATACACCCCATGTTTGTAAAATGTCAAACCAAACGTTTAAATAAGAATACTAAGGTTGGTAAGAGTTAAAAGACTAATAGAACTGGTAAAAATGGATAAAATTGATAAAAACCGATAAAACCGCATTACTAACGCGGTGCTCAAAACAGTGCTGCCACTAACGGCGCCATCTTATTCCATGGGCAAATGCCAGAACATTAGCAGTGGCGAAGTTTCTATCGGTGGTTGCAAGAACCAATGATCCCTATTTTAAGTCTGAACAAAATGCCAGAACATTGCAACAAATTCCAGTTGAAATAAATTCCTGTTCCAGGACAAGGCCCTGTTTCGCTAATTCTTCGTCAGCTAAATTTTCATGGTCAAAGTGTACCAATGTGTCTTCTGTGTGTGTCCTGGAACAGGAATTTATTTCAACTGGAATTTGTTGCAATACTATAATATTAAAACTGTTTGAAGATTCAAAAACTGATCTACTGCCTGGCCAGAGTTCTTGCATTCTACAATTTTGACTGCTATACATCACCAAGAACTCCAATTTCTATAGAACATTAGCAGTGGTGAAGTTTCTATCGGTAGTTGCAAGAACCAATGATCCCTATTTTAAGTCTGAACAAAATGCTTTTGTAACCTGAAGACGGGCTGTCGAAATTGGGTATTGCTTTGTAACGAATTGATGGGTCTATGGACCGTAATAAAGATTGTTGTTGTTGTTGTAAAATGTCAAAGAACTTTATGGAAGGTAAAACAGTTTAATAATAATAATAATAATAATAATAATAATAATAATAATAATAGCAGCAACCTTACTTTAAAACATACAAAAGTTAAAATACGAAAACAGATTAAAATGGCACCAACTTTCTAAGCATCTGGGCAGGCTTATCTAAACAGAAATGTTTTTAACAGGTGCTGGAAACAGGACAGTTGATCTCAATAGGCAGGGAGTCCCCACTGGATTTGTCAGGGCTGATTATTGCATTAGGGTAGGGGTGGCTCATCTGTGACCTCCTCCCTTCTTCAACGTTGTTGGGCTACAGTGTACAGAAGGGTTTCGCTTCCTATAGTTATGGTTAGAAACGGCGTTAGAGAACATTTCCTTGACCACCCAAAGTAAATTGTCATGTAACACCTTTGTACGGTGTCCCTGCATCTAAAAAAAGGAAAGAGGTCATCAAAGGACCATTGAGCCCAGCATCCTCTTCTCACAGTGGCCAAACGAATGCCTATGGCAGTGTTTCTCAATCTTGGACCACAACGCTCATCATCCCTGACCACTGGTCCTGTTAGCTAGGGATGATGGGAGTTGTAGTCCAGCAACAACTGGGGACCCAAGTTTGAGAAACACAGGCCTATGGGAAGCCCAGAAGCAGGACGTGAGCCCCACCGCAATACTAGGAACATAGGGTTGTACCCAACAAAGCCGTCCCTGTTAGCACAAGGATTTCCACCTGTGCGATGGAACTTCCTCTCCTGTTTGTCTCTTGTGCTTCCCCAAATCTGTTCTGTGGGTTCCCCCACTCCTCCAGAGTGGATTGGGGTTGCGGGTGGAGGTGCTGGGATGGGAGATGGAGAGGGTGTCCTGCTGCACCCTTGGGTGAACAGGACAACTTCTGTGTGGCTCAGCATTGTCCATGTTAGCTAGCAGTGGCACTCCAGGGCTTCAGGCAACCGTCTTTATCTCCCAACCCTACCTAGGATTGAACTTGGGACCTTCTGCAGATGCTCTATCACAGAACTGTGGGCTTATACCTGGTCATACTCTTTGTCTATCTAGCCTTGTGTGTGTTGCTGTTCAGCCTTGTCCAGATCTCAAACCTCAGGTCTCCATTGATGAGGAGCAAAGGGAGCAAGACCTTCCAGCAGGTCTCCATGCTGCCGACGACCCTGAGATGCTGAACCAGGAAGGATCAGAGCTGCTGCCAAAGTTGCTGGCTAACTGCATGTAAGGCTACTCAGGAGGATGGGAAAGCGCGTGGTTATTTGGCTCTTTTGTGGGTTTATTTGGGGATTTTAATGTAAATTGTATTTGTTTTAATTGTCACGTTTTTGGTAACCGGTCCTGGGGCCGTTTGCTCCAGCATGGGCTATAAGTACAAGCAAATTAAATTAATAAAGAGGGGATTTTACATCTCTCTCTCTCTCTCTCTCTCTCTCTCTCTCTCTCTCTCTCTCTCTTTCTCTCTCTGTATATGTGTGTGTGTGTGTGTGTGTGTGTGTGTGTGTGTGTGTGTGTGATCCTTGTCCATCCTGGATAATGAAAGAGGGCTCGGCCGGGAACGGCTGGGCGATGGCTCCGCGGGGTGGTGAGTGCTTCCCTCTGTGAGGGAGTCTTCCCAGACCCGCTGAAAGAGGCGGTCATTAAACCGCTTCTTTAAAAAAACATATTTAGACCCGGCCAATATGGCCAACTATCGCCCAGTCTCAAATCTATCATTCCTGGGCAAGGTGATTGAGCGGGTGGTTGCTGAACAACTCCAAGCACGCCTGGAGGATGCGGACCATTTGGATCCCTTCCAATTGGGATTCAGGCCTCATCATGGGACTGAAACTGCCTTGGTCGCGCTGGTCGATGATCTCCGGCGGGCTAGGGACAAAGGTGAGAGCTGTTTCCTAGTTCTGCTGGATCTCTCAGCGGCCTTTGACACCTTTGACCATAACATCCTTCTGGACCGTCTAGAGGAGTTGGGAGCTGGGGGCACTGTTATACAGTGGTTCCGCTCCTTCCTCCTGGGCCGTGTTCAGAAAGTGGTGGTGGGGGATGAGTGTTCAGACCCCTGGGCTCTCACTTGTGGGGTGCTTCAGGGTTCCGTCCTCTCCCCCATGCTTTTTAATATCTATATGAAGCCGCTGGGAGAGATCATCAGGGGGTTTGGGTTGGATATCCATCAGTATGCGGATGATACCCAGCTCTACCTCTCTTTCAAATCAGAACCAGTGAAGGCAGTGAAGGTCCTATGTGAGTGCCTGGAGGCGGTTGGAGGGTGGAGGGTGGCTAACAGATTGAGGTTGAATCCTGACAAGACAGAAGTACTGTTTTTGGGGGACAGGGTGCGAGCGGGTGTGGGGGACTTCCTGGTCCTGAATGGGGTAACTGTGCCCCTGAAGGACCAGGTGCGCAGCCTGGGAATCATTTTAGAGGTGCAGGTTAATTCTGTGTCCAGGGCGGCTGTCTACCAACTCCATCTGCCCACAGACTGTCTCGCCAGAGTGGTGCATGCTCTAGTTATCTCCCGCTTGGACTACTGCAATGCGCTCTACGTGGGGCTACCTTTGAAGGTGACCCAGAATCTGCAATTAATCCAGAATGCGGCAGCTAGACTGGTGACTGGGAGTGGCCGCCGGGACCACATAACACCGGTCCTGAGAGATCTACATTGGCTCCCAGTACGTTTCCGAGCACAATTCAAAGTGTTGGTGCTGACCTTTAAAGCCCTAAACGGCCTCGGTCCTGTATACCTGAAGGAGCGTCTCCACCCCCACCGTTCAGCCCGGACACTGAGATCCAGCGCCAAGGGCCTTCTGGCGGTTCCCTCATTGCAAGAAGCAAAGCTACAGGGAACCAGGCAGAGGGCCTTCTCGGTAGTGGCACCCGCCCTGTGGAACGCCCTCCCAGCAGAGGTCAAAGAGATGAACAACTATCTGACATTCAGAAAATACCTCAAGGCAGCCTGTTTAGGGAAGTTTTTAACCTGTGATATTTTAATGTATTTTAATATCTGTTGGAGGCTGCCCAGAGTGGCTGGGGGGACCCAGCCAGATGGGCGGGGTACAAATAAATTATTATTATTATTATTATTATTATTATTATTATTATTATTATTATTAATAGACTATTTTTATTTATTTTTTAAAACCCTTTTTTCAGATTGGATGAAATATAAATAAAATGAGCAAAGAAAGAGTGAAGGAAGTGGAATTGTGATTTAATGACCGAAGCGCTAAAAATGGCAAGTGTTATATTTTTAAACATCCCCATTCATTGGTGCCTTCAGTCTGCAATAGTGTGTGTGTGTGTGTGTGTGTACACACACACACACACACACATTTTTTGGCAGATTTTTTTTCTTCAGATGAGCACAGTGTGAGGAATCAAGCTGAAGATTTGAGAGCCAAATACCAACAGAGAGAGTAGAATTTGTTTTATTTTTAAAAAGAAAATATATGAAAAGAGAGACCAGAAAGAGGAGTAAGGGGAGCTGAAAAAAGAGCGGCTAAGTATCTGCAGGAAGCAGGCATTCTTATATGAGATGTGAATGACCCATTCTAGGGTAGGGTGTCATATCCATGTGATCTGCAGAATTTCTTCTCTTATCTGTGGCAAGTGCAGAAGAGTGAATTACCAGCCATAAGGGAGGAAATCAATAAAGGAGGGGAAGGGGGGGATATGGCAGGAAACGGGCCTTTCAATAGCTGTATGAGGGTGCCTGAGATACCTGGAGACAAACTGATCTATCCAGGGGTGGAGGAAGCCTCCTCGTTACCCGGGGCGGCGAACGGAGGCACCCCCCTAGGGGCGGGGCGGCGTGACATTGCTTTGTGACGTCACAACGCAACGTCACGACAGACTGTGCAAGCGCGAAATGCCACGCGTGCACACTCCGCCACCGGGCCACCGCTGCTGCTCCCGCGGCAGCCTTGCGAGCCGCCACATGAAAAGCAGCAGCGCGGCAGCCCCACGAGCCAACGATCGTGTGCAGCAGCGCCAGTGGGCAGGCCCCGAACGGGCCGCAGGGCAGAGCTACCTCGCTCTGCGGCTTGCTCGGGGCCCGTGGGCGGGGCAGGGCCGGCCCAAGTGTCACCCCCTCCCCTGGAACCCGGGGTGCACCACCCCCCGCCCTCCTTGCAACACCACTGGATCTATCTGAGCTCTTAGTAAAGGGGAGGGGTGAAGTAACCCTCACCAAATCAAAACACAACACAAAGAGATTCTTCCTCAGTGGAAATTTGTCGACGGGCCATCCATGAAAAATCACAAAGCCCTTTCCCAAAATTCAGGATGGAGCTTCTCTCACTTTTTGGAGCCATGGAGCCACTGCAGCCCAGTGAGCAGGAAAAAAAATGGAGGTTTGGAAGGGGATCCCAAGGGTTATCTAATCCAACCCCACCCCCGCAATATGGGAATTGCAGCTAAAGGCTCTCTGATGGATGGTGACTCAACCTCTGTTTAAGAACCTCCAATGTAGACTCTGTCTCCTGAGAGCACCAGCAATGACAGGCCAGTTTCCTTGAAAAGTGACGAGACTTTCACTGTCATCATTGTCCCCCTGTAAACCTATTCACAGGCAGTTCTGCTCCCCCTGTGTGTGTTTCTTCGAGATGGAGAAGTACATAGAAGAACGGGCACCACCTTGCTGAAGCTAAGCAGATCCGAGTCTGGTCAGCGCCTGGATGGGAGTCCACCTGGGAGCCACACATGTTTGCCACATTGAGTTCCCTGATAGGGTGGAGACACACAAAGGAATGTGGTTATGGTAGGGAAGGGGGGCAAAGCCTGCCACCCCACATTCCTTGGAGGGATCTATAGCTCCTGGTCAATCTGGAATGCTGGAAGAAGATGAAGAAGAAGAAGAAGAAGAAGAAGAAGAAGAAGAAGAAGAAGAAGAAGAAGAGGAAGAAGAGGAGGAATGTAAGGTTTCCTGGACTTAAGGCTATGGGTACCCTGTGTGTGAGTTAAAATGTGGATTCCCTGTGGAACATCCTCCCTTCAGATGTCAAGGAGATAAAGAATTACACAACTTTTAGAAGACATCTGAAGGCAGCCCTGTATCAGGAAGTTTTTAATGTTTGATGTTTTTATTATGTTTTTAGATATGCTGTAAGCCACCCTGTAAGAGATGATAATAATAATAATAATAATAATAATAATAATAATAATAATAATAATAGGTTTTTGCAGGACTATTAGGCAGCGTGATGTGACCACCCCAGAGAGCATATTTCAGGTGTCATTATAGGGCAGCAAATAGTATTTAAGGAGCTATTGCTGCATACGGAGTAAGAAGTGCCGGAATGATGTGACAAAAATAACATGACCGGTCTCAGGTATGAATGATGCATGTTGGCTTGGTGGGGGTGGGGGTGGGGTGCCAGCTTACTGCTCCACCAAAATGCCTTGGTCCAGCCCTGGGTCTTTGAATCAGGGCCAGAGGGGGGTGGATAGGAAGCTCTGGACTTTCACAAGCATGCCTACCCCCCCCCCCAATTTCCCACAAGGAAAGAGCATTTTGCTTTTAAAATGACGGTAACCGATCGGCCTTCACAATGAATGAGGATTGCATTCTTGAGTGGGCCGTGTCCAAAAGTGGTGCATGGATATGGTCATAGCCGTCAACCTTTCCCTTTTCTCGTGAGGAATCCTATTCGGAATAAGGGAATTTCCCGCCCAAAAAAGGGGGAAAGTTGACAGCTATGGATATGGTACATCTGCTGCACCCTAGGCCTGAAGTAACCAAACAAACCCTCAAAGGAGATCCCGATATAGGTATAAATATAGATATCTTTTGATGGCAGTTCAACAATAACTCAGAGTGTAGCAGGTACCCCCTACTTGCTTGCAGCAGCCATTTGCCTTCATCCTTCATCAGAGTTCCTTGCTCCATGTGCAGCCGCCTGGCAAACCTTTGTAGGTTCCTTTGGTTCGGAGCAGATGGAGGCCTGCTGTTTGCACTCTCAGCATCAGCCCCTAACTAGCACACCTGTCTTCTCCATGATGGCTGCTTTTCTTCTTCTTCTTTGTTAACGGCAGCAATTCCGGCTTCCGTAGCTGCTCCGCTTTAACCTCTTCCCTACTGAAACCACTTCCAAGAAGGAGCTGAACAAATGTGAAAATCCCGCCCCCACTCCGCAAAACGGACAAGTCACGTTCCTTTGCCACACTTAAGAGGTCCTCATGCTGACCGTGCGGAAGCAGTTCTCTCGCTACAGAGGACAGTGGCTGCGTGCCGGTTTATATGCCCAGTAAAATCATACAACGAAGCTGTGAGTATTACCTGGGTGGTTCAGGCTGCACACTAGAATAAAGACTAGAGATGGGCAAATATGTTGGTTTGGTTTCTTTCAATTTTGCATCCCCCCCCCCACCTTAAATTCAGTTCTCCACATTTCTACATCAATCTGGGATGACGACGACGATGATTTTAAAAAGTTCTCCTGATAATCTGACAGCATTTTAGGGCACATTTTGCCCTATAGACACACATTTTTGCATGCAATTTTGCCTAATTTACACACTTTTGCAAAGCATTTTCCCTTAACAGAATGCACTTTCGCTAACTTGTGCATTTTTATTTGCATCCTTTGCACTGGTATATCCGTTTATGTACACATTACTTGGCTGGTGAAGCCCATTGCAAAATTTGGACAAGTGCAGAGGCCCAAAGGATGGCTGTGTTCTGGAAACACTTTCACACCTTGTTTGGGAAAGTGCGGATTAGGTCAGTTTGCCTTTAAATGTGAACTGAATTGGAATTTCATTCCTTGCCCCTTCTCTTTAGCATGCTTGCTTACTTGATGCTAGGAATACTTCTGCTGAGCAGGTGCCTAGAGCTCCACTCAGCAGAATCAGCAGAAGGGTGCCCAAATCTACCAAATACATGTTAAAATAAGTGAGATAATGCACATGACCCATCTAAAGGCAGAGACTATTAATTTCAGAGCCTAAACTTACCTGAGGCGGGACGCGGGTGGCACTGTGGGTTAAACCACAGAGCCTAGGGCTTGCTGATCACAAGGTTGGCGGTTCGAATCCCTGCGACGGGGTGAGCTCCTGCTGCTTGGTCCCTGCTCCTGCCCACCTAGCAGTTTGAAAGCACATCAAAGTGCAAGTAGATAAATAGGTACCGCTCCGGCAGGAAGGTAAACAGCGTTTCCATGCGCTGCTCTGGTTCGCCAGAAGCAGCTTAGTCATGCTAGCCACATGACCTGGAAGCTGTATGCCGGCTCCCTCAGCCAATAAAGCAATAAACCCCATAGTCGTCCGCGACTGGACCTAACGATCAGGGGTCCCTTTAACTTTACCTTTAAACTTACCTGACTGCATCACTGGGAACAAACATTTTAACTCACACACAGGGTACCCGTAGCCTTAAGTCCAGGAAATCTTACATTATTATCATCATCACCATCATTTCCAGTTGATTATTGGTGCATAAACAGGACCTAAGGAAGTAACTCTTTCAGTTACACTTCTGTCCTGAATATTCCAACATTCAGCTTCAGCATTTATTTCATCATTTAATTAATATGTTGGCCAAAAGAAACGGACAACAGTAGAGTCATGACCTTATCTTCCGTAGTCTTTTGCTTTGACTTCAAATGCCCATGCCTGTGGTTGTCTGTGTGTTCTGATCTGGATGTGGGGTCCAGCGCTGGGGCAGGGTTTGCAACCTCCCTCACCAATGCTTCACCCCTGAGCTAAATCCTATCCCTTACCCCCCACAAGACAGATGCAGAATATGGGCACAAAATGAAGTGGAGACAAAATTGCCCAGAAGTGAGAGGTCTGCCTATGTGCTGAACAGTCGCCCTGTGACTGCAATGATCACGGGGATAAAAAGAGGTCGTGTGAATTCCTCCAGAGTCCTGGCTGAGTCCTTGTGCCTCTCCCTCTGTCATCCCAGCCTCAAATTGCACCGAGCTTTGAACGCTCCATTAGTGACTGGAAGTGGTCAGGAAAATACCCGAACAGCAGGCTGGTGAGGACACAGTGATGTATTGTGGGTAATTAGAGATTAATTACAATCCCATAGTTTGTATCATGGTTCGGGGTCAGCGCCGGGTCAGTGCACATGGCAAACTTAGAGAGCTGTGACTGGATGGATGACGCCAACTCGGAGTGGCCCAGGAAAGTGAAGCGTGCAAAAATGAGGAGCCAGTAAGGCTGGGGAGTGGACTCACAGCCAGGGTGCTGGCGACAGCAATGACACAGGCGCTGGGGCCCCGAGGCACAGCAAAAAAACACAACACGTTAACAAGCAGCCCAGAGGAAGCAGCTGCCCCGCTAAGCATCCCTAGTCTGCAGCCAGGCCTTCTCCAATTAACCTCTTCCGAGCTCTCTGCAATTTGGGAAATCTGGGGCACAGTTCTGAGCTCAGAGAAAGTCAGATGGATTGGTTGGTTGGGTTTTTTAAAAAGGAGCAGCGAGAGAATATCTCTTCTTCCCCAAAACAGGGTTTGTCTTCCTTTCGATGCAGATTGCATGTGGAGGGTTTATTTGATGCTTCAGAATGTTTCAGCAAGTGCAAGGCCTTTGCCGTCCTCAACCTGCTCGGGTACGAATAATAATAATAATAATAATAATAATAATAATAATAATAATTCTTTTATTTGTACCCCGCCCATCTGGCCGGGTCTCCCCAGCCACTCTGGGCGGCCTCCAACAGATATAAAAATACATTAAAATCACAGGTTAAAAACTTCCCTAAATAGGGCTGCCTTGAGGTATCTTCTGAATGTCAGATAGTTGTTCATCTCCTTAACCTCTGCTGGGAGGGCGTTCCACAGGGCGGGCGCCACTACCGAGAAGGCCCTCTGCCTGGTTCCCTGTAGCTTTGCTTCTCGCAGTGAGGGAACCGCCAGAAGGCCCTCGGCGCTGGATCTCAGTGTCCGGGCTGAACGGTGGGGGTGGAGACGCTCCTTCAGGTATACAGGACCGAGGCCGTTTAGGGGGAACTAAGCATGATGCATTTTTCTTCTTTGCGATGCTAAGGTTTTTGCAACCGAGTCAGGAATCAGCCAACTGAGCTGGAGATCTGCTACATCCAAAGCAGCTCCTTATGGTGGATCTTGTCAGAGAATTGCCCCTATACTAGTGGCTGTTTTTCTGAGTGCTTAAAAAAAGAAATTCTATACACTTCTAAGTTGGCATTGGGTGCAAACAATTGTTTGTTGTGGGATGGGCAGTCCATATCTGATCTTTTCTTTTTTGCAAAATTCACACAACATTGGCATCAAAATGGTAGTCTGTATTTTCCTCCCATTTATTTCTAGATTTATCTTTGCAGAGAAAAATCCAGTAATTTAACACTCTGTTGTTGCCAATGTCCTGTTTCTGATATCTGAACAGCCCCATAATCTGGCATCAGTTGCCAGTCAAGTATGATCCAGCTAAACCCTTTTCTTAGTTGAACCTTATAGCCCAGGCAGTCAATCTTGCACTGTTCTGATGTTCTCATACATGTTGGTTAGGATATTTGCTGTGCCAGGAGGACAGGATGATGGTCAGAATAGAACTGAAACTGCTTCTGTGAAGGTATTAGTAAAATGCAGTCAAACTTGTGCCAGTGTGAATTAATGCAGCAATTGGGACATTCTAGGGTGATCAGAAGGTCGGCGGTTCGAATCCCCGTGACAGGGTAAGCTCCCGTTGCTCAGTCCATGCTCCTGCCAACCTAGCAGTTTGAAAGCACGTCAAAGTGCAAGTAGATAAATAGGTACCACTCTGGCGGGAAGGTAAACAGTGTTTCCGTGAGCTGCTCTGGTTCACCAGACGTGGCTTAGTCATGCTGGCCACATGACCCGGAAGCTGTACGCTGGCTCCCTCGGCCAGTAAAGCAAGATGAGCGCCGCAACCCCAGAGTCGTCCACGACTGGACCTAATGGTCAGGGGTCCCTTTACCTAGGGTGAACAGTGAGCGTAAAGTTTGCTAGCTCTACTGTAACTGACCTAATGTAAATTTTTGCTAATTTGTTGATTTAAAAATGTAAATCTTAGATATTATCAGCTAAAATGATTGACTTAGAGTGCGTTCAGATGTGAGTATTACTGCATTAGTGTTCCTGATTTTAATGCTAATGTTGCCATTGCGGTGTCTAACATTCCTTTTACACTGCAGTACCTGTTGCATTATGGAACAGTGGCTTTTTGATCCAAATACTGCCGTTTTGTGCTTAATTTTAAATGGTGGGAAAGAACTGAATGCTGGAATACTGCATGCACCAAAGTTTGTTACATGAAATTACAACGCAAAACTCCAGCAATCTTCCAGGTTAATGGGGTTGCAATCGATTTTTAACACAAGTACTAAACTTCTACATTTTCCAGAAGCGGCATTTACATTGTTTGAAACGTCACATTAAATGTAGAAATTAGCAGGTAAGGAGACGTTGGGGAAATGAAATATAAAGTGCTGTCTGAATGCAGGCTCAGATGATAACATGGTCATTATATTTCAGTCTAACCTACGTCACAGGGCTGCTGTAAGGCTAAAACTGGGGAGGCGAAATCATATATACAGTCCTTCTTGGGGGATGGATGGGTGGGATACAAATGTAACAAACAAAAAAATAATATATTATTTCACCTAACAGTTGCATAGTAGGCATTGTGTTAATCCAGACTATAAAGGTACAGCTACCCCTTCACACGATTCCCTAGCAATAGGGAGAAATTCATTCCGTTGACATTTTAATGCAAATCTTCCTAATTTGTTCCTCCTGAACTTATAAATGAATCGAAGCCCAGCTAACATTCAAGATGCACACTTCTCTGAATTTTGCGGTGCAGTTCTCCAGCCAAATCGGTGCACATATTCGTGAAAACGACACACCAAACGACATTATATTAGGGGAAATGTCTCGCAACAATGCCCATCTTAAGACAAATGTGCATATATTAGGAGAAATGTGCATGATAAGACATGCTAATTTCCATGTGGACTTCTCAAAGGAAAATTCAGAAATCGATGTGGTGGGTTGAATTTAAGGGTGGAAAAAGGAGGAACTGAGAGAAATTGAAATTGACATATTCGTCCTCACTTCATGAAATGTGCACTCCCAATTCAGACTACAACTGTCCCCAGTGCTTTTTTTCTTTTAAAAAAATATGTTTAGGGGTACTCTCATTTTGACTCAAGAAAATCACCATTTTATAGTTCAAATCGGGAAAAATAAATACAGTAAATGGACAAAAGTACAAAGATTCACAAAATGTTTAGGGGTATGTGTACCCCTTGCGCACCCCCAGAAAAAAAGCACTGACTGTCCCATAATCAGAAGGCAGGGGGAAAGTGCCTGCAGACAGAGCTGGACTCTCTCACACAAACACAACCCTGACATACCATCATAGCTCAGTTGGTTGGAGCATGCTGTTGATAATGCCAAGGTTGCAAGTTTGATCCCCGTCTGGGACACCTGCATATTCCTGCACTGCAGGGGGTTGAACTAGGTGATCCACAGAGTCGCTTCCAACTCAACAATTCTATGATTCTAAAAACACACATTGCAGACTTCAGTCTGTGTCATCAGGTAGACTATGCCTACTTATTCTCAATCACAGTAACTCAGCCAGTTGGATAGCAGATATGGAAACTGCGGGGAGGGAGGGAGTTGACTGACCCCAGCACCTGCACTCCCCAACATGATATTCATGCTCCTGGAAATAGAGGTTAGTGGCACTAGTTTCAAGCAGGCTTCCCTGACCTCTGGAGGTGTTCCCAAGCCTGCAAAATAGCTGGAGCCATTTTCGAAGGAGCTGCAGTGAATGCACAAATTCTTCATTGAGAAAAAAAAGCCCAGAAATGAGCTGGTGGCAGAGAACAAGCTGGGTGTCCTGTGGGCGATCTTGGGCACCAATGTCAGCAGGCAGGCATGCAGTTGATAACGTCTAGTTGAAGAACTGCTGGGCCAGTGTGGTGGTGTGGTTAAAAGTGGTAGACTCGTAATCTGGGGAACCGGGTTCGCGTCTCCGCTCCTCCACATGCAGCTGCTGGGTGACCTTGGGCTAGTCACACTTCTCTGAAGTCTCTCAGCCCCACTCACCTCACAGAGTGTTTGTTGTGGGGGAGGAAGGGAAAGGAGATTGTGAACCGCTTTGAGACTCCTTCGGGTAGTGATAAAGCGGGATATCAAATCCAAACTCTTCTTCTTCTTCTTCTTCTTCTTCTTCTTGGTCCATCATGAGTTGGAAGTTGCTGAAACTGAGGAGCTAGGCCAGAGTCAATATCAGTCGCTCCAAGTGTCCCTATTTTCCAGGGACAGTCCCGGATTTACAGAAGCCATCCTGGTTTCTGATTTGATCCTGGAATGTCCTGCTTTTTCTTAGGGTGTCCCTATGTTCATCTGAGAAATGTTGGAAGGTATGGAGGGAAGTTTTTTAAATGTTTAATGTTTTATTATGGTTTATATATGCTGGAAGCCGTCCAGACTGGCTGGGGCAACCCCGTCAGATGGGCAGGGTATTATTATTATTATTATTATTATTATTATTATTATTATTAAATAGGGCATACCTATTTCCTTTAAAAATATATAACTTTTATTTAATATTTTTTTGGTTCACAAAAAAAATGTGTATTGTCTTTTTTCACTTCTCCTGCAGGTCCATAGCATATTACATCATAAATGCCATGGTGCAAGAGTGCCACACACACACACACACACACACACGGGATTAAAAATCAAAATCAAAATCAAATTAGACAATCATAGTATTCACTGAAGTGACAATTTTTAAAATCTCCCTTTCTCACCCAACCCCCACCCGAAGTAATTTGCACCTCTTTCAAGATAACAGATTTTAACTGAGATTAGTTACAAGTTAGAAAAAGTGTTTCTTGAAGCCAGAAAGGGGTTGTATATTCATGTTGTTAAAATGGTCAGAAAAGGCCTTTGACCAAAAAATTGTGCAAATTTTACATGCATCCACTTGTACATTTGAGATTTGTGTGCCTCAAAGAGTGCCATGGTTGAGTTAAAGGCCTGAGTTAGACAGAATGAAGCCAAATGGTGGAGGCTATGCAATAGCTTTATAGGACCCAGTGGAACCCTATTGGCCTGTTGTGTCACCTGATCCCTGCTGAATTGGAGACTCTTTGGTTATCTGGGTGGCACTGGTGCAAAGTAAGGAGCAGCCGAACAGCTCCTTCTTCTAGCAAGATTATTTAGAAAGCAAGGTGCCTGGTTCTCGCTGCTGCACTTGCCGATTCAAGACCCCTGCTGCCTTCTGTGAAGACTGTGAGATAAAGGTTGCAGTTCATAAACTTACTGTTACCTGCCCAAATCTGTTGGGCTTTTTGGTCTTCCAAAAGGCAAGAATATGCCTGATCAATGTCTTTCTTTATATCAAGGTCAGGGGATCCTGTTGAGACCAAGGGCCACGTTTCCTCCTGGGCAACCTTCCAGGGGCCAGAGGCAAAGGTTGGTGGAGCAATGAATTCAAATGTTTTATCTGGGCAGTTGGTTAGTTTTGCACATAGTGGCATATCCTTCTGTATCTTCCAAGCAAGAGGCGTTATCAGAATCAGAGGCGCCATCTTCCAAGGAACATTGAGGGGGCCGATGTGACATCCTGACGCCGTTCCATGCCCGGCTCTGTGTTCAGCCTCAAAAATGAGGGAGGTGGCCCCCTCAAAATAAATAAATAAAAATTGAGGCAGCCTGGATCCAGAGAGAAGATCATCTGCAAAGGCCATCTTGTGATGGCTTCATTTCTTTTTAATGCTTATATCCATCAGATTGTTGAGCAACCGAGGTACCCAAGTTTCTGTTCATCTGATATTTCAGCCACTTTGCTGCTGCTGTTACGATACGCTGATTACATGGCTCAACTCTCCATTATTCCTCAGAAACGACTTAAAGAGCTGCTTATAGAACTTGGAACTCATATCAAAAGAATTCTGAGTTGTAAAGTATGAGAAGACTAAAGTGGCCCTTTTTGGCAAGCATACTATTAGATGCAAACTGTATTTGCACAGCCATGATATTGACCAAGTGCCAAACTCAAAATATTTGGGAACTTGTCCTTGTGGGAAAGTCACCTTACGACCAGCGGTGATTAGTGTCCAATGGGAGCTGTGGGGTGTAAGGCAGGAGGCTGACACTAGGTGGAGTCAGAGGCACTGATAGGCACAGCCAATGAATTCTAGTGCAGGAAGAGGGAGGAGGAGGCTGTTGGCAGCGCAACTCCTTGGGTTGCTTCTAAGTAACAAAGCAGGCAGGTGAGGGACCAGCCTCCCTGCTTATGGCCTTTAGTATTCTGACATCAGGCTCCCAATATTTTCCCCCCAAGAAAAGGGTGATTATCTAGTTTATCCTAAGCATTTTAAGTCCTTTGTGAAAGAAGTATTCCACAATTCTATGATTCAAAGCACTTGCCCACATTTTATGTGGTGCTAAGATAGAGCTGAAGTGAATTCCATGGAAGTTATTCAAAACTGGATCTTGAAAACACATTAGTGCCTTTCTTGGGGTACCCACCACTCCAATGCTTGATTCCAAAACTGGCCTCCCTTCTCTTAAAGCCAGTAATCTACACAAATCACTGCCTATGAACCACGAATGATTAAACCAGGCTTCCTCAACCTCAGCCCTCCAGATGTTTTGAGACTACAATTCCCATCATCCCTGACCACTGGTCCTGCTAGCTAGGGATCATGGGAGTTGTAGGCCAAAAACATCTGGAGGACCGAGGCTGAGGAAGCCTGGATTAAACCGATACCACGTTCCCTAAACCAGGTCTAGCTGAGTGCCAGCATTTTTAATAGGTTTTAGTAGCTTTTAGCTGGGGAAATAAGCATGATGCTCTTATCTCATATTATGATTTACCTCCAGAAATTCTCAGAACACTTGATACGATGAAATGAGGAAAGAGACAGTTTGCGGGGAGGACTCACAGCTTGACATCAAACTTTTCTCTCAGTTTCCCTCATGGCATTATCTGCATAAATTTAGCCATGCTCTATTGCAACTGGGGCACTGGAAGCTGCATTATACTGAGTCAGACTGTTGCTCCATCAAGGTCAGTACTGCCTGCACTGGCTGGCAGCTGAACTCCAGGGTTTCAGGCCGGGGATGTCTAGGAGTGGTTGAAGAATCAATCTCTCTTCCCAGGGAATTCTGGGAACTGTCACTCTCTGAGAGGGACAGGGGTCTCCTAACAACTCACAGCACCCTTAGCAAACTACAGCTCCCAGATATCTTTGGGAAAAGCCATGTATATTTGAAGCCACATCATAGCGCTTTAAACAGAAAAGTAGAAGCCTCTTTTGTAGAGGTAGGAAGCTTGGATAAACTGGAGGGCAAGTTTGGGCACAGCCCCAATGTGGTAAATAATGTTATTTATTATACCGTTCATTTTGCAGTAACCCAAGGACTAGATTTCATTTCGGGAGTTTCTTTTTTGGAGATTTTTTAAAGATCTGCCCCCCGCAATCATACCATAATCATAAATAACCTACAGAATTTCTGTATTTTCTGTTGCGGCTTGCAAATGAGGACATAAATTCACCGAGATGTAAAATTGCTCTTGCCTGTGTAGGTGTGATCATTTGATAAAAAAACTGTTTTTGTTTCAGGATTCCTGTTAGACAGTTTGTGCTTTTCCCATTACTTTTTTTTTTTTTATGTCCAAACGTCTCTGCGTTACATGTGCATATTTTATTTGCACTAAAGTTAAAGTGCTTCAGGTTTTTTTTTATCAACTTTAATGGGATTGTATACTGTGCTGTCATATGTGCAGCAAGCTTGAGTTAACAGATAGTTTATGCAAAAAAAAAAAAAAGAAAAAGAAAAGAAAGAAAAACAAGTAGTTGTCACATTTTTTGGAGATTTCTTAAGCCAGCCCGTGTGTGTGTGTGTGTGTGCGCGTGCGTGCGTGCCTGTGAAATTATGGGCTGAGATCCTAAGCTTTCTCATCGCAGCTAAGTTACATTGAAATGAATGAGATTTCCTTCCAAGTAATTACGCCCAGGATCAGGGTGTAAGAAAAGCCAACTGCTGGGTTGCCTTCCGAAGAGGAAGACGCTGTAATTTGCTTTGGCTGAGGACAGCTGCTATGTAAGAGACATACCCGTCCTCTTGTGTGCCACCAGCCGAATCTGCAGGTGGCGGCTGCCGCTGTGCTTGGCTGAATGAGGGTCTCTGTGAGTTCCTGAACATATGATCAGCCATTCCTCTTGCACAACAAGGGGGCATTTTCCCCTCTGCCGGGATTCGATATCCGCATGCATCTGTGCACTTCGCTGGTGCCGGGAGGTGCCTGCAGTAATTATTCTTTATCATTTGAGCAGGCAGCCATCACATTTCTATCACTTATAAATAGCACAGTCAAAATGTCCTCCTACTGCAAGGAGGTTTTGGACGCTTGACATTTCAGAACTTCATAAATGAGTCGATTCTAAATACACATATACACCAAAACGCCCCTTCTCTCATTATGGTCGGCCACGCCAGGAATGGACAAATCCTATCCACTTTGGTTAATGTCAACGTCTCATTCCCCCCCCCCCGCCCACCTTCAGTTCAGTTCTCCCCATTTCTGCAGGAGTTTGTGAATAAGTTTTTAAAACCTGTATGCGTTTTCAATTGCATTGCACCTAACATATAGGTCCCTGTATGCAATTTTGCCTGATGTACACATTTTTGCAAGGGATTCTTCCTAATATAATGCATTTCAGTACATTATTTCCACCAATATAAACTTCCATTTTTGTTGTTGCAGACTTTCCCTTTCATAATTGCTTTTTTTGTCTGCATTGAGGAATTCCAGGGAACTGCAGTTTTGGAATAAGAGCCCGGGAGCGACAAATTGGAAAGTTTTCTTGTTTACCTATGGTTCTCGTTTGGTTTTAAACATCGTGTTCTTTTGATCGATGGGTTGTTTAGTTGATTGTCATGGAAACCACTTTGTGGCCATTTATGGTAAAAAGCGGTGTATAAAATAAATAAACAACAATCTACAGCTCAGTTTAAACAAGGGGGGGGGGGGAATACTATTTCACTTCCTGACCAAGTCTTGCAGCTTCATCCTCTATGAGCTCTCCAGTTTCCAAACTTTTCCTTTCTCTCCATCTGCAAATATTGCTTTAACAAAACCCCTCAAAAGTAGCATCTTTCTCCCGACAGATCTGCACATTGCTTCCACAGAAAATTCTAGGTAGAATTTCTAGGTTCTCCTAACAGAACTACATTTGCTAGGATTCCTTGGGGAGATGGAATAATCATCAAATAAACTTTCTGTGAAGTCTGTCACTCATGCACACCCCAAGGAAGGGGACTAGTAGCAAAAACATGATGCGGTGAAGAAGAGATGAAGGGACGAGCAGTGGAGAGCGAGTGGCGTTGAATTGTTCACCTGAGGAGGAGCATCAAAAGCATCAGCTTTGGGTGCAGAATATCAGTTTGTGCAAACTTTGGAATGAATTTCTTGCTGAGCTGTTTCCTCAAGCACCTCTCACTCCGAGGTAGCCCAGGTTGGATCACGTAGTGACTGTGGCAATTTCACAATGACACATAGTCGATCAGATGTGCCGAGATGCTCGTATGTCGCTGAAGGCCAAAAAAGTCAGTTAAGAGTAAAGGCAAAGAGTAAAGGCAAAGTCACGTTGTGGGTGATCCTAGTTAATCATCATGGGTCACCTAGTGACTGTTCTGATATTACAAGCCTACACAGCCAATCGGTTTTGGCTACATGCTACCATTATTGAAAGCAAACGAAGTTAGCGCAGACTGAGGGCCATGATTCCTAGATAGAATCATAGAGTTGGAAGAGACCACAAGGGCCATCCAGTCCAACCCCCTGCCAAGCAGGAAACACCATCAAAGCATTCCTGACAGGTGGCTGTCAAGCCTCTGCTTAAAGACCTCCAAAGAAGGAGACTCCACCACACTTCTTGGCAGCAAATTCCACTGCCGAACAGCTCTGTCAGGAAGTTCTTCCTAATATTTAGGTGGAATCTTCTTTCTTGTAGTTTGAATCCATTGCTCCGTGTCCTCTTCTCAGGAGGAGCAGAAAACAACTTTTCTCCTTCCTCTATATGACATCCTTATATATATTTGAACATGGCTATCATATCACCCCTTAACCTTCTCTTCTCCAGGCTAAACATACCCAGCTCCCTAAGCCGTTCCTCATAAGGCATCATTTCCAGGCCTTTGACCATTTTGGTTGCCCTCCTCTGGACACGTTCCAGCTTGTCAGTATCCTTCTTGAACTGTGGTGCCCAGAACTGGACACAGTATTCCAGGTGAGGTCTGACCAGAGGGTCAGTGGTACAGTGGTACTATTACTTCCCTTGATCTAGATGCTATACTCCTGAATCACAGAATCATAGAATTGCAGAGTTGGAAGTGACCCTGAGGTTAGGTGAATATTTTCAAAAACAATTACCAATTGTGCACTGGGATGAACACTCCCCAACCCCCCCAGCTCTGAAGAACTTGTGATTCACTGAGCCCAGTCCAGCAGCTATCTATTATAGCCTGCCAAGAGCTTGACCCATTCATCTCCCACCCCTGTTTTTTTGCAATCACAGCAGACAGCGCAAAACAGGGGGTTCATTCAGCCTCTAACAAGCTGCCATGCATGGCAGATGGGCTCTGTTTGGTTTGGTGGGTCACAAGCTGAGCATGCCAAATCCTTGCTGCTGTGAGTAACCCGGAGTACTGGGTGGCAAGTATTACAAACCTACGACAAAAAACAGTTGGAGGCTGTACAAGCAAAGAGAGACAACAAGGAAAGAAAAAGACTGTTACATTCCTGGAGCAAATTGCAATTAAAGTAAAAATCCCAGGGTAGGAAATGGAGAGAGGGAGAGAGAGAGAGAGAGAGAGAGAGAGAGAGAGAGAGAGAGAGGACCAGAAAAAGAAATTCCTGTGGCCATTTCTTTGGCCACTTCACACTCATCCACTTGTCTGAAGCAAATAATTCTCCTTATTTCCGTTGACAAATATCTTTTAAAAAATAAATATAAAAATCTCCTCATCTTTATCATGACGGGTGAGTCGCTTTGCACCTGGGCTGGCAAATTGTCTTGACAGCTCTGTACGGGTGAATGACTCATTGGGGCCCTGTGGTATTCATGCGTTGCCGCGAAAGCGACGCAGAGCCTTAAATGACTGTAGTTAATAAAAGCAAGATCCTGTGACAGAGAGCAAAATACACCAAAGGTGCAATTAAAGCCTGTGTATTTGTTGAGTAATGGGCACGAGGCTAATTAATATCCTGCTGCCTCCCTTGGGGATTTTTAAAAAAACAACCCACAACTAAATGAAAAGTTGGTACGGAGCTGAGATGAGTCACTCTCATCAAAAAATCATTCAAATATTGAAGTATATCTTTACATTCTCTCCCCCCCCCTCCGCCGCCGCCCTGCATGTATACATTGAACATGGTGAAAAATGGGGAAAGTGCTTTAGGGTGAAAGGAGGAGATGGTTTTGTAAAATCACCAGCCCTTTCAGAGAGCTTTGAGGAGGAGGAGGGTTGTCATAGGAATCTGAAGATCCTTGACAAAGATGGTGTTTTGCAGTTTCTGTCTGTGCTGGCATTTGTACAGTGGTTTCAAGGGCCACGTTATGTAGCTGCAGTCCTTAAAACAGCCCCGTAAGTAAAGCTGGTATTCTTATCTCCCATTTTTCAGATGGGTAGACTGAAGCTGGGAGAGAGTGTCTTCGCTAGGGTGGCTGGCATCTGCCTGTCTTGGGAGACAATGGAGGAGTGTATCTTTGGGGGTGAAGTGAAATCATTGGAAAGTTACAGTGCCTGCTGTGGCTGTAGAGACCGATATGGGAGAGACATGTTTTGTTGCAGCTGGGGCAGAGGAAGGCGTCCGGTTGTGCTGCTGCAGATGCACACCATCTCTTTGTGCTCTTCCTAATGGTGATCCTCCTCTGGTTATGGTTAAGGATACACAACCTCTCTGTTTTTCCAGGCACTGCGGTCATCTGCAAGGGATCCCCACACATTGAGGTCAACGTTGCCAGCCTTCATGTCCCATTTGCAGACATCTTTGTAATGCAGAGTTGGTCTGCCAATGGGCTAAGGTCAGTTAGTACCGATAAGTTTATGGTAGAGACCAGATCGGAGCTGGCGACCTGGCTTGAGTGCTGTGCAGTTCTGGGGATGGGGAAAATATAGGAAGCTGCCTTATACTGACACAAAGCATAAGTCCATCTAAGTCAGTATTGCCTACACCAGAGATCAGCAATCTTTTTCAGCAGAGGGCCGGTCCACTGTCCCTCAGACCTTGTGGTTGGCTGGACTATATTTTTTTTTGGGGGGGGGGTGAATTCCTAGGCCCCCAAATAACCCAGAGATGCATTTTAAATAAAAGGACACATTCTACTCATGTAAAAACACGCTGATTCCCAGACTGCCCGCGGGCCGGATCCGGCCCACGGACCTTAGTTTGCCTTCCCATGGTCTACACTGACTGGCAGTGTTCAGCTTATTTTGTTAGTTGGTTTGTTAACAGTTGTTTATAGAAGGTGGTTGTTTCACTGATGATTTGTCAATTATTCTATAATTGCGATGTTCTGTTAGGCTACCGTTATTTATTGTTTCTGAGCTGCTTTGTGACTTGCGTGCGTGAAAAGCGACATGAAATATTAAAAAATGAAGCGACCTGCCCATCTTCCTTCATGTCATAGCTCTGAGGCATATCTACCCTGGCCACCTCCCTCTGGCTGCTATTAATAACTGTTGTTAATAATTATTAATTTAATCGCTGATGTAGTAAGACACCAGAAGCCTTTTTACTTGGTATTGTAAAACAGGAAATCCCAAAATGTGATAGGACTCTCTTTATGTATGCCACAACAGCAGCTAGAATTTTGATAGCTAAAAACTGGAAGTCAGAGGAATTACCAACGATAGAAGAATGGCGGATGAAAATGATGGACTATATGGAACTTGCTGAGCTGACGAAAACTTCGTGACCAGAGGGAGGAAGCGGTGGAAGAAGACTGGAAGAAATTCAAATCATATCTTAAAAAAGTATTGTAAGATTAAAGAGTAGAAGTAAGCTGAAAGATAGTGAGGCTGTAGATATAGAAAATAGATTTAAGCTTTATAATTGTTTGATAAATGATATGGATAATAGAAAAGAAGAGATGCTAAGGTTAATTTAAAAATGTTTTCAATGATGTATTGTAAAGAAATTACTAAAGATGATTTACAAAGTACGCAGGAAGAGAGGGCGGGAGGAAGTCAACCCACAATGATAAGAAAGAATGACAGGTTAAAAGGATTCATGTATGTTTTACTGTATTATTGTTTTTTCTTTCTTTCTGGTTTATTGTTTTTTTTGTATTGTATTAAAACCAATAAAATTTATTGGGGGGGGGAAATAATTTAATCGCTGATGTTATTGACTGATAGCTGAAAACAACAGGTATGTAAATAAGAACAGCAATAAATACATGATATATAAGCACTGAGTTAGTGTTATGTATATCATGGGCCAAAGAAAGTAATCAGCAGCTGGATACACAAACTTGTGGGAGAGATAGGCATGGAAAGGTGACAGAGAAACTGAAGGGGAATTCAGGTGCGGATGTCTGTCAGCACCACATTGATGTCTGTGGGATGTGCATTCCTATCCAAAGTGAGCTCATGTGGTGAATAAACATGTACCAGCCCAACACTATAATGTACAGTACATTAGTTTGTGCAACAGCTTTTGGGGGGGAGAATGGAAAAATGGCAGTCCTTCATGCACATCTGTTGTTGAGAAAAGCAACACTATCCCCCCCCCATTTCATTTCACTTTAATTTGTACACCGCCTTTCTGTTTACACAAGGCCATTTACAAGCTTAATAATAATAATAATAATAATAATAATACTTTAATATTTATACCCCGCCCAATCTGGCTGGGTTTCCCCAGCCACTCTGGGCGGCTTCCAGCAAAATATTATAATACAGTAATTCATCAAATATTAAAAGCTTCCCTAAACAGGGCCGCCTTCAGATGTCTTCTAAAAGTCAGATAGTTGTTTATTTCTCTGACATCTGAAGAAACAACAAAAATCATACACCTTATAACCATGTGATCCAATACAAAAAAAGTCATCTTAAAAGCACAACTTTAAAATAAACAACTAATATCAAATAAAGTGATAGTTAATAATCCATTAGCTTCTTCTTGTTCTTCTTTGGCGATCACTCGTAGCCGAGTGTGATTGTCTTCCATAAAGACAATCTATTACTATTATCTACTATTACATTAGCATATAATAGTACACAATAACATCAAATCTCAGCAGATAATAATTAAACATAAATTCACTCTTAACAATCTTAATTACTAAACTATAGTCAATGAAAATAACAGCAGGTCACAATGCATAAAGTACCACAATACATACAAAAGCATGCCGAAGGATCAAAAAAAGACAAGCAACGTATAAAATTGTCATTCTTAAAATAAAATGCTTGAACTCCTTTCTTCCCAGCTGCTTCTACTGTTCTTAAATACATGTTCTGGGAAAGGTGATGTCCCGGCCTGGTTGTGGATGCAGAGGAATGGTGGGAGGAACCATCAGAGCCTGGGGATTGGTGGTGGGATGATGATGAGAGGTCAGAGAAAGAAGAGGGAGCAGAGTGGGAAGAGGAGGTTTCGGAAGCTGAAGAGGCGACAGGGCTTAGTGAGTGGGGGGAGTCTGTGACAGAGAAAAGTCCAGAAGCAGACGTGTGTTGGAGATTCAATCCCCGTGTCTACAGTCATGGGATTGTTGTCTATCACATGACGGCGTATGTTTTCATTCCACAGAATGGGAAGTGACGGAGACAGGATGTTTGTGTTACTGTGTTCCGTGAAGAGGGACTATTGTCCTTTGTCCTTTCTCTTTGCTGTCTGATGCTAGAGAGAGAGGGAGCCATGTTGCAGTGCTCCGTGTGTGTTTATATGTAAATAAAGTAGATTAGCCAAAACGCTGAGTTGCTGAGGTCTGCTTACGCATGCTGCGAAGACTCTGCGGATCCCTAAGTGTGCTGATGCTTCTTGGTATCAGTCGCTGTGATGTTCGGGCAGAAGAAAGCTTTTGAAGCTCCTGAACGACTGACCAGGAGGGAGGGAACATGCCAGCCGGGCATGTGTCTCTGCCAGAGTCCTACACGAGAGTAGGACGCTCCTGCGAACAGAGAGGAGGGAGATAAGTTGGTGAAGAGGCGCAAGTGTCTCCCCCTCCTGCTGTGACAAGCTCCCCTCGCTGCTGGTCTCCTAGGACCAGGAAAGGTATATTTCTCCTTCTTCTATTAAACATCTCCCACTTGTTCATTGAGAAAATAAGCAAAATGATCAGCTGTAGGCCAACATTCTGGAAGTTGCCGGAACAGAAATCCCAAACTGGGTGTGGAACTTGGGGATGCCTGCTCACTTCCTCAGCGAGAACAAACCATGAAATAACACATGGCTGGTGTGCTGCTTCCTTATTTTGCAGGTTGCCCATCTCTGCCAGCCAGCCAGCCAGCCAGCCAGCCAGCACTGCACCACACCCAACTTGGCAGGGGAAGCTGATCCCTTGGAAAGGGGGCTGAGAGAGACAGAGCTGGACATGGAGGAGGCGGAAGTGGCCTGCTGCAGCCTGGCATTGTTTGCTGTCAACCACCTAGTAAAATTAAATTAAATTAACATCTCTTTTGTGAGCAAGGACCCCAACGCTTGAATTCCTGTTCACCTTGCCAGTCGCCCGTGCCCTGCCAACAACAAAAGGTTTTTAAGCTAGAAATGGGCCTATTTAGCTTCCATTAATCATTCATACTGTTCAAACACATCATCCTGTAACTGAAGAGGGGTTAATGGTGGCTAAGCTTGAGGCTGTTGTCAAAAGTAGGTTTAACTTTCTATGAACTCGCTGGACACAAAGAATGCAACCTGCTTACTATTCCGAATGTCACCAGCTAGCAGCAAACCGATGATTACTAATGGTAATTAAATACCTCTGAAGCCATTTGTACCAATAACAAAGGGTTACTGTCAGAACTTGAATGAGGTCCATCTGCCTATTTGGAAAGGACGTTAACAACATGTAAGTGATAAAGCAGATGGCATCCCCCAAAAGAAATGGTTTGTTTGGTTATCAAAGATTTGTTATTAAAGCCTCTGGATTTACTTGAGTCCCCTTCAGAGGCAAAATGTTAACAGTTTAGTTGTTTAATCGCGCCACTTAGTCATTTGTTCATCTTCTGCAGAGGGTATCGAAGGAAGATGTCTGCTGAACACACAATGGCATGTCTTGGAACCACTGATTCATTGGGAGAATGGCAATTTGCCCACTTGACTATAAGGTCCTAGGTTTAGAATCTGGAAGAGAGGCAACTTTTTGGTGCAATTATCTATAAGTTATTAAGTATTGTTGTTGTTGTTGTTTTACATTCACTCATCGCTTTTCACAAGACGTCTCAAAGCACTATACAAATCCATGAAATACAAAACAGCCTGACAATCATTTTAAAAGGAACATTCACATTGGGGGGGGGGGGGGGAAATCACATTGCAGTAGAATAATGCTCTCAAAAGTGCTCTCATCCAACAATAACTATAAAAAGAACAAATCCTACCCTACCCTAATGAAAGATGGACATCACAAAGCGGGCAAGAAATCATACCATGGTATGATCCAAGTTAATGACCAAAAGCCTAGGTAAACGGGTACATCTTAGCCTCATGCCTGTATGTACAACTGTTTCTAGATGACTGTAGTAAAGTGGGAAAAAGCTGTTTAAATAAATATAAATAAATAAATCAAAGCTGGCAATGAAGGTGCCAGGCGAGCCTCCCCGGAGAGAGCATTCTACAAGCGAGGAGCCACCACCAAAAAGGCCTGCTCTAGTGTGTCCATGGAGGGGGACACAAGAAGAAGATCTTGAATTGGGCCCAGGAGCTAATTGGCAGCACCTGCAGTTCTCTCAGAATTAGTATTAGGTGAGCCCTGCCAGTTGCACCTGGAAGCAGTCTAGTGTTTCACCCTCGCTGCAGCTTCCAAACCATCCATATCCATCGAAACTCATTGGCAGCAGTGGGTTTCCAGAACCAGCAGAGGGTTGCCTTCCAAATCTCTGATCCTTTATAGGAGGGACAAAATCATGGTTCTCCTGTAAACAACATGCGACATGAAGGCTGGCAACATTAGCACTGCCATGTGGGAACCCCTTGCAGATGACCGTGGTGCCTGGAGAGAGACAGTCAGGTCATGCATCTCTAGCAGTGACCAGAGGAGGAATGACCACTGGGAAGAACACAGAGAGAAGAAACGCCATGCGGCATCTGCAGCATCACAAGACGCCTTCATCTGCCCCAACTGCAACAAAACATGACACTGTGGATATGATTTGCCCCTCAAAGGTGCACTCTTCCATCATCTCCCAAGACAGATCGATGGTAACCAACAGGCTGGGGTTAGGAACAGATAGATCAGCTTATTTCCATTCCACATCAGTTTTGTTTTTTGTCCTGTCTTTCCTACAAAAAGCTCATGCTGGCCTATAAAGTTCTCTCCCTCTCCATATTATCCTCACAACAACCCTGGGGGGTAGGGTAGGGTAGGAGTCGGTCACTGGCTGAGTGTGGATTTGAACCCTGATCTCCCAGTTCCTAGTCCGGTACCCAAACCTCCATACCAAGCCTTCAATAATGAGTCTGTCCTTTACTGTGGACAGTATTTTTACTGTGGATTAAAAATAAACACGGATGCGGGTGGTGCTGTGGTCTAAACCACAGAGCCTAGGACTTGCTGATCAGAAGGTCGGTGGTTTGAATCCCCATGACGGGGTGAGCTCCCGTTGCTTGGTCCCAGCTCCTGCCCACCTAGCAGTTTGAAAGCACGTCAAGTGCAAGTAGATAAATTGGTACCGCTCAGGAGGGAAAGTAAATGGTGTTTCTGTGCGCTGCTCTGGTTTGCCAGAAGCAGCTTAGTCATGTTGGCCACATGAACCGGAAAAACTGTCTGCTGACAAACTCCGGCTCCCTCGGCCTATAGAGCGAGATGAGCGCCGCAACCTCAGAGTCGTCCGCGACTGGACCTAATGGTCAGGGGTACCTTTACCTTTTAAAAAATAAACACATATACGAAAGACACACATTTAAATTGAGTGCATTTTTTCTATGCACCCTTCCTCAAAAAATATGCACTTTTGTCCTCATTTCCCCCGTAGAACGCACTTTACTGTATGCATCACAAAATTTGGACCTGGGTGTAATCCATTTCTCAACTGTGTTCTGACTGCCAATGAATTAGTTAGGTTCGCTTTAGGATGTGAATAAGCTTGACCTTCCTCCATAGTTGGGGAAGAGTGTGGGCGGAGGCGTACACTTAGATGCACTCAACCCCTCCCCCCAAGAATTAACAAGGGTGGGGTTCAAAATCACTGACACGAGTGGCTTTTTGTTTGTTTGCAGGGGGCTGAAATGTTCACGAAATGTGCCCCGTCCTGTTTCATCTCAGCACTAAATGAAACAGATGTGCACCCCTTTTTCCAATTAAGAAGAAAGAGGAAGAAAGGCAAATGCTTCTCTTTTTTAAAAAAAACCCAACCCAACTCTAATGCCTCTCTTTAAAAAAAAAAAAAGGAAAAGAAAGAAAGAAGAAAGCAAAGAAAATATTTAACTGGCTTTTTCTCCTAAGGGCAAGTAAAGGGAAACTGTTCTGTTGTGAAGTGCAATGCACACACACACTAAATGGTGCCTACGGCATTTTAACTCCTCATTAAATCCCTGGCAGACAACCAGCATGTCATATATTATGTCTTAACTGCAACATCTGCATTTGCATCTGCTTTTTTGCTTTTGAATGCTCCTCACTGCATGCGCTAGCAGGAAGCAGAAAAGAGAGGGAGGGAGGGAGGGAGGGAGGGAGGAGAGAGAGAGAGAGAGAGAGAGAGAGAGAGAGAGAGAGAGAGAGAGAGAGATACCCAGATGGCCAGATGGTAAGGTGTCTTTCCAATGCAATGGGAACATCTTTCTGTGGCACAGCTTGCCTTCCTCCATCTTGGTCCAGTTCTGGCTTTTGGTGTATAAAATGTATTTGCCTTCGCCTGCTCTCCCATGTGACCCTGTGTTCTTTTTGACCGTATCTTCATGCCTTGAGATTATGAGCTATAAGGTAAAGGTAAAGGGACCCCTGACCATTAGGCCCAGTCGTGACCTACTCTGGGATTGCGGCGCTCATCTCGCATTATTGGCCGAGGGAGCCGGCGTACAGCTTCCAGGTTATGTGGCCAGCATGACTAAGCCGCTTCTGGCGGACCAGAGCAGCGCACGGAAACACCGTTTACCTTCCCGCTGCAGCGGTACCTATTGATCTACTTGCACTTTGAGATGCTTTCGAGCGCTCTGGCACTTGTCTTGGTGTCCCATTGCATCAGAAGCAGTTTAGTCATGCAGGCCACATGATCCGGAAAGTTGTCTGTGGACAAACGTCAGCTCCCTTGGCCCGAAAGTGAGATGAGCACCACAACCCCACAGTCGCCTTTGACTGGACTTAGCTGTCTAGCGGTCCCTTACCTTTTTACCTTATATGACATCACAATATTCTATGCAACAGCATTAAACCTTTGCCTAGTATTTTGGGTGAACCATTCCCACATCAATGCACTAAGTGATGCTCTGGTCCTTAGACACGGTCAGTCCTGGGATGAGTCCGATCCAAACTATTTTTTGACGTTGAAAGGCCCCTAACCAAGCTATGCGATTAAAAAGCAATAGTTCTTGAAATACAAATTTTATCTTTTTAATAATAAATGCTGTTCAGTTTAACTATGGCCGCATTTGCACCGGGATATGCTTCGTTGCAGGGCTGTTTTATTGCACACGCTTTGATTTCCAGAGGCAATTGTAGCAAAACAAGACTATCAATGTCCTCCTCCCCACCCTCACTTTGCATGCTGAGAAATTCTAAACCCTGAGTTTCTACACCCTTGAAAACAACTCTTTCACCTAGTGTCCCTTTTCAGGTACACAAATCCCATTTGGAACGAGCAGAACATTTCCCTGGGAGAGTAACATCAAGTTGGAACAAGGCTCATGCCTAAAGGTCAGGCAATGGGCCGAAACAAACATGAGAAGCAGAACAAACGAGGAAGAAGAGATGGATTTGGGGGCGGGGGGGGGGGGGAGAAACCAAGCAACAAGAGAGAAGCAACAAAGGATTGTATAAAGAAAACAAGAGGCAACCCTGCCCTCGCTGTTAGCATTTACCTGTGATCCACCTGCCAGGTTTATGAATGATTCCAAGCCTCAATAGATCACCTCGTTGCAAACTCAATTCAATGGCATAAGTGGAGATTTCGAGTTCAGCTGAAGTTCTTCTAGCATACAACGTATGGGCATTTTCTCACCGTGGTTGTAAATATTAATAGAAATCTTTGTAGCAGGGGGCATCTGTGTCAAAGGGACAAGATGCCAACAGGGGGAAAAAAATCAATTGGTGCGTTTACTGGGGGTGGGGGGTGGGGGTGGCTTCACTTGCATGAAGGCCAGAGGAGAATTATGGAAGGGTTTGAAAGTGGTTGCCAGGCAATTCTATGGTAACTCAGTTCACATATTGTATTTGCCCATGTTAACACTGTTTAGTAGTTGGAAGACGGTTGGTTTCAGCAGACTTGGAACAGCTCGCTGAGATGTTGAATGGCCACCCTGGGCTCTGTTGGGAGGAAGGGCAGGACACAAATCGAAATAAAATAGGTAAAATAATATCTAATTGAGCATGTGAGCAAGAAGAGCATTGTCTGAATACTTCCTTGATTCCATTCGCTACAGTTCAGTGTTTAAGCTACCTTCATTATAAAAACTACTTGCAATTTATTGTGGCAGTTTCAAACAATACCTCCCTTTATGGTTAGCCCCCCCACCCCCCAATTCCATGCGAAAATGGTAGGTGATTCCTTTACATTTCCTTTGACTGATGTCACTCACCATTAACTTGAGTTACCATTATTGATTCCGTCACATGCAGGAGCAGTGCTAGGGGTTTTTGTGCCCTAGGCGAGGGGGCGGGGCACGTGATGTCATTGCGCATGACGTACGGTGCCCCGCCCCCTGCCCGCCGTGTGCCCCGCGCCGCCGCGATTTTCGCCGCTGGTTGGGGCGGCACCGGGCGGCGGCGGGGGGGGGCGAGGGGCAGGCTGGCCAGCGCCCCCTCCATTTTGGCGCTCCCGCTGCCGCGGTTTTCGCCCCAACCTTCTCGCTCCGCCGCTGGTTGGGGTGGCGGCGGGGGGCGGGGGGCAGGCTGGCCAGCGCTCCCTCCATTTTGGCGCCCTAGGCAGTTGCCTAGTTCGCCTAAATGGAAGCACCGGCCCTGGTCACATGGCTAAATCTTGTTGCTTGCATGACATTGTGACGCCACCTCATTCAACGCACAATCCCTGGTTGGTTGAGCTCACCCATGTGACTAACACAAGAAGGTGAACAGAACAACAGAAGTAGGCAGTTGGGGTAGGAAACAATATCACATTACAGGACAGGGAAAACGTCTTTCAGGGAATATTTCAAAAACATTGAGATAAATAAGTTCTCATTGAAAAGTGAAACTGGGTGATATTTGGTGTAGTCCAAGTCTGAGGGATTTGTGAGAGGATGTGAAAAGTTCAGCCAATTCCTTTGATCATGCATGGCTGTTTTATGAATTTATTGCACAAATTCTCCTCTATTGTTTGTTTCAGTGGATATTTCAGCGGATAGGCAGGATGGGGGACCTATTGTCCTGTGCATGTTGCTAGACTCAAACTCCCATCATCCCCAACCATAGGGTGTGCTGCAAAGGCTGGTGGGAGTTGTGGTCCAATACAACTGGAGGGAGAATTGTTGGGTACTTAAGCCAACCCAGGATAACTCAACATCTGAATTATTATTTTTCTTAAATGGAAATGTGTTGCCTGTACTTGGAGTTCAGATGCACCATCTTTGACAGTGACAGTCTGCAGCTCAGGAAGATGGTGGTCAGCTGAGTCTAGCTGAGTGATGGCTTCTCTTTCTTCAGCAGAGTTGCGTATTTAGATACACTCTCTTTTGTGCTAAAAATAACAAAGGGTCATATTGGAAAGAAATCAGTATAGAGGAACTGATCCATTATTGATAGAAATTTCAAGCCAGCTTGCCAATCTGTTTTGTACTGTGGTCGACCCTCAATTTTTTAATGAAGGGACTTACGAAAATCGCAGAGAGGTGTAAACCGGTGACCTCGGGATGATACCTTGCAGCAAAAGTTCCCATCGCAGATAGAGCCGCCTGCCCTTGCATCTTTTCTGAGCTTTACCTCAACCTGACCTTGGCTTTTGAAAGGTAACAATACCGTCGGGGACAATACCTTGACTCAGACAGGAAAGGCAGATTTAGGAAGATGCGCAGCAGTGGAAAGAAGACTAAACAAACCAACGTGCTTGGCTTTTACCATTTCATACAGTACCCTCTGGATATAATGACTCCTTGTCCTGTTATGCTGAATCTACACACACTACTGTTTGTTGAGAGAGCCTGTTAAATCTAAACAGTCTTTTATGAAGATAATTCTGCTGGAGTCATGTAACAAAGCAAAGAAGTAGTCACAGATACTGAAGAGAAGGAAAAGGGAGATGGGTCAAGAACTGAAGATGGGCTGGCAGGCTATCATATCAGGCATGCAAGAATGGAAGTTCTTGGTGTGTGGCTGTGTAGGGGTGTGCATCTGAAATGAAGCTCTGAAATGGATCGCAATCTCTGTGGCCACTATAGACCAAATTTGATAATTGAACTGGTGTACAGTTCTGGTTCCCGTCAACCTCAAAAAGGATACGGTGAGGATTCTTGAGCAGTCTTACGAGCAAAGCTGGTGGTGGTAGGAAGTGAATTTGGATCTCTATATCAGATTTGGATTTGAATCACAAAGATGCCCCACTTGCAAAATGGTGGTGGGAAAATGTAACCTTAAGGAGGTGCAAACAAGCCTTGATTAGATAGCCGGCAGGGCAGTGACACTTAAATGCAGGTGGCATGAATGTCAATCTCCATCGGATTGTGTCCAGTGAATGATACTATGCTCCTCATAGTATCTGCATGGCAGTAGAAGCCCACATTTTACTGGCGGAGTGTGCAGACCTCCCTTCCTACACCTGCTCAAGCAAAGAGTTAGCACACTTTGCCATATGCTAGTCAATGTCAGCTCTCCTGCAGTTTACCTTTGCTCTACAGCAAAGCTACTTCCCTGTTCCCCTGAAGAGATAGAATCAAAAGCATTAGGGGAAGTGTTTGAACTGATAATCTGGTAAGCCCAAGGTCTCAGTTTCAAGTGAAGCTATCAAGGACTTATCAGTGCCTAATTATAATGGAGTAATTTGTTCCAAATATTATTTTATTGTTATACTATTTAGCTTAGTAACTCAGTGGCGCAGCACATGATCTGCACTCAAAGGGCCTCTGGCTCAGTTCCTGGTTTCTAAAAAAAGAGGACACAGGTCTGCACATGATTAGCATGTGCCAATGGATCTGTATCAATGCAAAAATTAGAAATATTTAATTGTTGTTGCTGTTAGTTGTTTAGTTGTGTCTGACTCTTCGTGACCCCATGGACCAGAGCAAGCCAGGCACTCCTGACTTCCACTGCCTCCCGCAGTTGGTCAAACTCATGTTGGTAGCTTCAAGAACACTGTCCAACCATCTCATCCTCTGTCGTCCCCTTCTCCTTGTGCCCGCCATCTTTCCCACATCAGGGTCTTTTCCAGGGAGTCTTCTCTTCTCATGAGGTGGCCAAAGTATGGAGCCTCAACTTCAGGATCTGTCCTTCCAGTGAGCACTCAGGGCTGATTTCCTTCAGAATGGATAGGTTTGATCTTCATGCAGTCCATGGGACTCTCAAGAGGTCTCCTCCAGCACCATAATTCAAAGCATCAATTCTTCAGCGATCAGCCTTCTTTATGGTCCAGCTCTCACTTCCGTACATCACTACTGGGAAACCATAGCTTTAACTATACGGACCTTTGTTGGCAAGGTGATGTCTCTACTTTTTAAGATGCTGTCTAGGTTTGTCATTGCTTTTCTCCAAGAAGCAGGCATCTTTTAATTTCATGACTGCTGTCACATCTGCAGTGATCACAGAGCCCAAGAAAGTAAAATCTCTCACTGTCTCCATTTCTTCCCTTCTGTTTGCCAGGAGATGATGGGACCAGTGGCCATGATCTTAGTTTTTTTTGATGTTGAGCTTCAGACCATATTTCCCCCTCTCCTCTTTCACCTTCATTAAAAGGTTCTTTAATTCCTCCTCACTTTCTGCCATCAAGGTTGTGTCATCTGCATATCTGAGGTTGTTGATATTTCTTCCAGCAATCTTAATTCCAGTTTGGGATTCATCCAGTCCAGCCTTTCGCATGATGAATTCTGCATATAAGTTAAATAAGCAGGGAGACAATATACAGCCTTGTGTCTTTGTCCATGGAGTTTTCTTGCAGGGATACTGGAGTGGCTTGCCAGTTCCTGCTCCAGGTGGATCACGTTTAGTCAAAGCTCTCCACTATGACCTGTCCCTCTTGGGTGGCCCTGCATGGCATAGCTCATAGCTTCTCTGAGTTGCTCAAGCCCCTTCGCCACAACAAGGCAGTGATCCATGAAGGGGAAATATTTAATTACTATAGTTTACTACATCTCTTAACTAAATATTTAATTACTATCATTTAAAAAGAGATGCAATACATAGTACCCTAATGGGGAAGACTGCGACCTGTGGGCCTTCTCAGTTTGCTAACTGTCGGTGGGCAGCTGCAAGGACCACACTTGCTCTTATAGATCTTTAGCATTAAACCAGATTTGGACAGGACAACCCTTCAGACAGAGAACGGGGGGGAGCTAAGATGTGGTCACCGTGTCCAACAGCATCCAGAGGGCCGCAAGCTAGCCACTGCTGAAAGAGAGGATCGTGCTCTGTAAAATAGGACACACGGCCACTCTAAGTGAAAGTCTCTAATCTTACTTAGAATGTTTCAGCAGGAATCACTTCTGACTACATCCAATTTCAATTAAACTTTTTATTGCACTAACCATAGGCCATGGCATCATTCAGAAGGAGAACAAAAAACCCCCAAAAAACAATAATAACCATAAAAATTGTCGGGCACAGACATACAATAAAACCACGGTCACGGCTACTAAAATTATTTGTTGCATTAAATAGAATAGAATAGCAGAAGATTCTCAAGTAAGATGTGCCAAATTAAATATCCAAATCCCCTTTGCAGTTGACCACTATTTTGTCTAGTTTCTTCCTCCTGATCTTCTTAGCTGCCAGCGCATAGAGTGCTACTTTATAAGTAACAAAGTCGTCGGTGTCACTCAGCAGCCATTTCACCCTTTCCACCCTATTCAAATGTGTTCCATTCGTAAACAGGGGTTTTATAAATCGGTCTCTTGGGTCTATATATAACGGGCACTGCAATAAATAATGGCACAGGTCCTTGACGCAGGGTTGTCCACACAGACAGAGTCTCTCTTCGTAATGTACTTTGCCGTACCGTCCATCCAACACCGCTGAGGTCATCGATTGGAATCGTAGTTCTGTAAAAGCGATTCTTAGTACGGCAAGTGGGAGCTTTGTCAAGTATCTGGCTTGGGCATGCTCCGTTTTGATAAGTGGGAACCATGGTGAGCTCTTGGTAGAAGCAATCATGGTTAAATCCCTTTCTGCAATCGGACCTAAAGAGACAGTCTCTTAAGTGCCTCTTATCCATCTTCATGGTCACCTGAAGATCTTGTAATTGATATTGGGACAAGAGGCATTGGATGCCAGCCTTCAGCATTTGGTCTGTTCCTGTTTTGTGTAAGACATAGCAGGGAATCTCTCCTCCGAAAGAGATTGAAGTCTTTTCACATAATTTAGGCACAGGTAATCAAGCCGCAACCCCAGAGTCGGTCACGACTGGACCTAATGGTCAGGGGTCCCTAAAGGGACCCCTGACCATTAGGTCCAGTCGTGTCCGACTCTGGGGTTGTGGCACTCATCTCGCATTATTGGCCGAGGGAGCCGGCGTACAGCTTTCAGGTCATGTGGCCAGCATGACTAAGCCGCTTCTGGCGAACCAGAGCAGCGCACGGAAGCACCGTTTACCTTCCCACCGGAGCAGTACCTATTTATCTCCTTGCACTTTGATGTGCTTTCAAACTGCTAGGTGGGCAGGAGCTGGGACTGAGCAACGGGAGCTCACCCCGTCGCAGGGATTCGAACCGCCGACCTTCTGATCAGAAAGCCCTAGGCTCTGTGGTTTAACCCACAGCGCCACCTGGGCCCCTTTACCTTTACCTTAATCAATTCTAGCCTGTATTGTTGTCATGTCAGCTTTAGCACAAAGAAGAGCAGCTGGGGGTCCCGTTGGGGAGCGAGAGCACTTTCTTGAGGAATTTGTTCTGCGCTATTTCTAAGACTTTGTTAGCCTTTGGGTCCATGCCCCATATCGCTACTCCATGCAGCATCTGGGAAACCACTTTGCTGGCAAAGATTTTCAACACAGGTTCTAGTAACTGGCCACCTACTCATCTGACTACATATTATTTGGGTGGGGCTGCAAGGAATACGTTCCAAAAGACTGGGCAAATCTTGTAGTAGTGGATTTCCTGCACTGGGTGGTGGTTGGACTTGAGGAGTTTTCGAGATCCCTATCAGTGCTATGATTCTACATATTTCCAAAAACTCAGTGAAAATGAGGGCCAAGCCAAACTGTATCTGTGTCCTTTTATCCTGGAATGGAATTTCAATGGAATATTCCTCAAAAGAAAGGTTCGAAGACTGCAGCCTTAACCTACAACCTCTTAAATAGTTTTCCTTTTTAACCTTCGGAAAACAAAAAGCTAAAGTGCCACCTGGTCTCCCTGGATTATTGTCTATCGAAATGCAAGTGATTTCTAACAAGCAAAGAAGTCACCACCATTCCTGAGAGCAGTGGCAGGAAATGTGCTCTTGTTTCTACTCCTGCAGAAACTGCTCTACTTTTATAAATGGTAATGGAAGTACAAAATGGTATTATGGAACTGACCTGAACATTCTGTTAATTGCAAGGTGGTGGGAGGTTATTTTCACCAGGGGTACATTCAGCAATTTGATGTTGCAAATTGCTTCACAAGTCATGGAAACTGAACTCATAAATTGAATGATATGATAGGTTAGCAAGCTAGAATCATCAGTGTAAACTATTTAGAGATTCATATAGCAAAAGGAAAAAGAGATGAAGATGTGAAACCAATAACATGATATTTATTGCATAAAATTTTAATAAAATCCTTCATATTTTCAAGATCAAGTTCCATCCCGGTAACTTGAACAAAATACCTCAGACTAGGGGCTGCCACTCTAGTCTCCAGTACTGCCTACCTGCCAATCTCACTTTCCTCACAACCTATCCTCCCTTTACACCTGAACAAATCACTCTCTCTTTGCACCCTAAAGGGATAAAGGACCCCTGACAGTTAAGTCCAGTCACGAACGACTCTGGGGTTGCGGCGCTCATCTCGCTTTACTGGCCGAGGGAGCCGACGTTTGTCCGCAGACAGTTTTTCCGGGTCATGTGGCCAGCAGCGCATGGAAACGCTGTTTACCTTCCCCCCAGAGTGGTATCTATTTATCTACTTGCACTTTTTGGGGTGCCTTTGAACTGCTAGGTTGGCAGGAGCTGGGACCGAGCAATGGAAGCTTACCCCGCCGCGGGGATTCGAACTGCTGACCTTCCGATTGGCAAGCCCTAGGCTCAGTGGTTTAGACCACAGCACCACCCAAGTCCCCTTTACACCCTACCCACCCCCTATCCCCTCATGACTTTCCCAAATCTCCCAATCACAGCTCACCCCACCTCTCACAGTTTGCTGCACCCCATCCCTTCCCAGCTCACCCAAACCCTCCCTACTTGCCCCAAGCCCACCTCCCTTCACAGTTTTTAAAGGAGGGTGGGAGGCCCTTCATAGATTGGTTTGGCGAAGCGCTCTCTGAAGCACCTCCCCACTCTGTTAATTGCCACGACAGCGATGTTTATTGGGCGGGGGAGAGGCACTTCAGAGAGTGGTTTGTCGAACTGCACTCTGAAGTGGCTCTCCCTTTTAAACAGCTGACCTGGCTGGCTGCCACCCATACTGCTTGTGTGCTCACATGTGAATCTGTCTTCATGCTGGAGTTTCTGTGGCTACCTGTTGGTTGCCACAGGAACTACAGCATGACGACAACCTCATAATTTTATTATATGGTACAATATCACCAACTAAGGCATAGAATATATCCATTGGAATTCATAGGGGAGAAGTCCATTGATTTTCTCCATGGCTGTCACCAAAACCAGCTGAACGAACTCTACCTTGTAATCCATATTTCAAACTAAGCATTGGACATTGAGGGAAAACTGGGCTGCCCATTCCATTCCTTCACAACAACCAACCATTTATTTCAAGTATAAGCTCATGGTTCTTTGTGCATGAATATTTCCCTCCACATTTGCACTGCATCACAGGCTTCATAATATTAAGTTTGTACCGTGTAAACAGTTAACAGCCAACATATTGCCAGGATAAAGACATTGGAGCAATTCTAGATAGGTAGCTGAGGGTTTCATTTTCTTGGCTTTTTTGGCTTCCTGGAGGAGGCTCACAGCATTTGGAACCAATACCCTCTGGGAATGGTGTTACATGATGTAGAGCCACTCCTATTGTGCATTCTATTCCAGCCTGGAACACTGTTTTGTGATGTAGTGGTTTTTTTCAATGAGGCATTATATTCCCACTTAGAAAGCTACCTGCTGCGGGAAGCCAAGACACTACTGAAGCAATGGCAAGCGGTCCCCCCGCGGTCCCCCCCTCCCCGCTTCAGAAAAGATGAAGCCACTCAGCCACCTTGTCTTAAAAGCTCTTGTCCAGAAAGCTCTTAGACTCCTCACCCCAAAGTTCACAGCTGGTGGGTTGAGTTTGGCTTGGTGGTCCAACAGTCAAGAAGGTGGTTTCTGCATGTGCTGTAGAGGGAAGTGAGGGGCAGAAGGTGGGGCTCCTCAACCTGGGAAGGTAGTCCATCTAGGAGAAGGAAAACTCTGATCCTAAACCTCCGCTGCCTTGCAGAATGTCTTCAGGAGAAGAAAAGGCTAAGGAGTAAACCCTACACAAATCCAGAGTGGAGTCCCTAAGACAGTTGGGTGGTATCTTGTACGCCTCCTTCTGGCAACTCCTGCAGCCAAGCTGGTGCCAAACGCATTGCTCTGCTTTTATTTGGACCAGTCCGGCAAGGCTGAGAGGGGGGTCTTGTCCTCTGGGCAACCCAGGACTTCCACACACACTGCCCAGGATTGTGCCCTGGGGGGGGGGTCCCTTTGGTGCTGCTAATGCAGCAAAAGCAATGTGGGAAGCAGCCATTAAGAGTTACTGGTCTCTGCAGCCACAGCAGGCGCTGTGATTCTCCAGCATTTAACTTCATCTCTGGAGGAGCACTTCTGTGTCCCTTGAGGGATGCCAACAATTATAGCATATGTTTTTCAAAGGTTGGCTTGTGGAAGATCTGCAGTCCCACATGTACCATTGCTCAGGCAGCTCATTTAGCAATGAAAGCAACAGGCGGAATGCGTACTTTGTGCTGGGGTTCGGTCTTGACATAATTATATTGTGTATAGTTTTTTCACTCACAGATCAGAACGAAGAACTTCATACCAAAGGACACAATTAGACCATTTTTCTAATTGCGTTTAATTTTAGGAATGCATCATTTTAGTGCTAACTATAAAGTGCATTTATTTTTTTCTAAAATGTCATTTTATATGTTTATTTCCCCCCACCCCCAACATTATGCCTGGCAGTGCCTTCTGTAAAGACCCTCGAGACACAGTGCTGAGGCTGCATTCACACAGGAATTTATTCAATTGTCATGACTTTTGTTAAGTTCCTCATTGTATTTGAGCTTTCACATGATGTAAAAGCTGCTTCTGGAACTATAGTGGAATATAGTGCAAGGTTTAAAATGTGTTTGTGGTAGAGGGTGCGAGTGGAGGGTTTTTATTTTGGTTTTTGGTTTGTTTACTTGTGTGTTCATTCTTGTTTTTATTATGCATTTTGTGTTTTTACCTTGTATTTTTATGTTGTGAACTGTCCTGAGATCTACGGATGAAGGGCAGTGTGCAAATTTAAAAAATAAGAATAGTGAGCATTTTGCTCCCAGAAAAAATCCATTTGCAAGTAAGATGGAAATGAGTGCTAAACATGCACTATAGTTCCACCATTGTTCCAAAAGTGGCTTTTACATTGTGTGAAAGCTCAAATACAGTGGTACCTCTGGTTGCGGACAGGATCCATTCCAGAGGTCTGGCTGGATCCCGAGGTTTTCGCAACCAGAGACACCGCTTCTGCACATGCACGAGTGGCAAAAACCCGGAAATATATTAATCTGCCATGTGAATGCAGCCTGAGTAGCACTTGGAATTAGACAATTCAGCAATTTTAATTTTGAATTAAAATGGGGCAGTTGGAGGCACACTTAGAATCATAGAATTGTAGAGTTGGAAGGGACCATGAGGGTCATTTAGTCCAACCCCCTGGATTATGCAGTTGTCCCATACGAGGATCAAACCTGCAACCTTGGTGTTATCCCTGTTACGTGGGGAAACATGTCTATTTGGGACATAATACTCAAAGCAACCCACCAATTTCCACTGATAAAACGGGATTGTGACACATGCAGGCCAGTGATTCTCACAGAGATGTAGCAGGGGAACTCCTCTCTCTCTCTCTCTCTCTCTCTCTCTCTCTCTCTCTCTCTCTCTCTCTCTCTGTGTGTGTGTGTGTGTGTGTGTGTGTGTGTGTGTGTGTTAAGCATGCCTCTGCCTTTGGGCATGAAGCCATGTGGTTTGGGCAGGACTTGCTCAGCACGTTGTGGTGGTTGTGAAATGAATGGCAGGTCTCTGCAAGGCTGGGGCCTGCCTCCTCTCCCCCACCCCCACCCCCGCTCTCCCCCTGCCTTCCCCCAACACCCTCATTATTTTCCAAGGGTTAACATTCTCACACGCTCGACCCCTGGGACAATGTAGTGTTTCAGACCCCGAGCCCACCTCACCAGCAGCTTGAAGCAAGGGAGAATTACCGAGATGTCCCTGATAATTTGTGTGTTTCTCATGCAGTTCTGTTTACCTCGGGAGAATAGCTCGGATTCGTGGGGTGGCTCATCTGTTTGTTTCCCAGGAGTGTCCTCCTCCTCAGGTACAAATGCCTTGTTGTTCCCCGGTCCTGTCTGCCTCCTTGGTGACGGATAGATGAGAACCGTTCCCTTTGCTTTGGGAATCTAATGTGATCTGGGTCACCCTTGGTGGCAGGCAGAACTGAAGGGATTTAAAGAGAGGACAGTTAACACTATGAGAACTTGGAACAGTGGCTGGGGAGGGAGCAGGTAAGCTCCTATCTCTTCCCTGAGGTGCGGGGTTGTGCAGTTTTAACACACTGTGCCTTCTTACGATGCCCAGATATTGGAGCGAAAGCGCAGCGCTGCAGAAAAATGCCAGCAATGTGGTCAGATTTGAGCAGAGCAAAGAACCATTTCCCCCTCATGCAGGTTAAACTACAAAATGATGCCTGGGGACTGGTTGGTGTATGTGTGTGTGTGTGTGTGGAGAGAGGTGATTTTCTAAGACTATTTGCTCTTCATTTATGCAAAAGACTCTTGGAGGGGGACAGAAGAGATTCTGTTCTCCAGAATGCTAGTCTGGAGGTGCGTGCACAAGTCGCGAATTAATCTTTATAGACACTGGTGTCGCAAGGGGGGCAGAGGGGGTGGTACGCCCCGGGTTCCACGCGAGGAGGGGGTGACAGTTGGGCTGGCCCCGCCCTGCACGGGGCCCGCCCACTGGTGTCGGTGCTGCTCCCGCGGCACCCTTGCAAGCCGCCGCGCCAAAAGCGCCTCCCAAGGGCGCCGCAGAAGCAGCAGTGCCCCGGCAACGCACTCCGTCATGACGTTGTGCCGTGACATCACGACGCAACGTCACGATGCCCCGCCCCCAGGGGAAGCCTCCGTTCGTCACCCCGGGTGGTGAGGAGGCTTCCTCCGCCCCTGTTTATAGATGCAAGTTAGAAATAGTTGCACAGCTTAAATAGAAATACATCTCACCACAGGGGGTGAGAGGGGACCTGAGATTTGGTGTCCTGTGTGCCTGCACATCCCGCTGTCCGGGTGCAAATGGTTGATGGGCAAATTTAAACCCCCTCTCACTGCTCATCATCTCTGGTAGCATTTGAGATAGAGGACTGCCTCTGTAAAGTAGGGTACATGGCCACACGGGTGGAATTGCTGTGGTTCGTCAAGGAAACTCACTAGAGGCTAGCCAATTCCAGTCCCAAGGCAGTTTTATTGGTACTTGTGGTCCCAGATTGAATGTGAGAAATAGGGGAACCAAAAATGACCGAAGATACTAGAAAAGCAAAAATATGGGGGAGTTGTTTTTCTTTTTGGTTTTAGAAAAAAGATGACTAAAGGGAGGCATTTTGATAGTTTATAGAATTATGCATGATAAGTAGAAAATGGAAATAAACCTTTTTCTCTGCCTCTCATAATACTGGAACTGATCCTTTAAAGGAGGATGAGACAGATTTCGTGGAGAAAAAGAGGTCCACCGATGGCTACTAACCATGATGGCTCCATCTCTAGGATCAGGTGGAACCAGGCCTCTGGGCACCTGAGCATAGACCTGAGCATAGACTGCTCCCTCTGTGCCTTGTTCATGGGCTTCCCAAGAGGCATTTGGGGAACTGAATGCTGGGCAAGATGCGTGCTTGGTCTGATCCAGACATTGGTCTGACTAAAGATTAGTTTTGAAATGAGGGCCGTTTCATACATGAGTGGTGCCAGGCTCATTGGACAGAGAGCTGCAGCCAACAGGGATTCCTTGACAAACGTACCTCTGTTATTCAGGAAAACCCCAAAGCAAGCTCAACTCACATTTTAGAAGGCTGGTGGTCATCACTAACATACAGGCCATGACCGATTAACACGCATCCCAAAGATGTGTGATTGCGCACAAGTGCATAGCGCTGAACCCGGAAATAACCAAAACCATCACAAAATATGTCACAAAAAGGGTGGAATGGGGGCGGGGTGTAACAGGGCCAGATGTAAGAGTTGCCATATATCCTCTTTTTCCAGAGCATGTCGTAATTTTCATGGGTAGAGTCATTACAGTGATCCATAGTTAAAAGTAGAAGTCGGCAAATGTGTCCTCTTCTTTTTTTATCTCCAAAATATGACAACCCTGTGATACACTGCGTTGATGCATACAGGGGCTGGGGAAAAAACAAAAAAACCCCCCGCAAAATGGTCATCAACTGTATGTATCTTTACCCTAGCATATGCGTTTTTGTACTGGGCTGGATAACTGCATGGAAAAAATTGGGGGAATTTCCAAGGGTGACTATGTTTTGTTTCAGGCATTGTTTCAAAAAGTGCAGATGAGGTTGGTTCGCCTTTAAATGCGTACTGAATCAAATTTGCCGTCCGCCCCCCCCCCCCCGGTCCATCCCTATCCCAGGCCTTAAGCAGCAAAAGCTGTGCAGGTATAATTTCAGATGTCACCTTCCTGGTGCAAATTGGTTGGACACCTGCAGAGTCTTGCAGCAGACTTTCCTAGTAATGTAATAATAATAATAATAATAATAATAATAATAATAATAATAATAATAATTTATTATTTATACCCCGCCCATCTGGCTGGGCTTCCCCAGCCACTCTGGGTGGCTTCCAACAAAATATTAAAATACAATAATCCATCAAACATTAAAAGCTTCCCTAGCTGCTGATCCCACCCCCTCTCCCAAATCCCACTTTGCGCCCCACAAAACTTGAAGCTTGCCCTGTGTGTGAAAGGGGGGGCACTGGTTTGAATCTATTATTCCTGTTATTGAAGCATTTTTGGTCTTCCTCTTTATTTTTTGGCAAATCCGCGGCGTTCCATTTAGGCATCTGTTGGCAGGCAGGCCTTGCGTTTCCCTGCGCTGCCTTCCTGACTGGCTGTGGGGAGGTGGGGTGGAGGGAGAAATCCTGTTGCTTTCATTCTCTTCTCCCTTTACTCCACCCCGTCCCTCCATTTGAAAATAGAATCTATGATTTCTATCATTTCCACTTAGATAGAAATATGTTGTGAAAGGTAATTTTATTGCAGAGAAATAATCTTCCTAATGTCAGCCATTATTTCACTCTCAGTGTGACAAGCAGGGTAAGTGTTGGAAATCGCTGTATATTTCAGCTAAAGTATCTTGACAACACAAACCTAGAGGAGAGAGGCAGTCTCTTTTGTTAATGAAAACTGCACTGTTATTTCGTCGTATAATGGAGAGCCTCATGTAAATGATTGCCTGTCGTCTGGCTGAAAGAAGAAAGAGGGGAAGGGGGGGTGCAGGTAGGGAAGAAATCGCGCCGATCAGGAAGAGCGATTGCTGTCCTTTTTTCCCACTGAATATCTTACTCTTGTCATTATTATTATTATTATTATTACCACCTTCTTCTTATTCATTGCATTTTCCTTTGTTGTTGTTGTTTTTGGAATGTGCTGACTCTGACATTTGGTGCATGGGACATCTTCTGGGGTTCCCAAGGGCTGCGTGATTTGCTGGGGCCACAATGTCACGCACTCAGCAGTCAAACCACAGCAGTCCCCTAAAACACACACACGCCTCGTTTCCGTTCTGGGAACCTGGATTTTGGACAACCCAAAGCACCCGGAAGCTTCCCCTTTCCCTCATTTACGGCCAGGTATTTCTAAGGAGTGCGGCATGCTGGGTAAATAGGAGCCACATTCTCCTCAAGAAAGAACACAGAGCACAGCTGCGCACTCTGGAACTTGTGGCTTGCTGCAAGAGAACAGGACCTCGCGGTGCTTTTAGTTAAGGATAATCTAAGGCTAACATTCACTTCCAAGTAATGAACTCTGAGCATTAAGTCCAGGGGTGGCTGGGCACCTGAGGTCCATTTGGGCACCTGAGACGAACCAGCAAGTGGCGCTCCCCACCACCACCGCCCATAGCAGTCAACTTTGAAAATAAGGGATTTTTCACAACTTTCAGATTTGAAAATAAGGGATGCCGCAATGGCACCAAGTAGCCTCGCCACCCTGCACTCCAGAGGCTGCGCGCGAACGGGTGAGCGAAAGAGCGAGCGCATAGACGGCAGGCAGGCTGTCTGTCTGGTTGGGCGTGAGGGTCTGGCTGCACAAGGCATGCAAACTCCGCCCCCAGTCGGTCTCAGACTCCTTATTGGCAGCCGAGCAATGCAGCTGAGGAGCCTCCCTGGCCGGCAGGGAGGGAGAGGAGCTGCTTCCTTTGAAATCCGGGAAATTTAAGGGATATCAACAATCCGGGATAGCAGTGGGAAACGGCATTGGAATAAGGGAGTTTCCCGCAAAAAAAGGGAGGGTTGACAGCTATGCCACCGCCGCCAGGGAAGAAGGGGCGAGTGAAGATCTACTTCAGGAACAAGGGCAGACTAGAGATCTACATGGGGATCTGCTGCCCCTGTGGTCACATCACCTAGCCTCATGGGTCCTGATTTAGTCTGTTTCATGGGCTCTCTTTACTCTGGCTCATCTCCAGGACTATGGAGTCTGCACAATACCTTCAAAGCAGTATTCTACCACTTGAAACAGTCATGGCCTACCCCAAATAATGTTTGTTTGTTTGTTTGTTTGTTTGTTTGTTTGATATACCGCCCTATACCCGGGGGTCTCAGGGCGGTTCACAGAATAAAATAAAAATATTAAACCACAAAATACCTAATAAAAATGAAAACAACAACCCAATAGGCCCCCCCCAAAAAAAACACATTTTAAAAGGGCATAGTATATAAATCGGATCAACCTGGTTAAAAAGGAATGTTTTTGCCTGGCGCCTAAAGGTGTATAATGAAGGCGCCAGGCAAACTTCCCTGGGGAGATCATTCCACAGACGGGGAGCCACTGCAGCCCTTTACTCAATATTGGGAAGTGTAGTTTGTTAAGGGTGATGAGAGTTGTTTGGAGAACCTTATCTCCACCACAGAGCTACAATTATCAGAGCGGTTTGACAGGCAATCTGGAAACAGTAGCTCTGTGAGGGGAATGTGGGTCTACTAACAACTCTCATAACGAACTACAGTTCCCAGAATTCTTTGGGGGAAGCCATGACGGTTTCAAGTGGTAGGATACTGCTTTGGTGGTATAGTGCAGATGGAGCAGCCTAATTCTAACAGCTTTTCCATTTGTCTCCCTTTATTTTCACTCTCACTTTGCCATGTTCCACCAGTTGCTTATCGGGGCGATGTGAACACGAGGCAGCCAGTTTGAGTCACTGTGAAGAAACATTGCTTCCAAAACATGAGTCGCCCGCTGGTTTTTTTGGACTACATTTCCCATAATCCCTGACCATTGGCCCTGCTAGCTAGGAATGATGGGAGTTGTAGTCCAAAAAGAGTTGCAAACACTACAGTAGATATTGAAGGCCAGCTAATCCCTGGGATGAGCCGAACTACCTAGGTTCAGGTGAGCACAGGGAACTTCAATTGATGTGAGCAGCTTGTTGCTGTGAAGCACCACTGCCTTCTCCTCTACTTTCTTGTTTGTCTGTGAAATTATGCACCAGTAGAATTTGTGGGAATGTTCAGGGATGCAGGAGAGGATATATTATTTAATTATATCCTGTTCCAACTTGCGTTAACAAGTTTCACAATTGAGCAGAGTTACATTCCCCTTTTAAACTTACACAGCGGATGCGTTGCTCAGGCTCGCTAAAACCTCTATAATAACTGTCCTGGTATTTCCCCCTTTATTCCCAAATAAAAGATAAATAAAAGATAAGGATCCCAGAAGACAGACTTAGCTTAGAAAATAACATACATGAGGAGACTATTCCATAGGGAATAAGTTCCTTTGCCCTCTCTTGGCTAGAAGCCAAGAGGGCATCTTTGGCTAAGCAGATGTTGCTTCCTTGAATAACGAAGTCACAAGAAGGGAGAGATGGCGGCCAGTCCTATGCCTTTTGTTACCTGCACAGGTGAGGCCACACCTACCTCTAGTCATATGTAGAGAAGGTCTGTCCCAGCCCAGGGGAAACAGGAAGTTCCGACTGGCTGGTCCAGACATCCCCTTTTTTATCCACTCTAGGGATGTTGTACTTGACTGCTCTTTGTGTTTCACATCCCACAGAATTGGGGGGCCAACCAGTGAAGATGGGCGTTCAATAGAGGTTCAATAGAGAGAAAAAGACACTCTTCTTCACACAGCACTTAATTAAACTGGAATTTGCTCCTGTAAGGTGTAGTGATGGCCATCAACTTGGATGGCTTTAGAAGAGGATGAGGCACATTCATGAACCACAAGGCTGTTGACGGCTACTGACCTGGATGGCTACAGTCTACCTCCACAAGATGCTTCTGAATCCTAGTTGCTGGGAAAATAAGTGCTGCTTGCAGGATTCCCTTGGGCATCTGGTTAGCCACTGTGAGAACAGGATGCTGGACTAAAAGGGCCACTCTCCTAATCCAGCAGGACTGTCCTTTCAGACCCTCCAAGTGTCCCTATTTTCCAGGGACGTCCCTGGTTTAGAGAAGCCGTCCCAGTTTCTGATTTGATCCCGGAATGTCCCACTTTTCCTTAAGATGTCCCTATATTCATCAGATAAATGTTGGAGGGTATGGAGTTATCCGACCCCCTGAATTGTCTGAAGGCAATCCTGTATAGGAAAGTTTTTTTAATATGTTTTTTATGTTTATATATATATTGGAAGCTGCCCAGAGTGGCTGGGGCAACCCAGTAAGATGTGTGGGGTATAAATAGTAAAATTATCATTATGGAATGGGACGTCCCTATTTTCATCGGAGAAATGCTGGAGGGTATGTTCTTATGTACATGTCTTTGTTATTCCTCCTCCTCCTCCTCCTCCTCCTCCTTCTATACCCCACCAATCTTGGTGGCTTCCAACACGTATAAAAACATAACGAACACCAAACACTAAAAACTTTCTAATACAGGGCTGTATTCTCAAAGTTGTGTAGTTTTTTATCTCCTTGACACCTGATGAGAGGCTGTTCCACAGGGCGGGTGCCACTACCGAGAAGACCCTCTGCCTGGTTCCCCGTAACTTCACTTCTTGCAATGAGGGAACCGCTAGAATGCCCCCGGTGTCCTGTACCCAAGTATTGCAGTTGTGGTATTTTGCATGCCCCATATACTTCACGACAGCGTATTTGCCATCACTGCTGTCTACTTGAGCTCTCTCCCGCTACGGGGAGCTGGTCTTGGCAGTGCCCTGAGGCAAAGCACAGGGGACCTGGACTCAGAAAATGTTTATATTGGGGCAACATTTACCTTGGGACAGGGAAAAGGGAAGCGAAGGACAATGGTGTGCGCTTATGTTTCTCAAACCATTCCCTGCAGCTGATGAAAGCAGGTTTGTGTAAATGTACCCTTAAATACAAATTTTCTAGTTGCTAATCGTTATTTTCCTCCCAGCTTACTAGTTCTTGTGTTGGGTTTCTTCTCTTCCTTTGATCTGCTGCCATTTCTTCAGATATAACTTCCAACTGGCTATTGTTTCTTAAATTGCTCCATTTTATTTGGTGTTCTCATGATGCTTATCAACGTAGTTTGTTACCAGGTGTGGGTGGCGCAGGACTGATATGAAATTCCTTCTCCAAACAGCCTTCTCTTGTCTTCTGAAAACCGAGTCATATGCCCCCTTTTGCTGAGTTTCTGCAATTCCCCCCCTTCCCCCCTTATCTATCAGTTCCTTACGCATTTCACTCCTTCACTTACTCGCTGTTTATATTTTAAAGTGTTGGTCACCAGATCTCCCCCTTGGGAATCTTCTTGGCTGTTGGTTGCCTAGAAAGCCACTTTCAGGTTAGAAACATCACCCTTTTATTTCACATTGTATTAAATGTACAGTTTACAAACTCTGTAGGATAAGGCATTCATCGGGAAGATTGGGAAGCCAGACACTAAGATGAAGTGGCGCCTGCAAGACGATTCACACAACTGCTTGGGCTTCTCTCGAAAGTTCTCAGACATCGTGCCTGAAGGGAAGCTTCCACAATAATTTTGGATTTCATTTTTCAGGGCAAAGTGTGCTGCCACCCCCAGCTCCAGCATACCTAGACTGAGACTCGTTGGACAGTGGAACAATCTTCCCAATGTGAACTGAATTGGAAAGATGCAATCATATCAGCGGTACCTACAGAAGACTTTTTCAAAATGGCAAATAGCATGGTGGAAAGGTCAACTTCTATTCACTCCGTTCTATAAATACAGCTACACAGATCATTCTTCGCCCCTCATTCGCCTTAGCGCGAACATTTCCAACTTCAATGTATAACGTTTAAGTGGTGGTCTGCTCAGGTCTTGCCCTCCAACATTTGGCAGCAGAAAATATAGGTCAACCCCCTTGTACTTTAAAGAGAACAAGTTGTGGCTGTGAACAAGGCAGACAACAGATCATTTCGTTTCTGTGGGCTCTGGAGGTAGCACGTTTTGAACGACAGGTTTTAAATAATACCATTATCTATAATCAAAACACACACAAAAAAATCATTTAAAAAAATTATATAAGGGTCTGGTGACTTCTGTTTCAGTTACAGGTAGTTAGCCGTGTTGGTCTGTCATAGTCAAAACAAAATAAAAAATAAAAAATTTCCTTCCAGTAGCACCTTAGAGACCAACTAAGTTTGTTCTTGGTATGAGCTTTCGTGTGCATGCACACTTCTTCAGATACACTGAAAGAGAAGTCACCAGACCCTTATATATAGTGAGTTGGGAGGGGTATTACTCAGAAGGGTGGTGGGAATGGGTGATAGGCTGATAGGCCTTTTTCCTGTAAGACTAATTGCAGTCGTTAACCGTCATCAACAGGTTTACCACAGCTATCAGCCTATCACCCATTCCCACCACCCCTCTGAGTAATACCCCTCCCCACCCTCTCACTATATATAAGGGTCTGGTGGTTTCTGTTTCAGTGTATCTGAAGAAGTGTGCATGCACACGAAAGCTCATACCAAGAACAAACTTACCGGTAGTTGGTCACTTAGGTGCTACTAGAAGGATTTATTTTTTTTCGACTACGACAGACCAACACGGCTACCTACCTGTAACTAGAACCATTCTCTATAATGCCCAAAGCACATTTTCTTCGTGATCCGAGGAGCCAGCAGGTGGCCTTGGTGGCATGGAGTGCCTGCCACCAACTTTGGCTGAGCAGAGGTAGCCTATATCTTCTGTTGTCTGGGCTCTGGTAACCTCTAGGATAGATTACTACAACGTGTTATATGTGAGGCTGCCTCTGAAGGGAGTTTGGAAACTTCAGTTGGTGCAGCCAAGTTGCTCACTGGGGCAAGATGGCTTGAGCACACACCACCAGTCCTGGCCAAACTGCACTGGCTGCTAATTTGCTTCTTGGCCCAAATCAAAGTGCTGGTTTTGACCTATGAAGCCTTAAATAAACAGCCCTGAGCCCTGTGACCATCATCTGAAGCTCTTCTTCATGTGTCCTTGAGAGGTCCAGAGAGTGGCAACCTGACAACAGGGCTTTTCTGCGGAGGCTTCTCACTTGTCAAATGCTCTCCCCAGGGAGGCTTGCCTGGCACCTTCTTTACATATCTTTAGGCACCAGGCGAAAACATTCCTCTTCTCCCAGGCCTTGGTCTAATTTTTTTTAATGGCCTTTTAAACTGGGGGGGGGTAATTGTTTTGTTTGTTGCTACACTATTTGTTTTTGTTTTATATTGTGAACTGCCCTGTGATCCTTGGGTGAAGGGCAGTATAGTAATTAAATAAATGAATAAAATAAAATATGTGGATTCAGAGAAATGTATTAGGTTTGCCATGCATATGCTATTTCACCAAGGCCAGTCCTCTGTTTGAAGGGCTGTCCAGGGGCAGAGGAAGCCTCCTCACTACGACGCAACGTCACTGCAGCTCCGCCCCGGCAGCGGGTAGAAAAGCCCTTTAAAAAAAGCAAAGCAAAGGAAAACAGCTTGCTTGCCTTGGCTTTTCCTTTTTTTAAAAGGGCTCCCCCCCCCCCGCTGCTGGGCGGAGCCGCCCGCAGGGGCGAGGGGAGGGGCGGGCCAGCCAGGATGGGGCGTCACCCTTGTGACGTGACACCCCTCCTCCTCGCTGGCCGCCCCGGCAGTCTTTTAATAAAATTTTAAAAAGGAAAACAGGTACCGGCGGCTGGCTAAGCAAGCAAGCAAGCCAGCCGCCACGCACCGAGCGATGCTTTCAGCGCTGCCGATCGCGGGGGGCGGTGCCCCCCAAGTGTCACCCCAACCCCAGGGCGCTGCCGGGGCGGCCCGCCCCCCGCCCCCTCGCTACGCCCCTGGGACTGTCCATCCCAAGTCCAGATTAAAGATAAGGAACCCTAAGAAGGAAGAGCAGCAGTGAAGCTGCTCATCCACAGATTGTGCCTGAACCGCGGACTGAGGAAGCAGGCAGAACATCAGGTCTTCCGCTTACGGGGAAATAGCTTATGGGGAAATACATTGCATTCCTATTTAAATCAGAACAATTCTTTCTAAATTTGCACCTATAAATATATATTAGCCCATGAAAACTTTACCCAAGTCAGTGTCCACTCATGTTGCCGTTGTTTGTGATGCATAATTGGGCACCCTAAACTGTACACGAGCATCTGTTGCTGCTAGGAACATGGCAGGCCATTGCCGTTTCAGCTGAGAGTCCTTGATGGTGTTATAGATGTGGGTAAAACTAATAAATTATTTGTGGTATGAAGGGAGAAATATAAGCCGCGAGAAAATTCTTGGGCAGACTGGCCAGGCTAGGGCCATTAAGGGAACAATAGAGAGCCACTGAGGGTCGTTAACAAGACAAGAGAACTTCTTGCCCCAGGTGTGACCAGAGACTGGGAACAGAGAAGGTTGCCAGGGTAACTGCTCTGGGGGAAAGCGAGGGGTTTCTGGGAGGAGGAAGGGGAGAGATCCATCTTTGGAGTGTGCTGACTGCAGGCAGCTTATGCTGCTGCCTCTTGGAATGACTATGCCATAAGATCTGGACCCCCTTCAAGCAAACCGAAGGTGTAAATGGGTGAATAAACCATATTTCTCAAAGCATGGCAGTCTCTGCTGTGTCTTCCATCCTCCAAAGAGACACAGACCCTGTGCCTGGGACCCTATGCGCTCTTGCCACTGCTTGGCAGAGAGAGGGGCAGGCATCGTGCTTTTGTAAGAATATTCTAGCAGTGCCACATCTTGTGGCAATGAGGTGCGCAGATCACGACCCATCTTTTTATGTTCTTATTTGAACATCTGTATGCAAATTGTGAAATAAAATATGTCTCGAGCTTCCTTTGTTGTTTCAATCCCAACAAGTCCCTCTGCCAAAGAGACAAGCCTTTAAAAAATCAGTTTGCCTCTTTGGCAGCAGGAACGTCATCAGCAATATCCACAAATAAATCCCTGGCTCCATGGGGATTTTTTTCCTCTTGAGCATACACTTTGCTTCCTTGGATCTTGATGTTTCACATTTAGAGGCCACCCATAAATACTTATTATTATCTCCCATCTGTCTCAGGAGAAAATGGAGGAGTGCGCCTTTTGGGGTGAGGTCAAACGGTTGGAAGGTTGCAGCGCCTGCTGTGGCTGTAGAGACCGATACAGGAGAGGCATGTTTTGTTGCAGCTGGGGCAGTTGAAGAAGGCCTCTGGTTGTGCTGCTGCAGATGCACCATTGTGTCTCTTCTCAGATCTTTGTGTCTCACTGGTCAGCTTATTATTGCTGCATAATATTTCACCCTTTGGACATGAACATAATATTAATGCTAATGAGGTTCTGAAATCTAATTGCTAAAGAAGAGCGAAAATAGAAGGCTGAATATCACTTCAGAAAGTAAGAAGAATCTGCTGGATCAGGCTGAAGGCCCATTCAGCCCAACATCCTGTTCTCACAGTGGGGAAGCCCACAAACAGGGCTCAGGGACCACCTCAGCCCTTTTATTACAGATCAATCACTCAGATCATCTGCCAGAGTGGTCGTTGGTTGTTTCCCAAGTTGGTGAGGCTAATTTGACAACCAGAAGGAACTGAACCTTTTGTGTCACTGCCCTAGTCCTGTGGGACACTCGTGCCAATGGAGATTCAGTGACCTTCTTCTGTTCCAACTTTTAAAGACCTGCTGAAAACTTTCCTGTTCTGTCAGGCTTATGCAGACAATTAAGAATACATCTTTACACAGTAATCTTATTTCTGATTTTGACTTTTTAATATGAGTTTCACTATACGGTTTTATGAACCACTTTGATATTTTCTTTATGAATTAGTGGTATATAAATATTTTTATGAATGAATAAATCAATAGGCAGGACATGGCTACAGTAGCCCTCCTTCTACTTGTGATTCCCAGTAATTGTCATGCAGAGGATTATTATTCTGATCATCCTTTATTAATCACTTATTGATTCCAAAGAAGCAGTCGCTGTCATGATGGTAAGCCATCATTGATGATAATTAGCAAACCACTTGCTACAAGTGCCAGTGACATCTGCAGCTTCCTCAGGGGCTGTTTTCCCTCACCTGTTTGCTGGAGTGAAGAACTACAAGTTCCCATTAGAAGAATGTTCCTGCATTGACATGGGTGTGTCTATTATCAGTCAGTTCTGCCCATGCACAGAACTCTTGATTGGCTACTGCATTACTCTGCCTTCCCATTCATTTACACAATGTGGGATTAGATGGTTGTCTTTGAGGGGCTAAGTAGGAATTCTTTTCTGTTCTCTTTTGCTCACTTACTCCATACCTGAGTGGATTGAGTGGATGAGACTAAGAGTGGGTCATCGAAGCCAACTCCTAGGGACCAAAGTCCCTTTGTCGCCACCCTAAAGAATTTCAGAGTCAGTATTGTTTCTTAAGAGTCAGTGGTTAAGAGTGGTAGACTTGTAATCTGGTGAACCGGGTTCGCTTCCCCGCTCCTCCACATGTAGCTGCTGGGTGACCTTGGGCTAGTCACACTTCTTTGAAGTCTCTCAGCCCCACTCACTTCACAGAGTGATTGTTGTGGGGGAGGAAGGGAAAGGAGAATGTTAGCCGCTTTGAGACTCCTTAAGGGGAGTGAAAGGCGGGATATCAAGTCCAAACTCTTCTTGTTCTTCTTCTTCTTAAGTTAGAGTAGACCCACTGGAGCCTACTTAGGTCCATTTAGTTCAAAGGGTCTGAGTAGGACTACCATTGTATCTTATGGAGACACCATTAAGACTGGACAATCTTACTCGGCTACGAGTGATCGCCAAAGAAGAAGAAAGAAGACCATTGTATCGCATCCATTGGCAACAACATTCGAATTTCCACTACATAATGCTAGTTTTAAAGATCATTTTCTTTCATTATTATGTGCACTACTCATGAGGAAGTTTCATGTCCATGGATGTTACTGGGAGCTGCAGAAGAACATAGCATGGTGAACCCATTAATGGGTTTTATTGCTCAGGAGAAATTTGTAGTATAATATACATGAACTATTTCTGTAACTTTAAACCCTGCTTCATTGTATGTCTTTATGACTGCTGGTGTGCTTTTCTTGGAATCAGTTTTCTAACTAGTGCTTCAAAAAGCTCAGCTTTAAAGTAAATTTGCAAACCTTGTCAGATGTATCCAGTTCAAAGTTTATTTTTTTATTATTTTATTATAAATATAAGATAGCCCAATAAGATAGTATAAGATAGTACAATAGCTATTTTAGATAAAAGGAAATACATTATTTGATGCCAATATACATCTTTGTTTAACATCTCTCTCTCTCTCTCTCTCTCTCTCTCTCTCTCTCTCTCTCTCCCTGTGTGTGTGTGTGTGTGTGTGTGTGTGAGAGAGAGAGAGAGAGAGAGAGAGAGAGAGAGAGAGAGAGAATATAATAATGTACAGTGGTACCTCCGGCTGCGGACGGGATCCGTTCCGTAGGTCCGGTCGGATCCCGAGGTTTCAGCAACCTGAGGACCGCTTCTGCGCATGCGCAGACCGCTTCTGCGCATGTGCGCATGGCGAAACCCAGTAAACTACTTCCGGGTTTGCCGCGCGCACATCCCGAAGTTTATGACTGTAAACTTACGACTGTAATTCACTTTGGGTTGCCCTGAGCAAGATAAAGGACTAATAAATCTAATAAATAATAAATAATAAATATATATCTATAGATGGCATGCTAGCAATCATTTCCTACAATGTAATATGACAAAAAGCAACTAAGAGCACATCTGACTCAGTTTCCCCAGCCACTCTGTCTGGCTCCCAACTTCATATAAAAACACATGAGGCATTGAGATCAACAGGGCTTCAACATAACTCAGCTCTGAGTTGCATTGTGGTTTGTATAGTATTGATGGGCTATAGGGAATTGTATACATTGTATACATTCGTTACTGTTGTCACAATATTGAAGGCTACAAACTTTTTTCTGAACTAAATTTAATTCATTTGTTCATATATACATACATATTTTTATTTGTATGCCGCCCTTCCACAGTTCAAACCGCGCTCAAGGCAGTTTACAACAAGAAAAAAATATGCATAACTGAAGCATAACAAAAGTACCGGTAGTAAAGTAGTAAACAGTAGTAAACAGTAAATAAACAGTAAATAAAACATTACGAAGACACAACCAAACCGAACAATTCACACATAAATCACAAGATATAAAATACAGGTTTCACAAGTTAGATCTGAGGGATGTGGGTGGTGTTCTGTCTCTCTCTTGACTGAGTCTGATCAACTGAACAAAAGTGAGATAATTTCTCTTAACCTACCAGTTCTTAGCCTACCAGAAAAGGGTACTGTAATGATCTAACAGGGTTTATTCTACAGGAGAACCCTGGAATTAACTTTTACATAACAGCAGCAAGCAAAGATTCCCAGCTTTCCAAAATACTTAACCAAGGACAATGTTACGACTACTTGGGTTGAAAGAAAGAAAAACTGAGGAAGAAGAACATATGTTGGGCTTTTGGAAGATATGATGATGAAGAAGGTTTGCCCCTAATGTGAGCTTTGTAAAGAGGGAATTATGTTTGCAAAACAGCTTTGCGGGCAGTTAGTCAAGATTTGTGCCACCAGAGGGCGCTACCACTTCATCACCAACTTGTACAAAGGACAAAGGACAAGACTGACCTGGTTGTTTAACTTGCACACACTGGTTTCAGAAACAAATTTAATCACGTTGGCATCGTGGGACTTTGAGTAATGGCTCACAATATTAAGCAGCCAAGTTCAGGGCTTTGGCAAACTACGATCCAAAGCTCTTGGATTCTGATTCCTCTGCAGACTCTGGACTGCAGCAATATTTAGTTCAAAGCCTCTTTTGCCCCCCGGCACACAAAGAAGAAGAGGAGGATTCTGGTGGAAATTAATCTCTTTAGAGAAGCTGTAACATGGGATCACAAGAGATCCATGTAGCATAGAGCAACGTTGCTGCAATCAGATGTTGCTGGACTACAACTCCCACCATCCCCAGCTAGCTTGGACTGCGGTCAGGGATGATGGGAGTTGTAGTCCAACAACATCTCGAGACCCAGAAGGTTGAAGAAGGCTGATGGTTGGTGATCTTCTTATTTTAATCTTTGTTGCGGTCCAACGACCCATAACACGGATTCAGAATAAAATGCAGATTCATACAGACAACCCACCAGGGAAGGGAGATAGAAGCATTATTTGTTTAGTCATGGGTATGTTGATCTTTGATTCGTTTGACTACTGAAAGAAACTTTGCCATGGCCACTGTGATATCATTGGACTTGTCATCGAGAAGATATTTGGTATACTGTAGTAGGCTTCAGATTGACCTGGTCGATTTGCCAATAGCTTGATCATATTGTCCACAATGCAATAAAATATGCCTCATGCAGTCGACATCCTGAGAGCATAAAGGTAAAGGTAAAGGGACCCCTGACCGTTAGGTCCAGTCGTGGACGACTCTGGGGTTGCGGCGCTCATCTCGCTTTATTGGCCGAGGGAGCCGGCGTACAGCTTCCGGGTCATGTGGCCAGCATGACTAAGCCACTTCTGGTGAAACCAGAGCAGCGCACGGAAACGCCGTTTACCTTCCCGCTGCAGTGGTACCTATTTATCTACTTGCACTTCGTGCTTTCAAACTGCTAGGTTGGCAGGAGCTGGGACTGAACAACAGGAGCTCACCCCGTTGCGGGGATTCGAACCGCCGACCTTCTGATCGGCAAGCCCTAGGCTCAGTGGTTTAGACCACAGCACCACCCGCGTCCCTGGTAGCATACACAGATCCTATTTTGATAAGGGATACCTCTCAGTCTGCCATTTAAATGGCAGACTGAGAGGTTGGTGATCTGTGTTGGGACTTGAGCAGGGAAGGTCTGCGCTCCAAAGCTCCCCATGAGCAAGTCGGAATCTTTTGCCCTAACCTATCTCAGTGGGCGGTTTGTGAAGATGGACCCATTGCTTTGGAGGAAGTTTGGGAAATAAATGAGATAAAGAGAACTCTAGGGGAAGTGCTGTGTCTCAGTGGTAGAATGTTAGCTTTGCAGGCAGAGGGTCCCAGGTCCAACCCTGAGCATCTCTAGGAAGTGCTAGGAAAGACCTGTGTCTGGAGCTCTGGAGAACTGCTGCCAGTCAGTGTAGACAATACTGAACTAGGTGAACCAATGGTCTGTCTTCCTGTGGTCCTTCCATGGCGATTCGCGACCGCCATACAGGGATGTGCAAGATATAAAACTGCCAGCGACCTCTGATAGTTATACCTTGCATGAATATGTCAAAAACCTCTATTAATTCATTAATGCAGTGTGACATGGAACTGTTGCCTCTATTCAGACCCCCCCCCCCCGCCCAAACAAAATATCAAATAGTTTATGCTGGAATTTCCCTCTGAATTCATCTAATGCAGAACAAGAACTTTCAAGTTAGCATCAGACTGAATTTGTGATGTTCCCTTAATGGTTTTGGAATGCTGAGTTTTCTGATGTCAAATTTATCTCCATTTATACTTTTGCACAGAGATTGGACCAGTTTGTTCTATGAAGAAAGGAGCGTGGCTTTGCTGGCAGGTGATTCACATTTTCTTAAATTGCATTTTGTTTCATTTTGGTTCTCATGTCCATCATTGGGTATTTTTTCCTCTTTTCCTTTCCCCTACCCCTCTCCCCTGGGTCTCTATAGCAGTCATGGAGCAGACATGCAGAACTGCTCTTGAAAGCTGCTGTGTTGTTTTTCCCACAATGCCCTGGTGCAGCATCATTTGGGGACATTAAGAGGGATGTCAGCTGCCACTCTCCCACCCCCAATGACCTGGAATGATGCTGCTTCAGACCGCACTCTGGACCACACTTTCTGAAACAATGTGCAAAGCAAAACCCAACCATTCTTCAAAATTTTCACTTTGAATTTTGCAGTGCAAAATTCAAAATTCAAAAATTTGCACTTTGAATTTTGCAGTGCAGTTCTCCGGTCAAGCAATGTGTACAAAAATGCACATACCAGTACTAGGATAAAATGCATTAGTGAAAATAACATTTTTTAAATGCCATATCTCAGGGGAAGCTGCTTTGCAAAAGTGTTCATATTAGCCAAGGAGGCTGATAAATGTTCATGAAGGCTTAAATTTAAATTTTGTTTGTTCGTTTGCAAATTGATGTAGAGATAATGACTGACCCAAGGTCACACAGGGAGCTTCCTGGCTGAATGGGGATTTGAACCCAAGACTATCAGGTCCTAGTCCAACAGTCTAACCACTACACCACACCGGCTTACAGGAAAAACCAGTGCCAAGACAAGGTTGTGTAGAGGACTAATTGTGGAATAATTGTGGCTGAGGTGTGTGAATCTGGGTTACTTTAAACTTTAGTATCTTTCCCATGCCAGGAGAAAAAGATCTTAAAAGATGTAGAAGGAAAATGAGTAGCACGTTACTGTACAATGAATAATAACTGCCATCATCCGACATTGTGGAATTCAGGGACAGTTTTTACCACTCATGTAGAGAGGACAGAAAGGAGGGTTCTTATTTGAAGTACTGCATTAAGTTGAGGCGCAGCAAGACAAGGAGGGATGTTGACACCTTGACTGGATTCCAAAGGGCTGTGAAGATGAGAAACAAAGATCTCAACACATCCTGCGTTCCTTGCTCTGGAGCTGATGGCTACAAAACCAACCAGTGTCAGGCACTTCTAAGTTTGAATGGCTTCAGCTGGAGGCCCATCAAAGCCAACAGATCTTGAGAGGGCTTCACCTTGGTGCTATAATTGCGGCATAAGGTTTTGTGTGTGAGAACCACCTTCGTCAGGTGCATGGTGCCATTTACTGACATATCACATTTATACCTTGCTGCTCAACGCAAGGTATAAATGTGCGGGAGAATCTGTAGCCAAATCACAAACGCAGGATTCCTAGAGAGTCACAAACAGGGGACAGTGATGTCATATCCTCTAAACGTTTGTGGCAGGAGAGGGAACAATTGAAAACTTAACCTTCTTCTTCCTGTCGCAGCACACTCTTATTCTTACCTGCAATGAGGTAGGTTGTCTGCAAACTCTCCTCCAGAGGGCACACTCCATTTACACTCCATTTTGAACTATGGACTATGGACTTTTATAACTTTTAAGGATTATTACCTGCCTGATTTAAAGCCCTAAACAGCCTTGGTCCTGTATACCTGAAGAAGCATTTCCACCCCCATCGTTCAGCCCGGACACTGAGATCCAGTGCCGAGGGCCTTCTTGAGGTTCCCTCGCTGCGAGAAGTCAAGTTACAGGGAACCAGGCAGAAAGCCTTCTTGGTGGTGGCACCCGCCCTGTGGAACGCCCTCCAGTCAGATGTCAAGGAAATAAACAGCTATCCTATTTTTAAAAGACATCTGAAGGCAGCCTTGTTTAGGGAAGTATTTAATCTGTAACATATTAATGTCTTTTAATATTTGCTGGGAGCCGCCCAGAGTGGCTGAGGAAACTCAGCCAGATGGGCAGGGTACAAATAATAAATTATTATTATTTTATTATTATCACTGTTGAATCCTGGCAAGTCTTTTGATGTGAGTAAACTTTATATTTTTCTTGTTTACTTAAACAGTCTGAGAGCGATTTTTTTGCCTAAGCATTCTTGGATATCGTAATTGTTCTAGAAGGTTAGCAACCTCGTCTCTAAAAGCTTCTAGAGATAAGCTGCACACTGATGGTGGATCTAGTCTGCTGAAATAAGTATCTGCATCCTTACACGAGTAAGAAGAGGAAGGATAATAAATAAATAAAATATCTTCATCTAAATCAATCCAACACTTTGGGCCGGTGTTATTCCATTTTATCCACGCAAAGCCCCCTCGAGACGTAGTGCTTCCTGGAGGGTGGCCAGTCTCTGTTCATCACAATGGCTTGGTAGAACCTCCATGTTTAGAAGCAGCATGCCTCCAAATCCCACCTGCTGGGAAACAACAGGAGGCGAAGGCCATTGCCTTCATGTCTTGTCCTGCTTGTTTATCGGGGCTTTCAGCTTGGGGGGAATGTGGGCGCTGAGATTTATGTTCTTAGCTGATGACTTCCAGATCAACATGTGATCTGGAACATAGGAGCAGAAGGAACTGCCTTATCCCAATACATCCCAATATATATTGTGTCTTCACTATGCATAGGGTTGCCATATTTCAAGAAGTGAAAGTCCAGACACAATTTTTTGGTGCTGGTTCTTGAGCAGGTTTATGTCCAAGTTTGGATAGAATTGGACACCATTTTTATTCAAGATGGTGGACTAGCCAGGCATAGGCAAACTCAGCCCTCCAGATGTTTTGGGACTACAACTCCCATCATCCCTAGCTAACAGAACCAGTGGTCAGGGATGATGGGAATTGTAGTCTCAAAACATCTGGAGGGCCGAGTTTGCCTATGCCTGGTCTAGACCTTTCAAAAGTGCACTGATTTTAACCACTGTTTGTTTGCTGGTTGAGATTCCTGGATGACCTTCAGGATTCCTTCTAGGATTTTTGGGTTTCTTAGCATTCCCAAGCAATGTCAGTTATAAGGCTGCTAGTACTTTTAATATTTGTATCCTCCTCTTCTATTGAAACAAAGAAGCATTCTGTAAAAACAGGAAAATAAATATTGTTAAGGCAAAAATAGAACCCTAGCAAAGAAACAAACAAAACAATAACAATCAAATAGCAATGACCAAAATAGCAATAAGCAGCACAAAACTAGAAAATCCAGCAAATCACATAAAAAAGTTTAAAACAACAGATCAAAAGTTTAAAACAACAAGTCAACAGACAGGCAAAGAAGGAGTCTGGCAGATCTCATCTGGGAGAGGATTTCATTGTCTTGGCACCACCACCAATAAGTCCCTGTCTCTTATACCCACCCACCTAACTTCGTGAATGCATAGGACAGAGAGCAAGGGTCCCTGACGATGGTCATAGAGGCCAGAAGGTTCACATGGGAACAGGCAAGTACCGGTAATTTGTGAGATAATCTTGTCTTGATAATCTGATAATTGAGGAACATGTTTGCATGAACCAGCCTTCAGACTTAATTTTGCAAAGTGGGGCAAAGGAGGACTGAATTAGATGATACATTAAGTTTGTATGTTTGCATTTAATGTGCCTTATGTTTAAAGTAAAAGTAGCAGCACTTTGTGGGGATCAGAACCAGAACCATGGCTGGCAGTGTCAGTTATCAGTGTCAATGGCATATGCACATTAATTTTAATATATTGTGTTGTTTGGGCCATCTTGTATCTGCTTTCAGAATGTAAGATTCTTGCATTGCTTCTTTCATTTTCTACATCTGCAGCATGAATACATTGGATTTTAAATAGGCCTCTCTGATAGTAGTAGTAGTAATAATAATAATAATAATAATAATAATAATAATAATAATTTATACCCCACCCATCTGGCTGGGTTTTCCCAGCCACTCTGGGCGGCTCCCAACACAGTTAAAAGCACAATAAGACATCAAACATTAAAAACCTCCCTAAACAGGACTGCCTTCAGATGTCTTCTAAAAGTCAGATAGTTGTTTATTTCCTTGACATCTGATGGGAGTGTGTTCCACAGGGCGGGTGCCACTACCGAGAAGGCCCTCTATAACTTTGCTTCTCGCAGTGAGGGAACATGCGATTTCCCACACAGAAAAACCTTTCAAAAGGGGGCATGCTTAAAGTTTTAAGGGGGCCCAAGTACCTTGGGTAAGCAAAAGCAATCTCAAATCTGCTTTGGAAATAAAATAATTATATTAGATATATTGATGTAGTTTTGTGTGCTTAAAAACGGAACATGCTGGCGCCTAGGGAAGTAAGGTTTGGATTACATTGCCCCTGCAATCAAATTGTCTATCAATGTATACCCCGTCACACCACGTATGAGGTGTTGCTGTCAAACATATCCGTGTGCTCAGCGGTTTGATTTATGCTATCTCCGCTTTCAGTGATCTTGCACAGCTTCTCCTAGACATTATTTCCCCCCAAAGCGATGAAAACATTACATATATCTGTGACTTGAAATCTCAGAAAGAAATTGTTCATCAACATTCTTATGGGGCACTTTCAAATGTGAATCCTACATGTTTTTCTGCTGCAATTTTTTGGCAAGGTATCTCCCCTTCAGAACTCGAACTCTCCCCCTGCTTTCCCTATGATAGCTGTGAGCGTTTTTCTTCAGTGTTTACGGGAAGACGGCCCTGCCTCCTCTCGCCCTCCGCGTTGCACACATACCCTTTTGGGAACAATGCCTGTGCTTTGGGTTCAGCAAAGGTTATGCTAACTTTTGCCAGCCGTGGTTGCCGGACACCCTCTCCAGATGACCTCACCAGAGTCACAGATGCTCGCTGCACTTTTAGGAGAGTGGGGTGGGGGGGTGGAGCTGGACCATCCGCTGGGCCAGCTTGCAGTAAAGCCATTACCCACAATCCACAGGGGGAGAAACGCTGGATAGTTCCCACTAGGTTCTGGTCGGCTAGGTAACTGCAAGATATTAATCTTCTGTCAGAGGGCCAGCTGCAACTGTGGCAGTTACCATATCTCACCACCAACTCTGTGTCTGGACACAAGCATTGTCTATTTTTTTTATTTTGGGGGGCATGAAAAGCTTTACAAATCAGCTGCTTCTCCCCCCCCCTTTCCATATCTACGTGTCGAAATTTAGCTTGGGGTGGGGTGGGGGGTTAGCTCCGGAGAAGTTCTGCAGGAGCTTGTTGTCCTCACTGTGGTCAGGTTTACTAATTCAGAGAGTCTGCCTAGTTTCCAACTTTAATGATATTCCCTCGGCATATCGCTCCGGTTGCCTGGCGACCGGATTTGAGCTAGGCCTCTCATTTGATTCCCACACATCAGACTCTGAAAAGCAGCCTTCCAACCCCCTACCCTTCCCCTCCCTCCCTCCGCTTTTGATTCTGCCTCCTCTGAAAACCCCCTTCCCCCCGCAGTGTCAATATGGGTGGGCAGAGCAGTGGCAGAATAAGGCCAGGGGTGGGGGGCAGCCAGGAGCCTATTGCTGGTCACACATCAAGGACCGCAAACAAAGCCGCTGGGAGCCCTTCCTGACAAACATAAATTCGCGGAAAGCAAATTTAGTCTTCCCTTCATAGGGCGGGTGTCATTTTAAGACTTTTTCCTCGGATACTTTATTAAATCTGACCGTTCCCCTTGTTTTTGCAGGCCCTTCCTCACAGAAGACTTCCTATTATCAACAAGTTGCCTATTGGGGCAAGCAAGCAGCTTGCGAAGGCCTGACATAATCTAATAAGCGCCTATTTATGCCTCGTTGCCTTCACAGGACGGAGGAATTCATGCATTTGGGTTCAGCAATCTTCGACTTTGCTCTGCTGAATTCCCGGAACTGACCCATATTCCCCACACCCCTAATACAGAGCAGAGTGCCAGAATACTCCTTCCTCAAATTTCATTCTGCATGCATGGGGATTTTCTTGGGCTTTTTGGAGGAGGAACAACACACGCACCAAAATTATCTCCAAAATTAAGCTGACCAAAACAGGGTTCATGTAGTAAAATACAAGTAGGCCCCAAAATGATGTGTGCAATCCTAAACATGCCCGGAGTTTCCTCCCTAACTCCGGACTCCTTGCGGTTGTTTCTTGGGAACTTTGATGTGTCTGATTATAATGCAGAGGGACCAGTGTTCAGGGGTAAAACAACAATTTGCATACAAAAGGTTGCAGGTTCGATCCCCAGTATCTCCAGTTACATAGTCAATGATGGGAAATACCTTCGACCTGTGGGATTAATGGGACACTGCCCCACCAACCTCAGTCCGCTCCCAGCCAGCCCTTGCTGGCCTTCTTACCTAAAACAAGTCCAGAGGGGGGCGCTGCTTGTCAGCTTCCTCCTCCTTAGTGTCGCCCTTGTAGAACTCAGCAGGGAAGAGGATGGGGACAAAATTAGAATTAGTTGACCCTGCCGGCCAGTGACTCTGACTCCACCCACAGTTTGGATGCCTTACCGGTTCCAATGGGCACCAGCCACCATTGCCCTCTGCCTGAGATCTTGGAGAGAAAGATGCAGTGACAAACTTGCATTCTTTTATGTATCTATATTTCTACCTACCTATGGTTTTCCCAGTAGTGATGTATGGAAGCGAGAGCTGGACCATCAAGAAGGCTGATCGCTGAAGAATTGATGCTTTTGAATTATGGTGCTGGAGGAGACTCTTGAGAGTCCCACGGACTGCAAGAAGATCAAACCTATCCATTCTGAAGGAAATCAGCCCTGAGTGCTCACTGGAAGGACAGATCCTGAAGCTGAGGCTCCAATACTTTGGCCACCTCATGAGAAGAGAAGACTCCCTGGAAAAGACCCTGATGTTGGGAAAGATGGAGGGCACAAGGAGAAGGGGACGACAGAGGACAAGATGGTTGGACAGTGTTCTCGAAGCTACCAACATGAGTCTGACCAAACTGCGGGAGGCAGTGGAAGACAGGAGTGCCTGGCGTGCTCTGGTCCATGGGGTCATGAAGAGTCGGACACGACTAAACAACAAACAATTTCTACCTACAGGATCGCAAGAACTGGAAGGAACCAGGGCATCATCTAGACCCACTCCCCCAACTCATAACAAGAGTGTATGTGTTTTTTTCAGCTTCTCATCTTCCTTTTCTCGGAGAGGAAGACTGAGGAACTACCTTTACGGAAAATACATTTTGGGGAGGCAACCGAAAGATTTTAGAAGTGCAACTATTTTGAAACCAAGAAAACCTGAGTGTTAACTGATTTATTGCTTATTGAGGACTTTCTCCTTTTTGAAAAGGAAATGCCCGCTTCCATTCCTTCTAATAAAATTTCCCTTCCTATGCTGAGGGAAATTTCCCCTCCATTTATGAACAATGATGCAGCATGCCCCCCCCCTCCATAGCAGACATACACTTAAGAAAAATGGGCTCCTTTTTCTCCTCTCCAATTTAGTACTTATTCTCTCTCCAGTAAAGTGGCATAACAGGTAAAACAGGCTTGCTTTCTTTTTTAAGATCAGTTTGGTATTTATATGATCAGAGGAACAGATTCATCCCTTTATGCTTCCATAAAGGGTATTTAAGAAATCATTTGCTTAACCTCAGTAAACAAAAGGCAATGGACCCTGAAGACGATGTTCATTCATAAATCTTCAAGGCTGTGGTTCAGCACACAGCTGTGAAATCAGTGGGACTTTTGCACTCATAACTTTGCAGGACTTTGCTGAACAGAAGCAATTGCATGCTGGTAATTATAAACTAGCTATCAGCAGCTACTCTTAACAGCATCAGGCTGCAGGAGATGGAGAGAGATGGGGCTGCAGGACCTCTCCATTGACTCAGCTTAGAGACCAGCAAATTTTGTTTCCTTCTCTTCTTGAAATCTTAAATCTTTCTATTCATCATCATCATCATCATATAAATTTGTATACAACCCACCATCCATAGATCTCAGGGTGGTTTACAACTCTATAACTAAGAAGAGCTTAGTGCCTCCTATTTCTTTCTCCTCCCTTCAAACCCATTTTCCTTTCATGCCATGTCTTTCAGGGCGGAGGCTGTCTTATCATCAATATTTGTAAGTCGCTCTGGGAGCCTGTTTCAGTTGAGATGTGGGATTCAAAGCTACTTTTGAATCTATTACTTTGTTTAAAAAGACAGGCTGACTTCCTTAAGAGGTGGTAACGTTGTGCTTTTTGTAAAGAAGGCCCTGCAGAACTGTTGTATCCCAATGTATACATGCCAAGGTAGAACAGGAGTTGAGAAGGTGAACTGTGAGTACAAAAGTCCCTGGTTCAAATCACTCCACACCAGTGTTTCCCAACCTTGGGTCTCCAGCTGTTTTTGGACTACGATGCCCATCATCACTAGCTAGCAAGACCAGTGGTCAGGGATGATGGGAATTGTAGTCCCAAAACAGCTGGAGACCAAAGGTTGGGAAACACTGCTCTACACCCAGCATCAAATTCCATCAGTAGTCCGAAAAACGCCATATATTTACCTTCTCCCCCTCATTGCCATAACTCAGACTGTTTACTGCATAATTGATATCCAATAAGTAAAACTCCTAAAACCATTCAAATCCTACCCAAGAAGCCTGCAAGGGATCAAGAAAGCCAGGCAGAATAGATAAAGGGTAAAGGGACCCCTGACCATTAGGTCCAGTCGTGTCCGACTCTGGGGTTGCAGCGCTCATCTCGCTTTATTGGCCGAGGGAGCCGGCGTACAGCTTCCAGGTCATGTGGCCAGCATGACTAAGCCACTTCTGGCGAACCAGAGCAGTGCACGGAAACGCCGTTTACCTTCCCGCTGCAGCGGTACCTATTTATCTACTTGCACTTCATGCTTTCGAACTGCTAGATGGGCAGGAGCTGGGACCAAACAACAGGAGCTCACCCCGTTGTGGGAATTCGAACTGCCAACCTTCTGATCAGCAAGCCCTAGGCTCTGTGGTTTAGACCACAGCACCACCCGTGTCCCATGCCAGGCAGAATAGGGGTCTCCTAAATTATCAGCATCCTTAACAAACCACAGTTCCCAAGATTATTGGGGGAGGCCAGAACTATGCATTTATAGTGATGTGATCCTGCTTTAAATGCTTTTAAATCCCACCCCTGCACTTCCTCACAAACGCAAAGGGCTGTAATGTGGCTCCATCCCAGATATTTTAAAATCTTTGCCCCTTCCCACCTCCTTGGTCAAGATGCTTGGCTGTAAAATGAGTGTGTTCCTAGGGAAGCTCTGCCTGCACATTCCAAGTCACTGATGTAAGTCTCTGAGATGAGTTTGCTCAGATTAGTAAGGTTGCCCGTATATCAAGACACAAACTAACCCCCCTTTTCCACTTCAGTAGCCTGAGCTTTTAACACCATGAAAAGCACCATTTAGAATTAATTAAAGTGTTGCCAGTTGTGCCGGTTCTTGCTGCTACTGACCACCTCATATTTTGTTTTACATAGTGGGCTTTTGATTCCCTCCCCCCTTCCCATCCCACCTAAACAGCAGCGCAATGCCTACTTATCACGCTATACTAATGGAACTGGCTAGATGAGGGGTGTCTGCTGAATAGATCGAGTGCTTAGCTGAATGTGAATTGCTCTGACTTTATTATGTGATTTTAAGGATCCTTAGTGAATTATGTATACGAATAGTCTGGCCTTGAGCAGCAGTTCAGTAAGTGAGGACCACCAGCTAATGGCTTTCTAACAAACTTCTTTTGAACTTAACGTTATTACTGGCAGGTTGGCCAACTTTTCACTTGCCACATAACTCAAAAAAACATTCTGTGTGGTGACTGTTGCAAGATAGCATGACGCAGTTCTGATTAAGTGCTCTTCTTGCCGTGTCTTGGCTCCATCTGATTTATGAATAATTTGCTGCTGACAGTTGTAGGAACCATGTTTTTTTATTACCTTTTCTGTAAGGTAATAAAACCCGATACATGTAGAAAGAAAGAAAGAAAGAAAGGGAGGGAGGGAGGGAAATATCTGTGCATTTAGGCTGGCACAGATTGGGATGGAGGAGAAATTCAGCTCATCTGCCTGGACAGCTCATCTGGTTAGACAAGAGCATGATTAGCGCATGGTGCTGATAATGCCAATGTTGCAAGTTCGATCCCAATATGGAACAGCTGCATGTTCCTGCATCGCAGGGGGTTGGACTAGATGATCCTCAGGGCCCCTTCCATCTCCACAATTCTATGAATCAGTATGCAAAGCAAAAGACAGCAGCTATCTTTTGGAATATGCACTACTCTGATTATTGCAAAGCAGGCCATTGTGTGCAAAAATGCATATATTAGGGGGGAATATGCAAAACAATGTACAGTATATGTTAGTGGGGGTGACGACAAATTCCTGCAGTTATGGGGTGAACTGAATTTAAGTGTGGGGAAAATGAGAAACATAGAGAACTGAAATTGACAAATTTGTCCACTCCTAGGCATGCAAAGGAAAACTATGCAAGTCTGCAAAATGCAGAACTTGATCAAGTGACAAGCAGAACATTTGGTGAAAACATATCGGTGAACTAATCCACGCCAGTCAAGTGTCCTTCAGTGTCATATTTGGCAAACATCAAATTTCCCAGTTATCCTCGAGAAATGTAAATGGGACACTTGAGATTCAACAAACAGCAGGTCGTCCCATACAGAGTCAGCATTATGTGCATTGATTGGGGTTACTTGAGGTAGTTACTAAGCAGCTCCAAATAGGATGTTGACAAACAGGGCCTGCAGTTTAACATACTGCAGAGAGTGCAGAAGTTGCAAGGTGTCCCCCTCTCAGCCACCCCCCCATTAATGTATTCCAAGTATAATAGCTTGAATCCAGCTGCTCTTCCTGTATGCATGATCCAGCAGATTCAGAGGAGGCCCAGCTAATAGCATCAATTATTTTGATACATAATTCTCCACGTTGGAGCTGCTTCCATTGCATTGTGCTAAACAGAGAGAAGCGGCGCCCTGAACACGCCTGATTTCATCTGCTTTTGGAAGCTAAGCAGGGTCAGGCATGGTTAGTGTTTGGATGGGACACCTCTTGGGAACACCAGGTACTGTAGACATGAGTGCCGGTGTGCTGTTGTTGGACTGGGACCTAGAAGAAAAGAGTTCAAATCTACAGTCAACTTAACTTAAACCGGTGTAGCTTATGCCTTTACTCTGGGGAGGGATGCAACTGAATACCTCTATGTTGTTTATTTAAAACCACTTTTGACTCACCTTCCAAAAGTACTTACACCAGATCAACACCAAACTTAAACACAAGACCCCAGTGCATATAAAATGGTGTTAGATTGTACTCACAAACATAATATTCCATTTATACAATAATGACGGTAAGAACCCAACCCCCAACCCCTAATATGACCTATTTAGTGAGCATTCATCCTGATTTGCTTGCACAATGCTTTTGCGGAGGTTAGATTATATCATGTCTTTATTGAGCACCTGTTCCGATTTGTTTGCAGGGAGATTATTCATCCTGCATTGATCCTGTTTTGCTTGCCAGGTGTTGATATGTCTTCCCATTAATCACTTGCTCATTCCACACTTCTCAGTGCGTTTTCCTGTCGCTCAGCTAACTGCTGGGATATTCAGGACGGACAAAGGGACGTATTTCTTCTCACCATGCAGACTTGAGCTCTATGGGATTTGCTACCACAAGGCACTGTGATGGCTACAAGGTTGGAAGGCTATAGAACAGGATTAGACAATTCATGGAGGATAATGCTACCAATGGCTACTAGCTATGTACTTCTTCTGGGTACCAGCTGCCAGGATCTACAGTCATCTTCAGGACTTTGTTACTCATCATTTTTCAAACCACTGTGTATTCCTGGAGTGGAGACACTCTTTGTGACTCTCCTGTATCTGCAAAACTCACCATTAGATGCAATGTGTGAACTGGCTCTGGCTCAAAGAGATCTCTGGTAAACTTTTCAGACTGCCTTGAGTGTATCCTTTGGCCACAGTGAACTTTGCTTTCTCCGCAGGCTGAAACAGAGTAGAGCAAACATAGGTATAAAGAGGAGACAAGGAGAAACATTGTCAGGACACAGTTTCTCTTCTTCCCTTTGAATGGAATCAACAAGGGAATAATCCCTTTGGAGATGCCTCCCCACCCCCACCCCTTTCTTTCCCCTCTTGCATGAAAGGCTGTGAGCTTTTCCTGCCCTTGTTTTACCAAACAAGTCTTTGAATTACCTCAATTTGCCCTGTAGGCTTTCGGAAGTTTGCTGATCCTATCAGAATGATCTGCACACAGCTACGTTCAAAAGAAAAGGGCCCTTATGCTTGGATTTTCTGTCTTTCCTTATAGTGGAGACATCCAGCACTGAAATGTGTCCTGCAGAAAAGAAAAGAAAAGTTTTTAAAAAACCTTTTTAAAAGTCCAACAAAATATTTAAAAAGTAACACACGTGTCTTCCCCTGTCTTGGGCAATATTGTTTCTTTATATATATATATCATCAAGGAAGAATTATTGTGATGCAGACAAGGATGGAGAGACACTTGTTTGGACCACATCTTCAAGCAGTCCCAGATGGGTAGGTGGACCAGAATGCACCTGTCCATCAGATTCTGCACTTCTCCAAATTTTGCAATGCAGTTTCAGTTAAAGAGAGCATGCACAGAAATGCATTCCAAAAATACTTACCAAAAAGAGGCATATATATATCACTTGCTATTATCATCATCATCATTATAATCATCATTATTTGCATTTTTTTTTTTTGCTTTATAAAAAGAAGTGCAAAATGCATAAAACATATTTTTAAGGCAAGGAGAGTGTACAAAAGGCATATCAAGATGGAAATATTTATCCTTACCTTTATGGGTGGTAATCTGACCACATCATGTAAGGGTGGTGGGAACTGATTCAGGAGAAACATGTGGGGAACCTTTATGCGCCCAGATATTGTTGAACTACAACTTCCATCACCCCTGGCTTCTAGCCATGCTTGCTGGGGTTGATGGGAGTTGTAGTTCAGCCACACCTGGCACAGGCAGACTTTGGTCTTTCAGATTTCAGCGGCACTCTCTCGCCTCTCACCTTGCCAGTGTGGTATACTGGTTAAGAGCGGTAGACTCGTAATCTGGTGAACCAGGTTCGCGTCTCCGCTCCTCCACATGCAGCTGCTGGGTGACCTTGGGCTAGTCATACTTCTCTGAAGTCTCTCAGCCCCACTCACCTCACAGAGTGATTGTTGTGGGGGACGAAGGGAAAGGAGATTGTGAGCCGCTTTGAGACTCCTTTGGGTAGTGATAAAGCAGGATATCAAATCCAAACTCTTCTTCCTCTTCTTCTTCTTCTTCTTCTTCTTCCTCCTCCTCCTCCTCCTCCTCCTCTTGCATTACACTCAATTCACTACATCATAGCTGCAGCGCCCCCTAGGCTCAGCGCTCAGTGTGACGGAACTGGTTGTGCTGCCCTAAGCCTATCTCTGCATCTGGAGGGGCAAAAGTTCCCCACACCTGCTCAACTGTCCCAGATTCAACCACAGGTTGTAGGTTGCAAGTCTGGGAAAGGCCCTCAGAGAATGGCTGCCAGTTAGGGTTGCCAGCTCAGTAGTCTGACCCAGGTATAAAGCATGCTCACATTCCTAAACAGATGAAGCAGCAGAGAGCTTAGTTCTGCGCTTGGTGTACCTGCACGAAGACAGATGCCTGTGCACAGTGGGGCCTTCAAGCCTTATGTTACGTTCTGCTCTGTGAACAACTGAGCAAACTGCTCAAAATCATCTCACACTTGGCAGTCACGAACTTGGCTGCAAATATTCCAGTTTTCATGTAATGACATCTTTAACATTCTTTTGTTGAATTCATTATTGCAACCTAACATTGCTAGGTGAGGCTGCAGCATTTGAAATATTATACACATATCATCTCAGAAAGATAAAATAAAATAAAAGAAAGACCAGGAAAGGCCACGATGTTTACAGAAAAAGAACATGCTTTATCACTCAGGCTAATCCCATTTGTTTACTCCAATTTCATATCTGGAGGTTATAATTTCACATATGGATTGCTGATGAGTCATGCCACTTAGAATCTGATATCACCGTTTTCCATTGTCAGCAAAACGCCGCTTAAAGTCAATAGGTTTGACCATCTAATGACAATTTAAATATGCTATAAAATTTGAATCTCCACACTGCTTGTTGAGATTTATTCAGACAAACAAAGGTAACAAAAAGTCTTTTGTGCATTTGTCACTCATTCCCACTTCTCTGTTGTTACAGTGTCAAATAATGTCAGTGATTTCAGGACAATTACTGTTAATTTTAAACTCTCAACAAATTAAATGATAAAGACTAGTCGTCCAGGGAGGACACTGCCCCATTTTCCCCATCCTGCTTTACAAGTAAATTTTAATTGATGGAGGGTGGGTTTCATCCTGACTGATTAGAAAATTGACCCGTTTCACCATGAACAAATTTGGTTTCTTACAAATAAAAGCTGCTCCTTGTAGGTATTTTTAATTAGGCTCCATGCCTTTTGAGATGCGGAGAAGATTTAAAAGATATGCAGGGTGTTTTTAGCCAGTGAGTGAGCACACCACCAAACAGCATTCCAGCTGCCCTAAACAAATTTCCTTCTAAGCTCTATTGATTCCAATGGAATTTACTTCAAGTAGCTATGTTTGGCATTGCAGCCTAAGGAATGCTTGGTCCTTTTGTGATGGATGATGCCAGTTAGAGACCTTCTGAGCTCACAGTCTGATTTCTTCTAGAGTAGGTGACAGCAGGTGAACCTAGCTTGCTTGTGGGACCGCTGGGGGTTGCAACCTAAGAGTTTATGATAAGGTGCAGTATTCTGCACCAAGAAGAGAAGTTGTGCCACTGCTGCAAAATATGCCATTCCTGCTACATCGGCAATGGTCAGTGGAGCAAAGTGCAACAGCTTGGCATCTTGCCAAGCTGTTGTGCAATCATGATAAGAAAAGGGCAAAGTGGCAAAGTGAAGTTACATGAGCTGGGCTCTGCCTGTGTGAGAGAAAATGCCAGCAATTTGTAGGGGGAGCTAAAAGGACAGGAGTGGCAATCTCACCAGCACTTCTCCTGACTGCTTGCTAAGACTATGCTTGCTTTATAATGTTGGCTGCCATGTTTAATTGCCCATAATGCACTTGGGATGGGGTTACGTTGTGACATAGAGTAGCATTCTGGGGGGAACAGTGGACAAGGCCCCTCCAGTTGCTGCATTGGTCTGAAAGGGCCATATACTGTCAAGGTTCAGGAATCCTATCCCTCCCCTGGTGGCAGCCAAAAAGCAGGTAAACAAGAAGAGTCCTTACCATGTAATTTATTCAGTATTCACAGAGAGAGACAGAGGAATGTAGCCCCTATTAAATAATGGCGTTGCTCCGAGTAAAGGCCAACCCCCTCCATCTCTCTTATCCTACATCATCCCTGCACCAGCTGATCTGGGCTTTCTGCCTTTGAGCTTTCTGTTCTTCTACTCTCAATGCATGTCTAGTCCTGCGGGAGGGGGGCTCAGGAATGCTCTCCAAAGATTGAGTCTGTCAGCTGTCTCTCCCCTGGTGTTTCTTCTTCCTGCTATTCCTCTCCCAATATTTCCCAGCTTTCCCCCTCTGCAGCCTCTGAACTATGCCCTTCTGCAAACCACTGTTCTAAATCTATACTGTCCTCCTGTTCTCGGGAAGGTCCAGCAGAAGGGGGGCGGCCCCCACCATTCCTCTCCTGTCCAGCCCCTGACAAATACAGGCAAACACACTACCCAGGACGTAGATTACGTGGAAGAGACCTACTTGCATTCATCTGACCCTTTTATAGAATCATAGAATTGTACAGTTGGAAGGGACCACGAGGGTCATCTAGTCCAAACTCTGCAGTGCAGGGATCTTTTTGCCCATTGTGGGGCTCGAACCCACAACCCTGAGATTAAGAATCAAAGGCTCTACCAACCTGAGCTATCCTTTGAGATTAAATTTGTACTGCACAGTGTTTTGTTTTTTGCTGGTGTGGTACTCACCACAGAGCCTAGGGCTTGCTGATGAGAAGGTCGGCGGTTCGAATCCCTGCAACGGGGTGAGCTCCCATTGCTCGATCCCTGCTCCTGCCAACCTAGCAGTTCGAAAGCACGTCAAAGTGCAAGTAGATAAATAGGTACCGCTGCAGCGCGGGAAGGTAAATGGCGTTTCCGTGTGCTGCTTTGGTTCGCCAGAAGCTGCTTAGTCATGCTTGGCCACATGACCCGGAAGCTGTACGCCGGCTCCCTCGGCCAATAATGCGAGATGAGCACCACAACCCCAGAGTCGGTCCACAACTGGACCTAATGCTCAGGGGTCCCTTACCTTTATTTGTGTCTTAAACTAAAATCTTGTTGACTTGCTGCAAGTCAATCTTGTTCAGTTTCATCTAGGGAAGGAGGGGAATCTTGATTCAGTTTGCATTAGAAGTCAAGCCTACCTATTTCCTCACTTCCCAAAATAAAATGCACAAATTGAAACACAAGGCAATCCTCTTGAAATTTGCATTTTCCCAAATTTGGCATTCTCCGGCCAAGGAATGTGTACAGAAAATAAGCTACATTCAGGTAGGAAGCCGTTGCTTGGTATGACGCAGTCATAAATAAATTAAAAAATTAAAAAATTGTCCCAGTAGCACCTTAGAGACCAACTAAGTTTGTTTTGGGTATAAGCTTTCAATGTGCACTTATCTGAAAGAAGTGTGCATGACACAACAAATGCTTATACCCAAACTTAGTTGGTCTCTAAGGTGCTACTGGACAATTTTTTAATTTTTTAATTTATTTAGAAATAAGCTAGTTAGAGAAAATAACATAAGATGCATCATATTAGCAGGAAATGCTTGCAAGAATGTGTGTATTAGGTGGATTGTATAAAAAAATGTGTATTTAGGATAAATGTACGCAAAAAGTGCTATGAATTTTCAAGAAGTTTTTTTTTAATGTGAATTGATGTGGACATGTGGCCAAGTGAACTTAAGATTGGAAAAATGAAAAACTGAGAGAAAGCAAAATTGGCTAAAGTTTTTACCTTTGCTTCTAACTACCGGTAAGTAGAATGCTCAATTTTGGAGAAAGGCAGGGACTGAGCTGAGTCTATTGTGAATGTTTTCTGAGAGTACTGCTAACACAGTTTCATTCAGATTTTTTTTTTAACTGTTGCTCATATGAAGTAGGGAGCAGGCAGAGTTGGAGAGTTTTATAACTTTACTGATTCCAATTTTTAGAACTAAAAAAATAAAATGGCTTCAAAGTAAGTCCATCATTTCACCACAAATTCTCATTATGTCCCAACTGACTTCTGTTTAATGGAATTAAATTTCACCCTTTCTAATTATCTTTACCAGCAGACAATACTTTACGGGATCATTAGTAAGAGAAGTACACAATGGATCATTGTCTTTACTATGACAAAAGAAATCCTAGAAGCAGAGCGGCATCTTAAGAAAAGATCACACAAAATACAAACTATTTCTGCCCACTTTCCCCTAAATTGTGTAACATTCAACGAGTCGATGTAATTTAAGTACAATGGCTGCAATTTAACTTCTTTAAATTGCCAACTTTTCTTTTCTTTCGGAGAATAATATCTATGATTTTGTTCTAATTAATCAAGTACCGGTATATAAACAATCTTTTTGTCTTCGGTTTTATTTCTCGCATTTCAAAGACAACAGGCAAACGCACTGTTTTAAAAGCTTTTTAAAAAAACAGCGTATTCTTTTTAATCTAACTCTCGGGCGTCCCAACAATGGTTATTCTTATTGCTTCATTGTTTTAGCATGTCTTATTCCCGTTCTGATAAAAGAATAACTGTCAAAGAAATGTGAGTTGTAAAAATCAGATTAACAAATGCAGTAAACTTGCCCCATTGGGACCTAACAAATGTGATTGTGTGTGTAGCCAAATTTCATCCTATGCAACGAATTCTAGATACTCAACATATTAGCTCCACTCCTGCTCTTCCTGTTTTCTCCCACCTTCATCACGGAAGGCAGCTATTTGCAGCAAGGAGCCACTTGTAGGCATGGAGGTTCCTCACACATTTGGGACTGTCGCAGAAAGGGCTGTAACCACCCTCACATGCCGCACAGCAAAGACAGATCAACACAATCTGTTCCCACAACCGGAAAGTGGGAAAATGCTTTATGTACCGAGCAGATAGCTCAAGGAAGTGAGCCAAAGCACATATGATATGCATTCTGTAGCAGCCAGTGGGGTGCAGAAAGCAGGACAGCTGTCTTCCAGCGTGGTGTAGTGGTTAAGAGTAGTAGACTCGTAATCTGGTGAACCGGGTTTCGCGTCTCCGCTCCTCCACATGCAGCTGCTGGGTGACCTTGGGCTAGTCACACTTCTCTGAAGTCTCTCAGCCCCACTCACCTCACAGAGTGTTTGTTGTGGAGGAGGAAGGGAAAGGAGATTGTTAGCCGCTTTGAGACTCCTTTGGGTAGTGATAAAGCGGGATATCAAATCCAAACTCTTCTTCTTTGATACACCACAGGGTCACTGCTATATCCTGAGAGGGGAAGGCAGGAAGTACAAGGAGCGAGGTGTGGGGAGGGGACGGCAGCGGGAGTGCCAGGTTGGCTCTGCTGCCATGCCCACACCTCACCCACTGAGCCTCACCTTGTCTCACACCCTCTCCCTCTCAGGATCCAGCCATGGCACTCAGTGCTCAGAAGGCAGCTGAGCGACACACACACAACTGACTGGAACACAATTAAGCATGTGGAAGGCTTTCCAGAACACATCATCTGCCCATTTTAGAGAACATAACACTTTGAACTCAAGAGATGAGAAACAAAGCTTTGTTTTAGATGCCACCTTCAAATATCTCAAGGGGTTGTCACATGGAAGTTGGAGCAAGCTGGTTTTCTTTTGCTCTGGAAGGTGGGACTCGAACCAATGGCTTCAAGTTTGAAAAGGAAAGGAGATGCCAACGAAACATTAGGAACAACTTTCTGACAGTAAGAGCTGTTCGGCAGTGGAACAGACTCCCATGAGAAGTGGTGGACTCTCCCTTCCTTGGAGGTTTTTAAGCAGAGGTTGGATGGCTGTCTGTCATGGATGCTTTAGTTGAGTTTCCTGCATTGCAGGAGGTTGGACTAGACGACGCTTGGGGTCCTTTCTAACTCTCCAGTTCTTTGATTCTATGATTACATTACAAACTTCTCTCTTTCTGAATTCCAAATGGCAGGGGAAAACGGGGGAATGCTGTTATCCTTACGCACCACTTGTAAACTTCCAGATACATTTCCTTCATTCATTCATTTTCCTTGTGCACTCTGCAAAGGAGTCCAGGCCAGTAGTCACAGTTTCCCCTGTACTCATTTTATCCTCCTCACAGCAGCCCTATTTGGTGGGTTATGCTGCAGAGGACTGATTGGCCCATGACGATCACCCAGGAAGCTTTAAGATGGTGAGTGGCTGGGTTTCGTCAGCAGACAGTTTTGCAGATCTGGGTCTTGGCACTAAAGACCCATAACTCGAGTCCTCTGGGCAACCCTTGCACAATGCGCTTGTCCCCAAGAGAAAGAAAACAATGATCCCATTTCACCATCGGAAACGAAACAAAGTGTTGTCTTCCATCATTGTCGCCTCTTA